>OY757024.1:57952040-58552040 GCA_963580285.1 Lucinisca nassula | reverse complement strand
TGAGAATTTTTAACATGTTCTGGGAGGCTGTTCATTATCAGAGAAGAAGACATTCGAAAATGGTGGACGACGGAGGCCTACCACTATAAGCTCCCCCGGAGCCTTTGTCTCAGGGGAGCTAATAAAAACGAAGTGTCATGGATGGATGAACACATGGACCTGAAAACAATACACCCCGCCACAAACAACATCTGTGGGGAGTAGAAATACTAATAGTGTCATTTGTTGTATAGAAAACCTTTTTTCTAAAAGGCATCTCAGTGATGTTCAGTGAAGGACTATGATGTCACCTAGTTACCAAGGAAGCATTTATGACACAATAGAATACAAACTTAGCCTAAATGTGGAAATTCATAGAACAGACAGCTCCAAATTTTCTCTAAAACATGATTATGCTCAAACATTTTAATCCAGTGATTTCATTGATGTTTAAACCCTTAAGACGCCGAGAAAAACTACATCTGAAAATGCCTTCTGCTTATGTCATCTGCTGAATTTTTTGCAAACGCTTTAAAAAATATTTCTGTATACAGGCAAACAGTGTGGACCCAAATCAGACTGCAAACAGTGTGGACCCAAATCAGATTTGCAGTCTGATTTGGGTCCACACTGTTTGCAAAAATGACTTTTAAAGTAACCAGCAGACAATAAAGCAGACGACAATTGCCGTGACTACATGCCAAATATATAAGCTCTTGGCCTTGTGGTTTTAGAGAAGAAAATTTTTGAAGCTTTTTTCCATTATGAGTCTATGGGAGTGAAGGGGCCCGGGGCTTGGCCATTTGGAACCCAAGGGCATGATTGGCAGGAATTATGTAGTTGACCACTTGCCCTTGCTACATGCTAAATATCTAAGCTCTGGGCCCTGTGGTTTCAGAGAAGAAGATTTTTAAAATTTTTCCCTTTATAAGTCTATGGGAGCTATATGTTGCCATGGCAACCAGAATTCCAATCTGATCAGCCCAAAAACCTCATGCAGCCTTTCCCCCTACCTGATGATGTTTAACATAAAATTTGATCAAGATTGGCCATGGGGTATTAGAGATATACAAATTTGAAATTGTTTACCGATGGACGCACAGACGGACGCACGCACGCACGACAGACAAAAAGCGATCCCAAAAGCTCACCTCATCACTATGTGACTGGTGAGCTAAAAATTCCATTCAGAAAAAACAAGACGGCCATGATGGCCCTGGATTGCTAACCTGATCCACACTGTAGCAATGAAATGGTAGGTAATACAGTAAGGTGCCTTGTCAGAAGGAAAATACATGCCAAATATGAAGGCTCTATCTCAAATGGTTCAAAAGTTATGATAAAGTAGATCAAAGGTCAAGGTCACAGATCAAACTTTTTGTATGGATGTGAAGCCATTGTCACAAGGAATAATCATGCCAAATATGAAGGCTCTATCTCAAATGGTTCCAAAGTTATGATTAAGTAGGTCACAGGTCAAATATTTTGCTTGAGTGGGAAGACCTTTTGACAAGGAACATACATGCCAAATATGAAGGCTCTACCTTAAATGGTTCAAAAGTAATGACAACAAGAGTCCCATGGGCCACTATGCTCACCAGAGCTCAGGTGGGCACTGCCCAATGACAGTCATGTATTTTAACATGATATCATTTTAATCTACCAATTATAAAGCCTCCCAAATGAACCCCTATATCCAAATGAGCATCCATCTGGACTCAGTATCTAAAACATTAGGCCTTATATTAAGTAGAGGGTGTAGGGCATGGACCCAATGGAGTCCTGGCCCCCAGGTTATAAAACTTTTTTCATGCTCAACGCCAATTGAGCATGTAACTTGTGGTGTTCATAAAAATTAAAATACTAAGAAGTTGAGCGATTTTTCTTTCTCAGATAGCAGAGAATGTTAATTATCCTGCTCACAAATCTTAAAATGCCAACAAATGTTGGCATTTTAAAATTTGTGATGCCAACAAATGCTGGCATTTAAAATTTGTGAGGACAAATTTCATGCTCAAGTGAGTTGAGCATGAAAAAAGTTTTATAACCTCGGGGCCTGGTCGGAATCACTAAATGCGTCTTATCATAAGGAATAAGAATATATATGGTGTAGCAGTGGGGATCTGTATACCGGAGTTATAAGGCCTCTTAAGCGGTGTAGGGGTTTGGGCATGTCCTGTTGATCCCAGGAAAGCTCAAGATTGTTGTCCCTATAAGGAC
Organism: Lucinisca nassula; assembly: GCA_963580285.1. NCBI lineage: Eukaryota > Metazoa > Mollusca > Bivalvia > Lucinida > Lucinidae > Lucinisca > Lucinisca nassula. The sequence continues at coordinate 58,549,841 of OY757024.1, read as the reverse complement.
CAAGAATATATATATATGGTTTATGGGTGGGAATCTGAATGGTTTCTGATATATGAGGCCCTTCTATGGCGTGGAGAGGGGAGGAATGGCCCCTGTGATCCCCAAGTGGATGTGCTATTGATAAGAAACAAGAACATATATGATTATGGGGTGGGGATTTGAATGGTTTCTGAAATATATGGCCTTTTAAAGTGGAGGGGCGGGGTTCATTGCCCTAGCACAAAGTGACCCCCAGGTTGGTGTGACTGGATGAGTCTTATCATAAGGAACAAGAATATTATAGTTTATGGGTGGGGATCTGAATGATTTCTGAGATATATGGCTTTTAATGAAGTAAAGCAGTGGGGCATGACCCAGGCAGTCTGGATGACTCCCAAGCTAGTGTTATTTGAATGTGTCTTATCACAAAGAAGATAATTTATATATGGTGTAGGGTTGGGGCTCTGAACAGTTTCTGAGATATATAGCCTTTTGTGAAGTGGTGGGGTGGGGTGGGGCAAGGCTTGACCCGGGAGACCTCCAGGTTGACGTCAATGAATGTGTCTTATCATAAGGAACAACAATATATATGGTTAGAGGTGGGGATCTGTAAGGTTTCCAAGATATTGGGTCTTTAATGAAATGACGGGCTGGGGCATGACTCCAGCACATCCTGGGGGACCCCCAGGTTAGTGTCAATGAATGCGTCATATCATAGGAAACAAGAATATATAAGGGGATCTGAATGGTTTCTGAGATAGATGGCCTTTTGTGAAGTGGAGGGGCGGGGCAAGGCCCCGTCGTACCAAGGAAGACCCCCAAATTGGTGTCAATGAATGAGTCTCTTCATAAGGAACAAGAATATATGGTGTTTAGGGGTGGGGATCTGTAAGGTTTCAAGGATATTGGGCCTTTTATGAAATGGAGGGGGTGTGGCATGAGCCCGGCACAACCCAGGGGAACCCCAGGTTGGTGTCACTGAATGCGTCTTATCATAAGGAACAAGAATATATATGGTTTTGGGGTGGAGATCTAAATAGTTTCTGAGATATATGGCCTTTTGTGAAGAAAAAGGGGTGGGGCAAGGCCCAGGCGCACCCCAGGAGACCCCCAAGTTGGTGTCAGTGAATGTATATTTTCATAAGGAACAAGAATATATATGGTTTAGGGGTGGGGATCTGTAAGGTTTCCAAGATATTGGGCCTTTTATGGAATGGAGGGGGTGGGGCATGACCCCAGCACGTACTGGGGGACTCCGTGGTTGATGTCACTGAATGCATCTTATCATAAGGAACAAGAATATATATGGTTGTTGGGTGGGGATCTGGATGGTTTCCGAGTTATATGGCCTTTTATGAAGTGGAGGGGGCGGGGCATGGCCCAGGCTTAACCTGGGGGACCCCCATGTTGGCATTAAAGCATATGGTTGAGAGACATTTACTCAAGGAACATTTCTATTAAAGTTTTGTCAATTATCTGCAATAACTTGGCAGCAAATGCCATTTTTCAATTTTCCCCATTATAAGTCTATGGGAAATCTAAGTTGCCATAGCAACCAAACTAAACAGCCAAATTTTATAAAAAACACAAAACCTGTAAAGGCAAATAGGGTGAATATTTCCAAAAACTCTCAGCCTAACAGAGCATTCGGTTTCTGAGGAGATGTATTATGTAAGTATTTTTTTTCTATATTTTTTTTGGCGTTTTGGTTTCCATGGCAAACAATAAAAATGAGCAGTAGGACTAAAATCATATGGCAGATAGTAGATTGACTAAGGAACATTTCTATGAAAGTTTTGTCAAAATATCTGCAGGGGCTTGGCAGTAAATGCCATTTTTTCAATTTTCTCCCTTTATAATACTATGGAAACTCTAAGTTGCCATAGCAACCAAACTAATGAGCCGATTTTCATAAAAAAAAAAACAGCAAAAAAACTTTCAATCCCCCAGCCCAAGAATGCTACAGATAAAATAAATTTGGGCCCAATCAGCCCAGTGGCTTCAGAGGAGATGTCGTTTGAAAGTGTTGACGCAGACGACGACGGACAACTGCCTATCCTATAAGCTCCCCCGGAGCTTTCGGCTCTGGTGAGCTAAAAATGACCAACGGTCAAGGTCACAGGTCAAAAATTTTGCATGCTTGGGAAGCCCGTGTCACAAGGACCCTACATGCAAAATGTGAAGGCTCTATCTTAAATTGTTTAAAAGTTATGAGAAAGGAGGTCAAAGGTCAAGGTCACAGGTCAAATTTTTTGTATGGGTGAAAGTCGTTGCCACAAGGAACATACATGCCAAATATGAAGGCTCTACCTCAAATGGTTCAAAAGTTAAAATAAATGATAAAGTAGGTCACATGTCAAGGTCAAGGTCACGTCATTTTTGTATGACACAAGGAAACTACATGCCAAATATGAAGGCTCAATCTCAAATGCTTCCAAAATTATGTCAAAGTAGGTCAAAGGTCAAGGTCATAAGACAAAATTTTTTGTATGGGTGGGAAGACCTTTTCACAAGGAACATACATGCCAAATATGAAGGCTATATCTTAAATGGTTCAAAAGTTATGATAAAGTAGGTCAAATGTCAAGGTAAAGGTCACATTTTATGTATGAATAGGAAACCCTTGTCGCAAGGAACCTACATGCCAAATATTGAGGCTGTATCTCAAATGCTTAAAAAGTTATGACAAAGTAGGTCAAAGGTCTAGGTGATGGGTCAAAATTTATGAATGGTTGGGAAAACCTTGTCACAAGGAACATACATGCCAAATATGAAGGCTCTATCTTATATGGTTCAAAAGGTCAAGGTCACAGGTCAAATATTTTTATATGAGTGGGAAGCCCTTGTCACAAGGAACCTACATGCCAAATATGAAGGCTCTATCTCAAACGGTTTAAAAGTTATGACAAAATAACCTACTGATCCACTTTTTGATTTGACATGACCCATATTCAAATTTAACTGAGACATTGTCCACATGATCATTCTGAGCAAGTTTTATGATGATCAGACTAAAACTGGGGCCTCTAATGTGTCCACAAGGTTATTCTATGATTTGACCTCTGACCTAATTTTTGACCAGACATGACCCATATTCAAACTTGACCCAGATATTGTCAAGATGATCATTCTGAACAACTTTGATGATGATTGGACCAAAACTAGGTCCTCTAAAGTGTTCACAAGGTTTTACTATGATCTGACGTACTGACATACTTATTGACCAGACATGACCCATATTCGAAATTAACCAAGATATTGTCAAATGATCATTCTGAGCAAGGTTGAACACGATTGGACGAAAACTGTGGCCTCTGGAGTGTTTACAAGGTTTTTCTATGATTTGACCTACTGACCTACTTTTTGACCCGACATTACCCGTATTGGAACTTGACCGAGATATTGTCAAGATGATCATTCTGAGCAAGTTTGATGATGATTGGACCAAAACTGTGGTCTCTATTGTGTTCACAAGTTTTTTTTATGATTTGACCTACTGACCTACTTTCTGACCTGACATGACCTATATTCGAACTTGACCTAGATATTGTCAAGATGATCAATGAATGACCCTTGACCCTTAGCATTCACAGGCATTCATTTTTTACCCATTCTCATATCACAGACCACAATATTTTTCGAAAAATGCATTGATTTACCTATTTCCCATTGAAAAGCCTAAGGAGCCAAATTTGGCCTTGGTGTAAAATAGGTCAAGGTCAATCTAGGGCAATCATATTTATAAATTTGGTTGTTGTCAGTCACCTTATGCTACATACCAAGTTTCAAGAAAATCGGCCCAATGGTTCTGGAGAATAAGATTTTTTAAGGTTTTTACAAATTTGGGCATGGCGGCCATCTTGGTCAGGTGACCTGGACCATCCGAACAAATTTTTGTTATCTCAGTGTCCTAAAGCTGCATATAAAATATAATTGAAATTGGCCCTTTGGTTTCAGAGAAAATGTATTTTGAAATGTCAATGGACTTATAATTCAAAGCCAAGGTCACTGAATGACCTCGACCATACGCATTCATAGACATTCAATTCTTAACTATTCTCATGTCATAGAGTACAATATTTTCTGAACAAGAGGCTCAATGAGCCTAAACCGCTCACCTGAGGAACTTAAGTTTTAACAATTCACAGACTTGACTACTAAATCTGCTAATAGAATCCAGCCCATTGACCCTTACAGGATATAAGTCATGATTATTGCATTGCATTCCAAGTTTGAGACTTCTAGCTTCTATAGTTCCTGAGAAATCTTTGACGAAAATTTAACATTGGTCAAAATGGAGAGAAAGAAGAATGAAAGAACAGATGAACAAATAAGCTGAGAAAGCCCAATGTCTCTTACACAAAATAAGTCATCATTATTCTATTGAATACCAAATTTGATGCTTCTAGCTTTTATAGTTCCTGAGAAATCTTTGATTAAAATTTTAACATTGGTCTATTATCTCTATATGGAGAGAAAGAAGAATGAAGGAACAAATGAACCAGACTAGCTCCAAAACCTAATGCAGCCTTTCCCCTTGCCCAATGGTGCTACACATAAAAATTAAACAAGATTGGTCGACTGCCTTCTGAGATATGCTTCATTGAAAGTGTGGACGACGGATGGACGGACGACAGACGACGGACCCTGGAGCCTTGGTATACTATCGGCTCACTGGAGCCTTTGGCTCAGGTGAGCTAAAAATTCAAGTCGCTATTTCTGTCACAACATTTTCCCTACGTTAAGTCTATGGGCAAATTTTTTTGTCCCTCAAGGTCACGTAACTCCGAGGTCAATATTCCGATTCGGCCCAAAATCGAACTTAACCGAGATTTTATGCCTGTCCTCTTTACCTGCAAGTTTGAAGCTGATATGAATAAAAATAAAGTTGCTATCGTGGTCACAACGTATTTTTTTATGCTCAAGGGCAGGTAACTCCAAGGCAAATATTCCGATTTGGCCCAAAATCGAACTTAACCGAGATTTTATGTCTGTCCTCGTTACCTGCAAGTTTGAAGCTGATCTGAAAAAAATTCAAAGCGCTATCGTAGTCGCAACATTTTCCCTAATTAAGTCTATCAGGGCGTCAAGTGATATTTGGAGTAAAAAATATAGGTTAGGTCCAGAAATATAGGTATCTAGCAACCAGAAATATAGGATATTATAGGTTGCCTACACTGAAGATATCAAGCCAGATTTGTATTTTTTCCAGCACCTACCAGCTCTCTCTTTTATTAATAATACAACATATAGAGATAAGGTGGTCAGCTGGTTATAGTTAAGGAAAAAATCTTTAATAAATCTCCATAAAAATCAGTCCTTAGTTGATGATTCTGATGAATGCCCTCAATGTATGTTTTATACAGAACTGAATGATCTCCTTAAATATCATCAGATAACCACCTTATCTATTTCTTGGAACACGAGATAACAAAACGCAACTGTGTCTATCTGACAATTTAGGCAGAATCAAAACATGGGACATTCTTCCCATTAAACAAGACGGCTTTGATGGCCCTGGATTGCTCACATGATCCATAGTGTAACAAGTAGGCCCCGTGGAGAGCCCATTTTTGGCCCCAGGGCTATAATTTGCACAATCTTGGTCAAGGTCCACTAAACAAAGCATCATACCAAATATCAAAGACCTGAGCCTTCTGGTTTCAGGTTTTCCCTATATAAGCCTACGTAAAACAATGTGGGCCCTGGGGCATTGCCAGTTTTGGCCCTAGGGCTATAATTTGAACAATCTTGGTAGAGACCCACTAGATGAAGCTACATACCAAATATCAAAGACCTGGGCCTTCTGGTTTCAGATAAGAAGATTTATAAAGTTTTTTTTCTTATTTTCCTCTATTTGTTTGCCGTGGCAACCACCCAAAAAAATTTTATTGACAGTAACAGAAATCATGGTGGAACTCTTTTTTCTTGTCCACAGAATTCGGTTACAGATTCCACAAGTAAAATGGTCAGATCTTAACAGAAATTCTGCATGAAAATGTTAACCAAATTTCTATTTAAAAGTCTGGCATGAAAACAGAGCAGAACCACTTCCTGAAACATAATATTTTGGGAGGGAGCACACATTCACATGCATCAGGGATGATGTGTTGCTTGTGTGTTGCTTTACAACTTTACAAGTACAAAGCTGTTCTAAGGATTTCCAACTATATTTTGGAAGACAATGAGTTACTTTTATATCTTAGATTAACAGTGTTTTAAATTGGTTAAATGCTTAACTAGTGGTGTGTCAAAAGTTTTATGTTTGCAAGCTGCAAAGATTGCACCCCACCCACATATTTATGTATGTGTTTGCAGACTGAAGTTATTAAATCACAATGAATTTTGCATCAGGGATGATGTGTTGCTTGTGTGTTGCTTTACAACTTTACAAGTACAAAGCTGTTCTAAGGATTTCCAACTATATTTTGGAAGACACTGTGAGTTACTTTTAGTATTTTAGATTAACAGTGTTTTAAATTGGTTAAATGCTTAACTAGTGGTGTGTCAAAAGTTTTATGTTTGCAAGCTGCAAAGATTGCACCCCACCCACATATTTATGTATGTGTTTGCAGACTGAAGTTATTAGATCACAATGAATTTTTGGAAATCCAAGGATTCAAATTCAAGAGTTACATGTAAGTAGCATGCAAGGTTTTCTTTTCCATCACAAGTATATTCCTTCCTTATTGTGTATAGATAAAAACTCAAAATTTTTACAGTGTATGTTAAGATGATTGTGTTATGTTAATGAAACTGGACCAAATATTTAAATTAGCAGGCATCCTGCAGGAATATACAGACAGTTAGACTGTCACTAACTCAGGCAGAAATCCTGACAATAATTCATTCAGGAATCCTGCGGGAACCATGAAGGAATCCTGTCAGTAATTTATACAGGAATCCTGTCTGTTTTTTTCTACAGTATTCCTGCATCAATTTTCCTGCTAATTTAAATATTTCACAAACTTTTCCACACTGATTCCCACTTGAATCCCGTCTCGAAGACAAAATTTAAGTGAAAATTCTTTGTGGAAATTCTATTTGAAAATTTTCATACAGGTTTCAGGTCAGAATAGGTCACAATATTTCTGCAGAAATACTGTAACTTAATTTCATACTGGCCTGTGAGAATTCAGCATGGACTGAAAATTGTTGAACAACTTTGAGAGAAGACTACCCAAAAATGATTTCTGTCAAGTTTCAAGTTTGGTCAAAATCTATTCATGGGTTTAAAGGACGGCGGACGGTGACTGATCACAATAGCTCGCCTGCTGAAAAACGGCAAAACTTGTTTAATATTCATAAAGAAACAAAAACAATATCAAGATGGAACATTTCAAATTTACAAAAATAGCAGAATTTCCACAAGCTTAAGCTTTCCAAAAGCTGGGCTGGACTGGGTCACTACACCAAAAAGGAATACAAATTCCTAAAAGGAAACAGCTTATTAAGCTCAAATATTATAGAAAACATCTACTGTCAAAGATTTTTTTAGAAACTTTGTATTCCTTGCTTACCCAAAATTCCAAATTATAGGTATTTATAGGTATTTTGGTAAAATATAGGATTTTATAGGTTATTATAGGTAATGGCCTGAAATATAGGAAAATATAGGTAAATATAGGTAACTTGACGCCCTGGTCTATGGGCAAATCTTTTGTCACTCAAGGTCACGTAACTCCGAGGTCAATATTCCGATTCGGCCCAAAATTGAAATTAACCGAGATTTTATGCCTGTCCTCGTTACCTGCAAGTTTGAAGCTGATATGAATAAAAATAAAGTTGCTATCGTGGTCACAACGTATTTTTTTATGCTCAAGGACAGGTAACTCCAAGGCAAATAATCCGATTCGGCCCAAAATCGAACTTAACCGAGATTTTATGTCTGTCCTCGTTACCTGCAAGTTTGAAGCTGATCTGAAAAAAATTCAAGTCGCTATCGTAGTCACAACATTTTCCCTATGTAAAGTCTATGGGCAAATTTTTTGTAGCTCAAGGTCATGTAACTCCGAGGTCAATATTCCGATTCGAACTCAACTGAGATTTTATGCCTGTCCACGTTACCTGCAAGTTTGAAGCTGATCTGAATAAAAATAAAATTGCTATCGTGGTCACAACGTATTTTTTTATGCTCAAGGGCAGGTAACTCCAAGGCAAATAATCCGATTCGGCCCAAAATCTAACTTAACCGAGATTTTATGTCTGTCCTGGTTACCTGCAAGTTTGAAGCTGATCTGAAAAAAATTCAAGTCGCTATCGTAGTCACAACATTTTCCCTATGTTAAGTCTATGGGCAAATTTTTTGTCGCTCAAGGTCACGTAACTCCGAGGTCAATATTCCGATTCGGCCCAAAATCGAACTTAACCGGGATTTTATGCCTGTCCTCGTTACCTGCAAGTTTGAAGCTGATCTGAAGAAAAATAAAGTTGCTATCGTGGTCACAACGTATTTTTTTATGCTCAAGGGCAGGTAACTCCAAGGCAAATAATCCGATTCGGCCCAAAATCGAACTTAACCGTGATTTTATGTCTGTCCTCGTTACCTGCAAGTTTGAAGCTGATCTGAAAAAAATTCAAGTCGCTATCGTAGTCACAACATTTTCCCTATGTTAAGTCTATGGGCAAATTTTTTGTCGCTCAAGGTCACGTAACTCTGAGGTCAATATTCCGATTCTGCCCAAAATCGAACTTAACCGAGATTTTATGCCTGTCCTCGTTACTAGCTACAGTGATGACAACATTTTCCCCATGTCAAGTCGATAGGCAATTTTTCGGGCGCTCAAGGGGACGTAACTCTTGAGTGAATTATCTGATTCGGCCCAAAATCGAACTTGACCAAAATTTAATGCCTGTACTGGTTATCTGCAAGAATGAAGTCGATCAGAAAAAAATTGACGGAGCTAGAGTGATGACAAGCTTTTTCCTATGTGAAGTCTATGGGAGCTAGATGTTGCTATGGCAACCAGAGTTCCACTCAGATCTGCCTGAAAACCTAATGAAGCCTTTCCACTTGCCCAATAATGCGACACATGAAATTTGATCAAAGTTGGCCAAGTAGTCTTTAAGATATACATTTTTGAAATTCCCATTAACCCTAATGCAAAAACACACAAGGGCAGGTAACTCCTAAGTGAATGATCCGATTCTGCCAGTTATCAAACTTGACCGAGATTTCATGGCTGTGCTGGTTATCTGCAAGAATAAAGCCAATCCGAAAATAATTGAAGCAGCTACGGTGATGACAACATTCTTCCCATGTTAAGTCAATAGGCAATTTTTTCAACGCTCAAGGGCACGTAACTCCTGAGTGAATAATCCGATTCAGCCCAAAATCGAACTTGATCGAGATTTTATGCCTGTCCTCGTTATCTGCAAGAATGAAGTCGATCAGAAAAAAATTGACGGCGCTAGAGTGATGACAAGCTTTTTCCTAACGCTCAAGGGCACGTAACTCCTGAGTGAATAATCCGATTCAGCCCAAAATCGAACTTGATAGAGATTTCATGCCTGTCCTCGTTATCTGCAAGAATGAAGACGATCAGAAAAAAATTGAGGGAGCTAGAGTGATGACAAACTTTTTCCTATGTTAAGTCTATGGGAGCTATTTGTTGCCGTGGCAACCAGAGTTCCAATCCGATCTGCCCGAAAACAGTATGCAGCCTTTCCCCCTACCTGATAATGCTTCACATGAAATTTGATCAAGATTGGCCCACTGGTTCCGGAGATATACTTCTTTGAAAGTGTGGACGACGACGACGGACGACGACGACGACGGACGCCGGCTCGTGGTATACTAATACCTCACATGAGCCTTCGGCTCAGGTGAGCTAAAAATGCATCGTTTTACCCTTTTCCCATTGAAAAGGTTAAGGAACAAAATGGACCTTGGCAGAAAATAGGTCAAGGTCAACCTAGGGTCATTATATTTGCAAACTTGGTAGTACTCAGTCACCTTATAATACATACCAAGTTTCAAGACAATCTGCCCACTGGTTCTGGAGAAGAAGATTTTTTGAGTTTTTTTTTACCATATTTGGGCATGGTGGCCATCTTGGTCATGTGACCTGGACCATTCGATCAAATTTTCCTCACTGTCTGCATATAAATTGGTACTCTGTCACCCGATGCTACAAACTGAGTTTCAAGACAATTGGCCCAGTGGTTCTGGAAGATTTTTTAAGGTTTTTACCATATTTGGGCATGGCGGCCATCTTGGTAATGTGACCTGGACTAAACTTGCAAACTTTCGTTCCCCCATTGCCAGGAGGCTTCATATGAAATTTAATTGGAATTGGCCCTGTGGTTTCAGAAGTAAGTAAGTAAGTAAAGTCTTTATTTAACGAGGGTAACAACATTTAGCATAGACATTTACATGTGTTAGCTAATCTTCAATGAGGCCCTCAAAAGTCTACAAATGTACAGGTGTACAAATCAGTGACTGTCTACTGACCACGACAAAACTAGTACACCCGGACCTCGTTATAGCACAATTCATTACAACACGAATTCGGATATAACACGGTTTTGGTTTGGACCCCAAATTTTCCCCAACCAACATTTATAAATATTATCCAAGGATTGTATTGGGTTTTAAGCACAACAACTTTATTTTCCTCTCACCTTTGACTGCGGTAATACGGTATCTATCACGGTAGCTAACACGGTTTATAACGGTACTTTTTGATATTTATTGCAGGCCTCCAGTAGAGTTGAATATACAGTATATAAACTTGTTTAGCTTGACACGCATGATAAACATGAACTGCCATCGGCACAATCAAAAGTGTTGGCTTAGTGAGATAAAGAGATTAAAGAATTCAGTTACGCAACCAGAAAAATATTTCTCAAACTCTGTTAAGGATCACTGCTCAGCAGAAATTTTAAACATCGATGCAGACGATGTGATCGGTCAACTGCAATAAAACTCATTTTCTAGAGCCCCATGAAAAAGAAAGTCAAATTTATTCCAGCTTAAAAGCAAATGTTAAAACATATTCCAGCTTAAAAGCAAATGCTAAAACATATTCAAGATCGATTTTCGCGGTAAAAAAATCATTCAAAGACCATGTGCGCCATTAAAAATCATTTCAAATTGCTAAAACATTAAGGGCAAGACATTTCAAGGGAAGTAATTCAAATTTCTTGTAAGCTTTGATCATTGTCCGGTTCAGAACCCTAACCCGGTAATTTCACCATTGAAATGTATTAACTGTACTGTAGTTCGGTACGGTTTCGGACGCTCAGTTACAACAAAGTTAGCCGGGAACCAGCTATCAAAATGGCGTCATACTCGCTGTCAGATCGGACGATTTCTGGATATAAAACATGGTTTATCAGCTGGTTTCGATTAAAGTGACTTGTTTGACTTGATGGGCCATGGCATTTACTGCCATTGAATAGTTCTAAACAAAGTTTAGTTGGGAAATACGGTCATTAACCGGACCGCACATCATCTTGTTTGGGAAACTATTGATCACCATTGTGTCAATGGTTGATCTGTGACAAATACGGTCGGCGTTTATAACACGATTCGGTTAACTAACACGGTCCGTTGGTTGGACCCGGTGTTCCGTGTTATAACGAGGTTGAGGTGTATAACTAAAGTCCTTGACAAATGCAGGAAAACACCAGCTATGTTATGGCTAATAATTCACTTGATTCGTACATAAAACAAGACAAAAATTAAATACAAAATAGGGAGTAATTACATAACTTACACATATGCAACAGGTTTTGTTTGTTTGATTTGAAGTTTAACATCCCAGCCAACACTGTAAAGGTCATTTTGCTTCCAATTTATGTGGACTTTTACCCGACATTGAGATAAAATGACATCTTAAGCCCTGTCGCCCAATGAAACCAATAGGATTTATAAGCATGGACGGTCCGACTTGCACCGCTTTGCCTGGGCAGGAAGTTGTTTACCAGTACTTGTGTGCAGGTCGGATTTAGCTCTGCGTGGAAGCATCGTGCAGCCCATATATTTCTTCATGCCCCGATGGGCAGGGGCAAAATAGGAATAACTATATTCCTTGAATAAGTACTTTCAGGAGATTAACCACTTCAGGCATCTACAGTGAAAGTTATCAAGGGTCTGAGAATTTTTAACATGTTCTGGGAGGCTGTTCATTATCAGAGAAGAAGACATTCGAAAATGGTGGACGACGGAGGCCTACCACTATAAGCTCCCCCGGAGCCTTTGTCTCAGGGGAGCTAATAAAAACGAAGTGTCATGGATGGATGAACACATGGACCTGAAAACAATACACCCCGCCACAAACAACATCTGTGGGGAGTAGAAATACTAATAGTGTCATTGTTGTATAGAAAACCTTTTTTCTAAAAGGCATCTCAGTGATGTTCAGTGAAGGACTATGATGTCACCTAGTTACCAAGGAAGCATTTATGACACAATAGCATACAAACTTAGCCTAAATGTGGAAATTCATAGAACAGACAGCTCCAAATTTTCTCTAAAACATGATTATGCTCAAACATTTTAATCCAGTGATTTCATTGATGTTTAAACCCTTAAGACGCCGAGAAAAACTACATCTGAAAATGCCTTCTGCTTATGTCATCTGCTGAATTTTTTGCAAACGCTTTAAAAAATATTTCTGTATACAGGCAAACAGTGTGGACCCAAATCAGACTGCAAACAGTGTGGACCCAAATCAGATTTGCAGTCTGATTTGGGTCCACACTGTTTGCAAAAATGACTTTTAAAGTAACCAGCAGACAATAAAGCAGACGACAATTGTCGTGATTGGCATTTTATGGATTAAGTAACATGATCACTATACCCTATATTCAGCCTTTGATATATCTGAGGGGTTTTTACTGGGACCTAACCATCATCCAAGACAACTTACTTCAGTAAGGCATTCAGCTAGCTCTGGTGCTGCCCCTTCTTTTGACAATAATAGGTCCAGTCTGTCAAACAATCTCTCCTGAACTGTTTTATTCTCTCTTGCTAACATCTTCAGCAGGGTAAACGTCTTTTGGAACACTTGCTTCAGGCCTGAATATTGCTCCTAGAGGTGGTAAAGATTAATTTTTGTATATTTTCAAATCTGACATAAACTGGAATGTGGTTTTAATTAAACAGAGAACCAATGGTCCTGAACCACTCACCTGTGTGCTGCATGTAGGAGGAGACATAAAAAGATTTTTGAAGGTTTTCATAATGGCAGCCATCTTGGTCAAGTGACATAAACTTTTGTTTCTCCATCCCATAAAGGCATCCCATTAAATTTAGCTTAAACTTGCACAGCTGTCTTTTTTTTCTTCTTTTTTTAAGGTTTATTTTGATATCTGAGTGACCCTGGACCAGTATCATTGACCTTTGGTACTCATGCAGCTCCATTAACTAATTTAGCTTATTGCATTATACAATTTATGTTCAAAAGCAATAACAGTTTTAGAAATATTATTAATTTCCACATTTTTCCCCATACAAAAGCACAATGGACCAGCCCAGACTCATCATTTAAACAAGAATTAAAGCAGTCTGATGGACAGCTATATCCTTCCAGAGGTAAAAGAGATAGGGAGCCAACATTAAATACAAGGCTCCAACGCGTGACTTTTAACTGTGAGTATGATCTTGCATGGTTGAGCTATGGGTCCTACTCATAATCTCACTTAGGTCAACATTGACTAAAATTTAATGAAAATCTTTCCAGATGTAAAAGAGATATAGAGTGGACACAAAATTCAAGGCTCAAATTCGTGATATCAGTTGTGACCATCAACTTGAGTCTGCATGGTTGAGTAATGGGTTCTGCCATCATCTCACTTTGGCCAACATCCAAGCCTGCAAAGATTGTCAGGCCAATAGCAATACAACGTGGCAACAACATATCACTATCTGTCCCGACGCTGGCCCAACGTGGCAACAACATTTCACTATCTGTCTGACGCTGGCCCAACGTGGCAACAACATATCACTATCTGTCCGACGCTGGCCCAACGTGGCAACAACAAATCACTATCTGTCCGACGCTGGCCCAACGTGGCAACAACATATCACTATCTGTCTGACACTGGCCCAACATGGCAACAACAAATCACTATCTGTCTGACGCTGGCCCAACGTGGCAACAACATATCACTATCTGTCTGACGCTGGCCCAATGTGGCAACAACATATCACTTTCTGTCTGATGCTGGCCCAACGTGGCAACAACATATCACTATCTGTCTGACGCTGGCCCAACGTGGCAACAACAAATCACTATCTGTCCGACGCTGGCCTAATGTGGCAACAACATATATCACTTTCTGTCCAACGCTGGCCCAACGTGGCAACAACAAATCACTATCTGTCTGACGCTGGCCCAACGTGGCAACAACATATCACTATCTGTCTGACGCTGGCCCAATGTGGCAACAACATATCACTTTCTGTCTGATGCTGGCCCAACGTGGCAACAACATATCACTATCTGTCTGACGCTGGCCCAACGTGGCAACAACAAATCACTATCTGTCCGACGCTGGCCTAATGTGGCAACAACATATATCACTTTCTGTCCAACGCTGGCCCAACGTGGCAACAACAAATCACTATCTGTCTGACGCTGGCCCAACGTGGCAACAACATATCACTATCTGTCTGACGCTGGCCCAATGTGGCAACAACATATCACTTTCAGTCTGATGCTGGCCCAACGTGGCAACAACATATCACTATCTGTCTGACGCTGGCCCAACGTGGCAACAACAAATCACTATCTGTCCGACGCTGGCCTAATGTGGCAACAACATATATCACTTTCTGTCCAACGCTGGCCCAATGTGGCAACAACATGTCACTTTCTGTCTGACGCTGGCCCAAAGTTGCAACAACAAATCACTATCTGTCCGACGCTGTCCCAACGTGGCAACAACAAATCACTATCTGTCCGACGCTGGCCCAACGTGGCAACAACATATCACTTTCTGTCCGACGCTGGCCCAACGTGGCAACAACATATCACTATCTGTCTGACGCTGGCCCAACGTGGCAACAACAAATCACTATCTGTCCGACGCTGGCCCAATGTGGCAACAACATATCACTTTCTGTCCGACGCTGGCCCAATGTGGCAACAACATATCACCATCTGTCTGACGCTGGCCCAACGTGGCAACAACAAATCACTATCTGTCCGACGCTGGCCCAACGTGGCAACAACATATCCATTTCTGTCCGATGCTGGCCCAACGTGGCAACAACATATCACTATCTGTCATACGCTGGCCCAACGTGGCAACAACAAATCACTATCTGTCCGACGCTGGCCCAACGTGGCAACAACATATCACTTTCTGTCCGACGCTGGCCCAACGTGGCAACAACATATCACTATCTGTCCGACGCTGGCCCAACGTGGCAACAACATATATGTCCGACGCTGGCCCACTGTTTTGTGCTGGCAGGCATTGGACCAAAGTTTAATGAAAATCCTTCCAGGGGTAAAGGAGATATGGAAGGTAAAAAAATTCAAGGCTTAAACTGGTGACCTTCAGTTCTGACCTTCACCTTGAGTTGCCAAGGTTATGGGTGCTGCACATCATCTCGCTCAGGCCAACATTTGACCAAAGATTAACGAAATCCTTCCAGGGGTAAAAGAGATATGGAACAGACAAAACATTCAAGGCTCCAACTCTTTACTTTTAATTGTGACCTTCACCTTTGAATTTGGCATGGTGTAGTTATGGGAACGGCGATCAGCACACCGAGGCGGATATTTGACCAAAGTTAAATAACAAGAGGGCCCACAGGGCCCTGGTTCGCGCACCTGTGTGTCACTGTCTCGAGTACATTCTATTATTAGCTATGGTGGCCATCTTGTTCATCAGCAGAGTGATTTTAGCATATTTGGTAGGGAGTAACCTGGGCAACATTCCTGTGTAGTTTGAATCAAATTGGCCTTAGGGTTTAGGAGGGGTTCACATTTGAGTCAAATTTACAATATATTTCTATTTTTAGCTCTGGTGGCCATTTTGTTCATCGGAGCGGGATTGTTTTAGCCTTTTTGGTAGAGGGTCATCTAAGCAACATAACTTCTAAGTTTTAATGAAATTGGCCCAAGCGTACAGAAGGAATTGTTGTTTGAAGATTTTTTTTTTATTTTTTAGCTCTGGCAGCCATCTTGTTCATTGGAGTGGAATGAGTTTTAACTATTTTGGTAGGGAGTCACCTAGGCAACATTCCTGTGAAGTTTTAAATCCAATTGGCCCAAAGGTTTAGGAGTTTGCATTTGAAGCAAATTTACTATGTTTTTCCATTTTTAGCTCTTGTGACCATTTGTTAATCGTTATGCTATTTTCCTAGAGGGTCATCTACACAATATTCCAATGAAGTTTAGAAGCCTTCATGGTGAAGTGGCCATGCTACTTGCCTTGTAAACCAGGGGTAGCAGGATCAATCCCAGGCTTCTCCAGACTTTCAGATTGGTCTTTAAACAGAGGTCCCATCACTGTATGACCTTAGCTGTTGGTGAGACTTAAACTCAAACACTCACTCCTATAAAGGAACCTATATGCCAAATATGAAGGCTGTATCTTAAATGCTTCAAAAGTTATGACAAAGTAGGTCAAAGGTCAAGGTCATGGCTCAAAAGTTTTGAATGGTTGAGAAAACCTTTTCACAAGGAACATAAATGCCAAATATGTTTGTTTGTTTGTATTGGAGTTTAACGGCCCAGTCAACACTATTTAGGTCATTTTTGAGCCGGTCAGTTTACCTATCCACACTTTCCTGGGCAGGCTTATACGTAAGCGGTTAACCAGTACGGTGCACAATCTTTCGCCAGAAACTGACAACTGCCCTTCTTGAATCAGCGGAAGGGAGAGAATGACCGTAGAAAAGATTTCATGATCAATATCCACGAAAGAATATGCCAAATATGAAGGCTCTATCTCATATGGTTCAAAAGTTATGATAAAGTAGGTCACAGGTCAACGTCACAGGTCAAACCTTGATGTGAGTGGGAAGCCCTTGTCACAAGGAACCTATATGCCAAATATGAAGGCTCTATCTCAAACGGTTCAAAAGGAATGGCAAAATAACCTACTGATCTACTTTTTGATTTGACCCGACCCATATTCGAACTTTACTGAGATATGGTCCAGATGATCATTCTGAGCAAGTTTAATGATGATTTGACTAAAACTGTGGCCTCATAGAGTGTTCAAAACGTTTTTCTATGATTTGACCTGCTGACCTGTTTTTTGACCCGACATGACCCATATTCGAACTAGACCCAGATATTGTCAAGATGATCATTCTGAGCAAGTTTGATGATGATCGGACCAAAACTGGGGTCTCTAGTGTGTCCACAGGGTTTTTCAACATTCTGACCTACTGACCTACTTACTGACCAGATATGACCCATATTCAAAATTAACTGAGATATCGTCAAATGATCATTTTGAGCAAGTTTGATGATGATCAGACCAGAACTGTGGCCTCTAGTGCGTTCAGAGAGTTTTTTTATGATTTTATCTACTGACCTACCTTTTGGACCAACATGACCCATATTCGAACTTGACTCAGATATGTCAAGATGGTCATTCTGGGCAAGTTTGATGATGATCAGACCTAAACTGTGGCTTCTAGTGTGTTCAGAAGATTTTTCTATGATTTGACCTACTGACCTACTTTTTGACCTGAAATAACCCATATTCGAACTTGACCGAGATATTGTCAAGACTATCATTCTGAGCAAGTTTGATGATGATTGGACCAAAACTGTGGCCTCTAGTGTGTTCACAAGGTTTTTCTCTGATTTGACCTACTGACCTACTTTTTGACCTGCCATGACCCATATATGAACGTGACCAAGATATTATCAAGAAGATCATTCTGAGCAAGTTTGATGATGATCGAACCAAAACTGTGGCCTCCAGTGTGTTCACAAGGTTTTTCTCTGATTTGAACTATTGGCCTAGTTTTTGAACCGACATGACCCATATTTGAACTTGACTCAGATATTGTCAAGATGATCATTCTGGGCAAGTTTGATGATGATAGGACCAAAACTGTGGCCTCTAGTGTGTTCACAAGGTTTTTCTATGATTTGACCTAGTGCCCTACTTTTTGACCAGACATGACCCATATTCGAATGTGACCAAGATATTACCAAGATGATCATTCTGAGCAAGTTTGATGATGATTGGACATAAATTGTGGCCTCTAGTGTGTTCAGAAAGTTTTTCTATGATTTGACCTACTGACCTACTTTTTGATCTGACAACACCCATATTCGCACTTGACTGAGATACTGTCAAGATGATCATTCTAGGCAAGTTTGATGATAATCGGACCAAAACTGTGGCCTCTAGTGTCTTCACAAGGCTTTTTTCTGATTTGACCTACTGACCTACTTTTTGACATGACATGACCCATATTCAAACTTGACCGAGATATTTTTTTTTTTTTCCTATTTTTCCCTTTTTTGTTGCCATGGCAACCAGAGTTCTGCATGGAATGGAATTTTTTGAACAACTTTGAGAGAGGACCACCCAAAGATCATTTCTGCCAAGTTCCGTTGGAAATCCCAAAGATTTTTGACATTTCACTGTATTTTTTTATTTTGGATGTTTTTGTAATGGTACTCAGCAACTCATATCTTCTTATAGATACCGACTTACCATTAAAAGCCAGTTGTTCATAGGATCTTTAGCTTAAAGAGCTGATTAGTAGTCATATTGTTAACTGTTTTTGCAAGTGAAAGATATTTTGCTGAAAAAATTTGAGCAGCTGCTCACATTTGTTTAGCAAAAATATTAGCATATTTGCCATATTTAATGACAAAAGTTTTAACGATTTGTTAACTAACGAAGTTTTGAACAACTAGCCGCAGTTAATTCCTGTGAGACTGAATATTTAAACAAGAGGTCCTTCATGGACCTGAATCATTCACCTGAGTCATAATCAAACTTGGCTAAGATAGCATTAAAACAAATATTCTGGAAAAGTTTCATGAAAACTGCAACAAAATTAAGACCTCTAGAGGGTGAAACTTAAAGTAAACCTGTACTCTCTAGAGGGTAAACAAGATTTTAACCCTTTTATAGAACATATTTAACATCCCTACAGCTGGTGTCTGGGAATGTGTGGTGGCCGTAAAAAGTCTCCCTGCCCTACATCATAGTGTAGTTTATATATTATTGTCTTGTCCTTTGGTATCGTTGATTCCATTGTGGAATTCTGAAAATATTTGAGGGTCACTGATGAGGCCTTATTGGCCCAGAAAACATGTACACTTCATATTTTCAAGTTCTCTTGTGTATTCTGTGCTTCCAAAGGATAATCCTTTTATAGAACATATATAACGTCACTACAGCTGGTGTCTGGGAATGTGTAACGGCTGTAAAAAGTCTCCCTGCCCTACATCATAGTGTAGTTTATATTTTCTTGTCCTTTGGTATCATTGATTCCATTGTGGAATTCTGAAAATATTTGAGGGTCACTGATGAGGCCTAATTGGCCAAAACTAGCTAGTCTGGCCCAGAAAACATGTACACTTCATATTTTCCAGTTCTGTTGTGTATTCCTTGCTTCCAAAGGATAACCCTTTTATAGAACATATTTAATGTCACTACGGCTGGTGTCTGGGAATGTGTGGCGGCCGTAAAAAATCTCCCTGCCCTACATCAGTGTAGTTTATATTTTCTTGTCCTTTGGGATCATTGATTCCATTGTGGAATTTTGAATATATTTGAGGGTCACTGATGAGGCCTAATTGGCCAAAACTAGCTAGTCTGGCCCAGAAAACATGTACACTCTATATTTTTCAGTTCTGTGGTGTATTCCTTGCTTCCAAAGGATAACCCTTTCAAGAACATGTTTGGGAGACAGATTTATATTAGCCTATTGTCTTCTTTCTGAATCCCTTTGTAAGTTTTTGTATTTGTGTAAAATATGTTTATGACATAATTTGAAATAAAATATGTTTAAACCAAAACATGTACACTTCATATTTTCCAGTTGTGTTGTGTATTCCTTGCTTCCAAAGGATAACCCTTTTATCGAACATATTTAAAGCAATTTGATCTGGTGACCTAGTTTTTTGTATCCAACATATTCAAACTTGGTAAAAATGGCATCAAGTCATACATTCTGGGAAAATTTCATGGAGACTGAAGCAAACTGTGAGCCCTAGAGGGTGAACAAGGTAGTTACCTAGTTTCGGACCTGACCCATATTTGAACTTGACCAATATGTCATCTGGTATAAAGCAAAATTGTGGCCTCTACTGAGTGAACAAGGTTCTACTTAAAAGTTTTTTGACCTAATGACTTCCTTTTTGTCAAATATGAGCCATAATGAAACTTGGTTAAGCTACTATCAAGACAAATAATATGGTATAGTTTCATCAAGTTTCATGCTAAACTGTGGCCTCTAGAGGATGAACAAGTTTATAAAGCAATTAGACCTAGTGAACTAGTTTTTAATTTGACACGGCCGAAATTCAAGATTTTAAAGGTTAGTCAAGATATCATCAGGACAAGCATTCAGGAATGGTTTCATGAAGAATGAACCAGAACTGTGGCCTCCAGTAGGTGGAAAAGGTTTGGAAAAGCTTGATGAGGCCTAATTGGCCGAAACTAGCTAGTCTGGCCCAGAAAACACGTATGCTCTACATTTTCAGTTCTGTGGTGTATTTCATTGCTTCCAAAGGATAACCCTTTCTAGAACATATTTAACATCACTACAGCTGGTGTCTGGGAATGTGTGGCGGCCGTAAAAATCTCCCTGCCCCACATCATAGTGTAGTTTATATTTTCTTGTCCTTTGGGATCATTGATTCCATTGTGAAATTTTGAAAATATTTGAGGGTCACTGATGAGGCCTAGTTGGCTGAAACTACCTAGTCTGTTCCAGAAAACATGTACACTCTATATTTTTCAGTTCTTTGGTGTATTCCTTGCTTCCAAATTATAACCCTTTCTAGAACATGTTTAAAGCAATTTGACCTAGTGACCTAGTTTTTTATGCAACATGACCCGTACTGAAACTTGACCAGAACTGAGGGCGAGGGTTGAAGTTTCATAAACTCCGGAGTTGATCCCCCTAGTAGTTTTACTAATGACCGCCCCAAGGCGTTCGTTCTTTTGCAGTGTCTTATTTGTTAACTAACTTTGTGCCGTTGGTTCATGTCCCATCTGATGTTTTCGTGTGTGCGTACATATCGCTTACTTTCCTTAGGTGACATAAGATGGCTGCATTCTTTGATTGTGGCCTTTTCCCAGTGACCTTTTCTTATTAGTTAACCAAGACAAACAGTCTGGTAAAATTTCCTGAAGACTGAAGCAAACTGTGGCCTCTAGACGGTGAAGAAGGTTTTAAAGAAATTTGACCGAGCAATCTACAGTAGTTTCTGACCAGACATAGCCCATATTAGAACTTTACAGAGATATCAAGACTATTCTGGTAAAGTTTCCTGAATATTGAAGCAAAACTGTGGCCTCTTGCGGGTAAAAAAGTTTTTAAAAAATTAGCTATAGTGACCTTGCTTTTGACCCGACCTGATGCATATTCAATATTGACCAAGATATCATTAAGACAAACATTCGGGTAAAGTTTCAGGAAGATTGAAGCAAAACAGCGGCCTCTAGAGGGTGAAAAGGTAAATGTTGACGATGCACATATGACAGAAAGAAGCTGATCACAATAGATCACCTTGATCACACTATGGGTTCAACACCTGCCGTGTCACCAACATTCATAAAAACTGATCATGAAATCTTTCCTACAGTCATTCTCTCCATTCCACTGTTTTAAATAGGGCAGTTGTCAGTTTCTGGCAAACAAATGTGCATGGTGCTACTTAACAGCATATGTTTATATGCCTGCCCTGGAAAAGTATGCTTAGGTGAACTGAACAGCTCTTTATGACCTAAATTTTGTTGGCTGGGCCATGTAAATCCAATTAAACTAACAAGACAGAGTGCTAAGAAAGAAGGATGTTATTTTTTAGATAAAATCATAATATCAAAGAACTTACAATCAGCTTAACGTCAATTTCCTGTGACAGAACATTGAAGGCTTCCTCAATAATGCCTGAAATGTATAATGCATAATCTATAGTGTAAATGAACCAGATATTAACAGGAACTGATGCACTGACAGGAGCAGCAACACTTTAAAAGAATATAAGTCCCCCTTGACAAAAAGGGTCAACTTTTAAAGAAAAATTTCGCTCTTTGAAAGAAAATTATTGCAGTCAAGAGAAGAAGTGGGCTCAGTTTACAACCAGATTAAGCTGTCATTGGTAAACAACTACAAGAGGGCCATGATGGCCCTGGATCGCTCACCTGATCCATATTGTACAAATGGAATTGAAGATAATATATGGTAGAGTAGAGGGTTTGAGCAATTTTGGTTGACACAAGGAGGTTTTTATAATTTTAGCCATCTTGTTCATCCAAGAACAACGGGTTGAGCAATTTTGAAAGCTTTTTTCCATTATGAGTCTATGGGAGGGAAGGGGCCCAGGGGGTGGCCCATTGAGAACCTAGGGGCATGATTGGCAGGAATTATGTAGATGACCACTTGCCGTAACTACATGCTAAATATATAAACTCTGGGCCCTGTGGTTTCACAGAAGATTTTTAAAGCTTTTTCCATTATGAGTCTGTGGGAGCGAAGGGGCCCGGGGCCTGGCCCATTTGGAACCAAGGGGCATGATTGGCAGGAATTATGTAGGTAACCACTTGAAGTTGCTAAATCGGACTTTTTTCATCAGAAGACCCCTCTTCTTACCCCTCACATGGCTTGTTTATGTCTGTTGACATACCGTGTCTTCGTTTGTGAGAGTAACGAAGAGAGACAACTCTTATTGAATCTGAATAGGTAGGTCTATGCTTAATTGGGAAAAGGGGGAAACTTATTTCCACCCAAAAAAAAAATTGCAGCTTTTCTATAAGTAACTGAACTTTTTTTTTATTGGGGAACACCTAGCTATTCAGATTCAGAACCAACGCCCCAGCTAGCACAAAATAGCGGGCAAACATCGGGCCGATATGTCGTATTGCTGTCGGTCCGGTACATGCTTTGCTGGCTAAGACTAGACAGCTACACAGACTTCTATTTAATAGATGACAGGGGCTGACAAATCCATTTCCCTGCCGCCAAGGAGAAGACCGAGATCGCGCCGGGCAGGTGCACTTTTACCTTATAATGCCCAGTCGGACAAGTGAAAAAAAAACGTCTACAACTACCAGTCTTTAAGGTAAAACTAAACCAGTAAGTAAATCGCAATTCATGTAATTTCTGCACTGTCAATTCAGAGACAAACCATCTGTGTATTTATTACGGTTCAAGTATGACACTATTGTTAATCCATGTCATATAATTGCCACCCTGCGGTGCTTGTCTGTAAGGTGTGAAAATATGGTCAAGTTATGTCTCTAATTTGCGTTTATTCCCAATCATAAAATTTAATCCACAATCAATGTGAAAATGATTTAATCGCTCCTCAGACAATTAGCTACATCTAACGGTAGATGTTTGCATAATAAAAACGGACTTTTCTACGATCTCATGAATGGTTATTTTTTTGGCGGGAAAAGTCCAACGCTGTTGTTGTTTATTGACATGGAGCTTCTGGGGATAATTCTGGAGCTGTGCAAAGCGCTGGTTTTCTATCCACCTCTATTCACAACCATTTAGCTATCGAGAAAATATTTTTAACGGTTCCAAACATTTTTTTTTTATGAAAGAGATACACCCAATGACATTAAACACGTGTGGGGGTACTGGCGTTGGATGCCGTCATTTACCGATCACGTGCAGAAAAATGGTAGCGGTGGTTTGTGGGCGGCAATTTATATCAATTAAACTAGATTAAGATTTTAAAATGTGTTCCCTAAAAAACTTCCCTATATATAAGTCCATGTTAAACCGATGGACCCCGGGGCGGGGCCTTTTTTGGCTTTAGGACTATCTTGGTAAAGGTCCACTACACGAAGCTTCATACCAACTATCAAAGACCTGGGCTTTCTGGTTACAGACATGAAGTTTTTTGAAGGTTTTCACTGTAAAAGTCGTAAAACCTGTGGACCCCAAGGCTGGGACATTTTTGGCCCCAGGACTGTAATTTGAACAATCCTGGTAGCAACTAGATGAAGCTTCATACCAAATATCAAAGACCTGGTCCTTCTGCCTACAGACATGAAAAGATTTTTAAATGTTTTCCCTATGTAAGTCCATGTAAAACCGTGGACCCCGGGGCGGGGCCATTTTTGGTCTTTGAAAAAACTTGCTAGAGGTCCACTAGATAAGGCTTCACACCAAACATCAAAAACCGGGGCCGTCAGGTTTCAGGCAGCAAGATTTTTAAAGGTTTTCCCTATGTAAGTCTATGTAAAACTTGTGGGCCCTGTCGCCGGGGCATTTGCCCCAAGGGCTATAATTTGAACAATCTTGGTAGAGGTCCACTAGATGAAGCTTCATACCAAATATCACAGACCTAGGCCTTGTGGTTTCAGAGGAGAAGATTCTTCAAGATTTTCCCTATACAAGTCTATGTAAAACCAAAGGGCCCTGGAGCAGGGGCATTTTTGGCCCCAGGGCTATAATTTGAACAATCTTGGTAGAGGTCCACAAGATGAAGCTCCATACCAAATATCAAAGACCTGGGCCTTGCAGTTTCAGAGAAGAAGATTTTTATAGATTTTTCCTATAAAAGCCTATGTAAAACCAAAGGGCCCCGGGGTGGGGGCATTTTTGGTCTCAGGGCTATAATTTGAACAATCTTGGTAGAGGTTCACAAGATGAAGATTCATACCAAATATCACAGACCTAGGCCTTGTGATTTTAGAGGAAAAGATTTTTCAAGATTATCCCTATATAAGTATATGTAAAACCAAAGGGCCCCGGCGGGGGCTTTTTTGGCACCAGGGCTATAGTTTGAACAATCTTGGTAGAGGTCCACAAGATGAAGCTTCATACCAAATATCAAAGACCTGGGCCATGTGGTTTGAGAGTAGAGGATTTTTAAAGATTTTCCCTATATAATAAAAATCAAAAATGAGTTCCTTTAAGAGCAATGAAAACATTCATAAGAAAGAAGATTGGTCATACTACGTAGTTTCGGCTAATAAAGCCTCATCAGTGACCCTGTAATGATCGGGCAAAGAAAGCCAGAGGAAACATACTGCAATTTTGCGAAATTCGAATAGGCAGTCGATTCAAAGACTGATATAAATCAAAAGGGGGTCCGATTAATTAAAAACCTGTCTAGAATATGAGACTAAACCAATAATTTATTTCTGATTTCTCAGAATATTCACGCTGATCTCAAAGGACCAAAAGTAAAATATAAACTGCACTATGGTTGATGTACGGGGAGACGTTTTACGGCCGACACACGGCACAACACCAGCTGCAGTGAAGGCAAATAACAAGAGGCCCAAGAGGGCCTGTCGCTCCACCGGCTAACTTCAGACAATTGTCATATTTATTACATTAACCAATTGTATACTAGTGGACTCTTCTATTGCTATATGTTGGGCCAGTCCATTTGTCATATAAGGGGTGTCAGGCCTATTTTTTTCAATTTTTGATGGAAAATTCTGTTAGCAAATAGTGCAGGCCCTGATCAGACATGGTGTTTTGTGGGGTCTGATCTGGGCCAGCACTGTTTGCCAAGGTACCCATTTAGGGTTTTCCCGCATGCAATGGGTAAAAAAGAAACAAGTGATCCACCCAAGGAATGTCCATTCTATATTTTTTGGACCCCAGAGCCATGGTTGGCAGGATTTATGTGAGTGACCATTTGGCATTGCTCCGTTCTAAATATCTAAAGCTCTGGGCCTTATGGTTTCAGAGAAGAAGACTTTTTTTAAGTTTTTCCTATTATAAGTCTATGGGAACTAATATGCCTCTGGGCGTGACCAATTTTTTACCCCAGGGGCATTGTTGGCAGGATTTATTTGAGTGACCACTTGACGTTGCTGCATACTTAATATCTAAGCTCTGGGCACTGATGGTTTCAGAGAAGATTTTTGTCAGTTTTTCCCAGTATAAGTCTATGGAAGCTTATGGGCCTCAGGGTGTGGCCAATTTGGACCCCAGGGGCATAGTTGGCAGGATTTATGCAATTGAATACTTCAAGTTGCTACATACTAAGTTCTTGGCCTTATGGTTTCAAAGGAGAAAAGTTTCAAGATTTTGTCATTAATAGTCTATAGGAGCTACTAAGCACCGGGGCGTTGCCAATTTGGACTCAAGAGTCATAGTTCGCAGGACTTAGTAGGTGACCACATAACTTTGCTACATACAACAGTTCAACCTGTATTAAGCAAGTTCCTAAGGGATAGTCAAAATATGCTTGCTTAAGACAGGTTCTTGCTTAATACAGGTGAAATTTAACACATCTGCCTTTCTTGGGAACTGAATGCCTGCTTGCTTAAGACAGGTTGCTTGCTTAATAGAGGTGGCCACTAAGACAGGTTTTACTGTATTTCATGTGTCACATTATTGGGCAAGTGGAAAGGCTTCATTAGGTTTTCAGGCAGATCTGAGTGGAACTCTGGTTGCCATGGCAACATCTAGCTCCCATAGACTTCACATAGGAAAAAGCTTGTCATCACTCTAGCTCGGTCAATTTTTGACAGGTTTTACTGTATTTCATGTGTCGCATTATTGGGCAAGTGGAAAGGCTTCATTAGGTTTTCAGGCAGATCTGAGTGGAACTCTGGTTGCCATGGCAACATCTAGCTCCCATAGACTTCACATAGGAAAAAGCTTGTCATCACTCTAGCTCGGTCAATTTTTTTCTGATCGACTTCATTCTTGCAGATAACCAGTACAGGCATAAAATCTCGGTCAAGTTCGATGCTTGCTTAAGACAGGTTCTTGCTTAATACAGGTGAAATTTAACACATCTGCCTTTCTTGGGAACTGAATGCCTGCTTGCTTAAGACAGGTTGCTTGCTTAATAGAGGTGGCCACTAAGACAGGTTTTACTGTATTTCATGTGTCGCATTATTGGGCAAGTGGAAAGGCTTCATTAGGTTTTCAGGCAGATCTGAGTGGAACTCTGGTTGCCATGGCAACATCTAGCTCCCATAGACTTCACATAGGATTCACATAGGTCTTAGCTTTAGGCTTTATGGTTTCAGAGAAGAAGTTTTTCCGTTTATTGGTCTATGGAAGCTAATGAGCCAAAGGTGGTGGCCATGGCAGCCATGTTTTTTGTCTGATCAAAATTTCTTCAATGAATCTGACAATGGTAGACACAAGGAACATTCATGAAAATTAAGAACGAAATCCATTTAGCGGTTTTGGAGGAGAAGATTAAAAAAAGAAAAAAGGTCCCTTTATGAGTCTATGGAAGATAATTAGCCAATGGGCGTGTCCATGGTGGCCATGTTTTTTGTCTGATCAAAATTGCTTCAAGGAATCTGACAGAGGTCCACCCAAGGAACATTCATGCAAAGTAAGAATGAAATCCATTAAGTTGAGCGGTTTTGGAGGAGAAGGTTTTTAAAACTTTTCCCCATATAAGTCTTTGAAATCTAATGAGCCAAGGGGCATGGCCCTGGCATTCATGTGGGGCTTGGCCATGGTGGCCATGTTTTTGTCTGATCCGAATTTCTTCAAGGAATCTGACAGAGGTCCACCCAAGGAACATTCATGCAAAATAAGAATAAAATCCATTGAGCGGTTTTGGAGGAGAAGATTTTTAAATATTTTTTTTTTTGGTTTCGATGCCATTTTGTTCTGCATGTAACAAAATTCTTTGAAGGAATTCAGAAGAGGACTATGTGAGAAAAATTCCTGTGAAGTTTGGTTACAATCGACCAAGTAGTTAAGGAGGAAATGTTTAAAGAAAAAAGTTAACGCACGGATGCACAACCGCACAGACGCACAACAGACACAGGGCCATAACATATAACATAAGACCCGCCGGTCTTTGGCGAGTGGACCTAAAAAATGAACAGATTTATGTTTTTATTTCTTTATTTATTTTTTTTTCCTTTCCTCCATCGGATTCGGTATGCCTCCCTTTTCAACTAAGCCATTTTAACCCTCAGGGATCTGGAGAACTATTGACACTTTAGTATAATTAGGTCTAATAAATCAATCTCCCTCAGTATTTTGAATTTATTTTGAAACATCAAGTCGTATAAATAGAGTTTGTGTTGAAAACATCAGTTCTATCACCAGTGTGATGGGCAAGTGAAATTTCTGATGTTTTGAATTTTAGAATGACAATTTGTAGGTGGACCTCTATAGATATGTGATAGTCAGCAAAATTGGAGGAGATTAATTCAGATACAGGAAGGTACGTTTAAATAAAAAAACAAGAGGCTCAATGAGCCTAAACCGCTCACCTGAGGAACTTAAGATTTAACAATTCACAGACTTGACTACTAAATCTGCTAATAGAATCCAGCCCAATGACCCTTACAGGATATAAGTCATCATTATTGCATTGCATTCCAAGTTTGAGACTTATAGCTTCTATAGTTCCTGAGAAATCTTTGACGAAAATTTAACATTGGTCAAAATGGAGAGAAAGAAGAATGAAAGAACAGATGAACAAATAAGCTGAGAAAGCCCAATGTCTCTTACACAAAATAAGTCATCATTATTCTATTGAATACCAAATTTGATGCTTCTAGCTTTTATAGTTCCTGAGAAATCTTTGATTAAAAATTTAACATTGGTCTATTATCTCTATATGGAGAGAAAGAAGAATGAAGGAACAAATGAACCAGACTAGCTCCAAAACCTAATGCAGCCTTTCCCCTTGCCCAATGGTGCTACACATAAAATTTAAACAAGATTGGTCGACTGCCTTCTGAGATATGCTTCATTGAAAGTGTGGACGACGGATGGACGGACGACAGACGACGGACTCCGGAGCCTTGGTATACTATCAGCTCACTGGAACCTTTGGCTCAGGTGAGCTAAAAATTCAAGTCGCTATTTCTGTCACAACATTTTCCCTACTTTAAGTCTATGGGCAAATATTTTTGTCTCTCAAGGTCACGTAACTCCGAGGTCAATATTCCGATTCGGCCCAAAATCGAACTTAACCGAGATTTTATGCCTGTCCTCGTTACCTGCAAGTTTGAAGCTGATATGAATAAAAATAAAGTTGCTATCGTGGCCACAACGTATTTTTTTATGCTCAAGGGCAGGTAACTCCAAGGCAAATAATCCGATTCCGCCCAAAATCGAACTTAACCGAGATTTTATGTCTGTCCTCGTTACCTGCAAGTTTGAAGCTGATCTGAAAAAAATTCAAGTCGCTATCGTAGTCGCAACATTTTCCCTAATTAAGTCTATGGGCAAATTTTATGTCGCTCAAGGTCACGCAACTCCGAGGTCAATATTCCGATTCGGCCCAAAATTGAACTTAACCGAGATTTTATGTCTGTCCTCGTTACCTGCAAGTTTGAAGCTGATATGAATAAAAATAAAGTTGCTATCGTGGTCACAACGTATTTTTTTATGCTCAAGGGCAGGTAACTCCAAGGCAAATAATCCGATTCGGCCCAAAATCGAACTTAACCGAGATTTTATGTCTGTCCTCGTTACCTGCAAGTTTGAAGCTGATCTGAAAAAAATTCAAGTCGCTATCGTAGTCACAACATTTTCCCTATGTAAAGTCTATGGGCAATTTTTTTTGTCGCTCAAGGTCATGTAACTCCGAGGTCAATATTCCGATTCGAACTTAACTGAGATTTTATGTCTGTCCACGTAACCTGCAAGTTTGAAGCTGATCTGAATAAAAATAAAGTTGCTATCGTGGTCACAACGTATTTTTTTATGCTCAAGGGCAGGTAACTCCAAGGCAAATAATCCGATTCGGCCCAAAATCGAACTTAACCGAGATTTTATGTCTGTCCTCGTTACCTGCAAGTTTGAAGCTGATCTGAAAAAAATTCAAGTCGCTATCGTAGTCGCAACATTTTCCCTAATTAAGTCTATGGGCAAATTTTTTGTCACTCAAGGTCACGCAACTCTGAGGTCAATATTCCGATTCGGCCCTAAATTGAACTTAACCGAGATTTTATGCCTGTCCTCGTTACCTGCAAGTTTGAAGCTGATATGAATAAAAATAAAGTTGCTATCGTGTTCACAACGTATTTTTTTATGCTCAAGGGCAGGTAACTCCAAGGCAAATAATCTGATTCGGCCCAAAATCGAACTTAACCGAGATTTTATGTCTGTCCTCGTTACCTGCAAGTTTGAAGCTGATCTGAAAAAAATTCAAGTCGCTATCGTAGTCACAACATTTTCCCTATGTAAAGTCTATGGGCAAATTTTTTGTCGCTCAAGGTCATGTGACTCCGAGGTCAATATTCCGATTCGAACTTAACTGAGATTTTATGCCTGTCCACGTAACCTGCAAGTTTGAAGCTGATCTGAATAAAAATAAAGTTGCTATCGTGGTCACAACATATTTTTTTATGCTCAAGGGCAGGTAACTCCAAGGCAAATAATCCGATTCGGCCCAAAATCTAACTTAACCGAGATTTTATGTCTGTCCTCGTTACCTGCAAGTTTAAAGCTGATCTGAAAAAAATTCAAGTCGCTATCGTAGTTGCAACATTTTCCCTAATTAAGTCTATGGGCAAATTTTTTGTCGCTCAAGGTCACGTAATTCCGAGGTCAATATTCCGATTCGGCCCAAAATCGAACTTAACCGGGATTTTATGCCTGTCCTCGTTACCTGCAAGTTTGAAGCTGATCTGAATAAAAATAAAGTTGCTATCGTGGTCACAACGTATTTTTTTATGCTCAAGGGCAGGTAACTCAAAGGCAAATAATCCGATTCGGCCCAAAATCGAACTTAACCATGACTTTATGTCTGTCCTCGTTACCTGCAAGTTTGAAGCTGATCTGAAAAAAATTCAAGTCGCTATCGTAGTCACAACATTTTCCCTATGTTAAGTCTATGGGCAAATTTTTTGTCGCTCAAGGTCACGTAACTCCGAGGTCAATATTCCGATTCTGCCCAAAATCGAACTTAACCGAGATTTTATGCCTGTCCTTATTATCTGCAAGAATGAATTAGATCAGAAAAAAATTGATGGAGCTAGAGTGATGACAAGCTTTTTCCTATGTTAAGTCTATGGGAGCTATATGTTGCCATGGTAACCAGAGATCCACTCAGATCTGCATGAAAACCTTATGCAGTCTTTCCACTTGCCCAATAATGTTACACATGAAATTTGATCAAAGTCGGCCAAGTAGTCTTCAAGATATACATTTTTGAAATTCACATTAACCCTTATGCAACAAGAGGCTCAATGAGCCTAAACCGCTCACCTGAGGAACTTAAGTTTTAACAATTCACAGACTTGACTACTAAATCTGCTAATTGAATCCAGCCCATTGACCCTTACAGGATATAAGTCATCATTATTGCATTGCATTCCAAGTTTGAGACTTCTAGCTTCTATAGTTCCTGCGGAAATCTTTGACGAAAATTTAACATTGGTCAAAATGGAGAGAAAGAAGAATGAAAGAACAGATGAACAAATAAGCTGAGAAAGCCCAATGTCTCTTACACAAAATAAGTCATCATTATTCTATTGAATACCAAATTTGATGCTTCTAGCTTTTATAGTTCCTGAGAAATCTTTGATCAAAAATTTAACATTGGTCTATTATCTCTATATGGAGAGAAAGAAGAATGAAGGAACAAATGAAACAGACTAGCTCCAAAACCTAATGCAGCCTTTCCCCTTGCCCAATGGTGCTACACATAAAATTTAAACAAGATTGGTCGACTGCCTTCTGAGATATGCTTCATTGAAAGTGTGGACGACGGATGGACGGACGACAGACGACGGACTCCGGAGCCTTGGTATACTATCAGCTCACTGGAGCCTTTGGCTCAGGTGAGCTAAAAATTCAAGTCGCTATTTCTGTCACAACATTTTCCCTACGTTAAGTCTATGGGCAAATTTTTTTTTGTCTCTCAAGGTCACGTAACTCCGAGGTCAATATTCCGATTCGGCCCAAAATCGAACTTAACCGAGATTTTATGCCTGTCCTCGTTACCTGCAAGTTTGAAGCTGATATGAATAAAAATAAAGTTGCTATCGTGGTCACAACGTATTTTTTTATGCTCAAGGGCAGGTAACTCCAAGGCAAATATTCCGATTCGGCCCAAAATCGAACTTAACCGAGATTTTATGTCTGTCCTCGTTACCTGCAAGTTTGAAGCTGATCTGAAAAAAATTCAAGTCGCTATCGTAGTCGCAACATTTTCCCTAATTAAGTCTATGGGCAAATTTTTTGTCGCTCAAGGTCACATAACTCCGAGGTCAATATTCCGATTCGGCCCAAAATTGAACTTAACCGAGATTTTATGCCTGTCCTCGTTACCTGCAAGTTTGAAGCTGATATGAATAAAAATAAAGTTGCTATCGTGGTCACAACGTATTTTTTTATGCTCAAGGGCAGGTAACTCCAAGGCAAATAATCCGATTCGGCCCAAAATCGAACTTAACCGAGATTTTATGTCTGTCCTCGTTACCTGCAAGTTTGAAGCTGATCTGAAAAAAATTCAAGTCGCTATCGTAGTCACAACATTTTCCCTATAGAAAGTCTATGGGCAAATTTTTTGTCGCTCAAGGTCATGTAACTCCGAGGTCAATATTCCGATTCGAACTTAACTGAGATTTTATGCCTGTCCACGTTACCTGCAAGTTTGAAGCTGATCTGAATAAAAACAAAGTTGCTATCGTGGTCACAACGTATTTTTTTATGCTCAAGGGCAGGTAACTCCAAGGCAAATAATCCGATTCGGCCCAAAATCGAACTTGACCGAGATTTTATGCCTGTACTGGTTATCTGCAAGAATGAAGTCGATCAGAAAAAAATTGACCGAGCTAGAGTGATGACAAGCTTTTTCCTATGTGAAGTCTATGGGAGCTAGATGTTGCCATGGCAACCAGAGTTCCACTCAGATCTGCCTGAAAACCTAATGAAGCCTTTCCACTTGCCCAATAATGCGACACATGAAATTTGATCAAAGTTGGCCAAGTAGTCTTTAAGATATACATTTTTGAAATTCCCATTAACCCTAATGAAAAAACACACAAGGGCAGGTAACTCCTAAGTGAATGATCCAATTCTGCCAGTTATCGACCTTGACCGAGATTACATGGCTGTGCTGGTTATCTGCAAGAATAAAGCCAATCTGAAAATAATTGAAGCAGCTACGGTGATGACAACATTCTCCCCATGTTAAGTCAATAGGCAATTTTTTCAACGCTCAAGGGCACGTAACTCCTGAGTGAATAATCCGATTCAGCCCAAAATCGAATTTTATCTAGATTTCATGCCTGTCCTCGTTATCTGCAAGAATGAAGTCGATCAGAAAAAAATTGACGGAGCTAGAGTGATGACAAGCTTTTTCCTATGTTAAGCCTATGGGAGCTCTTTGTTGCTGTGGCAACCAGAGTTCTCATCCGATCTGCACGAAAACCTAATACAGCCTTTCCCCCTACCTGATGATGGTTCATATGAAATTTGATCAAGGCTGACCCCACTGGTTCCAGAGATACACTTCGTTGAAAGTGTGGACGATGGACGACGGACGCCGGCTCGTGGTATACTAATACCTCACATGAGCCTTCGGCTCAGGTGAGCTAATAAATAAATAAATAAATTAACAAGAACTTTGGAAGAAGAGAAGACTTTTTTAACATTACACTACATGTTATATAGTGAAAATAAACCCCGCCCACTGCAGCCATGTTTTATGTCAGATCAAAATTTCTTCAAGGAATCTGACAGAGGTCCACCCAAGGAACATGCATGCCAATAAAACAAGAACTTTTGCAGAAAATATTTTTAGCATTACACTATGTGTTATATAGTGAAAATAAGCCTCGCCCATGGCGGCCATGTTTTTTTGTAAGATCAAATTTTTTTCAAGGAATCTGACAACAGTCCACCCAAGGACAATTCATGCAAATTACAATGAAATCCCACAAGTACTTTTGCAGAAGAAGATTTTTTAGCATTACATTATATGTTAAATAGTGAAAATAAGCCCCGCCCATGGCGGCCATGTTTTTTGTCGGATCAAAATTTCTTCAAGGAATCTAAAAGGGGTCCACCCAAGGAACATTCATGCAAAATAAAAACAAGGCATCGCATGCGATACAAATCCCCTCGCACTAGACAACTTCGTGTGTGGAAAACACTGAAATGGCAATAGTCCAACTTGCTTGAGATATTATCATATGCAACATTTGTGTAAAGTTTGTTTAAAAATCCTCCAATAAATGTACATTCTAGAGTGATGACGTTTCTCTAAAAATAGCCATAGTGACCTTGATTTGAGGCCATGACCACGAAAGTAGATCTTGCTCAAGATATTATCATAAGCATCTTTCGTGTGAAGTTATATTAAAATCTGTGAATAAATGTAGGCGGTAGAGCGATGACAAAGTTTTTCTAAAGATAGCCACAGTGACCTTGACTTTGAGGTCATGACCTTGAAAGTCGAAGTAAGTCGAGATATTATCATAAGAAACATTTATGTGAAGTTCTATTACAATCCATCATTAAATGTAGGCGATAGAGCGATGACAAAGTTTTTCTAAAAATAGCCACAGTGACCTTGACCTTGAAAGTCTAAATAGCTCGAGATATTGTCATAAGGAACATTTGTGTGAAGTTATATTGAAATTGGTGAAAAAATGTAAGCACTAGAGCAATGACAAAGTTTTTCTAAAAATAGCCACAGTGACCTTGACCTTGAAAGTCAAACTCGCTCGAGGTATTGTCATAAGGAACATTTGTGTGAAGTTATACTGAAATGGGTGAAGAAATATACTGTAAAAATTCGGCTATAAGACGAGGATTTTTCCCTCCAAAATGAGCCCAAAAAAATGACCCCGTCTTATAGCCGAGGTCATGGACTGCAGGCTTTTTTCCGGCAATATCCGGCGAAGACCAGACATACGGAAAAAGCCGATCGGTGATTTTTGAATTGATATAAATCGCCGCCCACTCGGTAAATGACGTCATCTGATGCCATTACCCCAACACATGTTTAATTTCATTGTATGTATCTCTTTCATAAAAAAAATGTTTGGAACCGGTAAAAAATATTTTCCAGAAAGCTAAATGGTTGTGAATAGAGGTGGATAGGAAATCAGTGCTTTGCACAGCTCCCGAATTATCCCCAGAAGCCCCGTGTCAATAACCAACAACAGCTTTCGACTTTCCCGCCAACGTCTGCTATTTGGCGCCAAAACATAACCATTCATGCGATCGTAGAAAAGTCCGATTTTTTAATGCAAACATCTACCGTTGGATGTAGCTTATAGTCTGAGGAGCAATTAAATCATTTTCACATTGATTGTGGATTAAATTTTATGACTGGAGGATAAATGCAAATTAGAGACATAACTTGACCATATTTTCACACCTTATCGACACGCACCGCAGGGTGGCAATTATACGACAGGGATTAACAATAGTGTCATACTTGAACCGTATCAAATGCACTGATGGTTTGTCTCTGAATTGACAGCGATTTACTTACTGGTTTAGCTTTACCGTATTTAAGTACTCAAATAGACTGGCAGTTGTAGACGATTTTTTTATTTTTTTTTTTTTTGCACTTGTCGCGACCGAGCGTCATAAGGTCAAAGTGCACCTGCCCGGCGTGATTTCGGACTTGTCCCGGATGGCCGGGAAATAGATTTGTCAGCCCCTGTCGTCTATTAAATATAAGTCTGTGTAGCCTAAGCCAGCAAAGCATGTACCGGGCCGACAGTGATACGACGTATCGGCCCGACATTTGCCGCTATTTTGTGCTAGCTTGGACGTTGATTCTGAAACTGAATAGCTAGGTGTTGTGTTCCCCGATTAAAAAAACCGTTCAGTTACTTATAAAAAGCTGCAACAAATATTTCTAAATTTTGTGGATGGAAATGAATTTCCCCCCTTTCCCAACGCTTAATAGACATACCTATTCAGATTCAATAAGAGTTGTCTCTCTTTGTAACTCTTACAAACGAAGACACAGAATGTCAACAGAACATAAACAAGCGGCCAAACAAGCCATGTTAGGGGTAGAGGGGTTTTCTGACGTAAAAAGGCCGATTTCTCACATCCAAATGGCATCTTGCGGTAGCAGATAGGCCCAGACAGATATGGAAAAAATTTGACCCGTCTTATAAAAGAGTATAAGCAAAATCCCACCGTAGAAAAACTGAAAAAGGGGTCCCGTCTTATAGCCGAATCGCCTTATAGCCGAATTTTTTCGGTAAGCGCTAGAGCCATGACAAAGTTTTTCTAAAAATAGCCACAGTGACCTTGACCTTGAAAGTGGAACTCACTAGAGATATTGTTATAAGGAACATTTGTGTGAAGTAATATTAAAATTGGTGAAAAAAATGTAAGCGCTAGAGACATGACAAAGTTTTTCTAAAAATAGCCACAGTGACCTTGACCTTGAAAGTGGAACTCGTTCGAGGTATTGTCATAAGCAACATTTGTGTGAAGTTATATTGAAATCAGTGAAGAAATGTAGGCGCTAGAGCGATGACAAAGTTTTCTAAAAATAGCCATAGTGACCTTGACCTTGAAAGTCGAAATGGCGAGATATTGTCATAAGGAACATTTGTGTGAAGTTATATTGAAATCGATGAAGAAATGTAAGCGCTAGAGGGATGACGAAGTTTTTCTAAAAATAGACACAGTGACCTTGACCTTGAAAGTGGAACTCGCTAGCGATATTGTCATAAGGAACATTTGTATGAAGTAATATTGAAATTGGTGAAGAAATGTAAGCGCTAGAGCGATGACAAAGTTTTTCTAAAAAATAGCCACAGTGACCTTGACCTTGAGGCCTTGACCTTGATAGTCGAACCCGCTTGAGATATTGTCATAAGGAACATTTGTGTGAAGTTATGTTGAAATCAGTAAAGAAATATAGGCGATAGAGCGATGACAAAGTTTTTTCTATAAAAAGCCACGGTGACCTTGACCTTGAGGCCATGAGTTGGAAAGTCGAACTCGCTGGAGATATTTTTATAAGGAAAATTTGTGTGAAGTTATATTGAAATTGGTGAAGAAATGTAGGCGCTAGAGCAATACAAAGGTTTTTCTAAAAATAGCTACAGTGACCTTGACCTTGAGGTCATGACCTTGAAAGTCCAACTAGCTCAAGATATTGTCATAAGGAACATTTGTGTGAAGTTATATTGAAATCAGTGAAGAAATGTAGGAGCTAGAGCGATACAAAGTTTTTCTAAAAATAGCCACTGTGACCTTGACCTTGAAGCCATGACCTTGAAAGTGGAACTCGCTCGAGATATTTTTATAAGAATCATTTGTGTGAAGTTATATTGAAACTGGTGAAGAAATGTAAGCGCTAGAGCCATGACAATGTTTTTCTAAAAATAGCCACAGTGACCTTGACCTTGAGGTCATGACCTTGAAAGTCAAACTCGCTCGAGATATTTTTATAAGGATCATTTGTTTGAAGTTATATTGAAATTGGGGGAGAAATGTAGGCGCTAGAGCCATGACAATGTTTTTCAAAAAATGGCCAGAGTGACCTTGACCTTGAGGTCATGACCTTGAAAGTCGATCTTGCTCCAGATATTGCCGTAAGGAACGTTCGTGTGAAGTTATATTAAAATCGGTCAAGAAATGTAGGCGCTAGAGAGATGACAAAAGTACGTACGTACGTGGCGCTAGAGCGATGACAAAAGTATGTACGTACGTGGCACTAGAGCGATGACAAAAGTACGTACATACGTACGGGACAAATGCTATATCCCCCCTCACAACTATGTTGTGCGAGGGGTTGATGAAATCCAACAGGTGGGTTTGGAGGAGAAGATTTTTTAAGATTTTTAATTTTTTGTGTGCTTTTGTTGCCATGGCAACCAGAGTTCTGGGTGTAACAAAATTCTTTGAAGGAATTTAGAAGAGGACTAAGTAAGGAACATTCCTGTGAAGTTTGGTTACAATTGGACCAGTAGTTTAGGAGGAGAAGATGTTTTAGCATTACACTATATGTTAAATAGGGAAAATAAGCCCCCACCCATGGCGGCCATGTTTTTTGTCGGATCAAAATTTCTTCAAGGAATCTGAAAAAGGGGCAACCAAGGAACATTCATGCAAAATAAAAATGAAGTCCAACAGGTGGTTTTGGAGGAGAAGATTTTTAAAGATTTTTAATTTTTTGTGACATGGCAACCAGAGTTCTGAGTGTAACAAAATTCTTTGAAGGAATTTAGAAGAGGACTAAGTAAGGAACATTCCTGTGAAGTTTGGTTACAATGGGTCCAATAGTTTAGGAGAAGATGTTTTAGCATTACACTATATGTTAAATAGGGAAAATAAGCCCCGCCCATGGCGGCCATGTTTTTTGTCGGATCAAAATTTCTTCAAGGAATCTGAAAGAGGTCAACCCAAGGAACAGTCATGCAAAATATAAATGAAATCCAACAGGTGGTTTTGGAGGAGAATATTTTAAAAGATTTTTATTTTTTTGTGGTTTTGTTGCCATGGCAACCAGAGTTCTGGGTGTAACAAAATTCTTTGAAGGAATTAAGAAGAGGACTATGTAAGGAACATTCCTGTGAAGTTTGGTTACAATTGGCCCAGTAGTTTAGGAGGAGAAGATGTTTAAAGAAAAAGTTAACGCACGGACGCACGACGGACAC
Source organism: Lucinisca nassula (assembly GCA_963580285.1). Lineage (NCBI taxonomy): Eukaryota > Metazoa > Mollusca > Bivalvia > Lucinida > Lucinidae > Lucinisca > Lucinisca nassula. Next base: position 58,511,189 of record OY757024.1, on the reverse strand, counting down.
AGGGCCATGAAAATAGCCCCGCTAGTGGAGCTAAAAATAGAAAATGAGTTCCTTTAAGAGCAATGAAAACATTCATAAGAAAGAAGATGGGTCATACTACGTAGTTTCGGCTAATAAAGCCTCATCAGTGACCCTGTAATGATCCTGCAAAGAAAGCCAGAGGAAACATACTGCAATTTTGCGAAATTCGAATAGGCAGTCGATTCCAAGACTGATATAAATCAAAAGGGGGTCCGATTAATTTAAAACCTGTCTAGAACATGAGACTAAACCAAAAATTTATTTCTGATTTCTCAGAATATTCACGCTGATCTCAAAGGACCAAAAGTAAAATATAAACTGCACTATGGTTGATGTACGTGGAGATGTTTTACGGCCGCCACACGGCACAACACCAGCTGCAGTGAAGGCAAATAAAAATAAAAAATGAGTTCCTTTAATAGCAATGAAAACATTCATAAGAAAGAAGATGGGTCATACTACGTAGTTTTGGCTAATAAAGCCTCATCAGTGACCCTGTAATGATCCGGCAAAGAAAGCCAGAGGAAACATACTGCAATTTTGCGAAATTCGAATAGGCAGTCGATTCAAAGACTGATATAAATCAAAAGGGGGTCCGATTAATTAAAAACCGGTCAAGAATATGAGACTTAACCAATAATTTATTTCTGATTTCTCAGATTATTCATGCTGATCTCAAAGGACCAAAAGTAAAATATAAACTGCACTATGGTTGATGTACGTGGAGATGTTTTACGGCCGCCACACGGCACAACACCAGCTGCAGTGAAGGCAAATAAAAATAAAAAATGAGTTCCTTTAAGAGCAATGAAATAATGGATAAGAAAGAAGATGGGTCATACTACGTAGTTTCGGCTAATAAAGCCTCATCAGTGACCCTGTAATGATCCGGCAAAGAAAGCCAGAGGAAACATACTGCAATTTTGCGAAATTCGAATAGGCAGTCGATTCAAAGACTGATATAAATCAAAAGGGGGGCTGATTAATTAAAAACCTGTCTAGAATATGAGACTAAACCAATAATTTATTTCTGATTTCTCAGAATATTCACGCTGATCTCAAAGGACCAAAAGTAAACTATAAACTGCACTATGGTTAATGTACGGGGAGATGTTTTACGGCCGCCACACGGCACAACACCAGCTGCAGTGAAGGCAAATAAAAATCAAAAATGAGTTCCTTTAAGAGCAATGAAAACATTCATAAGAAAGAAGATGTGTCATACTACGTAGTTTCGGCTAATAAAGCCTCATCAGTGACCCTGTAATGATCCGGCAAAGAAAGCCAGAGGAAACATACTAAGCCTATTTTAAAACCAAAGGGACTTGGGGTGGGGGCATTTTTGGCCCTAGCACTATAATTTGAACAATCTTGGTAGGGATCCACTAGGTGAAGCTTCATACCAAATAGCAAAGACCTGGGCCTTGCGGTTTCAGATAAGAAGATTTTTAAAGATTTTCCTTATATAAGCCCCTGTAAAACCAAAGGGCCCCGGGGCGGGGGCATTTTTAGCCCCAGCCCTATAATTTGAACAATCTTGGTAGGGGTCCAATAGATAGTGCTTCATACCAAATATCAAAGACCTGGGCCTTGCAGTTTCAGAGAAGAAGATTTTTACAGATTTTCCCTATATAAGCCCATGTAAAACCAAAGGGCCCAGGGGCGGGGGCTTTTTGGCCCCAGCACTATAATTTGAATAATCTTCATACCAAATATCAAAGACCTTGGCTTTGTGGATTCAGAAGAAGATATTTTACTTTTTCAGTGAAAAAAAAATCAATTTAGTCTCCTGTGGCCCAGATGTGCAACGGGCCGGAACCATTTGAACAACTTTGAAAGGGGACCACCTAAGGATCATTGCTGTGAAGTTTGGTCAAAATCCGATCAGTGATTTAGGAGGAGATGTCCTTTGAAGAAATGGTTTATGCACACACGCACGCACACATGCATGCATGCACTGACGACGGACGAAAAGTGATCACAAAAGCTCACCTTGTCACTATGTGAAAACGTACCGTAATTGTACAGTATACTTTAATGACATGAAGCTTACCATTATTATACAGTATACTCTGATTCATGGCATGGGGCTCTTCTTCTTCATCTTCCAGATGGCAATAGCTAGGGAAAGAGAAAATAAAATCATTTTTCAAATGTGTCTTTCACATCTACATATATAACATGTATACATGTGATTTCATATAAACATGTACACTGAATGGTGTTTTTCATCAATAAATGCAAAAAGCGAAAGGCTTTTTTAAGTAGAAGATTGTGGATGGCCTAATTAGGCAGTTGGTGTCAATCGACGATTCCCAGTTTGGCTTCGTCCCAGGAAGAGGCACAACAGATGCAATTTTTGTTGTCCGACAGCTGCAAGAGAAGTATCTGGCGGCCAACAAGAGACTACATGGCTTTTGTAGACCTGGAGAAGGCATTTGATCGAGTGCCTCGGAAAGTCATCTGGTGGGCACTAAGAAAACTTGGAGTGGACGAGTGGATTGTGAAACTGGTCCAAGGGATGTACGCAAATGCTCGGAGCCGTGTCCGCGTTGGTGATGGTTACAGTGAAGAATTCGAGGTGAAGGTGGGTGTTCATCAAGGCTCTGTTCTCAGCCCACTGCTTTTCACCATTGTGCTTGAAGCCTTGTCATGCGAGTTCCGCTCTGGAGTCCCCTGGGAGGACCTGTATGCTGATGACCTTGTCATCATAGCTGAATCCCTTGAGGAATGTGTCAGGAGGCTTTTAACTTGGAAAGAGGCAATGGAGGCGAAAGGGCTGAGAGTGAATGCAGGAAAGACAAAGATCATGATCTGTGGTACAGGTCTGGACCTCTTGCAGAGTACAGGCCAGTTCCCATGCGCTGTATGTCGCACTGGAGTGGGCAGCAACAGTATCTTTTGTAATGGCTGCAAGTTCTGGGTGCACAAGAAATGCAGTGGGCTCAAACGCTTGATAGAGGACCCTGATTACAGGTGTACACAGTGCCAAGGAACTGCACGCCCCTTGGATGGCAGACCACAGAGGGAAGTTCAAGTCAGATCCGACAAGCTGGAGGTTGTAGCTTCCTTCTGCTACCTAGGTGATATGCTCTCTGCAGGGGGTGGTTGCGACCTTTCAACTACATCACGTGTGAAAACAGCCTGGAAGAAATTCAAGGAGTTGCTACCAGTTCTCTCTTCCCGCCACCTCTCGTTCAAGACACGTGGCCGCGTGTATAGCTCTTGTGTGCGGAGCGCAATGCTCCATGCCAGTGAGACATGGCCATTGACAAAGCCAAACCTTCAACGTTTACAGCGAAATGACAGGGCAATGATCAGACAGATCTGCAATGTCAAGCCACAGGACACTGTCACCATCAGGTCCAGTGATTTACTTGAGCGTCTTGGCATTGAGGACCTGGACCTCATCCTGAAAGAGAGAAGACTTCGCTGGTATGGACATGTGGAACACTCCAACGGTGCAATCAAGACTGCCTGTGACATACAGGTAAGTGGAAAGCGGGGGCCAGGAAGGCCCAAGATGACCTGGAAGCAGCTAACAGAAAGAGATTGCAGAGAATGGAAGCTCTCTGCTATCGATCCTCATGATAGACAAGCCTGGAGATCTGGTGTAAGATCTGCCATGCGTGCAGCAAGCCAGCTACCTGGAAGGGGGCCCACTTATGTGGACGTTGCCCCTGCACCTGCACGTTAATAAAAAATCCGTTGATGATGAAGAATGAGCTGATATGCTGATCATAAAGCCAAATCTATTTTTGAATGTTGCTGTCATTATTCAATCGAACAAAATACTTCTATTTTATCATTTAAAAGTCCTTCGAATTTTTTTTCTCCTATAAAATTGAAAACATTTTTCTTTGCTCTTCTCCTTCAAGAAGACAAATTTCTGTTCTGTATTCGCATACATGTGATATTTTCTAGGACCCAACTAGGGAGATTTTGATTTTCAGATAGGGAGATTGGGTCTCAAATAGGGATATTTTTCCGCAGTTAAAAGTGATCTTATTTTTTCCGGTGAAACTTGATATATCAAGCAAGTTATAAGCACTTGTAATGTGAAGTAATTATCGTGTTTGTCTTAGAACTTAATTTTCAATTATTTCTGTTCAAGCTGCATTAAGATAAAACTAGGATATTAATCCAATTATAATTAAACCATATGCTGTGGGTGCTCATTAAACTGCCACATTGAGGCAGTTCTAAAGAGTACCACAACCTATGTTTTTGAGAAGAAATACTGGTAATGTCAGGGCCCATGCTGGCCAAAAAACAAGAGGACCATGATGGTCCTATATCGCTCACCTGAGCAAAGAGCTATTTATGTGGGAGGCAGGGTGGGGCAATGTTTTGGTCTATAATTTGAACAATCTCAGTAGACCCTGCCGTGGGGGTATATTTGTCCCCAGGGCTATAATTTGAACAGTCTTGGTAAAGGTCCACTAGATGAAGCTTCATACCAAATATCAAAGACCTATGCCTTCCGGTTTCAGACAAGAAGATTTTAAAAGGTTTTCCCTACATAACCCTATGTAAAAACCGTGGGCCCTGGCGCTGGGGCATTTTTGACCCCAGGAAAATAATTTGAACAATCTTGGTAAAGGTCCATTAGATGAAGCTTCATGCTAAATATCAAAGACCTGGGCCTTCTGGTTTCAGACAACAAGATTTTAAAAGGATTTCCCTACATAAGCTTACGTAACATTAGTGGCCCTGGCGTGGGGGTATTTTTGGCCCCAGGGCTATGATTTGAACAATCTTGGTAGAGGTCCACTAGATGAAGTTTCAAACCAAATATCAAAGACCTGGGCCTTCTGGTTTCAGACAAGAAGATTTGTAAAGGTTTTCCCTACATAAGCCTATGTAAAACCAGTGGGACCCAATGTGTGGCCCCTTTTGGCCCCAGGGCTATAATTTGAACGATCTTCGAAGAGGTCCACTAGATGAAGCTTCAAACCAAATATCAAAGACCTTGGCCTTCTGGTTTCAGACAAGAAGATCTTTGAAGGTTTTCCCTATATAAGCATAAGTACAAGAGGGCCCAATGGCCCTATATCGCTCACCTGTGTACCAGAAAAAAAGTGTAGGAGACCACTTGACATTGCTACATACTAAATATCTGAGCTCTGGACCTTATGGCTTTGGAGAAGGAGATTTTTGAATTTTTTTTCCAGTATAACTCCATAGGTCAGAGAAAAAGATTTTTGAAGCATTTTTTTTTTCCATTTTAAGTTTATTGGAGTTAAGAAGCCACAGGATTTGGCCAATTTGAACAGGGGCAAGACTCAGCCAGGATTCATGTAGGCAACCACACCACATTGCTACATGCTAAATACCAAAGCTCTGGGCCTTATGGTTTCAGAGAAGAATATTTTTGAAGTTTTTTTTTTCCATTTTAAGTTTTTTTTCCATTTTAAGTCCATCCATGTAAGCTAATGGGCCATGGGTGTGGCCAATTCCGGCCCTAGGGGCATGATTGGCAGGATTTATGTCGGTGACCACTTGCCGTTGCTACATGCTAATATCTAAGCTCTGGGCCCTGTGGTTTCAGAGAAGAAGATTTTTGAAGCATTTTTATCCATTATGATTCTATGGGAGCTAAGGGGCCCCAGGGCTTGGCCCATTTGGACCCCAGGGGCTTGATTGGCAGGATTTATGTAGGTTACCACTTGCCGTTGTTACATGCTAAATATCTAAGCTCTGGGACCTGTGGTTTCAGAGAAAAAGATTTTTGAAGCTTTTTTCCATTATGAGTCTATGGGAGCTAAGGGGCCGCGGGGCGTTGCCCATTTGGACCCCAAGGGCCTGATTGGCAGGATTTATGTAGGTGACCACTTGCCGTTGCTACATGCTAAATATCTAAGCTTTGGGACCTGTGGTTTCAGAGAAGAAGATTTTTGAAGCTTTTTTTCCATTAGGAGTCTATGGGAGCTAAGGGGCCCCGGGGCATGGACCATTTGGACCCCAGGGGCATGATTGGCAGGATTTATGTAGGTGACCATTTACCATTGCTACATGCTAAATATCTTAGCTCTGGGCCCTGTGGTTTCAGAGAAGAAGATTTTTAAGCTTTTTTATCCATTATGAGTCTATGGGAGCTAAGGGGCCCCGGGGCGTGGCCCATTTGGACCCAAGGGGCATGATTGGCAGGAATTATGTAGGTGACCACTTGCCGTTGCTACATGCTAAATATCTAAGCTCTGGGCCCTGTGGTTTCAGAGAAGAAGATTTTTGAAGCTTTTTTCCATTATGAGTCTATGGGAGCTAAGGGGCCCCGAGGCGTGGCCCATTTTGACCCCAGGGGCATGATTGGCAGGATTTATGTAGGTGACCACTTGCCGTTGCTACATGCTAACTATCTTAGCTTCGGGCCCAGTGGTTTCAGAGAAGAAGATTTTTGAAGTTTTTTTTTCCAATATAAGTCTATGGGAGCTAAGGGGCCCCAGGGTGTGACCAATTTGGACCCCAGGGGCATGATTGGCAGGATTTATGTAGGTGACCACTTTACATTGTTACAAGCTAAATATCTAAGCTCTGGGCCCTGTGGTTTCAGAGAAGAAGATTTTTGAAGCTTTTTTCCATTATGAGTCTATGGGAGATGAGAGGGTCCCAGGCTGTGGCCCATTTGGACCCCAGGGGCATGATTGGCAGGATTTATGTAGGTTACCAGATGCCGTTGTTACATGCTAAATATCTGAGCTCTGGGCTCTGTGGTTTCAGAGAAGAAGCTTTTTTCCATTATGAGTCTATGGGAGCGAAGGGGCCCCAGGGCGGGGCCCATTTGGAACCCAGGGGCATGATTGGCAGGAATTATGTAGGTGACCACTTGCCGTTGCTACCTGCTAAATATCTTAGCTCTGGGCCCTGTGGTTTCAGTGAAGAAGATTTTATGAATTTTTTTTTCCAGTATAACTCCATAGGTCAGAGAAAAAGATTTTTGAAGCATTTTTTTTCCATTTTAAGTTTATTGGAGTTAAGAAGCCACAGGATTTGGCCAATTTGAACAGGGGCAAGACTCAGCCAGGATTCATGTAGGCAACCACACCACATTGCTACATGCTAAATACCAAAGCTCTGGGCCTTATGGTTTCAGAGAAGAATATTTTTGAAGTTTTTTTTCCATTTTAAGTTTTTTTTCCATTTTAAGTCCATCCATGTAAGCGAATGGGCCATGGGTGTGGCCAATTCCGGCCCTAGGGGCATGATTGGCAGGATTTATGTCGGTGACCACTTGCCGTTGCTACATGCTAAATATCTAAGCTCTCGGCCCTGTGGTTTCAGAGAAGAAGATTTTTGAAGCATTTTTATCCATTATGATTCTATGGGAGCTAAGGGGCCCCAGGGCTTGGCCCATTTGGACCCCAGGGGCTTGATTGGCAGGATTTATGTAGGTTACCACTTGCCGTTGTTACATGCTAAATATCTAAGCTCTGGGCCCTGTGGTTTCAGTGAAGAAGATGTTTGAATTTTTTTTTTCCAGTATAACTCCATAGGTCAGAGAAAAAGATTTTTGAAGCATTTTTTTTTTTCCATTTTAAGATTATTGGAGTTAAGAAGCCGCAGGATTTGGCCAATTTGAACAGGGGCAAGACTCAGGCAGGATTCATGTAGGCAACCACACCACATTGCTACATGCTAAATACCAAAACTCTGGGCCTTATGGTTTCAGAGAAGAATATTTTTGAAGTTTTTTTTCCATTTTAAGTTTTTTTTTCCATTTTAAGTCCATCCATGTAAGCTAATGGGCCATGGGTGTGGCCAATTCTGGCCCTAGGGGCATGATTGGCAGGATTTATGTCGGTGACCACTTGCCGTTGCTACATGCTAAATATCTAAGCTCTGGGCCCTGTGGTTTCAGAGAAGAAGATTTTTGAAGCATTTTTATCCATTATGATTCTATGGGAGCTAAGGGGCCCCAGGGCTTGGCCCATTTGGACCCCAGGGGCTTGATTGGCAGGATTTATGTAGGTTACCACTTGCCGTTGTTACATGCTAAATATCTAAGCTCTGGGACCTGTGGTTTCAGAGAAGAAGATTTTTGAAGCTTTTTTTCCTTTAGGAGTCTATGGGAGCTAAAGGGCCCCGGGGCATGGACCATTTGGACCCCAGGGGCATGATTGGCAGGATTTATGTAGGTGACCATTTACCATTGCTACATGCTAAATATCTTAGCTCTGGGCCCTGTGGTTTCAGAGGAGAAGATTTTTTAAGCTTTTTTATCCATTATGAGTCTACGGGAGCTAAGGGGCCCCGGGGCGTGGCCCATTTGGACCCAAGGGGCATGATTGGCAGGATTTATGTAGGTGACCACTTGCCGTTGCTACATGCTAAATATCTAAGCTCTGGGCCCTGTGGTTTCAGAGAAGAAGATTTTTGAAGCTTTTTTCCATTATGAGTCTATGGGAGCTAAGGGGCCCCGAGGCGTGGCCCATTTTGACCCCAGGGGCATGATTGGCAGGATTTATGTAGGTGACCACTTGCCGTTGCTACATGCCAACTATCTTAGCTCCGGGCCCAGTGGTTTCAGAGAAGAAGATTTTTGAAGTTTTTTTTTTTCAATATAAGTCTATGGGAGCTAAGAGGCCCCAGGGTGTGACCAATTTGGACCCCAGGGGCATGATTGGCAGGATTTATGTAGGTGACCACTTTACATTGTTACAAGCTAAATATCTAAGCTCTGGGCCCTGTGGTTTCAGAGAAGAAGATTTTTGAAGCTTTTTTCCATTATGAGTCTATGGGAGATAAGAGGGTCCCAGGCTGTGGCCCATTTAGACCCCAGGGGCATGATTGGCAGGATTTATGTAGGTTACCACTTGCCGTTGTTACATGCTAAATATCTGAGCTCTGGGCTCTGTGGTTTCAGAGAAGAAGCTTTTTTCCATTATGAGTCTATGGGAGCGAAGGGGCCCCAGGGCGTGGCCCATTTGGAACCCAGGGGCATGATTGGCAGGAATTATGTAGGTGACCACTTGCCGTTGCTACATGCTAAATATCTTAGCTCTGGGCCCTGTGGTTTCAGTGAAGAAGATTTTTGAAGCTTTTTTTCAATTATGAGTCTTTAGGAGCTAAGGGACCCTGGGGTGTGACCAATTTGGAACCCAGGGGCATGATTGGCAGGAATTATGTAGGTGACCACTTGCTGTTGCTACATGCTAAATATCTAAGCTCTGGGCCCTGTGGTTTCAGAGAAGATTTTTGAAGCTTTTTTTCCATTATGAGCCTATGGGAGCAAAGGGGCCATGGGTGTGGCCAATTCAAGCCCAAGGGGCATGATTGGCAGGAATTATGTAGGTCACCATTTACCATTCCTACATGCTAAATGTCTAAGATGTGGGCCCTTTGGTTTCAGAGAAGAAGATTTTTTCATTTTTTTCCCATTATGAGTCTATGGGAGCAAAGGGGCCCCGGGGATGGCCCATTTGGAACCCAGGGGCATGTTTGGCAGGAATTATGCAGGTGACCACTTACCGTTGCTACATGCTAAATATCTAAGCTCTGGGCCCTGTGGTTTCAGAGAAGAAGATTTTTTAAATTTTTCCCATTATAAGTCTATGGGAACTATATGTTGCCATTGCAACCAGACTTCCAATCTGATCAGCCCAAAAACCTTATGCAGCCTTTCCCCCTACCTGATGATGCTTCAAGATTGGCCATGGGGTATTAGAGATATACTTATTTCTAATTGTTTAAGCATGCACGCACGGATGCACGCACACACGCACGGACGATAGACAAAATGTGATCACAAAATCTCACCTTGTCACTATGTGACAGGTGAGCTAAAAACCAATGGGCCACGCCTTGGGTCCATTTTTTGCCCCAGGGCTATAATTTGAACAATCTTGGCAGAGGTACACTAGATGAAGCTTCATACCAAATATCAAAGACCTGGGCCTTCTAGTATCAGATAAGAAGGTTTTTAAAGGTTTTCCCTATATAAGCCTATGTAAAACAGTGGGCCCCGCCCCGGGGCCATTTTGTCCCCAGGGCAATAATTTGAACAATCTTGGTAGAGGTCCACTAGATGAAGCTTCATACCAAATATAAAAGACCTTGGCCTTCTGGTTTCAGACAAGAAGAATTTTAAAGGTTATCTCTATATAAGCCTATGTAAACCAGTGAGCCCCGCCCCAGGGCCATTTTTTGCCCCGGGGCTATAATTTGAACAATCTTGGTAGAGGTCCACTAGATGAAGCTTCATACCAAATATCAAAGACCTAGGCTTTCTGGTTTCAGACAAGAAGATTTTTAAAGTTTTTTTCTTATTTTCCTCTTTTCGTTGCCACAGCAACCAGAGTTCTGCATGGAATGGAATTCTTTGAACAACTTTAAGAGAGGTCCACCCAAGGATCATTTCTGCCAAGTTTGGTTGAATTCTGCTCAGTGGTTAAGGAGGAGATGTCGTTTTAAGACATTGTGGATGGACGACAACAACGACGACGGACGGTGTCTGATCACAATAGCTCACCCAGAGCCTTCGGCTCAGGTGAGCTAATTAGGGAGAAGTGACTTCTGAAGTTCTCCCTCCTGGAAAAAAATGTGGAGAAGTCTAGGGAGAAGTAAGTGTGCCTGGATGAGAGACGAGGTTGGTGTAATGAACTTTCCTGTAAACCTCATTTTGGAAAAAAGTGGGGTATACAGTGATATACATATACCCCCTCAAACATTACTAGACTATAACATTGACTATTACATGACAACTTGTGATATTTTTTGGTAAAAAAATGGGTAAACTGTCATTTGTTATATCCAAACCTTGATATAATGATTATTGTTATAAAGAGGTTTATGGCCTTCACTTCTTTTATGGGTAGGCATTAGATATACAAATTGGAAATAAATGCACAAAAAATATAGATTTCACTAACATGAAGTTAACTGTGCCTGTCACAAATGTTTTAAAAGCAAGTACTTGTGTAAAGCATTTTCAAGGGGAACAACTGCATTATAAGAAAATTAGTTGATATTTTCATGACTTTCAATGATTACTGGGTATATAACTATTTTTAACTTACAAAATTATGGTTTGCTGCATTTTCATGAAAAATGGGAATGATAGATGGATGTAGGAGAGATATATAAGGTATAGAAACAAGTCAATGACAATCAATGCACGGGTGGTAATCAGGGGAACTAGCTCGAAAATGAGTCAATGGAAATTTGTTCCCTCGACACATCCGGGAGCTCTCGAGCTAGCTCCATCACCAGAAAACTTGAAAACAAAGGTAGGTCTCGAAGAGTTTTATCACCATTATTTTATTTCTAAACTATTTATAAAAAAATCCGGCAATACAGTTCCACATAGAAATGATTAAACTTTGTACCTCGCTAGAATTTGCCATGGAAATTTGCAGCGCTGGAGTATGAATGAAACTAAACTTTTTATCACGGACCTGAAAAATTGTCAATTTATGTCAACACGGAGATTTTGGCCGACGATGTTTTCATTTTCCGTCAAAAGTACGCCCTTCACACCCCCAGAAGTAACAGTCCTAGTGAAATGAAACATGGAAAGTTTGAAATAATCAAAATATTTTGGCCGTGATTACGTTACTTGCCACTTATGATGAAATTACTGTACAAGCTAGTCTTCTCGACCATCGAGCTAGTTCACTCGACATGGAGATAGTGCCCTCAAAGATGAAACATTCATCAGATGACTGGGGCCTGATTCGATGTCTTTCTATGGTCCCACCCAGTTTATCCAACTGGTTTCTTTACCTCTGGCTAGTGGGCCTGGTGTTTAAGTGGGCTGTCTGTCTGGTTTAACCATTTAGCTGCAAACTCAAATTGAGATTTGACATAATACATTTTTATATTGAATGTTCGATTTCCTTTTCAGATGGGCGCTTTCCAAGGAAAAAGTTCCAAAGGACTATTCCTGAGCAGAAAAATACCGGACATGCAATATATATATATATTCCTGTGCTAGATAATCGGGCGCCTCTTTACTTTTTATTCCCTAGATTATTATAGTTATTCATGAATCATTTGACTAAGTATCATCCCTACATTTTGAGTATTTTATCCGATAGAGGCTTTTGTCTGTCTGTCTGTCTGTCCATCCGTCTGTACGTTTGTTCGTTCGTTCATCCGTCTTCCAATGGACCCATCCATCTTAAAACTCACTCACTTACCCCTCTCTGTAGTGTACCCATCTATCCAACCAACATCCATCCATCCATTGATCCGTTCTAAATTGGAAGCAACTAGGTGGGCGAAATGACTCAGGGGGGCGAAAAGACCAGGCTTGTGAACGAAACAGCTATGGGTGCAAAATGGGGCGAAACTACCATGGAGGAACGACTGAGGGGCCGTCTTGTGTGCATAGTATCTTGTTACTCCACTAGCCAGAGGTAAAGAAACCAGTTGGATAAATTGCCTGGAAAGACATCGAATCAGGCCCCAGTCATCTGATGGATGTTTCATTTTCATTTTTTGAGTGCAATATCTACACGTCGAGTGAATTGTAAGGAGGCGAAGCAACTAGGTGGGCGAAATGACTCAGGATGCGAAAAGACCAGGCTTTGTGGACGAAACAGCTATGGGTGCAAAATGGGGCGAAACGACCAGGGAGAAACGACTGAGGGGCCGTCTTGTGGGCATAATATCTTGTTACCCCACTTGACAGAGGTAAAGAAACCAGTTGGATAAATTACCATAGAATGACATCGAATCAGGCTCCAGTCATCTGATGGATGTTTCATCTTCATTTTGAGGGCAATATCTCCATGTCGAGTGAACTAGCTCCTTGTCGAGAAGACTAGCTCGGACAGTAATTTCGTCATAAGTCGCAAGTTACGTAATCACGGCCAAAATATTTTGCTTATTTCAAACGTTCCATGTTTCATTTCACTAGGGATGTTGCTTCTGGAGGTGTGAAGGGCGTACTTTTGGCGGAAAATGAAAAATCGTCGGCCAAAATCTCCGTGTTGACATAAATTGACAATTTTTCAGGTCCGTGATAAAAAGTTTAGTTTCATTCATACTCCAGCGCTGCAAATTTGCATGGCAAATTCTAGCGGGGTACAAAGTTAAATCATTTCTATGTGGAAGTGCATTGCCGGATTTTTTTTTATAAATAGCTTTCAAAGGAGAAAATGGTGATAAAACTCTTCAACACCTACCTTTGTTTACAAGTTTCGTGGCGATGGAGCTAGCTCGAGAGTTCCCGGATGTGTCGAAGGAACAAATTTCCATTGACTCATTTTCGAGCTAGTTCCCCTGATTACCACCCGTGCAATGGTAAAACCATTTTCAAGAATTTTAATCTGATATATATATATAAAAAATAGCCATCGGAAGAGATGGCAAATCCCCCGACCAAAAGCCAATATGGCCTTCAGAAGATTGTTCACCAATAGAAAGTGCACCAGAATTAAACCACATATCACAAAAATATTGCAGTTATGGCCATCGCAAGATTATACTGTCAGGGGAGATAACTAAAAAACCAGGGCACTCAGAAATGTGGTTCTGGCGCATGACATGCCTGCTTAAGCTCATGTATTTCTGCACAAAGTACCATCAATATGTCTCAAAAGGTATTGGAGATATAGTGATCACAAGCTGGTCATACTGTTATATTGGAAGGGTAGATAACTCGAATACCACAGCAACAACAGTTGTCGTTCTTGCACATGACATCCCTTCTGTATCTTGTATACAATTGTGCCAAGTTCCTTCAATATATCTCAAAGGGAGTTGGAGTTACGGCCATCACTAGGTTATATTGCCAGGGGAGATAACTAAAAAACCAGAGCACCCAGAGTTGTAATTCTTGAGCATGACACACCTGCTTAACCTCATGTACATCTGCATCAAGTACCACCAATATGTCTCAAAGGGTATTGGAGGCACGGTGGTCACAAGGTTGTCATACTGTTATATTGGAAGGGGAGATAACTCAAATATCATAGCACCCAGAGTTGTGGTTCTTAGGCATGAAGCGCCGTCTCAATGTTGTATACAATTGTGCCAAGTACCATCAATATATCTCAAAGGGTATTTGAGTTATGGCCATCACAAGGTTATATTGTCAGGGGAGATAATTAAAAAAACAGGGCATCCAGAGTTGTGGTTCTTGCACGTGACACACCTGCTTAACCTCATGTACAACTGTACCAAGTATCATCAATATATCTCAAAGAGTGTTGGAGATGTGGCCATCACAAGGTAGTGATTCTTTATTATTGGAAGGGGAGATAACTAAAAAAACACGGCACCCAGAGTTGTGGTTCTTGTGCATGACACACTGTCTCGGCCTTGTGAACAACTGTGCCAGGTATCATCAATATATCTTAAAGGGTATTGGAATTATGGCCATCACAAGGTTGTCACTCTATTTTATTGGAAGGGGAGATAACTCCAAAACCGTGGCAACCAGAGTTGTGGTTCTTGTGCATGACACGCCGTCTCAGCCTTGTGAACAATTGTGCCAAGAACCATCAATGAATCTCAAAGGGTATAGGAGTTATGGCCATCACAAGGTTGTCACTCTATTTTATTGGAAGGGGAGATAACTCCAAAACCGTGGCAACCAGAGTTGTGGTTCTTGTGCATGACACGCCGTCTCAGCCTTGTGAACAACTGTGCCAGGTACCATCAATATATCTCAAAGGGTATTGGAGTTATGGCCATCACAAAGTAGTCATTCTATTTTATTAAAAGGGGAGATAACTAAAAAAGTATGGCATCCAGAGTTCTGGTTCTTGCGCATGACACACCGTCTCGGCCTTGTGAACAATTGTGCCAAGAACCATCAATGAATCTCAAAGGGTACAGGAGTTATGGCCATCACAAGGTTGCGTCTACGGACGGACGGACGGACGGACGGACGTTCTCACGAACGGATACTTAAGTGGCTAGGCGTCGGCATATTGACTACTTAAGCGGCAAATTCTCTTAAGCGGCAAGCCACCTAAGAGCGAATTTTTGCCACTTAAGTACCCAAATAACGGAATAAACCCCATTTGGACTCACGAATATATACTTAAGTGTCAAACTGTCCAAATTTTTTGCCCCCTAAATGTCGTTTCGTCGGTGCGGACGGACAGACGGACGGACGGACGCCAGGCTGATCGCTATATCCCCCGAACCTATTCGGTCGGGGGATAACAAATAAACCAATGCAGATGTAGGGCTGCTAGCGCCTGGTTACCTTAAAAACCAAATCAATGCAGATGTCTCTAATTCAAAATAGCCATCGGAAGAGATGGCAAATCCCCCGACCAAAAGCCAATATGGCCTTCAGAAGATTGTTCACTAATAGAAAGTGCACCAGAATTAAACCACATATCACAAAAGTATTGCAGTTATGGCCATCGCAAGATTATACTGTCAGGGGAGATAACTAAAAAAACAGGGCACTCAGAAATGTGGTTCTTGCGCATGACATGCCTGCTTAAGCTCATGTAATTCTGCACAAAGTACCATCGATATGTCTCAAAAGGTATTGGAGATATAGTGATCACAAGCTGGTCATACTGTTATATTGGAAGGTAGATAACTCAAATACCACAGCAACAACAGTTGTGGTTCTTGCACATGACATCCCTTGTGTACTTGTATACAATTGTGCTAAGTTCCTTCAATATAAAATTCAAAGGGAGTTGGAGTTATGGCCATCACAAGGTTATATTGCCAGGGGAGATAACTAAAAAACCAGAGCACCCAGAGTTGTAATTCTTGAGCATGACACACCTGCTTAACCTCATGTTCATCTGCATCAAGTACCACCAATATGTCTCAAAGGGTATTGGAGGTACGGTGGTCACAAGGTTGTCATACTGTTATACTGGAAGGGGAGATAACTCAAATATCATAGCACCCAGAGTTGTGGTTCTTAGGCATGAAGCGCCATCTCAACGTTGTATACAATTGTGCCAAGTACCATCAATATATCTCAAAGGGTATTTGAGTTATGGCCATCACAAGGTTATATTGTCAGGGGAGATAATTAAAAAAACCAGGGCACCCAGAGTTGTGGTTCTTGCACGTGACACACCTGCTTAACCTCATGTACAACTGTACCAAGTATCGTCAATATATCTCAAAGAGTGTTGGAGATGTGGCCATCACAAGGTAGTGATTCTATATTACTGGAAGGGGAGATAACTAAAAAAACACGGCACGCAGAGTTGTGGTTCTTGTGCATGACACACTGTCTCGGCCTTGTGAACAACTGTGCTGGGTATCATCAATATATCTTAAAGGGTATTGGAATTATGGCCATCACAAGGTTGTCACTCTATTTTATTGGAAGGGGAGATAACTCCAAAACCATGGCAACCAGAGTTGTGGTTCTTGTGCATGACACGCCGTCTAAGCCTTGTGAACAACTGTGCCAGGTACCATCAATATATCTCAAAGGGTATTGGAGTTATAGCCATCACAAAGTAGTCATTCTATTTTATTAAAAGGGGAGATAACTAAAAAAGTATGGCATCCAGAGTTCTGGTTCTTGCGCATGACACGCTGTCTCAGCCTTGTGAACAATTGTGCCAAGAACCATCAATGAATCTCAAAGGGTATAGGAGTTATGGCCATCACAAGGTTGTCACTCTATTTTAATGGAAGGGGAGATAACTCCAAAACCGTGGCAACCAGAGTTGTGGTTCTTGTGCATGACACGTCGTCTCAGCCTTGTGAACAACTGTGCCAGGTACCATCAATATATCTCAAAGGGTATTGGAGTTATGGCCATCACAAAGTAGTCATTCTATTTTATTAAAAGGGGAGATAACTAAAAAAGTTTGGCATCCAGAGTTCTGGTTCTTGCGCATGACACGCCGTCTCGGCCTTGTGAACAATTGTGCCAAGAACCATCAATGAATCTCAAAGGGTATAGGAGTTATGGCCATCACAAGGTTGCGTCTACGGACGGACGGACGGACGGACGGACGGACGGACGGACAGACGGACGGACAGACGGACGGACGGACGCCAGGCTGATCGCTATATCCCCCGAACCTATTCGGTCGGGGGATAAAAATGTGATTGCACTTGTATTACTGCATGCATAGGCAGGAGGTGACGGAACATACATACCTGCAAAAAGTTCATAATCTTGTGCATGAACTATTGTACAGATATACCTGTAAATTATATACTACTCAAATTTTGATAGGGATCACTTTTTATATACCAAATTTTGCACTGAAAATTTAAAATTTCTTGACAGAATTTGTACTCGATATATTGATAAATATCTTAAGCAGAAACTCCATGTGCAGTTCAGTACTCATAAAAGTGCACACTTCTCACACTTCGCAAATGAGTGCATGCACCCCCAAAATCTTGCGTAGCACTGCTTTCAATCAAACTTGTCAGTGTTCCTTTACCAAGCGTAAAAAGAACTTCATTTGATTTGTGAAACACTATAATGCCTAGGGGACAATTAAGAAACTGTTTGAGCCCCGAAGAAATGAATCGTGGCGTCGGAATGGTGGAATCTGGCGTCTCTCAACGTCGTGTTGCTGGGATTCTGAATGTGTCTCAGAGCGTAGTTTCCCGAATGTGGAGTCGGCATTTTACCCACGGAAATCCTTCACTCAGACACCGCGGGGCCGAGAAAGGGCTACAACTCAACATCAGGGCCATTTCTTGTTGATTCAGTCTCGACGTCAACGGTTCCTGAACGCTATGCGTTTGCATAACAAGCTTACGAACGGAACTGGAGTACGAATTTCTACACAAACTGTCAGAAATGGGCTCCACAAGTTCGGACTTAATGCCATGAGGCCTGCTGTACGTGTTCCGTTGAGGAGACAGCACGTGCTAGACCGGTTGACTTTTCCAGAGCTCACGTCAGGTGGACGGTTCGTGACTTGACGCCAGTCCTGTTTACTGAGGAGTCCAGATTCTGTCTAGACTTCACTTATAAACTTCAATTAGTGTGGCGAATGTCTAAAGAGCGATTCTATGACTTGAATGTTGCAGAGCATGATCGCTATGGAAAGGGGTCAGTCATGGTTTGGGCTGGGATAAGCGTGAACGGTAAAACTGACTTGTACGTCGTTGAAAACGGAACATTAATGGCAGTGAGGTACTGTAATGATATTCTTGATGAGTTTGTGAGACCATATGCAGATTCTATCGGCCCGGACTTTATTCTGCTGGACGATAATGCCCGTCCCAACCGTGCCAACGTGACTGATTCCTTTCTGGAACGTGAGACAATCGTTCGTATGGACTGGCCTGCTCGGTCACCGGACTTTAATCCGATTGAGCATGCGCAGAATATGCTACAGCGTGCTGTTTCAGCCCGACCTGTGCATCCGAGGACTTTACAGGAGCTCAAAGATGCACTGGTTGCTGAATGAAAGCCGATTCCCCAAAACCGGATACAGACTCGGATTACGAGCATGCGCAGGCGATGTCGTACTGTAATTGATGCCCCAGGATGTCATATACGATATTAGGCACGTTTGTCTAAACAAATTTGGAAATTTGTGAAAAATCAGTTGTCCAAATCCCTTCGTGTTACGGCAAATTTTGGGGGTACCAAGACGGTTGCTGTTGTCACGCTTGAATGCAGTACCAGTTGACAAAATTAATCACTAGATTTTGTGAAGGATACGTTTCCTATCATTATGTATCAAATTTGGATTCAGCTGATTAATTCATCCAAAAATTATTTTGCATTAAAAAAGTGATCCCTATCAAACTTTGAGTAGTATATCATCTTATGTAATCGGGGCCTCCGTGGCCTAGTGGTTAAGAGCGCTGAATCTTGATCATTAGGTCTCTCACCGCTGTGGTTCGAGGCTCGCTCGGGTCACATGTGAGACGCCAAGTTCTGCAACGGAAGGTCAGGTGGTTTTTCTCCGGGTACTCCGGTTTTCGCCCACCTCTGATTAACGATCGGCTCGATATGAGTGAAATAATCTTGAAAGGGCCGTAAAACCAAAACCAAAAAAAAAAAAAAAAAATCTTATGTAATCTTATTTGGCACTGATTACAATAAGAGTGAGTGAGTTTTAGTTTTAAGTCCCACCAACAGCTAAGGTCATACGGAGACGGGACCTCGGTTTAAAGACTCATCCGAAAGTCTGGAGAAGCCCGGTATCGATCCTGCAATCCCTGGTTTACAAGGTGAGTAGCGTAACCACTGCACCACGGAGGCTTCTGATTTCAATAAGAACAACTTTATACAATCAACAGAGATTTATGACAGAGGCGAAACAGCCAGTAGTTCAAAGGATTTTCGGCGCCCATCTGTCGCTTCACCGTTACTGACAAGTAATTTTTATCTCATGAGACAAAGGTACCGCACCGCATAGGTATTTTACATAGGTGAACACTAAAATGGTTGACCCACCAAAAACGACTTTAGGAGAATTGTCTTGTCAGGAGATAAGTGCCGTTGGGCGGGAGACCAGAAGATGGGGTTCGAAATCGGGATATCCCGACGAAATCAGGAGATATCACATGTATGTGTTCCTTGTTTTCAAAGGATGACATAACGTTATCAAGTCCATAAATTGAACACCCGCATAAAACCCACCTTATAAAGAGGAAACAGGTTTATGGGGGTATTCATCATTTGTCTTATTTCTGCTCAAGATATAGGATGTGGGTACTCGTTAGGACCACCTCTATGAACATATACAACCTATGTTTTAAGTAAAACTAAGACTTATATCACAATTTTTTATCAGAATATTCACCATTTTGGAGATAGGTAAAAAGGCACTATGTAACAGGGATATGTTATTGTAATGAGCTATTTATAAACATATTCCACAATTCACATTTCACTACTATGCAACAAAACTTCGGTAATGCATACAATCAAACTTTAATGGCTTGAGGATCTTTGGGACAACAAAAAATTGTTCTAGACAGGGGTAGTTGGAGAAACTGAGGATTAATCGCAGGGCTAGGCCAAAAGGTATTATGGGGTTGAAAGCCATAATGCGGATCAATTTGTTATTGTTATTATTAGTTGGCCATCCAATCCAGAAAAAGATTGATATTTTTACTTTTGATGGCAAAATTGAGTAGAGTATGGCACCCATGCTAAATGTAATCCTTGATGTGTGTCAACAATCATAGGTGTGGATGCCACGTCTGGAAGTGCGTCTGAGGCTCAGAAGTAGGTCAAAGGTCAAATGAGTGCAAAAATAAACATGAAACTACTTATAACTCTCTTTTCACACATATTTGGGGAAAATGTTTGCTTAAAATCATCAGAAACTATTCAGGTGCAGTGAACAATGGAAAATCATTATAAATGTACCCTCAAATGATGTCAGTCTTATAGGTCAGGGGTCATTTAAGTGCAAAGCTCGTGAAAAACGGATGTTTTCTGAACACATTTTGTTATATTTAGCATAAGGATGTGTTGCTGACCAGTATTTATTATACCCCCGCCATGCGAAGTATGCTATGGGGGAACATAGTTTTCGTTCCGCCGTTCGTCTGTCCGTCTGTCCCTGTGTCCGTCCTTCCGTACGTTCATCCGTCCGTTAACGTATTGGTTAAAGTTTTGCGTTAAAAGATAGTGTATCTTCTGAACCCTTTGATAGATTTAGTTGATACTTACACTGAAGTTACATACTGGTCCAAAGATTTCATTGATGCATGTCCCACCACCCACAGTGACCTTGAGGTCAAGGCCACAGACTTAGAAATTTTACTTTTGGTTAAAGTTTTATGACAGAGTTTATATGCCTGCATGTTCTAAACTCTAAGACAAATTCAGTCGATACTTGCATCAATGTTGCATATCAGTCCAAAGATTTTGTGATGAATGTCCCTTCTCCCACCCATTGTGACCTTGACCTCAAGGTCACATACTTAGACATTTACATTTGGATAAAATTTTATGACAAACTTTATAGATGCCTGTATGTTCTAAACTCTAAGACAAGTTCAATTGATATTTGCATCGATGTTTTATAACAGTCCAAAGATCTCACTGATGCACACCCCACATGCTTCAGTAACATTGATGCCCCCATCCCTTCAGTAACTTTGATGCCCTCACGCTCTTGGTCCATTTAGAAATTTTATGTTTGGTTTAGCTTATACAAACACATTTATAAATTCTTATAGCTTCTTGACTTCTTCATACAAGCTCGAAAGATAAATCAGAGGGTCGCGCTGGCCAGCGGTATACGTGACCCACTGGTCGCTTTCTCTAGTTATCAAAATATTAAAAAAAAAAATACTTTTGTAACGTGTATTTGATTAGAAAACCTGCTTGTTTACATGGATATGGGTTAAATGGAATAAAAAGGGATACTCTTGTTACAGACTTGAATCATTGATGATCCCCGATATTGATATAGCACTGGATTCTTTCTTTGTGACTTTGTTTCTGTTATGGGTCTGAAACATTGCCTTTGCGCAACTACCGTAAGTCTAATCGCAACTTCCGTTTAACTAGCCTGTCCGACAACAGGTTTTATTAGTCAGTACCCACCAGCTGACTGAACCGGGTTGCCAGGCCGGTTTTTATCACAGAATAGACAGACTACTACACTGTGCCATTTCTAAAACAGAAAAGGCGATATAAAATGGTTTTGCAAGCATTAAATATTTTCAACTAAAATGTTACTCTATTATGAGCAGGACCGATTTTAACACTTTCTTTGTGTAAGACAATTAAACACCAAACTTTAACCTTATCCCCTTAATTAAATTGTCGCATCTCGGATAACTGGCAATAATAGATAAACCAATTAACAACACATAAAAACATCCTTTACGCGTGACTAAGCAGGTGCAAAAAAGCTTGATAGTTTACGTTTTATGACAAAATTGACTAGAGTATGGCACCCATGCTAAATGTAATCCTTGATGTGTGTCAACAATCATAGGGGTAGGTGCCACGTCTGGAAATGCGTCTGAGGCCAAGAAGAAGGTCAAAGGTCAAATGAGTGCAAAAATAAACTCGAAACTACTCATAACTCTCTTTTAACATATATTTGGGGAAATTGCTTGCTTAAATCACCATAAAACTATCCAGGTGCAGTGAACAATGGAAAATTATTTTTAATGTACACTCTTAGTATGTCAGTCTTATAGGTTAGGGTTATTTAAGTACAAAACTCGTAAAAAATGGACATTTTCTAATCAAATTTTGTCATATCTAACACAAGAATGTGTTGATGACAAGTATTTATTTTCAAAAAATACATTTGTTACGTGTATTTTATTGAAGTGAAGGCAATGATTAGGAATCGATACAATTAACCCACCGCTCCAATCAAGGGCACCAAAGGGAAAGAAACACAAAAAATGAAATGACTAGATCCTAATGGAAACATCAATAGCGAAAGACAAAAGGACATTTACTTTTCCACAAAATGGCCATTTGGCTATCCAAAACAAAATAATATAAGCGATACACATATTCAAAGACAAACCATAACAAAAGTAAACAGCGACAGAAGATGGCCTTGGAACGGTCCGTTTAAGCGAATTCCGCTGGATGTGTGTGTGTGGGTGGGTCTTAAATCGATTTTATGCAGCTGCAATCCTCGCCCTTACTTCCGTCGCGATTCAGACAAATCATTTGTTCAGTCTGAATGAAAGCCTCCTTAAGTCAGCAAGAAACCACTAAAATGCTGGAGCAAAAGAAAACCAAAAGTTGTACTCCGATGGGCCCTACCAGAGACAGAGCATCAGGCACCAACCAATATTACATAAAACTAAATTCTCTCTGGACCGTCGTGGAATCTAAGGCCTGACCCACCGGCGTGCAATTAAAGAGGGAAGCAAAGTTGTCAACTGTGCTTTGGTTAACTACCATGCATGCAGTCTGTCGTATAACCTTTATGTTGTACCCAATTTTTTTTTATATCGAAGAATGATTTTACGAAATTGGGTACTGAAGTCATTGAATTATATATATATATTTCTGAATTTATATACTAAGTCACCATAAATTTCAGGTTCCGATAGACCTTTTAAGTCCAACATTGGATTTTGGAATTAAATCGGAATGACGTCTTCAAAATTTTGAAAAGGCTTTGCGTAGTTTATGATACCGATAGCCCTGATTAAGAAGTTTAGCAGTTAACAATTTATATCGAGTGTTTAAGTCAGTTACATGACTAGACACTCGGGCAAATCGAATTAATTGCGAAATATAAACGCCATAGGATGCCGCACAAGGAACATCACCATCCAACAAACGAAAATTTACAATCTCTAAGCCAAGTTCATCGCGTTTATCATAAATTTTCCAGGAAACAAACCCAGCTACAATTGACAGATGTAAATCTAAAAACGGGGCCTCGGTATCAGAAGAATTTGCTTTATTTAACTGAAGTTCTGGGGGTAAAGCTGACAGATCAAACCATCCAAATAGGTATTGTTAATATTTGATAAACCACCCAAAGTCGAGATATGAAGTTAAAATGGCTTGTTATTTATATATGATTATGTCTATCATTTCAGATTATGCGAAAGAAAGCTCGTATCTGTGATATCGGAGAAACCCCTATTTGGTTTGACTTGAAGTAAAATCATTAAATCATATGGGCGCAATCGCGAATACGTATTAGCCGTTACCCTTTATATTGTAATGATCTAAACGGCTCTTAAAATGAAGTGGCCTTTTGTAAAATACAAACTTTGAAAACTGTTAAACACTTACATAAAGCGGCAGCAAATTTTGGCGCTTTTTATGAGTAGACCTTTTCGCGGATTTATATTTTGGCGGAGTTTCGATTTCCGAAGAAAAAGAATCGATCGAATCTACAAAGCCATGTAAGATGACAAAAAATCATCGGAGTTGGTCATGAACAGCGTCATGCAAAAACTGTAGTAATTAGTCAAATTTTTGTATTCACCGCATGATTAACCCAATGAGCTACCTTGATAATCCAAATGTCTGTCTGGAGGTGTGTCACTTTCCTCTTATCTGATTGGGTTACCCATCATATTGAGCTCACAGTTAAAGCCATCAATCAATTACTAATTACATCCACAATTTTGACAATAACTCTCAAGGTGTGTTTATTTTCATTCAGCCGTTTTGAGATGTCTTATGACTAGAACATTGTCTTTCTTTATTTAGGCTTCTAAAGAAGTAAATACACTTTCTCTTTTGTAATCGATGATGCCTATGACCTATTGACACATTATAAGTGTGATGTGTAGAATACAGTTTTTTCTCTTGCATTCTTCTAGCTTTATTGGCGGATTTTCATTTTGGCGTTTTTTTCCTTCACTGCAAATAGCACCAAAATAAAATGACCGCCAAATATAAGTGTTTTACAGTAGTTGCACGTGACCTTTGATGATGACCCACTTGTGTTATTAATAGATATATCTTCATCATATACTATATCCTTGATATATCATTGTGATGTTTAGTAAGAACTCAGAAGACGATTTGGAATGTTACTTATAATAATGAATGGCATGTGAATAAATAACGTATTTTGCAAAATAAACATATTTTACCAAATATGTACTTAAATGACCTTTGACCTAAGGCCGATTATGTTTGTCATTATGCTGTTTGTATAATGTGTGGATTTTATGCTTCCTAGATAAGGAAATGGCAACTCATTTGGCTTTGTTTGAATTGACATACTAGATAACCCTTTGTACAATAAATATTGATGCATATTTAAAGTAAATTTGTACTTAAATGACCTTTGACCCTGGCCAAATCTATGATACAACTTCTTTTCTCACATATGATGCATACATAATATGTCCTAAGTACATTGCTGGTGTTTGAATTAACTTTATTTGGTCTGCTTAGATAGAGAGAGGGTACATATACCAGCATATACAAATTTTATTGTATTTTTGCACTCATTTGACCTTTGACCTAATTCTGAGGCTCAGGGGCATTTTCAGAAGTGGCATCCACCCCTATCACTTTTGCTTCACACTAAAGAACACTATTAGCATGGAAACTATACTCTACTCGATTTTGCCATCAGAAGTATTTTTTTGTGGTTTGGATGGCCAACTATATGTTTGATACTGCACAATAATTGAGGGCAAGGGTTGAAATTTCATAAACTTTGCAGATGAAGCCCCCAAACAACCCCAACCAGTAGTTTTACTCCTGACTGTCGCAAGGTGGTCATTCTTTTACAGTGTCTTATTTGTTTATTGGCTTTGTTAATGTTTTGTCTGTTTTTGTGTGTGCCTCCATGTCACTAACATTCGTAAGGTAACTTGAGATGGCTGCATTCTTTGTTTGTGGCCTTTCCTGAGTGACCTTTTCTTACTAGTTTACTGGTGATATCTTTTCAATGTTGTACACAATAAAGGAGTACTCACTGTGTACTCATTAGAATCGCCTCAAGATAAAATAAGAAAACCTCCCTAAACCAGAATTTGTTTTTCTACAAAATACAGATGTCTCCCAACTTTTTGACCTCTAAGTATGACCTTGACATTGGAGGTATTGACCTGGGTCTTGTGTGCGACACATCATCTAATGATGGTGAACATTTCTGCACTACACCCCCCAAAATAAAAGCACCGCAGACACTGCATCATACCCCGCCACTGCTAAGCAATGTACTTATTTGAAAATATATCAAGGCTAAATAACTAGAAAGGGGATAGCAGAGATATGATCCGCAAGTGTAATGTCTTAATGTGAGCGGATGAAGTTGTTAGAAGATGTAGGAAGCATATGTAAAAATCCATTTTTCAGACATTTGATCGGAAGGCAGCTCAATAAGTTGACATTATTAGAAAATTATGGAGGCAAGTTTTTACCTTAAATGGCTGTGGAGCATGTATCTTTATGTGGTACATGTAAGAATTTCATGTTTTTCGATGTACTGCCTGTCTGACTATATTCTTTCGTGAAGACTGATCATGAAGTAATTTCTACGGTCATTGTGCTCCTTCCGCTGATTCAAGAAGGGCAGGCATGAAGTATGTGCACTAAGTACTGGTTAACCACTTAGAAGGGCCTTTATTTTAGGCATCTCTCTTAGCTGTACATGTAGGCAAAATTCGATCAGCTTCAGCGAAGAATGTTCAAACATATCACATACAAGTAATATATATTATCACTTGTTTATTCTCTTCACATAACTGTAGTCACATCCACAAATTTCTTCTCTCTTAGATAAATATGTACGGGAAATTCGATCAGCTTCAGCAAAGAATGTTCAAATTATTGACTGGAAATAAAACACAGATGGCTGGATGGATTTCCATTAAGTATGCACTGACCAACAGACACAAATTTCGTTTTGTATGCACTGACCAACAGACACAAATTCCATTATTCAGACTTATCAAGGGCAGGGACAGCCAGAGTCATGTACCTTTGCCACAATATGTAATATTTAGTCTGCTGTACATCTATGAAATTTCAGCAAGATATTGCAAATAATAAAGGAACTAGAGTCTAAAATCGATTTTTAATACATCAAGTGCAAATAACTAAAGAACTGGAACAGCCAGAGACGTGGTCCTTGGCCACAATATGTACCCTTTACTCCTCTATATGGTCCTTGGTCACAGTATGTACCCTTTAGTCCTCTATATATCTGTAAAGTTTAATCCAAATATTTCATATAGTAAGGGAACTAGAGGCCAAAAACTATTTTTCAGATACTGAAAAGGGACAGACAGACAGATGGACAGACATACAAATGGATGGACAGACATACAAATGGATGGACAGACAGACAGACAGCAGAGGGTGTAGAAGTTTTATCCATATATTTCAAATAATAAATGAACTATAGGCCAAAATCCCTTTTTTTATATATTTCAAGGGCAGATAACTCAATTGCTGGGAAAGCCAGAGTCATGTTCCTTTGCCACAGTATGTAACATTTAATCTACTACATATCTATGAAGTTTCAGCAAGATATTGTAAATAATAAAGGAACTACAGTCTAAAATGCATTTTAAATACTTCAAGGGCAGATAACTCAAGAACTGGTATAGCCAGAGTAGCGGTCCTTGGCCACGATATGAACCATTAAGTCCTCTATATATCTCTGAAGTTTCATTGAGATATTCCATATAGTAAGGGAACTAGAGGCCAAAAACCATTTTTCAGATATTTCAAAGGCAGATAACTCAATCGCTGGGAAAGCAAGAGTCATGTTCCTTTGCCACAGTATATAACAATTCATCTACTACATATCTATGAAGTTTCAGCAAGATATTGTAAATGATAAACAAACTACAGTCTAAAATGCATTTTTTAAATATGTCAAGGACAGATAACTCAAGAACTGGAACAGCCAGAGTAGCAGTCCTTGGCCACAATATGAACCGTTTAGTCCTCTATATATCTGTGAAATTTCATCCAGATTTTCCATATAGTAAGGGAATTAGAGGCCAAAAACCATTTTTCAGATACTGAAAAGGGCAATAACTCTGCTAAAAATTAACGTATTTTGCCCATTAACAATCCCAAACCACTCATCCCCGATACCAATATGTATGCAAAATTTGAACAAAATCCGTGAAAAAATACTCAAGTTATCGATCGGAAACGAAGTGCGGACGGACAGACATACGGATGGACGGACACCGGAGGGTATAACATAATACCCCGCCACTATCGTGTGGCGGGGTATAAAAAGACCCTTTTTTGACGTTTGAACTTTATTTGTTTGTTTGATTTGAGGTTTAACATCCCTGTCAACACTATATAGATCATTTTGGAGACATTGCTTCCAATTTTGTGGGACTTTTACTCGGCATCGAGATGAAATGACATCTCAATCACTGCCGCCCAATAAAGCCAATAGGGTCTATATGCATGGACAGGCTGATTCACAACACTTTGCTTGTGGCATTGCTTTACTTTCTAAGCGGTTCACCAGTACTTGTCAGTTTCAGCTCTGTGTGGAAACATCATTCATGCAGCCCAGTCTATTTCTCCAAGCCCTGATGGGGGGGGGGGGGGGGGAGGAGGGGGGCAAATTTGACCTTCAAGTATGACCTTGACCTTTGAGGTACTGACTTGGGCATGACACATTGTCTTATGATGGTTAACATTACTGCCAAGTAATTTTTATAATCCATCAAAGAATAAGAAATTTATTGACAGTACACTAAAAAAGGCCCCTATCATCACGCTAGCAAGTCTGTGAAATGAAGACCCCCTTACACCCCACTTTATATCAAGAAAACTGGGGTTTAGGGGGGTATACATTATTTTCCTTATTTCTGCTAATAGACATGGATTGTTAGTACTCGACAGAACCGCCTCAATGAGGCGGTTCTAAAGAGCACCCACAATCTATGTTTTGAGTACAAATAAGAATGGTATCACAAACTTTCGTCAGAAAATTGACCGTTTTTGAGATGTAAAAAATGCATTATAAGGCACCAATTTATTATCGTAATGTTTTGATCTTTAAGTTTGACCTTGACATTGGAGGTACAGACCTTGGTCTTGCGCATGACACACCGTCTAATGAAGGTGAACATTTCTGCAAAGTTACTTTAAAAAGTCCATCCAGAAATAAATCAAGAGGGCCATGATGGTCCTGGATCGCTCACCTGATACATAGTGTAACAAGTGGGCCCTGTGGAGGGCCATTATTGGCCCCAGGACTATAATTTGCACTATCTTGAGGGAGGTCTAAAAAGTGAAGCTTCATACCAAATATCAAAGACCGGAGACTTCTGGTTTCAAACAAACAGTTTTTTAAAGGTTTTCCTTATATAAGTCTGAATAAAACCCATGGGCCCGGGGCAAGGACATTTAAGGCCCAAGGGCTATCAAACACCTGGGCCTCCTGGTTTCAGACAAGAAGATTTTCAAAGGTTTTCCCCATATAAGTCAATGTAAAACCAAAGCGCTTCAGGGCAGGGGCATTTCTGGCCCCAGGGCTATAATTTGAACAATCTTGGTAGAGGTCCACAATATGAAGCTACAAACCAAATATCAAAGACCTGTGCCAAGCGGTTTCAGTGGAGAAGATTTTTTAAGATTTTGTCTATATAAGTCAATGTAAAACAAAGGGGCCCTGGAGCAGGGGCATTTTTGGCCCCAGGGCTATAATTTGAACAATCTTGATAGAGGTCTACAAGGCAAAGCTTCATACCAAATATCAAACACCTCAGACAAGAAGATTTTTAAAGGTTTTCCTTACATAAGTCAATGTAAAAACAAAGGGCCCCAGGGTGGGGACATTTTTGGCCCCAGGGCTATAATCTGAACAATCTTGGTAGTGGTTCACTAGATGAAGCAACATACTAAATATCAAAGACCTGGGCCAGACAGACAGACAGATGCCCAGGGAAAAACAATATGTCTCCCCGAAAAGTGGGGAGACATAATTATCCTAAACATATGGACATGTGGAGCTATAGGAAGAATTCTCTTTGGACTCAATGGTGAGTTCAAATTAGTCATAGAAAATGAGCAATCAGTGTCAATACCATAACACATCCGTGTGACATAGTTTCATATCTCCGAAATTCTTATTTTACTGATGAAAATTGCACGACCCGCAGAAAAAGCGACCAACTGAAGTCTGTTGATTTCTAAGAGTGCCCTAAAATCACCGTGTCATTCTGTCATTCGGTCATTCTGTCAGTCTGTCTGTCCGTCCGTAACCCGTTTGTGAAAATTGGTGATAGTGACTTAACCCCATGGAATATTTAAACAATTTTTGGCATACTGATAGATATCAATGAGATCTAACCAATGAACTTGAGAAATATTACATTCCATTTTGTATAGCCTCGCCGAGGCGAAAAATGTGAAAATTTTCTAACTGCTTCTCCTCGGAAACCGTTGGGCCGATTGAAGTCAAATTTCATATGGAGCCTCTATGGGACTGGGGAAACCAAAATTTGCTAATGGTGTCCAGGTCAAATGACCAAAATGGCCGCCAAGCCATATATGGTAAAAACCTTTCAAAAATAGTCTCCTCCAGAACCACTGGGCAGATTTCCATGAAACTTGATAAATAGCATCTGGGACGTAGGCCCATCATAAATTGTTAAAATGGTGACCCTGGGTTGACCTTGACCTTCTTTGTGCCTAGGTCAAACTTTGACACATATGCTTTTGTATAGGAAAAGTAAGAATGCATTTTATCCTGCAAATGATTCAGAATACAGTACTGAAGTATAAGATATATTTTTGCTCCTTACGATAAGGCGCATTTATTGGGGGAACCGTTTTAGGTCCAGGTCACATGACCAAAATGGCCGCCATACCCATATATGGTAATACTCATAAAGCTAAAAGCATCCGGCGGGTCGTGCACTTCAGCTGAAGCACTGGTTTGTGACATTTGTCTTATTTATATTCTAAATTTAGGTTGCAGACGCTCTTTAGAACTACCTCATCAAGGCAATTCTATTGAGTACCCACAACCTATGTCGTGGAGGAATAAGGAAAATAATGAACACCCTATAAACCAACTATAAAAATTGGGGTTTAGAGTGGTGCTAATTTCACGGACTTGCTATCCTGATGATTGAAATTTCATGGTCAATAATATTTAGCAAATTTCTAAAGAACTCAAGATAGACAGTTGGTCTCAAATGATTCATCTAAGAATTACCTTGACATATAAAAGCATTCACAGACATTCATACAGTTCCTACTCTCATTTCATAATCACAACATTTTTGAAAAACCAGAAATTCAACTTCGGTGAAGTTGATGTCGCACCTGCTCCCCACCTGCCCCACACAAAAAAATAAAAGTTTATTTAAGGCAGAAGAAATGAATATAGGGCTTTGAGAAGAATCCATAGCCTATATATGTGAGGTAAAAAACAGACTAAGTTCACAATGTGGAAAAAGTGATAAAAATTGATCCGTAGATAAAGTCAAAACCACATGCACATCCTCATACCATAGGTAAAAACACACACAAAGTTTTAAAATGATCAATATAAAACTGTAAGAGAAGTTGCAATGACAAGAGGTACCTATTGTATATCAACTAAAGCTTAAAATTGGCTAAGTTCACAATGTGCAAAAGTGAAAAAAAAATATTCTGAGAATTACGTCGAAATCACATGCACAACCTCATACCATGGCGAAAGCACACGCAAATTTTCAAAATGATCGGTATAAAACTGCAAGAGGAGTTGCGATGACAAGAGGTACCTATCATATATCAATTGAAGGTTAAAAATGACTATGTTCACAATGTGACAAAAGTGAAAAAAAATGATCCGACGATAAAGTCCAAACCACATGCGCATCCTCATACCATAGCAAAAGCACACGCAAAGTTTCAAAATGATCGGTATAAAACTGCAAGAGGAGTTGCGATGACAAGAGGTACCTATCATATATCAATTGAAGGTTAAAAATGACTAAGTTCACAATGTGGAAAAAGTGAAAAAAAAATGATCCGACGATAAAGTCCAAACCACATGCGCATCCTCATACCATAGCGAAAGCACACGCAAATTTTCAAAATGATCGGTATAAAACTGCAAGAGGAGTTGCGATGACAAGAGGTACCTATCATATATCAATCGAAGGTTAAAAATGACTAAGTTCACAATGTGGAAAAAGTGACAAAAATTTATCCGAAGATAAAGTCCAAACCACATGCGCATCCTCATACCATAGCGAAAGCACACGCAAAGTTTCAAAATAATCGGTATGAAACTGTAGGAGGAGTTGCGATGACAAGAGGTACCTATCATATATCAAATGAAGCTTAAAAATGGCTAAGTTCATAATGTGCAAAAAGCGGAAAAAAATATTCTGAAAATTATGTCGAAACCACATGCACATCCTCATACCATGGTGAAAGCACATGCAAAGTTTCAAAATGATCGGTATAAAACTGCAAGAGGAGTTGCGATGACAAGAGGTACGTATCGCATACCTAAAAATGACTAAGTTCACAATATGGAAAAAGTGACAAAAATTGATTCGAAGATTAAGTCCAAACCACATGCGCATCCTCAGACCATGGCGAAAGCACATGCAAAGTTTCCAAATGATCGGTCTAAAAGTGTAGGAGGAGTTGCGATGACAAGACATCCAGTGTAAAATGTTGACGGACGGACGGACGGACGGACGGACGGACGGACGGACGGACGAACGAACGGACGGACGGACGGACGGACGGAAACTTGCACGCCTATGTCTTCCTGCTAAAGCAGGTGCGACAATAACCCTTTTCGCATTCGAAAGCCTGAGGGACCAAATCTGTCCTGTTGAAAGACAGGTCAAGGTCAACCTAGGGTCATCATTGGAACAAGAGGCCCATGGGCCACTATGCTCACCAGAGCTCAGGGGGCACTGCCCACTGGCAGCAATGTATTTTAATTAACCATGGAAGCCCTGCGCCAAAGGATACTACAGATAGAATTTGGACCCAATCAGCCTAGTGGCTTCAGAGGTCTGATGTTGCTTGAATGTGTTGTTGCAGGACAACAGAAGACAATTGACAATTTCCCATCTGTGGCAACCAATAGGCCTAAAAGAACATTATTAAAGGAACATTTCTATGTAAGTTTGACAGAATATCTTGAAAGGCATAAATGTCATTTTTCAAATTTCCCCATTATAAGTCAATGGAAATTCTTAACTTGCCATAGCAAACAAACCAAAGAGCCAAATTTCATAAACCAGAGCTCAGGTGGGCACTGCCATGTATTTTAACATGATATGATTTTAATCTACCAATTATAATGTCCCCCAAACAAACCCCATACCCAAATGAGCACTCATGTGGACTGTATCTGAAATATTAGGTGTTTTATAAAGTAGAGAGGGTGGGGCATGAACCCAATGGAGCCCTGGTTGGTGTCACTAAATGCGTCTTATCAAAATGAACAGAGACATATATGGTTTAGCGGTGGGGATATGTATGGCTCCTGAGACGTAAGGCCTTATAAGCAGTGGAGGGATTAGGGCATGGCAGATCCCAGAAAAGCCCAAGATTTCTGAACGGTTTCTGAGATATGAGGCCCTTTTATGAAGTGGATGGGAGAGAAATGGCCCCTGCGGACCCCACAAGATGGGGGTGACTGAAAGTGTCTAATAACAATGAACAAGAATATATGTGATTATGGGGTGGGATTTGAATGGTTTCTGAGATATATGGCCTATTATGAAGTGGGGACATATCATAAGGAACATGTAACTGAACAGTTTCTGAGATATATGGCTTTTAATGAATAAAGAGGTGGGACATGGCCCGTGGCACCCCGGGGGTCCCCCATGCTGGTGTCACTAATTGCGTCTTATCATAAGGAACAAGAATATATTATGGTTTAGGGGTAGGGCTCTGAACAGTTTCTCAGATATACGGTCTTTTGTGAAGTTGAGGGGTGGAGCATGGCCCGGGCATACCCTGGGTGACTCCTAGGTTGGTGTCACTGAATGTGTCTTATCAGAAGGAACAAGAATATATATGGTTTAGGGGTGGGGATTTGTAAGGTTTCTGGAATATTTGGCCTTTTATGAAGTGGAGAGGGTTGGGCATGGCCCCAGCACATCCTGGGTGTCCCCCAGGTTGGTGTTACTGAATGCGAATTATCATAAGGAAAGAGAATATATATGGTTTAGGGGTGGAGATCTGTAGGCTTTCTGGGATTTTGGGACATTTATGAAATTATGAAATGGAGGGGGTGGGGCATGGCCCAGGCACATCCCGAGGGACCCCCAGGTTGCTGTCACTGAGTGCGTCTTATCATAAGAAACAGGAATATATATGGTTTAGGGGTGGGTATCTGAATGGTTTCTGAGATAAATGGCATTTAATGAAGTGGAGGGGGTGGGGCATGTTCCCGGCACATCCAGGGGAACCCCCAGGTTGGTGTCACTTAATGCATCTTATCGGAACCTTAATGAAGCTTTAAACAAACTGAGCAGCTGGTGTAAATGTAATGGAATGGTTATAAATACAGAAAAAACTAAATTAATGCTGATTACAACATCTCAGAAAAGACAAAGAATGGAAAATCAAGACTTGAACCTTCATTACAAAAATGAATCTAATGTGAGTCATGAAAAAGTCTTGGGTGTCTTTATTGATCATAACTTATCTTGGGGAGAGCATGTTAAATACCTTTCTAAGAAAATAAATTCAAGCATTTGGCTTCTGTCAAAAATTAAGCATTTTCTGTCTCTTTCACACAGAGTACAGTATTACAGATCTTATATTCAGCCACACATTGATTTCTGTAATATCATTTGGGGTAATACATCAGAAAACAATAAAAATAAAATTTTTAGGCTACAAAAACGTGCTTGTCGTGTCATATTAGACTATAATGTAGAAAATACTAATGAAGCTATGAATACTTTGGGAATTATGTCTATTTTTGATAGAATATTCTTTCGAAAAGCAAAATTAATGTTCAAGATCTATAATGGCTCGGCCCCTCCCTCCATTGCAGATAACTTTCAACTTAGACAAGTTAATGAAACCATACCAGCTCTCAGATCAGCAAGTTCAGGCTGTTTTGTCCCACCTAAGCCAAATAAAGTTTTGTTCAAAAAATCCATGAGACACTCTGGATGCCTCATATGGAACTCCTTACCTGATAGCATCAAGAACTCTCAGTCGATAGACTGTTTCCATAAAAGATGTGTTAAATGGTTGTATGGTGAATAAAACGGTCTATAGAAACTGGTATCACCAGATGAGCTCTGTCACTTTTTTTTTTTTTGTAAATATTTTCATTCCAGTTTAGACTTTGTTTTACTGATTTAATCCATTTTTGCAGGGAAATGCCAAAACAGGTCACTTGTACATGGTGCAGGCCCAGATCAGATGCTGCAAAACGCAACACCTGATCGGGGTCTTTACTGTTTGCAGATCATCCAATCTTATATGAACATCTAAATTCTACTTAGCCCGGTACCCTAAACTCCTTCGAGTGAGTTGAGAGGTTTCTTTCAGTACAAAATGGGTTAAATTTATTTTATTTGTTTTTTGGTTTGTTATCATTACATGTATTCTGCTGATATGTGTTTGTTTGCACTTTATCTGTGTTTTTAATGTATATATGCTTTGTAAATAGTGTAAATGGATTTGAGGGCCACATGGAAGATTAGCTTCTTGCTAAATGTGTAACCCTCTTTAAATAAAGACTTTACTTACTTACTTACTTACTTATCATAAGGAACCAGAATATATATGGTTTAGGGGTGGGGATCTGTAAGATTTCTGAGATATAAGGCATTTTATGAAGTGGAGGGGGTGGGGTATGGCCCCGCACAACTTACGGGACCCCCAGGTTGACATAAAAGCATATGGCTGAAAGAAGTTTACTCAAGAAACATTTCTATGAAAGTTTTGTCAAAATATCTTCATATTTTTTCAGTTCTGTGGTGTATTCCTTGCTTCCAAAGGATAACCCTTTTATAGAACATATTTAACTTCACTACAGCTGGTGTGTGGGAATGTGTGGTGGCGGTAAAACGTCTCCCTGCCCTACATCATAGTGTAGATTATATTTTCTTGTCCTTTGGGATCATTGATTCCACTGTGGAATTTGAAAATATCTGAGGGTCACTGATGAGGCCTAAATGGCCGAAACTAGCTAGTCTGGCCCAGAAAACATGTACACTCCATATTTTAGTTCTGTAGTGTATTCCTTGCTTCCAAAGGATAACCCTTTTATAGAACATATTTGTAGTTCATGCCATTTTTCAATTTTCTCCATTGTAAGTCTATGGAAAATCTAAGGTGCCATAGCAACCAAACTAAAGAGCAGAATTTCATAAACAAGAGGGCCCAATGGCCCTATATCGCTCACCTGTGTACCAGAAAATCATTAGTGTAGGAGACCACTTGACATTGCTACATACTAAATATCTAAGCTCAGGCAAAGCGGTGTCCATGCGTATAAACCCTATTGGTTTCATTGGGCGACAGGGCTTGAGATGTAATTTCATCTCAATGTCGGGTAAAACGTCCCACAAAATTGGAAGAGACATCTCCAAAATGACCTATACAGTGTTGACAGGGATGTAAAACCTCAAATCAAACAAAATCTGTGCCTTATGGTTTTGGAAAAGAAGATTTTTTTTAAGTTTTTTTTCCAGTATAAGTCTATAGAAGCTAATGAGCCCTGGGGCTTGGCCAATTTTGACCCAAAGGGCATGGTTGGCAGGATTTATGTAGGTGATCATTTTGTGTTGCTATATACTAAATATCTAAGGTCTGTATTTCATGGTTTCAAAGAAGATGTTTGAAGCTTTTTTCCATTATAAGTTTGTTGGAGTTAAGAGGCCACAGGGGCATGATTAGCAGGAAATATGTAGGTGATCACTTGCCGTTGCTACATGCTAAATATCTAAGCTCTGGGCCCTATGGCTTCATAGAAGAAGATTTTTGAGGCTTTTCTCCATTTTGAGTCTATGGGAGCTAAGGGGGTCCCAGGGTGTGGCCCATTTGGACCCGAGGGGCATGATTGGCAGGATTTATGCAGGTGACCACTTGTCATTGCCACATGCTAAATATCTAAGCTCTGGGCCCTGTGGTTTCAGAGAAGAAGATTTTTGAAGCTTTTTTGCATTATGAGTCTAGGGGAGCTAAGGGGCCCCGGGGCGTGGCCCATTTGGACCCCAGGGGCATGATTGGCAGGATTTATGCAGGTGACCACTTGCCATTGCCACATGCTAATTATCTAAGCTCTGGGCCCTGTGGTTTCAGAGAAAAAGATTTTTGAAGCATTTTTTCCATTATGAATCTATAGGAGCTAAGGGGCCCCATGGCGTGGCTCGTTTTGACCACAGGGGCATGATTGGCATGAATTATGTAGGTGACCACTTGCTGTTGCTACATGCTAAATATCTAAGCTCTGGGCCCTGTGGTTTCAGAGAAGAAGATTTTTGAAGCTTTTTTCTATTATGAGTCAATGGGAGCTAAGGGGCCCGCGGGCGTGGCCAATTTGGACCCCAGGAGCATGATTGGCAGGAATTATGTAGGTGACCACTTGCTGTTGCTACATGCTAATAAGCTCTGGGCCCTACGGTTTCAGAGGAGAAGATATTTGAAGCTTTTTTCCATTTTGAGTCTATGGGAGCGAAGGGGCCCCGGGGCGTGGCCCATTTGGAACCCAGGGGCATGATTGGCAGGAATTATGTTGGTGACCACTTCCCGTTGCTACATGCTAAATATCTAAGCTCTGGGCCCTGTGGTTTCAGAGAAGAAGATTTTTGAACATTTTTTTCCATTATGAGTATATAGGAGCTAAGTGGCCAAGGGGTGTGGCCAATTTCGACCCCAGGGGCATGATTGGCAGGAATTATATAGGTTACCACTTGCCATTGCTACATGCTAAATATCTAAGCTCTGGGCCCTGTGGTTTCAGAGAAGAAGATTTTTGAAGCTTTTTTCCATTATGAGCCTATGGGAGCGAAGGGGCCCCGGGGTGTGGACCATTTGGAACCCAGGGGCATGATTGGCAGGAATTATGTAGTTGACCACTTGCCCTTCCTACATGCTAAATATCTAAGCTCTGGGCCCTATGGTTTCAGAGAAGAAGATTTTTGAAGCTTTTTTTCCATTATGAGTCTATAGGAGCTAATGGGCCCCGGGGCGTGGTCCGTTTGGACACCAGGGGCACGATTGGCAGGAATTATGTAGGTGACCACTTGCTGTTACTACATGCTAAATATATCAGCTCTGGGCCCTGTGGTTTCAGAGAAGAAGATTTTTGAAGCTTTTTTTCCATTATGAGTCTATGGGAGCGAAGGGGCCCCGGGGCGTGGCCCATTTGGAACCCAGGGGCATGATTGGCAGGAATTATGTAGGTGACCACCTGCCATTGCTACATGCTAAATATATAAGCTCTGGGCCCTGTGGTTTCAGAGAAGAAGATTTTTGAAGCTTTTTTTTTCCATTATGAGTCTATGGGAGCGAAGGGGCCCTGGGGCGTGGCCCATTTGGAACCCAGGGGCATGATTGGCAGGAATTATGTAGGTGACCACCTGCCATTGCTACATGCTAAATATCTAAGCTCTGGGCCC
Source organism: Lucinisca nassula (assembly GCA_963580285.1). Classification (NCBI taxonomy): domain Eukaryota; kingdom Metazoa; phylum Mollusca; class Bivalvia; order Lucinida; family Lucinidae; genus Lucinisca; species Lucinisca nassula. Next base: position 58,473,281 of record OY757024.1, on the reverse strand, counting down.
TGTGGTTTCAGAGAAGAAGATTTTTGAAGCTTTTTTTTTTCATTATTAGTCTATGGGAGCGAAGGGGCCCTAGGGCGTGGCCCATTTGGCACCGAGGGGCATGATTGGCAGGAATTATGTAGTTGACCACTTGCCCTTGCTACATGCTTTATATCTAAGCTCTGGGCCCTGTGGTTTCAGAGAAGAAGATTTTTAAATGTTTTCCCATTATAAGTCTATGGGAACTATATGTTGCCATGGCAACCAGAATTCCAATCTGATCAGCCCAAAAACCTTATGCAGCCTTTCCCCCTACCTGATGATGATTCACATGAAATTTGATCAAGATTGGCCATGGGGTATTGGAGATATACTTATTTGAAATTGTTTACGGACGGACGCACGGACGCACGCACGACGGACGACGGACAAAAAGTGATCCCAAAAGCTCACCTCGTCACTACGTGACAGGTGAGCTAAAAACAAAAAACCTGTAAAGGCAAATATGGTGAATATTTCCATAAATTCTCAGCCTCATAGAGCATACGGTTTCTGAGGAGATGATTTTTTAAGTATTTTTTTTTTCTATTTTTTTTTCATTTTGGTTTCCATGGTAACCAAAACAAATGAGCAGTAGGCCTAAAATCATATGGCAGATAGTAGATTGCCTAAGGAATATTTCTATGAAAGTTTTGTCAAAATATCTGCAGCGGCTTGGCAGTAAATGCCATTTTTCAATTTTCCCCATTATAAGTCTATGGAAACTCTAAGTTGCCATAGCAACCAAACTAATGAGCCGAATTTCATAAAAAACACAAACTTTCAATCCCCCAAGGCAAGGATGCTACAGATGAAATTGGGGCCCAATGGGCCTAGCGGCTTCAGAGGAGATGTCGTTTAAAAGTGTTGATGTCACACGACGCAGACGCAGACGACACAGACCCCCACGGACAACTGCCTATTCTACAAGCTCCCCCGGAGCCATCTGTTCTTGTGAGCTAATAAAAGTTGGTTGGTAAAGCTACATACTAAGTTTCAAGGTTCTGAAAAAGATTTTTAGGGGTTTTAAGGTATTTGGGCATGCAAGCCATCCATGTGATGTGACCTGAACCATCCAAACAAATTTTCATTTTGATATTGTAAAGAAGCTGCCTATAAAACTGATATTGGCTCTGCAGTTTTAAAGAAAATTTCATTTGAAATGTCAGTGCACCTGCAATCCAAGTAACCTGGGGTTAAGGGCATCAAATTACCTTGACCATTGACATTCATAAATATTCATATTGCAACAACTCTCATGTCATAAAGTGGGGGTGGTCGGGTGAGGCAAAAGTAACTTCTATCTTGCTTCACTGTGGTGTCCAAAAGTTATTGGCTTACAGTTTGGCAATGTCTGCTGTCCTTGCAGCAGGCAGGGGTAGAGGAGAGAGTTGTTGCTTCTTATGTGTCTACACTTCCACTCATTTTCCTCTTTCTCCCATATTGCTCACTTTCATCTCCTCTACTACCTCTTTCCTCCCTTCCTCTGGGAGATTACACAAAATGGCTCACAAGGGTTGAAATGTCTTTAACCCAAATCAATCAGTCAATCATGTAGTTTTTGAAAGATGCATCATTTTACCATTTTCCCCAAAACCTATGGGTCCAATATTGACCTTCCTGTAAAACTGGTAAGGGTCAACTAGTGTCATTATTTCAACAAATCTACTCAGTACTCAGTCACCTAATGCTACATAATGTTTTGAGAAAACTGTCCCAGGACTTCTGTCGAAGATGTTTTAAAGGTTTTAACCATATTTGAGCATGAGAACCATCTTGGTCATCTGACCTGGACCATTCAATCAAGATTTTGTTACCCATGTATCAAAGTGTGTCATATTACTGGCTAAGTTGCAAAGGTCCTTTGAAATGTTGATGGACCAACCATCCAAATGAACTTGGGCCAAGATCTCTGAATGACCTTGACCTTAGGCATTCATTGACATTCACTCTTAACCACATGTCATAGACTACAAACAATAGTTTTTGAACAAGAGGGCCATGATGGCCCTGGATTGCTCACCTGATCTATTGTGTAACAAGTGGGCCCCGGGGAGGGGAATTTTTTGCCCCAGGGCTATAATTTGCATAATCTTGAGGGAGGTCTAAAAGGTGAAGCTTCATACCAAATATCAAAGACTGGAGCCTTCTGGTTTCAAACAAGAAGATTTTTAAAGGTTTTCCTTATATAAGTCCATATATAAAACCTGTGGGCCCCATGGCGCGGCCATCTTTGGCCCCAGGGCTATAATTTAAATCTTGGTAGAAATCCACAATCCGAAGCTTCATACCAAATATCAAAGATCTTGGCCTTCTGGTTTCTGACAAGAAGATTTTCAAAGGTTTTCCAAATATAAGTCTATGTAAAACAAGTGGGCCCAAGATGGGGCCTATAATTTGAACAATTTAATTCTGGTTAAGTATGTATAAGATAATGTAAAATTAAAGGGCCCCAGGGCGGGGGCATTTTTAGCCCCAGCACTATAATATGAACAATCTTTGTATAGGTCCACACAAAATATTGAAGACCTGGGTCTTGCGTTTTCAGAGGAGAAAATTTTTTAAGATTTTCCCTATCTAACTCAATGTAAAACCAAAGGGCCCGGGGCTGGGACATTTTTGGACCCATGGCTATAATTTGAACAATCTTGATAGAGGTCCACAAGAGGAAGCTTCATACCATATATCAAACAACTGAGTCTTCTGGTTTCAGACAAGAAGATTTTTAAAGCGTTTCCCTATGTAAGTCTATGTAAAACCAAAGGGTCCCGGGGTGGGGGCATTTTTGGCCCAAAGGCTATAATTTGAAAAATCTTGGTAGAGGTCCACTAGATGAAGCTACACACCAAATATCAAAGACCTGGGTCTTTAGGTTTCAAAAAAGTAGATTTTTTAAGATTTTTCCTATATATATCCATGTAAAGCCAAAGGGTCCCTGGGTGGGGACATTTTTGGCTCAAAAGCTATAATTTGAACAATCTTGATAGAGGTCCACTAGATGAAGCTTCACACCAAATATCAAAGACTTAGGCATTGCTGTTTCAGAGAAGAAATTTTTTTTAAAGATTTTTGCTATATAAGTCAATGTGAAATCAAAAAGGGCCCCAGGTCGGGGGCATTTTTGGCGCAAGGGCTATAATTTGAACAATCTTTGTAGAGGTCCACTAAATGAAGCCACACATCAAATATCAAAGATCTGGTCCTTGTGGTTTCAGAGGAGAAGATTTTTTAAGATATTTCCTACACATGTATAAGTCAATGTCAAACTAAAGGGGCCTGGGGTGGGGGCATTTTTGGCCCCAGGGCCATAATTTGAACAAACTTGATAGAGATCCACAATGCAAATCCTCATACTAAATATCAAACACCTGAGCTTTCTGGTCTCAGAAAAGAAGATTTTTAAGGCTATTTTTTGTAAAGCTATGTTAAATTAAAGGGCCCGGGGCAGGGGAATTTTTGGCCCTAGGGCTATAATATGAACAATCTTGGTATAGGTCCACTAGATGAAGCTACACACAAAATATTAAAGACCTGGGTCTTGTGGTTTCAGAGAAGAAGATTTTTTAAGATTTTTCCTATCTAAGTCAATGTAAAACCAAAGGGCCCTGGGGATGGGGCATATTTGGACCCATGGCTATAACTTGAACAATCTTAATAGAGGTCCACAAGACAAAGCTTCATACCATATATCAAACACCTGAGCCTTCTGGTTTCATACAAGAAGATTTTTAAAGCTTTTCCTTATATAAGTCTATGTAAAACCAAGGGGCATTTTTGGCTCCATGGCTATAATTTTAACAATCTTGGTAGAGGTCCGCTAGATGAAGCTACACACCAAATATCAAAGATCTGGGCCTTGCGATTTCAGAGGAGAAAATTTTTTAAGTTTTCATTAAAAAAATCTATTTTTGGCTCCTGTGCCCTTGATGTGCAACAGACCAGAACCATTTGAACAACTTTGAAAGGGAAGCACCTAAGGATCATTCCTGTGAAGTGTGGTCAAAATCTGATCAGTGGTTTAGGAGGAGATGTTGTTTGAAGAATATTTTTACGCACACACGGACGGACACACCCACGATGGAGGATAAGTGATCCCAAAAGCTCACCTCATCATTACATGACAGGTGAGCTAAAAATGCATTGTTCTACCCTTTCTCCATTGAAAAGCCTAATCAACCACATTTGAACTTGCCATAAAAAAGTCACTATCATTTTAGCAAACTTGGTATTATTCAAGTCACCCAATGCTGCATTCCAATCTGCAAGTTAATCAGCCCAATGGTTCTTGTGAAAAAGACTTTGCAAGGTTTATACCATATTTGGGCATGGTGGCTAACTTGGTCATGTGACATGGTCCATTCAAACAAACTTTTGTTCCCCCACTGTCAAGAAGGCTGCATATAAAATCTAAGCGAAATCAGTCCCGTATTGAAATGTCAATGAATCTGCAATCCAAGCAACCTTGGGCCAAGGTCAGCAAATGACCTTGACCTTTTAGCATTAATAGACATTCATTTTGTCTCTGGCTTATTCTTATGATATAGACCACAATATTTAAAAAAGAATACGTTTTTATACCTTATTCCCATTGCAAGGCTTAGGGAACCCAATTTGACTTATGTGTACAGCAGGTCAAGGTCAACCTAGGCTCATCATTTTAAAAAAAACTTGGTATTACTCATTTGATGCTATATACCAAGTTTCAAGGCAAACTACCAGTGATTGTACAATAGAACATTTTTCAAGGCTTTTAAGGTTTTTACTATATTTATGCATGGTGGCCATCTTGGTCATGTGACCCTGACTATTCTGATAAATTCTTTTCCATAACTGACAAAAGGGTGCATATAAAGTTTAATTGAAATTAGCTCAGTGGTTTTACAGAAAAATATATTCTGAAATGGCAAGGGCAAGAGACCTTGGGCCAAGGTCACCAAATGACCTTGACTTCTGGAATACAGACATTCATTTTTATCTAATTTTTATGTCACAGACCACAATATTTTTCAAAAAAAAAAAAAAAAAAAAAAAAAAAGAAGAGTTTTACCATTTTCCCATAGAAAAGCCTAGGGACCCAAATTTGACTTTCTTGTAAAAGTCCGTCATGGTAAACCTTGGGTCATCTTTTTTGCAAATTCGGTAGTTGCTGGTCACCTGATGCAACATAGCAATTTAAAGACAATCATCCCAGTGGTTCTGGAGAAGAAATTTTTTCAAAGTTTTAACCATATTGGGGCATGGCGGCCATCTTGATCATGTGACCTGAAGCATTCTAACAAATTTTCGTTCCCCCACTGTCAGAAGGCCGCATATACATGTAAGTTTAAATGAAACTGACCCAGTGGTTTCAGAGAAAATGTATTTTGAAATGTCATTGGACCTGCAATCCAAGCAACCTTGGGCCAAGGTCACCAAAATTAATAACCTTGACAATTAGTATTCCTTAGACATTCATTTTGTACCTATTCTTACATCATAGACCACAATATTGCACGACCCGCAGAAAAAGCGACCGACTGAAGTCGGTTGATTTCTAAGAGTGCTCTAAAATCACCGTGTCATTCTGTCATTCGGTCATTCTGTCAGTCTGTCTGTCCGTTCGTAACCCGTTTGTGAAAATTGGTGATAGTGACTTAACCACTTGGAGTATTTAAACAATTTTTGGCACACTGATAGATATCAATGAGATCTAACCAATGAACTTGCAAAATATTACATTCCATTTAGTATAACCTCGCCGAGGCGAAAAATGTTAAAATTTTCGAACTGCTTCTCCTCGGAAACCGTTGGGCCGATTGAAGTCAAATTTCACATGTAGCCTCTATGGGATGGGGGAAACCAAAATTTGCTCATGGGGTCCAGGTCACATGACCAAAATGGTCGCCAAGCCATATATGGTCTGTCTGTCCGTCCGTCTGTAACCCGTTTGTGAAAATTGGTGATAGTGACTTAACCGCTAGGAATATTTAAACAATTTTTGGCATACTGATAGATATCAATGAGATCTAACCAATGAACTTGCGAAATATTACATTCCATTTAGTATAGCCTCGCCGAGGTGAAAAATGTGAAAATTTTCGAACTGCTTCTCCTCGGAAACCATTGGGCCGATTGAAGTCAAATTTCATATGGAGCCTCTATGGGATGGGAGAAACCAAAATTTGCTCATAAGGTCCAGGTCACATGACCAAAATGGCTGCCAAGCCATATATGGTAAAAACCCTTCAAAAATAGTCTTCTCCAGAACCACTAGGCAGATTTCCACGAAACTTGATAAATAGCATCTGGGATGTAGGCCCATCATAAATTGCTAAAATGGTGACCCTGGGTTGACCTTGACCTTCTTTGTGCCTAGGTCAAACTTTGACACATATGCTTTTGTTGGAATATTTAAACAATTTTTGGCATACTGATAGATATCAATGAGATCTAACCAATGAACTTGCGAAATATTACATTCCATTTAGTATAGCCTCCCCGAGGCGAAAAATGTGAAAATTTTCGAACTGCTTCTCCTCGGAAACCGTTGGGTCGATTGAAGTCAAATTTCATATGGAGCCTCTATGGGATGGGGGAAACCAAAATTTGCTCATGGGGTCCAGGTCACATGACCAAAATGGCCGCCAACCCATATATGGTAAAAACCCTTCAAATATAGTCTTCTCCAGAACCACTGGGCAGATTTCCACGAAAGTTGATAAATAGCATCTGGGACGTAGGCCCATCATAAATTGCTAAAATGGTGACCCTGGGTTGACCTTGACCTTCTTTGTGCCTAGGTCAAACTTTGACACATATACTTTTGTATTGGAAAAGTGAGAATATATTTGATCCTGCAACGATTCAGAATACAGTACTAAAGTATAAGATATATTTTTGCTCCTTATGATAAGGCGCATTTATTGGGGGAACCGTTTTAGGTCCAGGTCACATGACCAAAATGGCCACCGTACCCATATATGGTAACACTCATAGCTAAAAGCATCCTGCGGGTCGTGCACTTCAGCTGAAGGACTGGTTTTTCTTAAAATGCATTGTTTTACCTTTGCCCAACTGAAAAGCCTAGGGAGCCAAATTTGACCTTTAGGTAAAGTGGTCAATGCCAACAAGGGGCCATCATTAATTTTTTGCAAATTTGGTAGTACTTTGTCACCCAATGCTACATACCAAGTTTCCCGATAATCAGCCTAATGTTTCTGAAGAAAAAGATTTTTTGAAGTTTCTACCATATGTGGGAATGGCGACCATCTTGAACATGTGACCTGAACTTTCTTTCTTTCCCCTATTGTCAGGAAGCTGCATATGAAATTTTAAATTGGCTCAGTGGTTTAAGTGAAGAAGATACTTAAAAATGGATGGCTGACTGAAGGACAAAGGATCACAGATGCATACCACCGAATAACCTCACCAGGAGGCTTTGGCTCAGAAAAGCTAACCAGAGGACCATTGGTCCTGTACCGCTCATGATGTATGTGGAGCCATTTGGTTTCTGAGAAGTTATTTGAAGGGTTTTCACCATAGCAAAAAATTGAGTTTTGACTTTTTCCGTAGAAGCCTCCGTGGTGCAGTGGTTACGCAACTCGCCTTGTAAACCAGGGATCGCACGATCGATCCCGGGCTTCTCCAGACTTTCGGATGAGTCTTTAAACCGAGGTCCCATCTCCATATGACCTTAGCTGTTGGTGGGACATAAAACTAAAACTCACTCACTCACTTGTCTTTTTCCGCATACAAAAGCCAATAAGACTAACTCTAACTTTGGCCTAAAATATGTCAAGGTCATCCAGGGATCATCATTTGAACCAACTATGATTGGCTCCAGTCTCCAAGGCTATAACCAAGCTTCAGGAGAACTAGAAATGTTTTCAGAGGAAAACAATGTCCCCCACCATAAATATAACTTTAACACCCATTTGACTTAAATGCTTAAGGTCACCACAATGTAAGCTGCAAACAAGTTGTTTTTGGCCAAAAACTGACAGTTTTCAGGAACCTGTGACCTTAAAAAACAAACAAACAAACAAGAGGACCATGATGGACCTAATTCGCTCACCTGAGCTAAGAGATGAACATGTGAGTCCCAGGGTGGGGCAATTTTTGGCCCCAGGTCTATAATTTGAACAATCTCGGTAGACCCCAGCAAGGGGCATTTTTGACCCCAGGGCTATAATTTGAACAATCTTGGTAAAGGTCCACTAGATGAAGTTTTATACCAAATATCAAATACCTGGGCCTTCAGGTTTCAGACAAAAAGATTTTTAAAGGTTTTACCAATATAAGCCTATGTAAAAGCCGTGGGCCCAAGCGCAAGGGCTTTTTTTGGCCCCAGGGCTATAATTTGAACAATCTTGGTAGAGGTTCACTAGATAAAGCTTCATACCAAATATCAAAGACCTGGGCCTTCTGGTATCAGACAAGAAGATTTTCAAAGGTTTTCCCTATATACGCCTATGTAAAACCAGTTGTAGCGAGGCAATTTTGGCCCCAGGGCTATTTTTTTAACAATCTTGGGAGAGGTCCAAAAGATGAAACTTCACACCAAATATCAAAGACCTGGGCCTTCTGGTATCAGACAAGAAGATTTTTAAAGGTTTTCCCTATATACGCATATGTTAAACCAGTTGGCTCCGGTGCGAGGCAATTTTGGCCCCAGGGCTATTTTTTAACAATCTTGGGAGAGGTCCGAAAGATGAAACTTCACACCAAATATCAAAGACCTGGGGCTTCTGGTATCAGACAAGAAGATTTTTAAAGGATTTCCCTATACAAAAGGCTCAATGAGCCTAACCGCTCACCTGAGGAACATTTTAGTTAGCTGTTAGTCTCATGGTCTTTGAGCATAATTTTTTTTGAAGTGTTCCTAATGGGACACGACACTGTCAATTTGGACCCTAGGGGCATGTTTGGTAGGATTAATGTAGGTGACCAGTTAATGCTGCAACATACTAAATATTTAAGCTTTGGACCTTTGGTTTCAGAGAAGGAAAGCCAGCCTCTGTAGCTCAGTCAGATGCGCATCTAACCGGTGATCAGGAAGACACGGGTTCAATATCAACTACATTTCTTCTTCCAGATTGATTATGATTATGGTCATTCCTTCCCTTTGGCTGATTCAAGAGGGGCACTTGTCAGTTTCTGGCGAGAGAATGAGCACTGTACTGATTAATTGTTTACATACAAGCCTGCCCAGAAAAAGTGTGGATAGATAAACTGACTGTCTTAAAAATGAGCTAAATAGTGTTGAATGGGCCTTCAAACTGAAATACAGTTTAGCCCAATTTTTAAAGTGTGGCTATAACTATTTAAAATTTATCAAGGACTAAAAACAGATTTTAAATGTTTGAATTTCAGTTTTTGTTTAATTTACTGTTTAACATGTTATCCAACACTGTAAAAGTCATTTTGGAGGCGTTGCTTCCAATTTTGTGGGACTTTTACCGACACTGAAGTGAAATGACATGTCAAGCTGTGTTGCCCAATGAAAGGAGTTTATAAGCATGGACAGTCAGACTTAACCACCTTGTCTGGGCAGACTTAGATCCTTGACATTGCTACATGCTTAATATGTAAGCTCTGGGCCTAGATATTTCAGAGAAGAAGTTTTTTTCCATTATAAGTCTATGGGGGCTAAGGGGCCCCGGCGCGTGGCAAGTTTAGACCCCAGGGGCATGATTGGCACAATTTATGTAGGGGACCACTTGACATTGCTACATGCTTAATATGTAAGCTCTGTGCCTAGTGGTTTCAGAGAAGAAGATGTTTTAAGTTTTTCCTATTGTAAGTCTATGGGAGCTATATGTTGCCATGGTAACACCAGTTTCAATCTGAATTGCCCCAAAACATACTGCATCTTTTCCCCCAACCGGATAATGCTTCTCATGAAATTTAATCATGATTGGCCAAGTAGTTTTAAAGATATACTTATTTGAAAATTTGAACAGACGCCGGGCCATTGGCATATTAATACCTCACATGAGCCTTCAGCTATGGGGAGCTAATAATACTAGCGGTTTCAGAGAAGAAGATTTTCATTTCCAATATAAGTCTATGGGGGCTAAGGGGCCCCGAGGTGTGGCCAGTTTAGACCCCAGGGGCATGATTGGCACAATTTATGAAGGGGACCACTTGACATTGCTACATGCTTTATATGTAAGCTCTGGGCCTAGTGGTTTCAGAGAAGAAGATTTTTTAACCTTTAGCCTGCTGTTGGCGAAAATCCCTATTTTTGCAAACAGTGTAGATCCAGATCAGATGGCTTCTGAAGAAGCCATCTGATCAGGATCTACACTATTTGACATTCAGTTTATGGATATAGAGAAATGAATAACATCAAGAATTCTGATTGGTTAAAAATCAGAAATGGGTGTGGCTAAATTAAATATTCAGCAGGTTAAAGGTTAAGCTTTTTTTCCATGATAAATCTATGGGGGCTAAGGGGCCCCGGAGCGTGGCCAGTTTAGATCCCAGAGGCATGAATGGCACAATTTATGTAGGGGACTACTTGACATACATACATGCTTAATATGTAAGCTCTGGGCCTAGTGGTTTCAGAGAAGAAGATTTTTTAAGCTTTTTTTCCACTATAAATCTATGGGGGCTAAGGGGCCCCGTGCGTGGCCAGTTTAGAGCCCACGGGCATGATTGGCACAATTTATGGGACCACTTGACATTGCTACATGCTTAATATGTAAGCTCTGTGCCTAGTGGTTTCAGAGAAGAAGATTTTTTAAGCTTTTTTTTCCATTATAAGTCTATGTGGGGCTAAAGGGCCCAACAGCATGGCTAGTTTAGATCCCAGGGGCATGATTGGCACAATTTATGTAGGGGACCATTTGACATTGCTACATGCTTAATATGTAAGCTCTGGGCCTAGTGGTTTCAGAGAAGAAGATTTTTTAAGCTTTTTTTCTAAAATAAGTCTATGGGGGCTAAGGGGCCCTGTGGCGTGGCCAGTTTAGATCCCAGGGGCATGATTAGCACAATTTATGTAGGGGACCATTTCACATTGCTACATGCTTAATATGTAAGCTCTGGGCCTAGTGGTTTCAGAGAAGAAGATTTTTTAAGCTTTTTTTCTATTATAAGTCTATGGGGGCTAAGGGGCCCTGTGGCGTGGCCAGTTTAGATCCCAGGGGCATGATTGGCACAATTTATGTAGAGGACCACTTGAAATTGCTACATGCTTAATATGTAAGCTCTGTGCCTAGCGGTTTCAGAGGAGAAGATTTTTAAGCTTTTTTTCCGTTATTAGTCTGTGGGGGCTAAGGGACCCCGGGGCATGACCAGTTTAAACCCCATGGGCATGATTGGCAAAATTTATGTAGGGGACCACTTGACATTGCTACGTGCTTCATATGTAAGCTCTGGGCCTAGTGGTTTCAGAAAAGAAGATTTTTTAAGTTTTTCCCATTGTAAGTCTATGGGAGCTATCTGTTGCCATGGCAACAAGGGTTTCCATCTGATCTGCCCCAAAACATAATGCATCTTTTCCCCCAACCTGATAATGCTTCTCATGAAGTTTAATCATAATTGGCCAACTGGCTTTAAAGATATACTTAGTTGAAAATGTGAACGGACGACGGCCGACGGATGACGGACGCCGGAGCATTGGCCTTCGGCTCAGGTGAGCTAATAAGCCTATGTAAAATTAGTGGGCCCCGGTGAGGGGGCATTTATGGCCCTAGGGCTATAATTTGAATAATCTTGGGAGAGGTCCAAAAGATGAAACTTCACACCAAATATCAAAGCACTGGGGCTTCTGGTATCAGACAAGAAGATTTTTAAAGATTTTCCCCATATAAGCCTATGTTAAACCAGTGGGCCCCGGCGCGGGGAGATTTTTGGCCCCAGGGCTATAATTTGAACAATCTTGGTAGAGGTCCACTAGATGAAGCTTCATACCAAATATCAAAGGTCTGGGCCTTCTGGTTTCAGACAAGAAGATTTTTAAAGGATTTCCCTATGTAAGCCTATGTAAAACAAGAGGGCCCAATGGCCCTATATCGCTCACCTGTGTACAAGAAAATCCTTAGTGTAGGAGACCACTTGAAATTGCTACATACAAAATATCTAAGCTCAGGCAAAGCGGTGTCCATGCTTATAAACCCTAATGGTTTCATTGGGTGACAGGGCTTGAGATGTAATTTCATCTCAATGTCTGGTAAAAGTCATCTCCAAAATGACCTATACAGTGTTGTCGGGGATGTAAAACCTCAAATCAAACAAAATCTGTGCCTTATGGTTTTGGAGAAAAAGATTTTTTTAAGTTTTTTTCCAGTATAAGTCTATAGAAGCTAATGAGCCCTGGGGCTTGGCCAATTTTGACCCAAAGGGCACGGTTGGCAGGATTTATGTAGACGACCATTTTGTGTTGCTATATACTAAATTTCTAAGGTCTGTACTTCATGATTTCAAAGAAGATGTTTGAAGCTTTTTCCATTATAAGTTTGTTGGAGTTAAGGGGCCACAGGATTTGGACCCTAGGGGCCTGATTGGCAGGATTCATGTAGGTGACCACTCGACATTGCTTCATGCAAAATACCTACGCTCTAGGACTTACGGTTTCAGAGAAGAAGATTTTTGAAGATTTTTTTCCCCATTTTAAGTTGTTTTTTTTTTTCTTTTTTTTTTTTTTCTTTTTTTTGTTTTTTTTTTCATTATAAGAGCCCTGTAGTTTCAGAGAAGAAGATTTTTGAAGTTTCTCCAATTGTAAGTCTATGGAAGCTAAAGAACCCTGGGGTGGGGCCAATTTGGATCCCAGGGGCATAACTGGCAGGATTTATGTAGGTGGCCACTTGACATTGCTACATACTAAAAATCTAAGCTCTGGGCCTTATGGTTTCATAGAAGAAGATTTTTTAATTTTTTTTCCATTATAAGTCTATTGGAGGTGATGAGCTCGGGTGTGGCCAATTTTGACCCCAGGGGCAGGGTTAACAGGATTTATGTAGATGGCTATTTTATGTTGCTAGATACTAAATATCTATGTTCTGTGCTTCACAGTTTCTGAGAAGAAGATTTTTGAAGCTTTTTTCCATTATGAGTCTATGGGAGCTAAGGGGCCCCGGGGCGTGGCCCATCTGGACCCCAGGGGCATGATTAGCAGGAAATATGTAGGTGACCACTTGCCGTTGCTACATGCTAAATATCTAAGCTCTGGGCCCTGTGGTTTCAGAGAAGAAGATTGTTGAAGTTTTTTTTTTCCATTATGAGTCTATGGGAGCTAAAGGGGTCCCAGGTTGTGGCCCATTTGGACCCCAGGGGCATGATTGGCAGGATTTATGTAGGTGACCACTTGTCATTGCTACATGGTAAATAACTAAGCTCTTGGCCCTGTGTTTTCAGAGAAGATTTTTGAAGCTTTTTTCCATTATGAGTCTATGGGAGCTAAGGGGCCCCGGGGCGTGGCCCATTTGGACCCCAGGGACATGATTTGCAGGAATTATGTAGGTGACTACTTGCCGTTGCTACCTGCTTAATATCTAAGCTCTGGGTGCTGTGGTTTCAGAGAAGAAGATTGTTTAAGCTTTTTTTAAATATGAGTCTATGGGAGCAAAGGGGCCCTGGCGCGTGGCCCATTTGGACCCCAGGGGCATGATTGGCAGGAATTATGTAGGTGACCACTTGCCGTTGGTACATGCTAAATATCTAAACTCTGGGCCCTGTGGTTTCAGAGAAGAAGATTTATGAAGCTTTTTTTTTCAATTATTAGTCTATGTGAGCTAAGGGGCCCCGGGGTGTGGCCCATTTGGACCCTAGGGGCATGATTGGCAGGATTTATGTAGGTGACCACTTGCCGTTGCTACATGCCAAATACCTCAGCTCAGGGCCTTTTGGTTTCAGAGAAGAAGATTTTTGAAGCTTTTTTCCATTATGAGTCTTAGGAGCTAAAAGCCCCGGGGGGTGGCCCGTTTGGACCCCAGGGGCATGATTGGCAGGAATTATGTAGGTGACCACTTGCCGTTGCTACATGCTAAATATCTAAGCTCTGTGCCCTGTGGTTCCCGAGAAGAAGATTTTTGAAGCTTTTTGTTCCATTATGAGTCTATGGGAGCGAAGGGGCCCCGGGGCGTCGCCCATTTGGACTCTAGGGGCATGATTGGCAGGAATTATGTAGGTGACCACTGGCCATTGATACATGCTAAATATCTAAGCTCTGGGCCGTGTGGTTTCAGAGAAGAAGATTTTTGATGCTTTTTTTTTTCAATATGCATCTTTGGGAGCTAAGGGGCCCCGTGGTGTGGCCAATTTGGACCCCAGGGGCATGATTGGCAGGAATTATGTAGGTGACCACTTGCTGTTGCTACATGCCAAATATCTCAGCTCTGGGCCCCGTGGTTTCAGAGAAGAAGATTTTTGAAGCTTTTTTCCCTTACGAGTCTATAGGAGCTAAAGGGCCCCGGGGCGTGGCCCATTTGGACCCCAGGGGCATGATTGGCAGGAAATATGTAGGTGACCACTTGCCATTGCTACATGCTAAATATCTAAGCTCTGGGCCCTGTGGTTTCTGAGAAGAAGATTTTTGAAGCTTTTTTTTTCCATTATGAGTCTATGGAGGGGCCCCTGCGCATGGCCCATTTGGACCCCAGGGGCATGATTGGCAGGAATTATGTAGGTGACCACTTGCCGTTGGTACATGCTAAATATCTAAACTCTTGGCCCTGTGGTTTCAGAGAAGAAGATTTATGAAGCTTTTTATTTTTCAATTATTAGTCTATGTGAACAAAGGGGCCCCGGGGCATGGCCCATTTGGACCCTAGGGGCATGTTTGGCAGGATTAATGTAGGTAACCACTTGCCGTTGCTACATGCCAAATACCTCAGCTCTGGGCCCTGTGGTTTCAGAGAAGAAGATTTTTGAAGCTTTTTTGCATTATGAGTCTATAGGAGCTAAAGGGCACTGGGGCGTGGCCCATCTGGACCCCAGGGGCATGATTGGCAGGAATTATGTAGGTGACCACTTGCCGTTGCTACATGCTAAATATCTAAGCTCTGGGCCCTGTGATTTCTGAGGAGAAGATTTTTGAAGCTTTTTGTTCCATTATGAGTCTATGGGAGCGAAGGGGCCCCGGGGCGTCGCCCATTTGGAACCCAGGGGCATGATTGGCAGGAATTATGTAGGTGACCACTGGCCGTTGCTACATGCTAAATATCTAAGCTCTGGGCCCTGTGGTTTCAGAGAAGAAGATTTTTGAAGCTTTTTTCCATTATGCGTCTTTGGGAGGTAAGGGGCCCAGGGGGGTGGCCAATTTGGACCCCAGGGGCATGATTGGCAGGAATAATGTAGGTGACCACTTGCTGTTGCTACATGCCAAATATCTCAGCTCTGGGCCCCATGGTTTCAGAGAAAATTTTTTGAAGCTTTTTTCCATTATGAGTCTATAGGAGCTAAAGGGCACTGGGGCGTGGCCCATTTGGACCCCAGGGGCATGATTGGCAGGAATTATGTAGGTGACCACTTGCCGTTGCTACATGCTAAATATCTAAGCTCTGTCCCCTATGGTTTCTGAGTAGAAGATTTTTGAAGCTTTTTTTCTCCATTATGAGTCTATGTGTGCTAAGGGGCCCCGGGGTGTGGCCCATTTGGACCCTAGGGGCATGATTGGCAGGATTTATGTAGGTGATCACTTGCCGTTGCTACATGCCAAATACCTCAGCTCTGGGCCCTGTGGTTTCAGAGAAGAAGATTTTTGAAGCTTTTTTCCATTATGAGTCTAAAGGAGCTAAAGGGCCCCGGGGCGTGGCCCGTTTCCACCTCATGGGCAAGATTGGCAGGAATTATATAGGTGACCACTTGCCATTGCTACCTGCTAAATATCTAAGCTCTGGGCCCTGTGGTTTCCGAGAAGAAGATTTTTGAAGCTTTTTGTTCCATTATGAGTCTATGGGAGCGAAGGGGCCCCGGGGCGTCACCCATTTGGAACCCAGGGGCATGATTGGCAGGAATTATGTAGGTGACCACTGGCCGTTGCTACATGCTAAATATCTAAGCTCTGGACCCTGTGGTTTCAGAGAAGAAGATTTTTGAAGCTTTTTTTTCATTATGAGTCTTTGGGAGCTAAGGGGCCCCGGGATGTGGCCAATTTGGACCCCAGGGGCATGATTGGCAGGAATTATGTAGGTGACCTCTTTCCGTTGCTACATGCCAAATATCTCAGCTCTGGGCCCTGTGGTTTCAGAGAAGAAGATTTTTGAAGCTTTTTTTCCATTATGAGTCTATAGGAGCTAAAGGGCCCGGGGCGTGGCTCGTTTGGACCCCATGGGCATGATTGGCAGGAATTATGTAGGTGACCACTTGCCATTGCTACATGCTAAATATCTAAGCTCTGGGCCCTGTGGTTTCCGAGAAGAAGATTTTTGAACCTTTTTGTTCAATTATGAGTCTAGGGGAGCGAAGGGGCCCCGGGTCGTGGCCAATTTGGACCCCAGGGGCATGAATGGCAGCAATTATGTAGGTGACCACTGGCCATTGATACATGCTAAATATCTAAGCTCTGGGCCCTATGGTTTCAGAGAAGAAGATATTTTAATTTTTTCCCATTGTAAGTCTATGGGAGCTTTATGTTGCCATGGCAACCAGAATTCCAATCTGATCAGCCCAAAAACCTTATGCAGCCTTTCCCCCTACCTGATGATGCTTCTCAAAAAATTTGATCAAGATTGACCATCGGGTATTAGAGATATACTTATTTGAAATTGTTTACAGAGGCACGGACGCACGCACGGACGGACGCACGACGGACGACGGACAAAAAGTGATCACAAAAGCTCACCTTGTCACTACGTGACAGGTGAGCTAAAAAAGTCATTAAAAAGGTCAGATAACCAGAATCTAGTCAAATGGTAGACTTTAATTAAATATTGTACTGATGTTTTATTATGCATATGTCTACCGTTAGATGTAGCTAATCGTCTTTGCATTAAGACGATTAATGCCCTATGAATGCCCATTTCAGTGTCCTATGAAATGCTTTCATAGGACACTGAAGCCCCTATCTGGGTCAAGTTCGAATATGGGTCATGTCGGGCCACAAAGTAGGTCAGTAGGTCAAATCATAGAAAAACCTTGTGAATACACTAGAGGTCACAGTTTTGGTCCGATAATTATCAAACTTGCTCAGATTGATTATCTTGACAATATCTCGGTCAAGTTCGAATATGGGTCATGTCGGGTCAAAAAATAGGTCAGTAGGTCAAATCAGAGAAAAACCTTGTGAACACTCTAGAGGCCAAAGTTTTGGTCCGATCGTCATCAAACTTGCTCAGAATGATCCTCTTGACAATATCTCGGTAAAGTTTGAATATGGGTCATGTCGGGTCAAAAAGTAGGTCAGTAGGTCAAATCAAGTTCGAATATGGGTGTTGTCAGGTCAAAAGGTAGGTCAGCAGGTCAAATCATAGAAAAACCTTCTGAACACACTTGAGGCCACAGGTTTGGTCCAATCATCATCAAACTTGCTATGAATGATCATCTTGATAATATCTTGGTCAAGTTCGAATATGGGTCATGTTGGGTCAAAAAGTAGGTCAGTAGGTCAAATCAGAGAAAAACCTTGTGAACACACTAGAGGCCACAGTTGTTTGTCAGATCATCATCATGCTTGCTCAGAATGATCATCTTGACAATATCTCGGTCAAGTTTGAATACGGGTCATGTAGGGTCAAAAAGTAGGTCAGCAGGTCAAATCATAGAAAAACCCTCTGAACACACTAGAGGCCACAGTTTTGGTCCGATCATCAACAAACTTGACAATATCTCGGTAAATTTCGAATATGGGTCATGTCTGGTCAATAAGTTGGTCAGTAGGTCAGATTGTTGAAAAACCTTGTAAACACACTAGTGGCCTCAGCTTTGGTCTGATCATCATCAAACTTGCTCAGAATGATCAAAAAGTAGGTCAGCAGGTCAAAATGTTTTGAACACTCTTAAGAGGCCACAGTTTTAGTCAGATCATCATAAAACTTGCTCAGGATGATCATCTGGACAATATCTCAGTTAAGGTCAAATATGGGTCATGTCAAATCAAAAAGTAGATCAGAAGGTTATTTTGTCATAACTTTTGAACCGTTTGAGATAAAGCCTTCATATTTGGCATGTAGGTTCCTTGTGACAACGGCTTCCCTCTCATATAAAGATTTGACCTGTGACCTTGACCTGTGACCTACTTTATCATAACTTTCGAACCATATGAGATAGAGCCTTCATATTTGGCATGTATGTACCTTGTGACAAGGTTTTCTGAACCATTCAAAACTTTTGACCCATGACCTTGACCTTTGACCTACTTTGTCATAACTTTGAAGCATTTGAGATACAGCGACAAGGGCTTCCTATTCATACATAAAAATGATCTATGACCTTTACCTTGACATTTGACATATTTTATTATACTTTTTGAACCATTTGAGATAGGGCCTTCATATTTGGCATGTAGTTTCCTTGTGACAAGGGCTTCCTATTCATACAAAAATGATTTGTGATTTTGACCTTGACATGTGACCTACTTTATCATAACTTTTGAACTATTTGAGATAGAGCCTTCATATTTGGCATGTATGTTCCTTGTTGCAAGGACTTTACAGCTATACAAAAATTTTGACCTGTGACCTTGACCTTTGATCTTCTTTCTCATAACTTTTGAACCGTTTAAGATAGAGCCATCATATTTGGCATGTAGGTACCTTGTGACAAGGGCTTCCCACCCATGCAAAATTTTTTACCTGTGACTGGTCATTGCCCATATTTGGTAAAAAACCTTTAAAAATCTTCTTCTCAGGAACCGAGTAGCTGATGACCTTGAAACTTGGTGTCCAGCATCGGGGACTTGGGGGGCCCTTCCAAGTTTTTTAAATGATGAACTTTGGTTGACATTGACCTGCTTTACAGCAAGGTCAAATTTGGTTACTCAGACATTTGTATGAAAAAAAAAGGCACAACAGTGGATTTTTTTTTAATGCATGGTAGCTTGTGGCATTAGAAATGATATTTGCAATCAGCTGAATCCAAGTTTATCAATTCCATAGGACAAGGTCATTTACTGACCTTTATCCTGAAGGCTCAGATTAAGTATTTTTATGCCCCCGTATTTTATGCCCTCGTAGGAGGGCATATAGTTTTTGCACTGTCCGTTTGTTTGTGGGTTTGAAAGTCTGGAGAAGCCCGTGATCGATCCTGCTACCCCTGGTTTACAAGGCAAGTAGCATGACCACTTCACCATGAAGGCTTTTAAACTTCATTGGAATGTTGTGTAGATGACCCTCTAGGAAAATAGCATAAACGATTAACAAATGGTCACTAGAGCTAAGAATAGAAAAACATTGTAAATGTGCTTCAAATGCAAACTCCTTCTAAACCTTGGGCCAATTGGATTTAAAACTTCACAGGAATGTTGCCTAGCTGACTCCTTCCAAAATAGTTAAAACTCATTCCACTCCAATGAACAAGGCTGCCAGAGCTAAAAACAAAAAAAAATCTTCAAACGACAATTTCTCCTGTACCCTTGGGCCAATTTCATTCAAACTTCGAAGTAATGTTGCTTAGATGACCCTCTACCAAAAAGGCTTAAAGATACCACTCAGATGAACAAAATGGCCACCAGAGCTGAAAATGGAAAAATATTGTAAATTTGATTCAAACGTGAACTCCTCCTAAACCCTAAAACCAATTTGATTCAAACTTCACAGAAATGTTGCCTAGGTTACTCCCTGCCTAATAAGCTAAAATCACTCTGCTGATGAACAAGATGGCCACCAGAGCTAAAAATAGAATGTACTCGAGACACACAGGTGAGTGAACCAGGGCCCTCTTTCACATTTGACCACTAAGTATGGCCTTGACTTTGGAGGTATGGACCTAGGTTTTGTGTGAGGCAGATTGTCTCATGATGGCCAACATTTCTGTCAAGTAATTTCAAAATCCATCCAGAAATAGGAAAGTTATTGACTATGTTTAAGTTTCGGACCCTTTTTTTACCTTTGACCTCTAAGCATGACCTTGAAGGTACGGACCTGGGTTTTGCATCCTCTCGTGATGTTTAACATTTCTACAAAGTAATTTCATAATCCATCCAGAAATAAGAAAGTTATTGACTGTGTTTAAGTTTCAGACGGACAGACGGATGGATGAACAGATGGACAGGGGCAACGCTTTATGCCCTTCGACCATTCTTCGAATGGCGGGGGCATAAAAACATGCCTTTACAAATACATTGTAAACTTTGCCCCTAAAAAAAAAAAAAATAAGATGAAAAATTGTGATATGGCTCAAAATATAGATTGTGGGTACCTCGAGGGGGTTCTAATGAGTCCCCTAAATCTATATTTTTTAGAGCAGAAATTAGAAAAATAAGGTTTACCCCTGTAAACCCCAGTTTTATGTTATAAAAGTGTGGTTCAAGGGGGTCAAAATCATACAGGCATCTTGGGAAAGGTCCAAAAGATGAAACTTCACACCAAATATCAAAGACCTGGGGCTTCTGGTATCAGACAAGAAGATTTTTAAAGGATTTCCCTATATGCCTATATAAAATTAACGGGCCCCAGGGAGGGGGCATTTATGGCCCCAGGGCTATAATTTGAATAATCTTAGGCGAGGTCCAAAAGATGAAACTTCACACCAAATATCAAAGACCTGCTATTTTGGTATCAGAAAGAGTTTCCTCCCTTACACAAGACTGTGGTTTTGGTCTTATAGAAGTCAAGCCTGTAGACTTAAGTTCCTCTTGTCTTTCTCTTTCTTTTCTTTGCTTTAATTTTAAACATTCAGAGATTAAATGACCTGTATTTTTACAATAATTACAAACTACTTGAGATTGAGATAAGGGATTCTGGTCTTTATTTTCACCAGTAGGTTTGGAAGAATTCTGGCTTCTATTTTCACCATAAGGTTTGGAAGGATTCTGGCTTTTATTTTCACCAGAAAGTTTGGGCATAGTACTAGGTGTATGGCTATAACTGCCAGATGGATTACTAGGATAGAATCTTGGACCTGTCTGTGGATTATAAGGTTTTCTAGGGTAAGGCCTGTTCACAAATGAGACTTTATGAGTCAAAGCACAATCATCTGCCAAACGAGCAGCTTCCTCCAAAGTTTCAACCTGTCTCTCATCGAGAAAAGACTTAATGTCTGAATTTATGCACGGTTTGAACTCTTCAACAAGAACAAGCTGTCTCAGTTTGTCATGATCAGAGCCAACCTTTTTAGAAGAACACCATCTATCAAATAGCTGTTCTTTGGTTCGAGCAAATTCTATATGGGTCTGGGAAATTTCTTTTTTACACTTCCTAATTTTTTGACTGTAAGCTTCAGGGACCAACTCATATGCCTTAAGAATAAGCTCCTCAACCAAATCATAGTCTGAGCTTTGCTCGACAGTCAGCTGAGTGTAAATGTCTCGAGACTTTCCAACAACAACGCTTTGCAAAAGTAAGGTCCAATGCTCTTTTGGCCATTTTAAATTTTCTGCAACTTTTTCAAAATGCAAAAAATACTTATCTACCTCTTTTTCCTGAAATGGCAGAACTTACCTTATGTGCTTTGTGACATCAAAGTAACTGCCAGAGTCAAAAACAGGGGTATGTTTTACCCTATCTTGACCCTGGAGTTCCATTTCCTTCAGCCTTAATTAAAATTGCCTTTCTCTTTCTTTTTCTTCAATACTATATCTCATTTTTTCCTTTTCTAACTCAATATGTTCCTCCATTTCTCTTTGTTTTTCTTCCTGAATTTGTTCTTCCATTTCTAATCTTTCCATCTGCATTTGTCTCTGCATTTCTCTTTCTTTTTCCTTCTCTCTTTCTTCCATTTCTCTTTGCTTTTCCTTCTCTATTTCTTCCATTTCTAATCTTAACTTCTCTTATTCAATTTGCCTTCCTATTTCAATTTGTCTCATTTGTAATTCAGTATGTGAAACCATAACAAGAGACAAAGCAGATGGATCAAAAAGTTCTTTATCAACCAAAAACTGTACCAAAATATTTTTAATTTCAGAATTTAGAAATAACTTTTCTTAAAAGCCCAAACATCAAAGTCTGACTCAAAGAGAAAAATCAAGCTCTTTTATAGACCCTAAGAATTCTCTAGAATGTTCTAGAGGGCTGTGGAATAAGATTAGGTAATTTTCTAAAAAATAATGCAAACCTGAACTTTCTGGAAGTTTCCAAAGTACTTTTCCTTCAAAACAAGTTGTTTTCAAATAAAATTAATCTGTGACTTATTTCTTTCTAGAAAGTTCTTTAAGAAGTATAAACAAGATATTTTTAGGTCACCCAGTTGGGTGAAAGTGGGAATCAGAAAAATAAATTTCTTATGCATAACAGTGGGTACTCGTTAGAACCGCCTCGAGGCAGTTCTAACGAGTCCCCTTAATCTATATTTTAGAGCAGAAATAAGAAAAATAAGGTTTACCCCTGTAAACCCCAGTTTTACTATGTAAAAGTGTGGTTCAAGGGGGTCAAAATCATATAGACGTGTTTTTTTGATGGAAGCAATTAATTCATTCTCACGTTCTTGATTAAATTTTATGATCGAGGGATATACGCATATTAGAGACATAACTTGATCATATTTTCACACCTTGTCACACGGAACATTGTAGGCTTATCGATAGCGCCAAAGGCTTGTGTTTACAGTGAAATAATAGAATATTCTGATCTGAGATAAATACGGTCAGCGTTTATTATTTTATAACACGATTCTGTTAACT
The DNA here is from genome assembly GCA_963580285.1 of Lucinisca nassula. Lineage (NCBI taxonomy): Eukaryota > Metazoa > Mollusca > Bivalvia > Lucinida > Lucinidae > Lucinisca > Lucinisca nassula. The sequence goes on along the minus strand of OY757024.1, from coordinate 58,450,561 downwards.
AACACTGTCTGCTGGTTGTGTTAATATCACTATGCAAGGCAGAACATAACTAATGAATGCTACACACAACTAATTAGTTTTTATATAGGGCGCAACAGATGGCGAAAAATGCGTGACACTATTTAGATATGCAGTACTTGGGGCTTGATATTTTTGCGTTCTGAAGCAATTTTGGCGGGACTCCTGCAATCCCGCACCCTTTGTCTAAGGTTTTTCTATTTTTAGCTGTTCAGCGGAGTGGAACCATTTTAGCAATTCTGGTGGAGGGTCTACAAAGGAACGTTTCTGTGAAATTATTTTGAAATCAGACCATTAGCCTAGGAGGATATGTCATTTAAAGGTTTTTCTTCGTTTTTTTTTTTTTCTATTTTTAGCTTTGGCAGCCAATTTGTTCAATTCAGCAGACATATTTTAGCAATTTTGGTAAAGGGTCATCTAAGGTACATTCCTGTGAAAGTATTTTGAAATCAGACTATTAGCCTAGAAGGAGATGTCATTTAAAGGTTTTTCTATTTTTAGCTCTAGTGGCCATTTTGTTCAGCGGAGTGGAACTTTAGCAATTTTGGTAGATGGTCACCCAAGGAATATTCCTGGGAAATTATTTCAAAAATTGCCACTATGGTTTTTGGAGGAGATGTCATTTGAAGGAATTGTTGACAGACATATGGACAGAGGATGGACAAAAAGCGATCACAATTATAGCTCACCTTGAGCACTTCATACTCAGGTAAGCTAAAAATCAGGTTTTAATATTCATATCTGAATGAACTTGGGCCAAGGACAAGGTATAATCTTGAATATGCATGTGATTTTATTAAGTCATTTAGAACACTGCATCTACCAATTTTCAAATCACAGGCTGCGATAGATACCTATAAATACATGGCATTATTTATTTACTTTTTTCCTAACAACAGTCTATATGACTAAATTTGACCATAGCCTTGAACAGGTCAAGGTCATCCAAGGCCATAGTTTAAACAAAATATGATTGGCTCAAGTCCCTCATGTTATGTACCAAGTTTCATTACAATGGGCCAATAGGTTTGGTAGAAGACTATTTTGAAGTTTGTTTTTTTTACCTTACATTGGCATGGTGGCCATATTGGTCATATGACCTGGATCCCGCTAACAGACATTCTTTCTCCCATCTCACTGAGCCTCAAAATGAAAATTGGCTATGACTGGCACAGTGGTCTTGGAGAAGTAGATCTTTGAAAATGGTAGATAGATGATTCACAAAAGACAGACAACTGACAGCTGACGACAATGAGCCTGAAGGCTCAGGTGAGCTAATTAATAAACACAAGACAGCAAAATGTTATTTTGAATCACAAAAGTCTGGTTTCTTAGTCTGATCTTTTAGCACTGTTTCAACTTCAATAGACTCTCACACTCTTAACTGGTTTCATATTGGTATATGCTCATTACAGCATGTGTAATAAAACAAAAATGGTAAATAAGTCAAATTAAACATACTGTATGAACTCGTCAAGTATGTCTGCTAGTCTAGAAGCCTCGTGGTCACCCAGTTTATTTGAGGACAGCCTCTGCATCTCTGGCAGTCTCTGTTCAATGCCTTGATAGATATTGACTGAGTTGTCTGTTATCAGCACCTACAAGATAAAGCAATTCCAGTATAGACAACATTCTACTGAACAGGTAAACACAGCTGTTTCTCATGAATAATTATGTGGGGGTAAACTCCGGTCTACTCCAGATAAAGAATTAGAATAAAATTGCAGCAGCTGAGCAAGTTATGAATGCAGGTCAGCCGCTATTGCATTAGCATCAAAACAAGAAAAAAGAATATCTCTGCAATGATTTCCAAAATATCCTAATTAGAGCTAGACATTTTTTTTTATATCAAATGAAAGTCCCTATAAGCAAATAAAATATGTAAGAGTCTCTTTAGTCTTCATCTCTGAATTGTTAATTTCACAATTTTCAAACAAGATTGTATTGGTATTTTTTATTTATTTTTGTATTAATTCTACAATGGACACTTAATTAACAGACTTGGGCAAGACTAATTTAGAGCTCGCATGATTTCATATAAAATACATGTTCTTCTACATTAGGATTTCTGTCCAAATGGTTTTGCTGTAATCTTGTTCCAAAGACAGTACATACCATCGGACACACGACGCTTACACAACATTGGCACAACGTCAATGCAACATAAGGACATTGTATCGATGCTCATACGATGTTGCATATTCAGAGTGTGCCTGCTGGGTATCAGTCATTAATGTCGATGCAATGTTTTTTACTGTTGCATGTCAGGCCTCATAAAGGCCTCATAGTTTTCAGACATTTGCAGGATTTCAGGCTTTTTAAAGGTTGATTTCTTTTCTTGATTTCAGAATTTTAAATTTTTGGTTTTCCTCTTTTGACTTATCCTGCTGAATTTATTTATTTAACCACGTCCATTTCTGACTATCAGCCAAGAAAATTACTTGATATTATGCAGTCAGTCAGTTAACATTACATTGTAGATCCTGATCAGATGGATTCTTCAGAAGCCATCTGCATCACAAACAGTGTAGATTCAGAAGCCATCTGATCTAGGTCAACACTGTTTGCAAAGGTTGAGGAGGTTAGGGTTAAGTCTGCAAAATCAGGCATTTCAGGCATGGAAGAGCTAGGTCAGTATCAAGCTTGATACTGTTAACAGAAAGGCATTATGAAAGCTCAAATGTAAAATTTTTCCAGTTTTGTGAACGGTGAGATATGTGGTCAAAACTCTTTTCTTTCCACTCTGTCCCCAACTGCAATTTAACATAGTCCTCCACTTATCGCAGGTCATGTACATGTTGGTCTATAAAATTCTCTTGGCCTTCCCAAGACTTACAGGCGGGCCTCGGTAGCTCAGTCGAATGTATGCCTGACTGTTGACCAGGAGGACGCGGGTTGGACACCTGCCGGAGTCGGCAACATTCTTTCATGGAGATTGATAATGAAATCTTTTCTACAGTCATACTTTCCCTCCCGCTGATTCAAGAAGGACAGTTGTCAGTTTCTGGCAAAAGAATGTTCACTGTACTGGCTAACCGCTTACGTATAAGCCTGCCCAGGAAAAAGTGTGGATAGGTAAACTGATCAGATAAAAAATAACCTAAATAGTGTTGACTGGGCCATTAAAATCCAATACAAACAAATCAAAAGACTTACAAGATTTTGTTTGTTTTGGGGTTTTACATCCCTGTGAACACTATTTAGATCATTTTGGAGACTTAATTACTTCCAACTGAGATGAAATGACATCTCAAGTTCCTCTACCCCAGCAAGCCAATACGGTTTATGCAGCGGCCGTAAAGTCTCCCTGTCCATCATCATAGTGTAGTGAATATTTTCTTGCCCTTTGGGATCATTGGTTCCATTTTGAATTTTGAAAATATCTGAGGATCACTGATGAGGTCAAACTGACCGAAACTAGCTAGTCTGGCCCAGAAATTCTTGCATGTTGTTGCACTTTTCAGTTCTGTCGTGTGCACTCCTTGCTTCCAATTATATGTGGGGACCATCCGACTCGCATCACTTGGCCTGGGCAAACTCAGACTTAAGCGGTTTACCACTACTTGTGTAATTTTGGTTTCAGGTCTGCGTGAAAGCACCATGCTGCCCAAACTATTTCTCTAAGTCCAGATAAGCAGGATCCCCTTGTAAGATTTGAATTTATTTAATCTTCTACCGTTAGCAAAATAGCTATATGTCGGGACAGCCAATGTCTGGCAAAAGTTTCCGATTGCTCAGCCATTGTGTTCTATTTAAATATTCAATGTTCACCATTTCTTACACTTAACCCATTGTATACTAGTGGACTCTTCCATTGCTGTTTGTTGGACAGCCTCATTTGTCATTTAAGGCGTGTAAGGCCTATGTTTTCGTTCTTATTCTATTTTGACCGAAAATTCTGTTAGCAAATAGTGCAGGCCCTGATCAGATGCCCTGTTCTGCGGCATCTGGTCTGGGTCTGCACTGTTTGCTAGGGTGCCCTTTTCCTACATGCAATCAGATAGCTAGGTCCTCATGCATAGTCTGATTTTGTCATTATGTCATGAGAACCAAAACATAATATGATATGTCAATAATAGCTACTAGTAACAATTGATTTTAAAGAAAAATCTACACCATCAACAATGCTTGAATTTCATTTATATAAAAAATGAAATTGATTCTGAATGTAACACATTAATTTTGACAGAAAAAGCTGCTGTTTTATGTAAACTCTAAGGCTTATCAGTGCTTTGTTTACATTTACTAGCCCCAGCCGATCAGCTGATTGCTAGTGCAAGGCAGCTGTGCTATAAATAGAAGCACAGAATATTGTCTATACTCCCACTTTTTCAAAGCAGGGCTATAAATATCATTAGGATATTATTATTAACATGTCAATATACAAAAGTGCTGTCTAGCATCTCCTCAAAAATAAACATATCAGGTTCAAGCTGTTCAAAGCATTCTTAGCTTAACCCATTGTATACTAGTGGGCTCTTCCACTGTTTTAATTTGTTATATAAGGGATGACAGGCCTGTTTTTTTTTATTTTGATTCGATTTTTGATGGAAAATTCTGTTAGCAAATAGTGCAGGCCCTGATCAGACGCTGCATTCTCTTGGCCTGCATTGTCTGCAAAGATACCCCTTCCCCCGCATGCAATGGGTTAATGAGCTCCTTAGTGGTCAAAATGTTAACTTTTCTACGAGGACTGTTCAAATATGAATGCAAGTAGAACGTTTTCTCATGCACTAATATACCGGCCCCGATAGCTCAGTTGGTAGAGTGTCCGCTCCGGAGAACGGGAGGTCTTGGGTTCGATCCCGGGCCGCGACATACCAAAGTCGTTAAAAATGGTACTAGCTGCTCCTCGTTTGGCACTCAGATTTACGGGGTAGAGCTAGGACTGGTCGATCCAGTGTCAGGATAATGTGACTGGGTGTGGTATCATGTAATGTGTCTGGGACATGATACTTCAGTGAGGCAGCACTATAAACGTGAGCATTGAGCTCCCTGTCGCAACCAGACACCGTCGTGATATGACTGAAAAATTGTTGAAAGCGACGTTAAACCCGAATTCACACACACACAATCATGCACTAATGTGAAAATCACCTGGAAATAATATCACAGCGTAGAAAAACATTTTACCTATACATTGATACCAAACCTGTTAAAATCTGTGCACTTCAGCCATGTATATCGTTAGATAAACACTGTCTTCTCTTGTATACTAATACAAAACATGGTTGGAAGAAGGTCAGAGTATGCTGTTGAAATACGGTCCTATATTAAGAATCGTTGTATTCTTGGTATACGGTGCAAAGACATTTTTGATGAAATATGTTCGGTTTATGGGCATAATGAAATGTCTTTTCCGACAGTTTTTCGTTGGTGTAAGAAATTCAGCTGTGGGCTAGGCTCAACAGAAGATGCACCACATGATCGTCGGCCGAAAAGAGCAACATCTGCCAAGATGGTTGCTAGAGTGAAAGAAATAGTTGCTACCGATGCACGATACACCACTAGGCAAATAGCTAGTATGGTTGGCATCTTATTAGGAGCAGCTCATACAATTTTGAAACGGGATTTGAAAATGAGAAAGATCTGTGCTAGATGGATTCCCCATCTGTTGACAGATGAGCAGAAAAAGACACGCGTTCAGTGCGCCAAGAAGTTGCTTAAAACGTTTCCAAATTACAATGCACGGTCTTTCCCTAATGTCCTCACAGGTGACGAGACATGGGTTCACTTTTTTGAGCCAAAACGAAAGATTCAGAACAAAATATGGGCAACAAAGTATTGCAAAAGACCATGCATTGCAAAGCTAACCATGAGCGTCAAGAAGGAAATGTATGCCATATTCTTTTCAAATCAGGACCCTGCTATTCAGGTTGCTGTGCCTAAAGGCAAATCTGTAAATGTGAAGTTTTACAAGAATAAAGTTCTTCAAAAATTGAAGAAATATTTCAAAGAACGAAGACCCGCAACTGGTTTGGCCAATGTCAGATTGCTACATGACAATGCGTCATCACACAAGGCGTTCATTGTGCAAGACTATCTGAAGCAGGAAAAGGTTGTTGAACACCCTCACCCCCCGTATTCCCCTGACCTTGCCCTGTGTGACTTTTTTTTGTTCCCGCGTCTGAAAAAATACATTTCTGGTCGAAAATTTGTACAGCGCAAACACCTTGGTTCTGCAATATTCCAGTGCCTTCATAGTATACCTCAAAAAGACTACCAAAATGCATTCAATGATTGGATCAGAAGACTGAAAGTTTGTATATCTGTTAAAGGGGAATACTTTGAGGGGACAAAATAAATTTTTCATCGAAATCTATCACAGAATCATTTTTATGTGCTTAGTTGCATTCATATGTGAACAGTCCTCGTAGTATGTCAGTATCTAACACAGTGGTATTCTTGCTCAAACATGCATTAAATGTGAGGAGTTTTTGCATTTGCAATTGCAAAAGTTAAAGGTTTTTAAGCAAAACAATGAGTATATATGCTAGTACTAGTTTTGAACAACAGGGCCAAGATGATAATTTGTGACATATTTCTGATTTGTGCTTAGAACAAAGATTATGGGTATTCTTTGGGCCTCAGCCCTATCTTAACAATGAATCTTTAATGAGTATACATTGTTAGCTAGGTTTATGAACGGAATTAAGGAAAACAGTGAAGCATGTTTCTAATGGGTTCCAAAATGAAAATGGAAAATATAGTGAACACCCTTCTATACCTCACTTTTCTCCATAAAAAGTAGGGATTGTATGAGTGTTCATTACATGGACTTGTTAATGTGATGTTACTTGAAATTTTTCTTCAGTTATGTGGGACACAAACAGTCAGACTGGGTGGATGCATTGGCATTGGCTGGTTCTTCAGTCATGTGGGACACAAACAGTCAGACAGACTGGTTGGCTGCATTGGCATTGGCTGGTTCTTCAGTCATGTGGGACACAAACAGTCAGACAGACTGAGTGGATGCATTGGCATTGGCTGGTTCTTCAGTCATGTGGGACACAAACAGTCAGACAGACTGGGTGGCTGCATTGGCATTGGCTGGTTCTTCAGTTATGTGGGACACAAACAGTCAGACAGACTGGGCGGCTGCATTGGCATTGGCTGGTTTTTCAGTAATGTGGGACACAAACAGCCAGACAGACTGGGTGGCTGCATTGGCATTGGCTGGTTCTTCAGTCATGTGGGAGACAAACAGGCAGACAGACTGGGTGGCTGCACTGGCATTGGCTGGTTCTTCAGTTATGTGGGACACAGTCAGACAGACTGGGTGGCTGCATTGGCATTGGCTTGTTCTTCAGTCATGTGGGAGACAAACAGTCAGACAGACTGGGTGGCTGCATTGGCATTGGCTGGTTCTTCAGTTATGTGGGACACAAACAGTCAGACAGACTGGGTGGCTGCATTGGCATTGGCTGGTTCTTCAGTTATGTGGGACACAAACAGGCAGACAGACTGGGTGGCTGCACTGGCATTGGCTGGTTCTTCAGTTATGTGGGACACAAACAGTCAGACAGACTGGGTGGCTGCATTGGCATTAGCTGGTTCTTCAGTTATGTGGGACACAAACATTCAGACTGGGTGGCTGCATTGGCATTGGCTGGTTCTTCAGTCATGTGGGACACAAACAGTCAGACAGACTGGGTGGCTGCATTGGCATTGGCTGGTTGTTCAGTTATGTGGGACACAAACAGTCAGACAGACTGGGTGGCTGCATTGGCATTGGCTGGTTCTTCAGTCATGTGGGACACAAACAGTCAGACAGACTGGGTGGCTGCATTGGCATTGGCTGGTTCTTCAGTCATGTGGGACACAAACAGTCAGACAGACTGGGTGGCTGCATTGGCATTGGCTGGTTGTTCAGTCATGTGGGACACAAACAGTCAGACAGACTGGGTGGCTGCATTGGCATTGGCTGGTTCTTCAGTCATGTGGGACACAAACAGTCAGACAGACTGGGTGGCTGCATTGGCATTGGCTTGTTCTTCAGTTATGTGGGACACAAACAGTCAGACAGACTGGGCGGCTGCATTGGCATTGGCTGGTTTTTCAGTAATGTGGGACACAAACAGCCAGACAGACTGGGTGGCTGCATTGGCATTGGCTGGTTCTTCAGTCATGTGGGAGACAAAAAGGCAGACAGACTGGGTGGCTGCACTGGCATTGGCTGGTTCTTCAGTTATGTGGGACACAGTCAGACAGACTGGGTGGCTGCATTGGCATTGGCTTGTTCTTCAGTCATGTGGGAGACAAACAGTCAGACAGACTGGGTGGCTGCATTGGCATTGGCTGGTTCTTCAGTTATGTGGGACACAAACAGTCAGACAGACTGGGTGGCTGCATTGGCATTGGCTGGTTCTTCAGTTATGTGGGACACAAACAGGCAGACAGACTGGGTGGCTGCACTGGCATTGGCTGGTTCTTCAGTTATGTGGGACACAAACAGTCAGACAGACTGGGTGGCTGCATTGGCATTGGCTGGTTCTTCAGTTATGTGGGACACAAACATTCAGACTGGGTGGCTGCATTGGCATTGGCTGGTTCTTCAGTCATGTGGGACACAAACAGTCAGACAGACTGGGTGGCTGCATTGGCATTGGCTTGTTCTTCAGTTATGTGGGACACAAACAGTCAGACAGACTGGGTGGCTGCATTGGCATTGGCTGGTTCTTCAGTCATGTGGGACACAAACAGTCAGACAGACTGGGTGGCTGCATTGGCATTGGCTGGTTGTTCAGTCATGTGGGACACAAACAGTCAGACAGACTGGGTGGCTGCATTGGCATTGGCTGGTTCTTCAGTCATGTGGGACACAAACAGTCAGACAGACTGGGTGGCTGCATTGGCATTGGCTTGTTCTTCAGTCATGTGGGACACAAACAGTCAGACAGACTGGGTGGCTGCATTTGCATTGGCTTGTTCTTCAGTCATGTGGGACACAAACAGTCAGACAGACTGGGTGGCTGCATTGGCTGGTTCTTCAGTCATGTGGGACACAAACAGTCGAACAGACGGCATTGGCTGGTTCTTCAGTCATGTGGGACACAAACAGTCAGACAGACTGGGTGGCTAGATTGGCATTGGCTGGTTCTTCAGTCATGTGGGACACAAACAGTCAGACAGACTGGGTGGCTGAATTGGCATTGGCTGGTTGTTCAGTCATGTGGGACACAAACAGTCAGACAAACTGGGTGGCTGCACTGGCATTGGATGGTTCTTCAGTCATGTGGGACACAAACAGTCAGACAGACTGGGTGGCTGCATTGGCATTGGCTGGTTCTTCAGTTATGTGGGACACAAACAGTCAGACAGATTTGGTGGCTGCATTGGCATTGGCTGGTTCTTCCGTCATGTGGGACACAAACAGTCAGACAGACTGGGTGGCTGCATTCCATTGGCTGGTTCTTCAGTTATGTAGGACACAAACAGTCAGACAGACTGGGTGGCTGCATTGGTATTGGCTGGTTGTTCAGTCATGTGGGACACAAACAGTCAGACAGACTAGGTGGCTGCATTGGCATTGGCTGGTTCTTCAGTTATGTAGGACACAAACAGTCAGACAGACTGGGTGGCTGCATTGGCATTGGCTTGTTCTTCAGTTATGTGGGACACAAACAGTCAGACAGACTGGGTGGCTGCACTGGCATTGGCTGGTTCTTCAGTCATGTGGGACACAAACAGTCAGACAGACTGGGTGGCTGCATTGGCATTGGCTGGTTGTTCAGTCATGTGGGACACAGTCAGACAGACTGGGTGGCTGCATTGGCATTAGCTGGTTCTTCAGTCATGTGGGACACAAACAGTCAGACAGACTGGGTGGATGCATTGGCATTGGCTGGTTCTTCAGTTATGTGGGACACAAACAGTCAGACAGACTGGGTGGCTGCACTGGCATTGGCTGGTTCTTCAGTCATGTGGGACACAAACAGTCAGACAGACTGGGTGGCTGCATTGGCATTGGCTGGTTCTTCAGTTATGTGGGACACAGTCAGACAGACTGGGTGGATGCATTGGCATTGGCTGGTTCTTCAGTTATGTGGGACACAGTCAGACAGACTGGATGGCTGCATTGGCATTGGCTGGTTCTTCAGTCATGTGGGACACAAACAGTCAGACAGACTGGGTGGCTGCATTGGCATTAGCTGGTTCTTCAGTTATGTGGGACACAAACAGTCAGACAGACTGGGTGGCTGCACAGGCATGTGCTGGTTCTTCAGTTATGTGGGACACAAACAGTCAGACAGACTGGGTGGCTGCATTGGCATTGGCTGGTTCTTCAGTTATGTGGGACACGGACAGTCAGACAGACTGGGTGGCTGCATTGGCATTGGCTGGTTCTTCAGTCATGTGGGACACAAACAGTCAGACAGACTGGGTGGCTGCATTGGCATTGGCTGGTTCTTCAGTTATGTGGGACACAAACAGTCAGACAGACTGGGTGGCTGCATTGGCATTGGCTGGTTCTTCAGTTATGTGGGACACAAACAGTCAGACAGACTGGGTGGCTGCATTGGCATTGGCTGGTTCTTTAGTCATGTGGGACACAAACAGTCAGACAGACTGGGTGGCTGCATTGGCATTGGCTGGTTCTTCAGTTATGTGGGACACAAACAGTCAGACAGACTGGGTGGCTGCATTGGCATTGGCTGGTTCTTCAGTTATGTGGGACACAAACAGTCAGACTGACTGGGTGGCTGCATTGGCATTGGCTGGTCCTTCAGTCATGTGGGACACAAAGTCAGACAGACTGGGTGGCTGCATTGGCATTGGCTGGTTCTTCAGTCATGTGGGACACAAACAGTCAGACAGATTTGGTGGCTGCACTGGCATGTGCTGGTTCTTCAGTCATGTGGGACACAAACAGTCAGACAAATTTGGTGGCTGCACTGGCATGTGCTGGTTCTTCAATTATGTGGGACACAAACAGTCAGACAGACTGGTTGGCTGCACTGGCATTGACTGGTTCTTCAGTTATGTGGGACACAGTCAGACAGATTTGGTGGCTGCACTGGCATGTGCTTGTTCTTCAGTTATGTGGGACACAAACAGTCAGACGGACTGGGTGGCTGCATTGGCATTGGCTGGTTCTTCAGTTATGTGGGACACAATCAGACAGACTGGGTGGCTGCATTGGCATTGGCTGGTTCTTCAGTCATGTGGGACACAGTCAGACAGACTGGGTGGCTGCATTGGCATTGGCTGGTTCTTCCGTCATGTGGGACACAAACAGTCAGACAGACTGGATGGCTGCATTCGATTGGCTGGTTCTTCAGTTATGTCGGACACAAACAGTCAGACAGACTGGGTGGCTGCATTGGCATTGGCTGGTTCTTCAGTTATGTGGGACACAAACAGTCAGACAGACTGGGTGGCTGCATTGGCATTGACTGGTTCTTCAGTTATGTGGGACACAAACAGACATACTGGGTGGCTGCATTGGCATTGGCTTGCTGTTCAGTTATGTGGGACACAAACAGTCAGACAGACTGGGTGGCTGCATTGGCATTGGCTGGTTCTTCAGTTATGTGGGACACAAACAGTCAGACAAACTGGGTGGATGCATTGGCACTGGCTTGTTGTTCAGTCATGTGGGACACAAACAGTCAGACAGACTGGGTGGCTGCATTGGCATTGGCTGGTTCTTCAGTTATGTGGGACACAAACAGTCAGACAAACTGGGTGGATGCATTGGCATTGGCTGGTTGTTCACTCATATGGGACACAAACAGTCAGACAGACTGGGTGGCTGCATTTGCATTGGCTGGTTCTTCAGTCATGTGAGACACAAACAGTCAGACAGACTGGGTGGCTGCACAGGCATGTGCTGGTTCTTCAGTCATGTGGGACACAAACAGTCAGACAGACTGGTTGGCTGCACTGGCATTGGCTGGTTCTTCAGTTATGTGGGACACAAACAGTCAGACAGACTGGGTGGCTGCATTGGCATTAGCTGGTTCTTCAGTTATGTGGGACACAGTCAGACAGACTGGGTGGCTGCATTGGCATTGGCTGGTTCTTCAGTCATGTGGAACACAGTCAGACAGACTGCGTGGCTGCATTGGCATTGGCTGGTTCTTCAGTCATGTGGAACACAGTCAGACAGACTGGATGGCTGCCTTGGCATTGGCTGGTTCTTCAGTCATGTGGGACACAAACATTCAGACAGACTGGGTGGCTCCATTGGCATTGACTGGTTCTTCAGTCATGTGGACCACAGTCAGACAGACTGGGTGGCTGCATTGGCATTGGCTGGTTCTTCAGTTATGTGGGACATAAACAGTCAGACAGACCGGGTGGCTGCATTGGATTGGCTGGTTCTTCAGTTATGTCGGACAGAAACAGTCAGACAGACTGGGTGGCTGCATTGGCAATGGCTGGTCGTTCAGTTATGTGAAACACAAACAGTCAGACAGACTGGGTGACTGCATTGGCAATGGCTGGTTCTTCAGTTATGTGGGACACAAACAGACAGACTGGGTGGCTGCATTGGCATTGGCTGGTTCTTCAGTTATGTGGGACACAAACAGTCAGACAGACTGGGTGGCTGCATTGGCATTGGCTGGTTCTTCAGTTATGTGGGACACAAACAGTCTGACAGACTGGGTGGCTGCATTGGCATTGGCTTGCTCTTCAGTTATGTGGGACACAAACAGTCAGACAGACTGGGTGGATGCATTGGCATTAGCTGGTTCTTCAGTTATGTGGGACACAAACAGTCAGACAGACTGGGTGGATGCATTGGTATTGGCTTGTTCTTCAGTCATGTGGGACACAAACAGTCAGACAGACTGGGTGGCTGCATTGGCATTGGCTGGTTCTTCAGTTATGTGGGACACAAACAGTCAGACAGACTGGGTGGCTGCATTGGCATTGGCTGGTTCTTCAATTATGTGGGACACAAACAGTCAGACAGACTGGGTGGCTGAATTGGCATTGGCTGGTTCTTCAGTCATGTTGGACACAAACAGTCAGACAGACTGGGTGGCTGCATTGGCATTGGCTGGTTCTTCAGTCATGTGGGACACAAACAGTCAGACAGACTGGGTGGCTGCATTGGCATTGGCTGGTTCTTCAGTCATGTTGGCCACAAACAGTAGATAGACTGGGTGGCTGCATTGGCATTGGCTGGTTGTTCAGTCATGTGGGACACAAACAGTCAGACAGACTGGGTGGCTGCATTGGCATTGGCTGGTTCTTCAGTCATGTGGGACACAAACAGTCAGACAGACTGGGTGGCTGCATTGGCATTGGCTTGTTCTTCAGTCATGTGGGACACAAACAGTCAGACAGACTGGGTGGCTGCATTGGCTGGTTCTTCAGTCATGTGGGACACAAACAGTCGAACAGACGGCATCGGCTGGTTCTTCAGTCATGTGGGACACAAACAGTCATCCAGACTGGGTGGCTAGATTGGCATTGGCTGGTTCTTCAGTCATGTGGGACACAAACAGTCAGACAGCCTGGGTGGCTGCATTGGCATTGGCTGGTTGTTCAGTCATGTGGGACACAAACAGTCAGACAAACTGGGTGGCTGCACTGGCATTGGATGGTTCTTCAGTCATGTGGGACACAAACAGTCAGACAGACTGGGTGGCTGCATTGGCATTGGCTGGTTCTTCAGTTATGTAGGACACAAACAGTCAGACAGACTGGGTGGCTGCATTGACATTGGCTGGTTCTTCAGTTATGTGGGACAAGGACAGTCAGACAGACTGGGTGGCTGCATTGGCATTGGCTGGTTCTTCAGTCATGTGGGACACAAACAGTCAGACAGACTGGGTGGCTGCATTGGCATTGGCTTGCTCTTCAGTAATGTGGGACACAAACAGTAAGACAGACTGGTGGCTGCATTGGCATTGGCTGGTTCTTCAGTTATGTGGGACACAAACAGTCAGACAGACTGGGTGGCTGCATTGGCATTTGCTGGTTCTTCAGTCATGTGGGACACAAACAGTCAGACAGACTGGGTGGCTGCATTGGCATTGGCTTGCTCTTCAGTAATGTGGGACACAAACAGTAAGACAGACTGGTGGCTGCATTGGCATTGGCTGGTTCTTCAGTTATATGGGACACAAACAGTCAGACAGACTGGGTGGCTGCATTGGCATTGGCTGGTCCTTCAGTCATGTGGGACACAAACAGTCAGACAGACTGGGTGGCTGCATTGGCATTGGCTGGTTCTTCAGTCATGTGGGACACAAACAGTCAGACAGATTTGGTGGCTGCACTGGCATGTGCTGGTTCTTCAGTCATGTGGGACACAAACAGTCAGACAGATTTGGTGGCTGCACTGGCATGTGCTGGTTCTTCAGTTATGTGGGACACAAACAGTCAGACAGACTGGTTGGCTGCATTGGCATTTGCTGGTTCTTCAGTTATGTGGGACACAGTCAGACAGATTTGGTGGCTGCACTGGCATGTGCTTGTTCTTCAGTTATGTCGGACACAAACAGTCAGACAGACTGGGTGGCTGCATTGGCATTGGCTGGTTCTTCAGTTATGTGGGACACAATCAGACAGACTGGGTGGCTGCATTGGCATTGGCTGGTTCTTCAGTCATGTGGGACACAGTCAGACAGACTGGGTGGCTGCATTGGCATTGGCTGGTTCTTCCGTCATGTGGGACACAAACAGTCAGACAGACTGGGTGGCTGCATTCCATTGGCTGGTTCTTCAGTTATGTCGGACACAAACAGTCAGACAGACTGGGTGGCTGCATTGGCATTGGCTGGTTCTTCAGTTATGTGGGACACAAACAGTCAGACAGACTGGGTGGCTGCATTGGCATTGGCTGGTTCTTCAGTTATGTGGGACACAAACAGACAGACTGGGTGGCTGCATTGGCATTGGCTGGTTCTTCAGTTATGTGGGACACAAACAGTCAGACAGACTGGGTGGCTGCATTGGCATTGGCTGGTTCTTCAGTTATGTGGGACACAAACAGTCAGACAGACTGGGTGGCTGCATTGGCATTGGCTGGTTCTTCAGTTATGTGGGACACAAACAGTCAGGCAGACTGGGTGGCTGCATTGGCATTGGCTTGCTGTTCAGTTATGTGGGACACAAACAGTCAGACAGACTGGGTGGCTGCATTGGCATTGGCTGGTTCTTTAGTTATGTGGGACACAGTCAGAGAGACTGAGTGGATGCATTGGCATTGGCTGGTTCTTCAGTCATGTGGGACACAAACAGTCAGACAGACTGGGTGGCTGCATTGGCATTGGCTGGTTATTCAGTTATGTGGGACACAAACAGTCAGACAAACTGGGTAGATGCATTGGAATTGGCTGGTTGCTCAGTCACGTGGGACACAAACAGTCAGACAGACTGGGTGGCTGCATTGGCATTGGCTGGTTCTTCAGTTATGTGGGACACAAACAGTCAGACAGACTGGGTGGCTGCATTGGCATTGGCTGGTTCTTCAGTCATGTGAGACACAAACAGTCAGACAGACTGGGTGGCTGCACAGGCATGTGCTGGTTCTTCAGTTATGTGGGACACAAACAGTCAGACAGACTGGTTGGCTGCATTGGCATTGGCTGGTTCTTCAGTTATGTGGGACACAAACAGTCAGACAGACTGGGTGGCTGCATTGGCATTGGCTGGTTCTTCAGTTATGTGGGACACAGTCAGACAGACTGGGTGGCTGCATTGGCATTGGCTGGTTCTTCAGTCATGTGGAACACAGTCAGACAGACTGCGTGGCTGCATTGGCATTGGCTGATTCTTCAGTCATGTGGAAAACAGTCAGACAGACTGGATGGCTGCCTTGGCACTGGCTGGTTCTTCAGTCATGTGGGACACAAACATTCAGACAGACTGGGTGGCTCCATTGGCATTGACTGGTTCTTCAGTCATGTGGAACACAGTCAGACAGACTAGGTGGCTGCATTGGCATTGGCTGGTTCTTCAGCTATGTGGGACACAAACAGTCAGACAGACTGGGTGGCTGCATTGGATTGGCTGGTTCTTCAGTTATGTTGGACACAAACAGTCAGACAGACTGAGTGGCTGCATTGGCATTGGTTGGTTCTTCAGTTATGTGGGACACAAACAGTCAGACAGACTGGGTGACTGCATTGGCAATGGCTGGTTCTTCAGTTATGTGGGACACAAACAGACAGACTGGGTGGCTGCATTGGCATTGGCTGGTTCTTCAGTTATGTGGGACACAAACAGTCAGACAGACTGAGTGGATGCATTGGCATTGGCTGGTTCTTCAGTCATGTGGGACACAAACAGTCAGACAGACTGGGTGACTGCATTGGCATTGGCTGGTTCTTCAGTTATGTGGGACACAAACAGTCAGACAGACTGGGTGGCTGCATTGGCATTGGCTTGCTCTTCAGTTATGTGGGACACAAAAAGCCAGACAGACTGGGTGGCTGCATTGGCATTGGCTGGTTCTCCAGTTATGTGGGACACAAACAGTCAGACAGACTGAGTGGATGCATTGGCATTGGCTGGTTCTTCAGTCATGTGGGACACAAACAGTCAGACAGACTGGGTGGCTGCATTGGCATTAGCTGGTTCTTCAGTTATGTGGGACACAAACAGTCAGACAGACTGGGTGGATGCATTGGCATTGGCTGGTTCTTCAGTTATGTTGGACACAAACAGTCAGACAGACTGGGTGGCTGCATTGGCATTGGCTGGTTGTTCAGTTATGTGGAACACAGTCAGACAGACTAGGTGGATGCATTGGCATTGGCTTGTTCTTCAGTCATGTGGGACACAAACAGTCAGACTGGGTGGCTGCATTGGCATTGGCTGGTTCTTCAGTCATGTGGGAGACAAACAGTCAGACAGACTGGGTGGCTGCATTGGCATTGGCTGGTTCTTCAGTTATGTGGGACACAAACAGTCAGACAGACTGGGTGGCTGCATTGGCATTGGCTTGTTCTTCAGTTATGTGGGACACAAACAGTCAGACAGACTGAGTGGATGCATTGGCATTGGCTGGTTCTCCAGTTATGTGGGACACAAACAGTCAGACAGACTGGGTGGATGCATTGGCATTGGCTGGTTCTTCAGTTATGTGGGACACAAACAGCCAGACAGACTGGGTGGCTGCATTGGCATTGGCTGGTTCTCCAGTTATGTGGGACACAAACAGTCAGACAGACTGAGTGGATGCATTGGCATTGGCTGGTTCTTCAGTCATGTGGGACACAAACAGTCAGACAGACTGGGTGGCTGCATTGGCATTAGCTGGTTCTTCAGTTATGTGGGACACAAACAGTCAGACAGACTGGGTGGATGCATTGGTATTGGCTGGTTCTTCAGTCATGTGGGACACAAACAGTCAGACAGACTGGGTGGCTGCATTGGCATTGGCTGGTTGCTCAGTCATGTGGGACACAGTCAGACAGACTGGGTGGCTGCATTGGCATTGGCTGGTTCTTCAGTCATGTGGGACACAAACAGTCAGACAGACTAGGTGGCTGCATTGGCATTGGCTTGTTCTTCAGTCATGTGGGACACAAACAGTCAGACAGACTGGGTGGCTGCATTGGCTGGTTCTTCAGTCATGTGGGACACAAACAGTCTAACAGACGGCATTGGCTGGTTCTTCAGTCATGTGGGACACAAACAGTCAGACAGACTGGGTGGCTAGATTGGCATTGGCTGGTTCTTCAGTCATGTGGGACACAAACAGTCAGACAGACTGGGTGGCTGCATTGGCATTGGCTGGTTGTTCAGTCATGTGGGACACAAACAGTCAGACAAACTGGGTGGCTGCACTGGCATTGGATGGTTCTTCAGTCATGTGGGACACAAACAGTCAGACAGACTGGGTGACTGCATTGGCAATGGCTGGTTCTTCAGTTATGTGGGACACAAACAGACAGACTGGGTGGCTGCATTGGCATTTGCTGGTTCTTCAGTTATGTGGGACACAAACAGTCAGACAGACTGGGTGGCTGCATTGGCATTGGCTGGTTCTTCAGTTATGTGGGACACAAACAGTCAGACAGACTGGGTGGCTGCATTGGCATTGGCTTGCTCTTCAGTTATGTGGGACACAAACAGCCAGACAGACTGGGTGGATGCATTGGCATTGGCTGGTTCTCCAGTTATGTGGGACACAAACAGTCAGACAGACTGAGTGGATGCATTGGCATTGGCTGGTTCTTCAGTCATGTGGGACACAAACAGTCAGACAGACTGGGTGGCTGCATTGGCATTAGCTGGTTCTTCAGTTATGTGGGACACAAACAGTCAGACAGACTGGGTGGATGCATTGGCATTGGCTGGTTCTCCAGTTATGTGGGACACAAACAGTCAGACAGACTGGGCGGCTGCATTGGCATTGGCTGGTTCTTCAGTTATGTGGGACACAAACAGTCAGACAGACTGGGTGGCTGCATTGGCATTGGCTGGTTGTTCAGTCATGTGGGACACAAACAGTCAGACAGACTGGGTGGCTGCATTGGCATTGGCTGGTTCTTCAGTCATGTGGGACACAAACAGTCAGACAGACTGGGTGGCTGCATTGGCATTGGCTGGTTCTTCAGTCATGTGGGACACAGTCAGACAGACTGGGTGGCTGCATTGGCATTGGCTGGTTCTTCAGTCATGTGGGACACAAACAGTCAGACAGACTAGGTGGCTGCATTGGCATTGGCTTGTTCTTCAGTCATGTGGGACACAAACAGTCAGACAGACTGGGTGGCTGCATTGGCTGGTTCTTCAGTCATGTGGGACACAAACAGTCGAACAGACGGCATTGGCTGGTTCTTCAGTCATGTGGGACACAAACAGTCAGACAGACTGGGTGGCTAGATTGGCATTGGCTGGTTCTTCAGTCATGTGGGACACAAACAGTCAGACAGACTGGGTGGCTGCATTGGCATTGGCTGGTTGTTCAGTCATGTGGGACACAAACAGTCAGACAAACTGGGTGGCTGCACTGGCATTGGATGGTTCTTCAGTCATGTGGGACACAAACAGTCAGACAGACTGGGTGGCTGCATTGGCATTGGCTGGTTCTTCAGTTATGTAGGACACAAACAGTCAGACAGACTGGGTGGCTGCATTGACATTGGCTGGTTCTTCAGATATGTGGGACACGGACAGTCAGACAGACTGGGTGGCTGCATTGGCATTGGCTGGTTCTTCAGTCATGTGGGACACAAACAGTCAGACAGACTGGGTGGCTGCATTGGAATTGGCTTGCTCTTCAGTAATGTGGGACACAAACAGCCAGACAGACTGGCTGGATGCATTGGCATTGGCTGGTTTTTTAGTCATGTGGGACACAAACAGTCAGACAGACTGGGTGGCTGCATTGGCATTGGCTGGTTCTTCAGTTATGTGGGACACAAACAGTCAGACAGACTGGGTGGCTGCATTGGCATTGGCTGGTTCTTCAGTTATGTGGGACACAAACAGTCAGACAGACTGGGTGGCTGCATTGGCATTGGCTGGTTCTTCAGTTATGTGGGACACAAACAGTCAGACAGACTGGGTGGCTGCATTGGCATTGGCTGGTCCTTCAGTCATGTGGGACACAAACAGTCAGACAGACTGGGTGGCTGCATTGGCATTGGCTGGTTCTTCAGTCATGTGGGACACAAACAGTCAGACAGATTTGGTGGCTGCACTGGCATGTGCTGGTTCTTCAGTCATGTGGGACACAAACAGTCAGACAGATTTGGTGGCTGCACTGGCATGTGCTGGTTCTTCAGTTATGTGGGACACAAACAGTCAGACAGACTGGTTGGCTGCATTGGCATTGGCTGGTTCTTCAGTTATGTGGGACACAGTCAGACAGATTTGGTGGCTGCACTGGCATTTGCTTATTCTTCAGTTATGTGGGACACAAACAGTCAGACAGACTGGGTGGCTGCATTGGCATTGGCTGGTTCTTCAGTTATGTGGGACACAATCAGACAGACTGGGTGGCTGCATTGGCATTGGCTGGTTCTTCAGTCATGTGGGACACAGTCAGACAGACTGGGTGGCTGCATTGGCATTGGCTGGTTCTTCCGTCATGTGGGACACAAACAGTCAGACAGACTGGGTGGCTGCATTCCATTGGCTGGTTCTTCAGTTATGTCGGACACAAACAGTCAGACAGACTGGGTGGCTGCATTGGCATTGGCTGGTTCTTCAGTTATGTGGGACACAAACAGTCAGACACACTGGGTGGCTGCATTGGCATTGGCTGGTTCTTCAGTTATGTGGGACACAAACAGACAGACTGGGTGGCTGCATTGGCATTGGCTGGTTCTTCAGTTATGTGGGACACAAACAGTCAGACAGACTGGGTGGCTGCATTGGCATTGGCTGGTTCTTTAGTTATGTGGGACACAAACAGTCAGACAGACTGGGTGGCTGCATTGGCATTGGCTGGTTCTTCAGTTATGTGGGACACAAACAGTCAGACAAACTGGGTGGATGCATTGGCATTGGCTGGTTCTTCAGTTATGTGGGACACAAACAGACAGACTGGGTGGCTGCATTGGCAATGGTTGGTTCTTCAGTTATGTGGGACACAAACAGTCAGACAGACTGGGTGGCTGCATTGGCATTGGCTGGTTCTTCAGTTATGTGGGACACAAACAGTCAGACAGACTGGGTGGCTGCATTGGCATTGGCTTGCTGTTCAGTTATGTGGGACACAAACAGTCAGACAGACTGGGTGGCTGCATTGGCATTGGCTGGTTCTTTAGTTATGTGGGACACAGTCAGAGAGACTGAGTGGATGCATTGGCATTGGCTGGTTCTTCAGTCATGTGGGACACAAACAGTCAGACAGACTGGGTGGCTGCATTGGCATTGGCTGGTTATTCAGTTATGTGGTACACAAACAGTCAGACAAACTGGGTAGATGCATTGGAATTGGCTGGTTGTTCAGTCATGTGGGACACAAACAGTCAGACAGACTGGGTGGCTGCATTGGCATTGGCTGGTTCTTCAGTTATGTGGGACACAAACAGTCAGACAGACTGGGTGGCTGCATTGGCATTGGCTGGTTCTTCAGTCATGTGAGACACAAACAGTCAGACAGACTGGGTGGCTGCACAGGCATGTGCTGGTTCTTCAGTTATGTGGGACACAAACAGTCAGACAGACTGGTTGGCTGCATTGGCATTGGCTGGTTCTTCAGTTATGTGGGACACAAACAGTCAGACAGACTGGGTGGCTGCATTGGCATTGGCTGGTTCTTCAGTTATGTGGGACACAGTCAGACAGACTGGGTGGCTGCATTGGCATTGGCTGGTTCTTCAGTCATGTGGAACACAGTCAGACAGACTGCGTGGCTGCATTGGCATTGGCTGGTTCTTCAGTCATGTGGAACACAGTCAGACAGACTGGATGGCTGCCTTGGCATTGGCTGGTTCTTCAGTCATGTGGGACACAAACATTCAGACAGACTGGGTGGCTCCATTGGCATTGACTGGTTCTGTAGTCATGTGGAACACAGTCAGACAGACTAGGTGGCTGCATTGGCATTGGCTGGTTCTTCAGTTATGTGGGACACAAACAGTCAGACAGACTGGGTGGCTGCATTGGATTGGCTGGTTCTTCAGTTATGTTGGACACAAACAGTCAGACAGACTGGGTGGCTGCATTGGCATTGGTTGGTTCTTCAGTCATGTGGGACACAAACAGTCAGACAGACTGGGTGGCTGCATTGGCATTGGCTGGTTCTTCAGTTATGTAGGACACAAACAGTCAGACAGACTGGGTGACTGCATTGGCAATGGCTGGTTCTTCAGTTATGTGGGACACAAACAGACAGACAGACTGGGTGACTGCATTGGCAATGGCTGGTTCTTCAGTTATGTGGGACACAAACAGTCAGACAGACTGGGTGACTGCATTGGCAATGGCTGGTTCTTCAGTTATGTGGGACACAAACAGACAGACTGGTTGGCTGCATTGGCATTTGCTGGTTCTTCAGTTATGTGGGACACAAACAGTCAGACAGACTGGGTGGCTGCATTGGCATTGGCTGGTTCTTCAGTCATGTGGGACACAAACAGTCAGACAGACTGGGTGGCTGCATTGGCATTGGCTGGTTCTTCAGTCATGTGGGACACAAACAGACAGACAGACTGGGTGGATGCATTGGCATTGGCTGGTTCTCCAGTTATGTGGGACACAAACAGTCAGACAGACTGAGTGGATGCATTGGCATTGGCTGGTTCTTCAGTCATGTGGGACACAAACAGTCAGACAGACTGGGTGGCTGCATTGGCATTAGCTGGTTCTTCAGTTATGTGGGACACAAACAGTCAGACAGACTGGGTGGATGCATTGGCATTGGCTGGTTCTCCAGTTATGTGGGACACAAACAGTCAGACAGACTGAGTGGATGCATTGGAATTGGCTGGTTGTTCAGTCATGTGGGACACAAACAGTCAGACAGACTGGGTGGATGCATTGGTATTGGCTGGTTCTTCAGTTATGTAGGACACAAACAGTCAGACAGACTGGGTGGATGCATTGGCATTGGCTGGTTCTTCAGTTATGTAGGACACAAACAGTCAGACAGACTGGGTGGATGCATTGGCATTGGCTGGTTCTTCAGTCATGTGGGACACAGTCAGACAGACTGGGTGGCTGCATTGGCATTGGCTGGTTCTTCCGTCATGTGGGACACAAACAGTCAGATAGACTGGGTGGCTGCATTCGATTGGCTGGTTCTTCAGTTATGTCGGACACAAACAGTCAGACAGACTGGGTGGCTGCATTGGCATTGGCTGGTTCTTCAGTTATGTGGGACACAAACAGTCAGACAGACTGGGTGGCTGCACTGGCATTGGCTGGTTCTTCAGTCATGTGGGACACAAACAGACAGACTGGTTGGCTGCATTGGCATTGGCTGGTTCTTCAGTTATGTGGGACACAAACAGTCAGACAGACTGGGTGGCTGCATTGGCATTGGCTGGTTCTTCAGTTATGTGGGACACAAACATTCAGACTGGGTGGCTGCATTGGCATTGGCTGGTTCTTCAGTTATGTGGGACACAAACAGTCAGACAGACTGGGTGGCTGCATTGGCATTGGCTGGTTCTTCAGTCATGTGAGACACAAACAGTCAGACAGACTGGGTGGCTGCACAGGCATGTGCTGGTTCTTCAGTTATGTGGGACACAAACAGTCAGACAGACTGGTTGGCTGCATTGGCATTGGCTGGTTCTTCAGTTATGTGGGACACAAACAGTCAGACAGACTGGGTGGCTGCATTGGCATTGGCTGGTTCTTCAGTTATGTGGGACACAGTCAGACAGACTGGGTGGCTGCATTGGCATTGGCTGGTTCTTCAGTCATGTGGAACACAGTCAGACAGACTGCGTGGCTGCATTGGCATTGGCTGGTTCTTCAGTCATGTGGAACACAGTCAGACAGACTGGATGGCTGCCTTGGCATTGGCTGGTTCTTCAGTCATGTGGGACACAAACATTCAGACAGACTGGGTGGCTCCATTGGCATTGACTGGTTCTGTAGTCATGTGGAACACAGTCAGACAGACTAGGTGGCTGCATTGGCATTGGCTGGTTCTTCAGTTATGTGGGACACAAACAGTCAGACAGACTGGGTGGCTGCATTGGATTGGCTGGTTCTTCAGTTATGTTGGACACAAACAGTCAGACAGACTGGGTGGCTGCATTGGCATTGGCTGGTTCTTCAGTTATGTAGGACACAAACAGTCAGACAGACTGGGTGACTGCATTGGCAATGGCTGGTTCTTCAGTTATGTGGGACACAAACAGACAGACAGACTGGGTGACTGCATTGGCAATGGCTGGTTCTTCAGTTATGTGGGACACAAACAGTCAGACAGACTGGGTGACTGCATTGGCAATGGCTGGTTCTTCAGTTATGTGGGACACAAACAGACAGACTGGTTGGCTGCATTGGCATTTGCTGGTTCTTCAGTTATGTGGGACACAAACAGTCAGACAGACTGGGTGGCTGCATTGGCATTGGCTGGTTCTTCAGTTATGTAGGACACAAACAGTCAGACAGACTGGGTGGCTGCATTGGCATTGGCTGGTTCTCCAGTTATGTGGGACACAAACAGTCAGACAGACTGGGTGGCTGCATTGGCAATGGCTGGTTCTTCAGTTATGTGGGACACAAACATTCAGACTGGGTGGCTGCATTGGCATTGGCTGGTTCTTCAGTCATGTGGGACACAAACAGTCAGACAGACTGGGTGGCTGCATTGGCATTGGCTTGCTCTTCAGTTATGTGGGACACAAACAGTCAGACAGACTGGGTGGCTGCATTGGCATTGGCTTGTTCTTCAGTCATGTGGGACACAAACAGTCAGACAGACTGGGTGGCTGCACTGGCATTGGCTGGTTCTTCAGTCATGTGGGACACAAACAGTCAGACAGACTGGGTGGATGCATTGGCATTGGCTGGTTCTTCAGTCATGTGGGACACAAACAGTCAGACAGACTGAGTGGCTGCATTGGCATTGGCTGGTTCTTTAGTCATGTGGGACACAAACAGTCAGACAGACTGGGTGGCTGCATTGGCTGGGTTGTATCTTTGCTGAAGTCAGTAAGTAAAGATTTTTTTATACCACAATCAGCCATTCTAATAACCTAATAAAGGGGGTCCAATAACTGCACGCTATAATCGAAAGTGACCTATAATACCTTCTACTGACCTATAAATTATATCTAGTGACCGATTATAGACCGGACCTACTTTTCAGGTCCCTAATTTGCAAGTGTTAACATGCAATCTTTATACTTGGGGGAAAAAAAGAAATTGCAAGTTAAAATCTTTGCAATATTTATTTCAACAGATTTTCAGAAATTTCAGCTAAATTCTGACCTTCTCAGGAGTTCCTGGTTTGAATGGTCCTTTGAAATAATTGCACACTGCTACTGCGGTTGCTTCTCAACCTCGAAAATAATTTCTGAAGTTAAAATAAACAATTCATTTGTAGATTTTCATACAAAATGTAAAAAACCCTGAGACACTTTTATGCGAGCATCCATGTTGTTTACTTAGTCTCACGTGCACGGTGATGTCAGAAACTTTGCACTCCTTGACGTCACGTTATACTATGTGTGCGTGGCATGGCACTGAAATGTTGTTTAACACGCAACACTGTCTGTTGTCTTTTTTGCTTAAATTTGCTAAATTATTTAAAAAACCCTTGATTGTTTTGAATTGCCGTATAAACTAAATGCATGATTAGTGTCTTCAATAATAAAATATAATCAGTTTGCCCCGACAATTTTATAGGGGCTCGCTAAAGCTCGCCCCTTTACAACTGTCTAAGGCTCACTGATTATATTTTATTATCAAAGACACTAACCATGTATTAACTATATTTTACAAGGGTGACTACATTAAGCATATAGGGTGTAGCTAATCTTCCATGAGGCCCTCAAGAGGTGCATGTTATAATTTCTGATGGGCATACCACAATTTTGGGTCAAGTGTTTGTCAATCTACTCAAAGTTACTATGCATAATTTTCTTCAGTGCCACATGACATTCACTTATTTATAGGAAATCCAAGCAATGTTTTTTTAGAGAAAATAGCCATATTAATTCTATTAAGGTAAGCTTGTTGCATAATAGGGTTATCTTTTGAATATGGCTTGGAATCATGGGTTGGGCTAGGCAAACAATGTAGACTCAGATCAGCACAGCAGAATGTGGCTTCCAATCAGGGTGTTCACTGTTTGCTTACAGTACAGGCTATTAAAATTAAGAAATAGATCAGCTCTAACTGTGATTTGTTGAGTTTTTGTTTGTTTGAATTGAGGTTTAACGTTCCCGTCAACACTGTAAAGGTCATTTTGGAGATGTTGCTTCCAATTTTTGTGGGACTTTTACATGACATTGAGATGATATGACATCTCAAGCCCTGCCACCCAAAACCAATAGGGTTTATAAGCACGGACGGGCCGATTTGCACTGCTTTGCCTAGGCAGGCTTAGATCCTCTAAGCGGTTTACCAGTTCTCGAGTGCGGGTCGGTTTCAGCTCTGGGTGGAAGCATGCAGCCCATATATTTCTTCAAGCCCCAAAGTGATGATTTTTGAGTAATAAATCACAGTTTGGAGGTAACATGGATGATTTGTCTACTTACAACTAACCCACAAACTGTGATTTATTACTCAACAAATCACAGACTAGAGCTGATCTATTTCGATGAAAATTGGCAATAATGTTTTTGTTTCCTTCAAAATCTCACAACCTTTCACCATTGTTAGAAGAAATTCTGCTAAAATTATTGACTGAAACACATCCTTTTCTTATGTTTTCGATGCAAGAAAATGAGGTTACATGTTTAACGTCAAGGAAATCAACTGGTGACGTCATAAATTGGCAGTTTTTAATGAAGTCACTCATCACGCTCTTCCGAGTTGTGATTTGTTGCAGAATTAAACACAATTATTTTCCATTGCCTATATAGGCGGGCTGTGTTAGAATGTTAGACAAAGCAGTCAAGATTCAGGACCATTTTTCCAGGCTACACACGGAGACAATTGATCCACCAGTGCTCCCAGTGCTTTCATTAGTTTACTTATAAGGGTAATAGATAGTTTCAGGAGGGTCAACGCTTTCACAAGTATATATCTCTCTTATCAACGGAGCTCTACTTTTTTCCTATACATGTATAGAGTAATGGCCCTTGTGCACTTCACTTCTACTCAGTGTCGTTTACAAGTGTGTGAAGTTTCATTTGGATACCTCTTCAAGTTATTGTCCAGACAAAATTCTGGTAGAGTGACAAACAAACAGACAGACAATGGGACAAGCTGAGTTCTATTTACCCCCTCAAACTTTGTTTGCATGGGTATAATCAGTTGCTCTTCATTGCCTTTAAAAGGATAATTTTAACCTCTTGTAAGAAAACGTAATGCATCATTGCAAGGTATCTGTATGAAATTTAGTTTATACTAGTGTATTTTAGTTTGAGTGCGATGAAAGCTTCAAGCTTATATGAATCGCTTTCAAACACTCATTCCAGATGTTATCATGTGTGCAAGAGAGAGGCAGTGACTTTTACACCTCTGCTACCCATTTACACCTGGATAGAGTGGGGCAGTGGCATTACACGTCTTGCCCAAGGACAAACTTTGCCTCCAGTGGTCAGATTCGAACCCACAACCTCTCGATCACAAGTCAAATGTGCTAACCAAGTCAAATGTGCATGAAATTTTGCAAACATACTTCAAATATCAATGAAGATGTTTATCATTTTCTTCCGTAGTCTAAGATTTTTACCTCCAATTTCACAACGGATTGTCTCTTAGAGGTGACATGCTTAGTCTGTGACATGGCTTCACCACTGTTTATATGTGAAAAAGGTTTACCAAGGTTCTTTACACAAAATATTTAAACCTGAAGACTCACCTGGGCCTGAACTGCTCTCCTGAACAAGTTATGATGTGCAGAGTAGTATCTGTTCAGTAGGTGCATGGACTTACGAACCATGTCATCATACTCATAGTGGGATAAATCCTGGACAAAAAAGAGAACATTCTTTCATGTATAAAATCCTATGAACAAAGCTGTTTAAAGTTATTCTTGAATAGGCAAAGGGACAAAACACATGTTCAAATTATTAAATTGAACATGGGTTTTGAACTTTTGATATCACAATATGGGCCTTGCTTTGTTTAAGTTACTTTAAGCCACGTAACATTGACACCCTGAACATAGCATTTTTAAGTTAAACTAGAGGCCCAAGTGGGCCAGAATCACTCACCTGTATGAGGTTGATCATATATTACATTGTACCTAGGTGGCCATTTTGTCTATCAGATCATATTGCCTTTAGCAGTTCTGAATCTGCATGTTATCTTGGTGCTTCTGACTAAGTTTCTGAACAGCTTAATCTGATTTAGGGTTTAGGAAGAGATAATGTTGAATAAATTGATGCAGAGTAGACATGTATAGTTTGGTAGGCCAGAGCTATCATTTGCACCTGCCTTTGGCATGTTCTGTTATCAAAAAAGTAAACCAAGTAAACCAATCATGTGTATACAACTGTAACACAAACAAAGCTATGGTCCATACGGCAGCTTGCAAAAAAGCCAAAAGACCAAATCTTCTTGTGGACTCAGCAAGTTTGACATATACTGACCCTGTGCTGCCCCTCCCTGTAAAACTTATTTGCTTAATTGCATTTATTGTACATGGATTTTGAAGAATTTCAGGATGGCGGCCATCTGGGATATCAGAATGCAACAATATTAACAATTCTGAATCTCCATAACACCCAGATGCCTCCCACTAATTTCAGCTCAATGCAACAGACCATTCAGAAGCAGATGTGGTTTCTAGATTTTCAAGATTGCCAACATAACATGCATCTGGGATAGCAGAACAGAATGGTACTAACAAGTTTCAACTTGATCCAAACTCTGGTTCGGCAGGAGCTGTCATTTGAAATATTACAAAATGGTCACCATGGCAGCCATCTAGGATATCGGAAAGGAATGATTTTAGCAAATCTGAATCTCCATGTCACCCCTATGCCCCCCATCAAGTTTCAGCTTGATCAGACCTCTAGTTTGGGAGATGTTGTTTAACTAATTTCAAGATGGCTGCCAGGGCTGTCATCTTGGATATCTGAACAGAACAATTTTAGCAAATCTAAAAATATCCATGTCATCCTGATGCCTCACACCAAATTTCAGCTCAATGGTACCTCTGGTTTGGGAGATGTCGTTTGAAGAATTTCAAGATGGCCCCCATTGGAAAGGAACAATTTTCTGGATCTCCATGCCACCCTGATGCTTCCCATCAAGTTTCAGCTCAATTCGACTTTTGGTTTGGCAGGAGATGTCATTTGAAGAAATTCAAGATGGCCAACATGGCGGCCATCTTGGATATCTGTATGGAACAATTTGGGCAACTCTGAATTTCCATGTCACTCTAATGCCTCCCATCGAGTTTTAGCACAATTCAACCTTTGGTTCAAGAGGAGATGTTATTTGGAGAATTTCAACATTGTCACCATGATGGCCATCTTGGATAGCAAAGCGGAATGATTTTAACCCATCAAGTTTCAGCACAATTCGACCTTTCGTTTGGGTGGAGATGTCATCTGAAGAATTTCAAAATGGCTACCATGGTGGCCATCTTGGATATCGGAACAGAAAGATTTTAGAAAATCTGAAACTCCATATTTGGTTGGGGAGGAGATGTCTTTTGAAAAATTCAAGATGGCTGCCATGGTGGCCATTTTTGATTTTGGAACAGAATAGTTTTAATCTCCATGTCAACCCCAAGCCTTCCATCAAGTTTCAGTTCAATTCGACCTTTGGTACGAGAGGAGATGTCGTTTGATGAATTTCAAGAAGGCCACCATGGTGGCCATCTTGGAAATCCGAAAGGAACCATTTTAGCAAATCTGAATCTCCATGTCACCCCCATGTCCCCCCATCAAGTTTCAGCTCAATTTGACCTTTGGTTTGGGAGGAAATGTAGTTTGGAGAATTTCAAGATGGCCACCATGGCGGCCCTATTGGAAATCCGAAAGGAACCATTTAAGCAAATCTGAATCTCCATGTCTCCCTGCTGCCTCCCATCAAGTTTCAGCTCAATTTGACCTTTGGTTCAGGAGGAGGTGTGGTCTAAAGAATTTCAAAATGGCCACCATGGCGGCCATCTTGGATATTGGAACGGAATGATTTTAGCAAATCTGAATCTGCATGTCACCATGATGCCTCCCATCAAGTTTCAGATCAATACGACCTTAGGTTTGGGAGGAGATGTCATTTGAAGAATTTCAAGATGGCTGCCATTGTGGCCATGTTGGAAATCTGAAGGAAGCATTTTAGCAAATCTGAATCTCCATGTCACCAGGATGCCTCCCACCAGGTACCAGCTTAGTCTGACTTCCGGACCGGGAGGAGATGTCGAAAATGTTGAAAATGTATAAAGCTTACAATGGACAGAGGGACAGAAAGACGGACAGCTTACAGATGACGGACAACAGGCGATAGCATGTGCTTACCAGGAGCTTTGCTCCAGGTGAGTTAATGATGACATCAAAATGTCATTGCAGAACTGACATCATAATATATAATAACAACTTTCTAAACTACAAGGGCATGTCAATAACTAACCAGCCTATCACATGACACCCAAGATTTTCATACCTTTTTCAATACTTGTTTAAGGCATGAGGGCAAAATTGCACCCTTATTGTGTCATTCACTCATAAGATATTGAACGTCAAACATGGCTAGCGATGCAAAAGCAAGCTTTTCATCAAAAGCTGAGTACCATGCTGTAATTCTGTACTTGTATTTGAAAGGGAAAGCAGGGCAGGAAATACATTGCGAGTTGACCAATTTTTATGGGTCTTCTGCACCATCGAATGCACAAGTTAAATTCTGGGTTGGGGAATTCAAATGTGGAAGAATGTCTTTAGAAGCCAAAACCAGGTCTGGGAGCCCATCAGATGCCCCCGATGAAGAAATGTGTAACAAAGTACATGATCTGGTTTACTCTGATAGGCCAACTAAGGTGGAAGAAATAGCAAATGCATTATACATTCCACATGGTAGTGTTTCAGCAATTTTACATGATCGCTTGGGTATGCGCAAGCTAACAGCCCGTTGGCTCCCAAAATCCCTTAGCGATGAGCAAAATGGCAACCAGAGCATCAGTATGCAGTGAACTGTTGAAGCGATTTAGGTCAAA
Source organism: Lucinisca nassula (assembly GCA_963580285.1). NCBI lineage: Eukaryota > Metazoa > Mollusca > Bivalvia > Lucinida > Lucinidae > Lucinisca > Lucinisca nassula. The sequence goes on along the minus strand of OY757024.1, from coordinate 58,419,882 downwards.
GGAAGATGAATTTCTTTCACCTCCGGTGACTGTAGATGAGAACTGGGTTCATTATTATGAATGAAGTTCAAAAGTTGCCAGTGGGTAGGACCAGGGTCTTTGAGGCCAAAGAAGTTCAAAACACAAACCACTGCTGGCAAGGTGATGGCAACTGTATTTTGGAGATGATTTGTATGAGCGTTTATGCTTGTTTTCAAATCCTGTGGACCTTTTTTCATACATCGTGTTATTGTATACTTGTAATTCAGAAGAAGTTAATAAATATTGTTTACACCAACTGTATTTTGGGTTATTATATTGGACTGTCTAGCAAAGAAAAGTACAATAACGGGTGTATATTATGCAAATCTACTCGACCAACTGAGAACTATGATCAATGAAAAACACCAGATAAACTCTCCAAAGGGATTCTGCTCCAACAGGACAATGTAAGAGTCCACACTTGCAAAATTGCAATGAATGATGTTGTGCTGAATGGGTACAAGCTAATACCGCACCCCGCCTATTCTCCAGACTTAGCTCCTAGTGCTATTTCCTTTCCCCAAACTTTAACAAGAGATGTTGCATGACAGCATAGCTTGCCTGTTTCGCGCCTTCATGATATAAGTTAAAATTACTGAACCATGAAATATAGGTCACACTCACCTAGATATATTTTAGATCAACGATCAGGTCACATGGAACATATATTCCAGAAATACATTTCAGAATCAAATTGTGGCTGAATTATAAGGCAAAATCATTGAACCATGAAAATAGGTCACACTGACCTAGATACGATTCGAGGTCAATCATGGGGTCACAAGGAATAAATAATCCAGGTATGACATTTCTCCATCACATAGTATTCAAGATAATAGGCAAAATCACTGAACCATGAAATATAGGTCACACTGACCTGGATATATTTTACAGTCAAATATTGGGTCATATGGAACTAATAATCCAGGTATAACATTTCTCCATCAAATAGTATTCCAGATAATAGGCAAAATCACTGAACCATGAAATATAGGTCACAGTGACCTAGATATATTTTGAAGTCAATAATGGGGTCACATGAAACTAATAACCCAGGTATGACATTTCTCCACCAAATAGTATTCCAGATAACAGACAAAATCAATGAACCATGAAATAAAGGTCACACTGACCTAGATATATTTTGCGGTCAATTATCGGGTCACATGGAACTAGTTATCCAGGTATAACATTTCTCCATCAAATAGTATTCCAGATAATAGGCAAAATCACTTAACCATGAAATATAGGTCACAGTGACCTAGATATATTTTGAGGTCAATCATGGAGTCACATGGAACTAATATCCCAGGTATGACATTTCTCCAACAAATAGTCTTCAAGATATAAGGCAATATCACTGGACCATGAAATGTAGGTCACCATGACCTTCACCCTTTTACACTTGAACCAATATCACTTGACTGGCTAAAGTATAACCAATTGTGTCTATAACTCATTGGCATAATGGAAAGGTATACAACAAATTACAAGGGTGTCCTAGATTTTGACCCCTAGCCCCACCCAATCCCCACTCCCAGGGTGTCTTGTCTTGGAATTTCAGAAGACACTCAACATCCAAGTTGTAAATATGAATGCTTTGTGATATGTGACTATTGAGATATAAGCATTTCAAAAACTTAAACACAGAATTATATAAGTGTCCTAGATTTTGGCCCCTAGCCCCACCCCAGGGCATGGACCCAGGAGTCTGTTCTCTTTGAACACCAGAAGACCCTCCCAGGTACTTAGGTACTTAAGTTCCAAATATGAGTGGTCTGTGATGAGTGACTGTTGAGATATAAGCATTTGAAAAACTTTAACCCTTCTCTTGCTGAATATTCATATATGCCACACCTACTACCGATTATCAACCAATCAGATTACCTGTAGCAAATTATTACAACAAATTCACAATCTGAATCACAAACAATGTAGATCCTGATCAGATGGCTTCTTCAGAAGCCATCTGATCTGGATCTACATTGTCTTAAAGAAAAGGCATATCCGGGCTCAGCAGAACAAGGGTTAATGTAGTGTGACGGGAACGCACATGCAAACAATAAGCAAACATGCACGCAGACGACCGGAGGTGACAACAATAGCTCTCCATGTACTTTGTACAGGCGAGCTAAAAAGGATATCCATGAACGGCATTTCTGGTCCAACAAAGAAGTTATGGCAGCAGTTGAGGAGTGGGTCGAAGACAAGGACCCTGGCTTCTTCATTTCTGTAAGAGCTAATAACACATCCCGCCTATTCTCCAGACTTAATTTAGCTCCTAGTTACTATTTCCTATTCCCAAACTTGAAAAAGGATATTCTCAGGCATCATTTCTGGTCCAATGAAGAAGTCTTGGCGGCAGTTGAGGAGTGGCTCAGAGACAAGGACCCTGGCTTTTTCAGTTCTGGGCTGATGGCCCTGGAACAGCATTGGTCAAAGTGCATTATTCTATTGGGTGATTTCATCAAAAAAGAAAAGATCTATCTCACCCAGGATTAAGTTAGGCTGTTTTTTTTTTACTCACCCTCATAGCCTCCATTTTGGTTTTATGTTTGCCTTTGAAGTGTTGGTATCAAGTTTTGGGTTGTTTTCCTCACAATTTGCCGTTGGAATTGCAAGTTATGCAAGAATTATAATCGCCCATGATTATTTCATTCCAATAACAATTGCCTTGTGTCCAAAAAGCTTCCTCAGAACCAAGCAAATTTATGTGTTGTTTGAACATGGGTTTTGCACTTTTGAAAACCACAAGATGGGCCTTGCATGATGTCAGAACATCATTACAGAACTGACATCATTGTTAATAACCTTCAGAACTAGATGCCATGTTGGTTTTATATTTGCATTTGAAGAATTTGTTGTGAGTTTTAAGGTGTTTTCATCACAATTTGCCGTTGGAATCTTATGTTATGCAAGAACAGTAGTCAGCCATGTATGTTTCATTGCATAACATTTTCCAGGTCCCTTGGAAGATATTTGAACCTTCGGTCTAGCGACCTCCTGTCAAAAAGGATCCTAGGAACCTAGTGACAAATTCACCGTAGTTATCACAAATGCTCTAATAAGCACATACAAACACTTTTTGAACTAGAGGACCATGATGGTCCTATATCGCTCGCCTGAGCTAAGAGATTTACTTGTGGGTCCCGGGGCAGGGCAATATTTGGCCCCAGGTCCATAACTTGAACAATTTTGGTAGAGGTACACTTAATGAAGCTTAATATCAAATATCAAAGGCCTGTGCTTTCTGGTTTTTAGACAAGAAGATTTCTAAAAGTTTTCCCTATAAAAGTCTATGTAAGACCAGTGGGCCCCATGGCGGGGCAATTTTTGGCCCCTGGGCTATGATTTGAACCATCATGGTAGAGGTCCACTAGATGAAGCTTCATACCAAATAACTAAGACCTGGGCCTTTTGGTTTCAGACAAGAAGATTTTCATATGTTTTCTCTTTGCAAGTCTATTTAAAGCCAATGGGCCCCTAGGGTGTGGCCAGTTTTTGCCCCAGGGCTATGATTTGAACAATCATGGTAGATGTCCACTAGATGAAGCTTCCTACCAATTATCAAAGACCTGTACCTTCTGGTTTCAAACGACTATTTTAGAAGATTTCCCTATCTAAGTCTATTTCAAACCAGTGGGCCCCAGATAAGGGCCATTTTTGGACCAATGGTCATAATTTGAACAATCTTGGTAGAGGTCCACTTGATAAAGCTTCCTACTAAATAACAAAGACCTGGGCCTTCTGGTTTCAGACAAGAAGATTTCCAAAGGTTTACCAAATGTAAGTCTATGAAAAACCAGTGGACCACAGGGCAATAATTTGAACAATTTTGGTAGAGGTCCACTAGACAAAGCTTCATTCCAAATACCTTAGACCTTGGCCTTCTGGTTTAAGAAAAAAAGATTTTTGAAGGTTTTCTCTATATATGTCTAAGTAAAACCAGTGGGCTCCAGGTCGGGGCCATTTTTGGCCCCAGGAAAAATGGCCTTAGGGCTATAATTTGAACAATCTTGGTAGGGGTCCACTAGAAAAAGCTTCTTACCAAATATCAAACATCTGAGCCTTCTGACAAGACAGTTTCAGACAAGAAGGTTTTCAAAAGTTTTCCCTATATAAGTCTGTAAATTCAGTGACCCCACCCGAGGCCATATTTGGCCCCAGGGTTATAATTTGAACAATCTTGGTAAATGTTCACTAGGTGAAGCTTCATACCAAATACCAAAGAACTGGGCCTTCTGCTATCAGACAAAAAGATTCTTATAGATCTTCCTTATATAAGCTTATGTAAAGCCATTTTTGGCCCAAGGGCTATAATTTGGATAATGTTGGTAGAGGTCCACTTGATGAAGATTCATACTAAATATCAATGACCTTGGCCTTCTGGTTTCAGACAAGAAGATTTTTAAAGGTTTACCCTATATAAACGAAAACCTATGTAAAACATGTTGGCCCCGGGGTTTGGCCATTTTTGGCCCCAGGGCTATAATTTGAGCAATCTTCGTAGAGGTCCAATAAATGAAGCTTTATACCAAATATCAAAGACCTGGGCTTTCTGGTTTCAGACAAGAAGATTCTCAAAGGTTTTCCCCATATAAGCCTACGTAAAACCAATGGGCCTCAGGGCAGGGCCTTTTTTGGGCCCAGGGCTATAATTTGAATAATAATAATAATAATAATAATAATCAACCTTTTTTATAGAGGGTAACACATTTAGTACTGGTACTAATCTTCCATGTGGCCCTATCTTCCATGTGGCACATGTTCCATGTGAACAATCTAGGCAGAGGGTCACTAGATGAAGCTCCATACCAAATATCAAAGACATGGGCCTTCTGGTTCAAGATAAGAAGACTTTTTGAATGACTTTGAGAGAGGACCACCCAAACATCATCTCTGCCAAGTTTGGTCAAAATCCGTTGACATTTTTTGGAGGCGATGTCGTTTGAAAAAAATTGTGGATGGAGGGACAGACTGACGGACACAGGAACCAACATACCCACAAATGGCTACAAATAGGGTACACTGTCTATGGTGTAATCGGGTATTTTTGTAGGGTACTTTTGTCCAACTCAGTTGGGTAAAAAGCAAGCAAAAATAACCCAACAGGAGAAATGTCCAACAAAATAGAAACCAAACAAAATTTTCCAAGAGAAATACCAAATAGTAGCCTGTTGTACCAAGAATTAACCAACAAAAATATTTTGAACAACCCATTAAAATATTGGACAACCCAACAAAATTTTGACAACTTAACAAAATATATGGAAAGACTCAATAAAATATATGGACAGACCCAATAAAATCATGGACAGTTTGGACATTTTATGGACAAGAGGTATTGTTGGGTAGTTACCAAATAAACCCTACCACCCTCAATGTTTAGACTGATTAACTGTTGGGTATACACAACAAGCAAAAATTACCAATCAAGTACTTGGTGAACTTAAAATTAATCAGACAAGTACCTGCTCGTAAACAAGGACATATGGACGGACGGACTTCAACAGATGGTGACTGATCACAACAGCTCCCTCGGAGCCTTTGGCTCAAATACGCTAAAACTGTCAAAGGTCAAGTTCACAGGTCAAAACATTTGTATGGTGGGAAGCCCTTGTCACAAGGAACCTACATGCCAAATATGAAGGCTCTATCTCAAACGGTTCAAAAGTTATGATAATGTTGGTCACAGGACAAGGTAAAGGTCAATTGTCAAAATCTTTGTATGGGTGGGAAGCCCTTACCACAAGGAACATACATGCAAAATAAGAAGGCTCTATCTCAAATGGTTAAAAAGTTATGATGAAGTAGGCCAAAGGTCAAGGAAACAGGTCAACATTTTTGTATGAGTCGGAAGCCCTTGTCACAAGGAACTTTTTTGCCAAATATGAAGGCTTTATATCAAATGGTTCAAAAGTTATGACCAAGTAGGTCAAAGGTCAAGAGCAAACTTCAAAATTTTTGTATGGGTGGGAGGTCCTTGTCACAAGGAACATACATCCCAAATATGAAGGTTCAATCTTAAATGGTTAAAAAGTTATGATAAAGTAGGTCACATGTTAAGGTCAAGTTCACAAGTCAAATTTTTTTGCATGAGTGGAAAGCCCTTGTCACAAGAAGCCTACATGCCAAATATGAAGGCTCTATCTTAAACTATTCAAAGGTTATGATAAAGTAGGTCACAAGTCAAGGTCATGGTCATTTTTTGTATAATAAGGAAGCCCTTGTCACAAGGAACCTACATGCCAAAGATGAAGGCTCTATCTCAAATGCTTCAAAAGTTATGACAAAATAGGTCAAGGTCATAGGTCATTTTTTATGTAGGGAAGACCATGTCACAAGGAACATACATGTCAAATATGAAGGCTGTATCTCAAATGGTTCAAAAGTTATGATAAAGTAGGTCACAGGCCAGGTCAAGGTCACAGATCAAATTTTGTTTTTGTGAGTGGGAAGCCCTTGTCACAAGAAACCTAAATGCTTAATATGAAGTCTCTATCTCAAACGGTTCAAAAGTTATGACAAAACTAGAATTTGTTTTTCTACAAAAACACAGATGTCTCCCCCGTTTTTGACCTCTAAGTATAACCTTAACATTGGAGGTATTGAGCCGGGTCTTGTGTGTAACACATCATCTAATGAAGATAAACATTTCTGCAAAGTAACTTTAAAAATGTTCAAAAAATTTCAAAGGGCAATAACTCTTGAAAGGGGCATAATACGAATGAGAAAAACAATACGCGTCAGCTTATTTTCCATTAGGAATGCATATATGAAATTTCAAAACCATAGCATACACAGTTCTAAAGTTATGCTATGCATCCCTTTAGCATTCATTACAATGGGCACAAATTGCCAAAATGACAAAGGGCCATAACTCATAAAGTATTTTTCGGAATTTTGTCAAAAGTTAATCAGTTCATATACTCATCACCATCAATATACTCAACAACTTTCAAGGCTCTAGCTCCAATAGTGTTTGAGAAATTTTGCTGACAAGATTTTATTGAAAAAATTTCAAAGGGCAATAACTCTTGAAAGGGGCATAATCTGGACGAGAAAAAAAATACGAGTCAGCTAATTTTCCATGAGGAATCCATATATGAAATTTCAAAACCCTAGCATACACGGTTCTAAAGTTATGCTATGCATCACTTTTAGCATACATTACAATGGGCACAAATTACCAAAATGACAAAGGGCCATAACTCACAAAGTATTTTTCAGAATTTTGTCAAAAGTTAAAGTTCATCTACTCATCATACCAATATATTCAACAATTTTCAAGGCTCATAGCTCCAATAGTTTTTGAGATATCTTGCTGACAAGATTTTATTAAAAAAATTTCAAAGGGCAATAACTCTTGAAAGGGGCATAATCCGGACGAGAAAAAAAATGCGCGTCAGCTAATTTTCCATGAGAAATCCATATATGAAATTTCAAAACCCTAGCATACACGGTTCTAAAGTTATGCTATGCATCACTTTTAGCATACATAACAATGGGCACAAATTACCAAAATGACAAAGGGCCGTAACTCACAAAGTATTTTTCGGAATTTTGTCAAAAGTTAATCAGTTCATCTACTCATCACCACCAATATATTCACCAACTTTCAAGGCTCTAGCTCCAATAGTTTTTGAGATATCTTGCTGACAAGATTTTATTAAAAAAATTTCAAAGGGCAATAACTCTTGAAGGGGGCATAATCCGGACGACAAAAAAAAATACGCGTCAGCTAATTTTCCATGAGGAATCCATATATGAAATTTCAAAACCCTAGCATACACGGTTCTTTAGTTATGCTATGCATCAAAAGCGTAACGGACAGACGAACGGACAAACGAACCAGAACCAATATGCCCCTCCAACTTCTTCAAAGTTGGAGGCATAAACAGGCCCCTTTTTGTTCTTTGACCTCTTAGTACGACCTTGAAATTTGAGGTACCAACTTGGGTCATGCACGCAACACATCATCTTATGGTGGTTAACATTTCTGCCAAGTAATTTGAGATTCCATCTAAAAATAAGAAAGTTATTGACAGAACACAAAAAAGGCCCCTTTTTTGACCTTTAACCTCTATGTATGACCTTGACCTTTCAGGTACCAAACTGGGTCATGCGTGCAACACATAATCTCATGGTGTTTAATATTTCTGCCAAGCAATTTCAAAATCCATCTAAAAATAAGAAAGTTATTGACCAAACACAAAAAAAGGCCCCTTTTTGACTTTTGACGTCTATGTATGACCTTGACACCTGAGGTATCAAACTGAATCATGCATGCAACACATCGTCTCATGATAGTTAACATTTTTGCCAAGTTACTTCAAATTCTATCTAAAAATAAGCAAGTTATTGACAAAACCGGAAAAAGGCACCTTTTTTACCTTTGACCTCTAAGTATGACCTTGACCTTTGAGGTACCAACCTGGGTCATGCACGTAACACATCGTCTTATATTGGCTAACATTTCTGCTAAGTGATTTCACAATCCATCTCAAAATAAGAAAGTTATTGACAAAACACGAAAAAAAGGCCCCTTTTTTGACCTTTGACCTCTAAGTATGACCTTGACCTTCGAGGTACTGACCTGCCTGATGCACACCACACATCGTCTCATGGTTGTTAATATTTCTGCCAAGTAATTTTAAAATCCATCTCAAAATAAGAAAGTTATTGACAAAACACGAAAAAAAGGCCCCTTTTTTTACCTTTGATCTCTAAGTATGACCTTGACCTTCAAGGTACTGACCTGCCTGGTGCACACCACACATCGTCTCATGGTGGTTAATATTTCTGCCAAGTAATTTTAAAATTCATCTCAAAATAAGAAAGTAATTGACCAAATACGAAAAAAAGGCCCTTTTTTTACCTTTGACCTCTAAGTATGACCTTGACCTTTGAGGTACCGACCTGATTCATGCGCACCAAACATCGTCTTATGATTGTTAATATTTCTGCCAAGTAATTTTAAAATCCATCTGAAAATAAGAAAGTTATTGACCGGACACGATTTGCCCATACATATATACATACCAACAAACTTCCAAGGGAGATTATTCAAAAAGTATAAATGCGAGAGTTATAATTCTTGCGCACTGCACGTCGTCTAATGCTGATTTATATTCATACTAAGTTTCGTGACGATAGCTCCAACGGTTTTCAAGTTATAGAGCGGACACGAATGTGTGACAGACAGACAGATGGACAGACAGACGCCCGGGGGAAAAACAATATGTCTCTCCGAAAAAAAATTTTTCGGGGGGGGGGGGGGGGGGGGGGGGGGGGGGAGACATAATGACCTACTGATCTACTTTTTGATTCCACATGTCCCATATTCGAGCTTGACCAGATGTTGTCAAGATGAACATTCTGAGCAAGATTTATGATAATTAGACCAAAACTGTGGCCTCTAGAGTGTTCACAAGGTTTTTCTATGATTCGACCTACTGATCTTCTTTTTGACCCAACATGATCCATATTCGAACTTGACCGAGATATTTTCAACATGATCATTCTGAGTAAGTCTTATGATGATCAGACCAAAACTGTAGCCTCTATTGTGTTCACAAGGGTTTTCTATGATTCGACCTACTGACCTACTTTTTGATCCAACATGACCTGTATTCAAATGTGACTGAAATATTGTCAAGATGATCATACTTAGCAAGCTTGATGATGATCAGACCAAAACTATGGCCTTTATTATTTTCACAAGTTTTCTATCATTTGACCTACTGACCTACTTTTTGACCTGACATGACAGTTATTCAAACCTGACCAAGATATTGTCAAGATGATCGTTCTGAGCAAGTCTGATGTTGATCGGACTAAAACTCTGGCCTATAGTGTGTTCAAAAGGTTTTTCTATGATTTGATTTACTTTTTGACCACACATGACCCATATTCGAACTTGACCGAGATATTGATAAGATGATCATTCTGAGCAAGTTTGATGATGATCGGACAAAAACTGTGGCCTCTAGTGTGTTCACAAGGGATTTCTATGATTTGACCTACTGATCTACTTTTTGATCCGACATGACCCATATTCGAATTTGACCGAGATATTGTCAAGATGATCATTCTGAGCAAGCTGATGATGATCGGACCAAAACTGTGGCCCCTAACTCTGGCCCATCGGGACTTGAGGAAATAGATGGGCTGCATGATGCTTCCACGCAGAGCTGAAACCGATCCGCAAAAGAGTACTGATAAACCGCTTAGAGGATCTAAGCCTGCCCAGGCAAAGCGGTGTGAGTCGGCTGGTCCATGCTAATAAACCCTATTGGTTTCATTGGGTGGCAGGGCTTAAGATGTCATTTCATCTCAAGGTCGGTTAAAAGTCCCACAAAATTGGAACCAACGTCTCCACAATGACCTTTACAGTGTTGCCGGGGACGTTAAATCTCAAATCAAACAAACAAATGATCTGACTAACTGACCTACTTTTTGACCCGACATGACCCATATTCAAACTTGACCAAGATATTGTCAAGATGATCATTTTGAGCAAGTTTGATGATGATCAGACCAAACCTGTGACCTCTAGTGTGTTCATAGAAGTTTTTCTCTGATTCTCATATTCCAACTTGAACGATATATTGTTAATCTGATCATTCTGATGATGATCAGATCAAAACTGTGGCCTGTAGTGTGTTCACAAGGTTTTTCTATGATTTGACCTACTGACCTATTTTTTGACCTGACATGAACCATATTCGAACTTGACCGAGATATTGTCATGATGATTATTCTGACCAAGTTTTCTATGATTTTACCTACTGACCTACTTTTTGACCACACATGACCCATATATGATAACTGAACCAAAACTGTGGCTTCTAGAGTGTTCACAAGGTTTTTCTATGATTTGACCTACTGACTTACTTTTTGACCAAACATGACCCATATTCAAACTTGACCGAGATTTTGCCAAGATGATCATTCTGAGCTATATTGGTGATGATCAGACCAAAACTGTGGCCTCTAGTGTGTTCATAAGGATTTGACTTACTGACATATTTTTTGACCCAACATGACCCATATTCAAATTTGACCCAGATATTGTCAAGATGATCATTTTGAGCAAGTTTGATGATGATCAGACCAAACCTGTGGCCTCTAGTGTGTTCACAAAGGTTTTCTCTGATTTGACCTACTTTCTGACCCCACATGACCCATATTAGAACTTGAACGCAATATTGTTAATCTGATCATTCTGAGCAAGTCTGATGATGATTGGACCAAAACTGTGGCCCCTAATGTGTTCACAAGGTTTTTCTATGGTTTGACCTACTGACCTATTTTTTGACCTGACATGAACCATATTCGAACTTGACCGAGATATGGTCATGATAATTATTCTGACAAAGTTTGATGATGGTTGGTTCAAAACTGTGGTCTCAAGAGTGTTCACAAGAAAAGTTTATGCACAGACAATGCAAAACGGACTACGTACGACAACACTGGACATCTCACACTCACAAAAGCTCATCATGACCTTTGGTCAGGTGAGCTAAAAGAATATTAGACATAAAAGTGCAAGATTTAGAAGTCTACGAAAGTTGAAACAATGCTAACAGATCACACTAGTGTATTAATTATAATGCTTTCTGTTATTTACCGGTGTCCCAGTTTATCTTGACCCCTGGGTAGCTTTACCCCCGGGGGTAAAGCTACTCAGGGGTAGCTTTACCCCCGGGGGTAAGGATATCCCGGGATATCTTTACCCCCACCCTGGATATGTTCACCCCCGGGGGTAAAGCTAAACTGGCCAGGATATCTTTACCCCCGGGGGTAAAGCTAAACTGGCCAGGATATCTTTACCCCCACCCCAACTTTTGGGTATAAACTATTTTCTTAATGCCCAATTTCTTCGTATATGTAAGAGAAGCAAGATAGTGGACTCGATGTTTCACTTTAACATTTTTCGTTTCAATCATGACTCTGACAAATAGGACTTCCCTTAGTAAGAAATATGACCATATTATAGAGGCAAATGATTATTTAATAACTTCTTTTTGTATATTTTCTTATTTGAAATGTTGCTTATGACAATCTTTCATAATCTTGCATTATCCCTGTCATTTGTGAAATGGGTGGTGGTGGTGAGTGGAAAGGCGGGGGTAAAGATATCCTGGCTGGGATATCTTTACCCCCGGGGGTAAAGCTAAACTGGCCAGGATATCTTTACCCCCACCCATGAGCAATGGTAGAGGTGTGAAATCCTGATTCATGCAAGCTAGCTTGTGGTAATGTTATGTCAACCATAGACCATTGGACATCAGTAGTACCTTCCATTGTTGAGAAGTGTGCTTGTCTCGGTTTTCCAAAGTCTTGATTTTTTTTGGGGTGGTGGGGGGTGGGGGTGGGGGGGTCACCCTATCCCAGCCAGGAATTCTTCACCCCCACCCATGAGCAATGGTATAAGATGTGAAAAAAATATTCTTGCAAGCTGTATGGTTTAATTATGCTTGTTTTGTTTTTTTTTTTTGCTTCACTTACATATAAGAAGAAATTGGGCATTAAGAATTAGTTTATACCCAAAAGTTGGGGTGGGGGTAAAGATATCCTGGCCAGTTTAGCTTTACCCCCGGGGGTAAAGATATCCCAGCCGGGATATCTTTACCCCCGCCTTTGCACTCACAACCACAACCCATTTCACAACTGACAGGGATAATGCAAGTTTATAAAAGATTGTCATAAGGGACATTTTGAATAAGACTATACAAAAAGAAGTTATTAAATAATCATTTGCCTCTATAATATGGTCGTATTTCTTACTAAGGGTAGTTCTATTAGTCTGAGTCATGATTGAAACAAAAAATGTTCAAGTGAAACATCGAGTCCACTATCTTGCTTCTCTTACATATAAGAAGAAATTTGGAATGTAGAAAATAGTTTATACCCAGAAGTTGGGGTGGGGGTAAAGATATCCTGGCCAGTTTAGCTTTACCCCCGGGGGTAAAGATATCCCGGCCGGGATATCTTTACCCCCGCCTTTCCACTCACCACCACCACCCATTTCGCAACTGAAGGGGATAATGCACGATTATGAAAGATTGTCATAAGGGACATTTTGAATTAGAAAATATAAAAAAAGAAGTTATTAAATAATAATTTGCCTCTATAATAGGGTCATATTTCTTTCTAAAGGTGGTTCTATAAGTCTGAGTCACAATTGAAACAAAAAGTGTTAAAGTGAAACATCGAGTCCACTATCTTACTTCTCTTACATATAAGAAGAATTTGAGCATTTAGAAAATAGTTTATACCCAAAAGTTGGGGTGGGGGTAAAGATATCCTGGCCAGTTTAGCTTTACCCCAGGGGGTCAAGATATCCCAGCCGGGATATTTTTGCCCCCCCCCCCCCCCCCACAATGGGGTGAAGGTATCCCAGCTGGGATATCTTTACCCCCACCCATGAGCAATGGTAGAGGTGTGTAGAGGTGAGCAATGGTAGAGGTGCATTTAGAAAACAGTTTATTCCCAAAAGTTGGGGTGGGGGTAAAGATATCCTGGCCAGTTTAGCTTTACCCCCGGGGGTAAAGATATCCTAGCCGGGATATCTTTACCCCCGCCTTTCCACTCACCACCACCACCCATTTCATGACTGACAGGGATAATGCAAGATTATGAAAAATTGCCATAAGCAACATTTTGAATAAGAAAATTTACAAAAAAGAAGTTATTAAATAATCATTTGCCTCTATAATATGGTCATATTTCTTACTAAGGGAAGTCTTATTTGTCCGAGTCATGATTGAAACGAAAAAATGTTAAAGTGAAACATCGAGTCCACTATCTTGCTTCACTTACATATAAGAAGAAATTGGGCATTAAGAAAATAGTTTATACCCAAAAGTTGGGGTGGGGGTAAAGATATCCTAGCCAGTTTAGCTTTACCCCCGGGGGTAAAGATATCCCAGCCGGGATATCTTTTCCCCCGGGGGTGGAGATATCCAGGGTGGGGGTAAAGATATCCCGGGATATCTTTACCCCCGGGGGTAAAGCTACCCAGGGGGTAAAGATAAACTGTTACACCGGTAATTATTTATTTATTATTTCACATCTTATTCATGTCAACACAAAGTAAAACCTGTCAATTCTCTTCGTTTGTTTGTATGTTTGTATTGGAGTTTAACCGCTCAGTCAACACAATTTAGGTCAATTTTGAGCCATTCAGTTTAACTATCCACACTTTTCCTGGGCAGGCTTATATGTAAGGGGTTAACCAGAACAGTACACATTCTTTCGCCAGAAACTGACAACTGCCCTAAGGCTGCTGAATCAGCAGAAGGGAGAGAATGACCGTAGAAAAGATTTCATGAACAATCTCCATGAAAGAATGTTGCCGACCCCGGCAGGTATCGAACCCGTGTCCTCATGCTCACCAGTCTGACGCGCATCCGACTGAGCTACCGAGGCAGGCGTCAATTCTCTTACCAGCAGGATATCCACAATATCATAGCCTTTCAGGAATGATGTCTTGTCAAATATATCATAGAGCTTCTTCATCCCAGCTTTAGATGCCCTGTTAAAAGGAAATACATAAAAAACCTCTTTATAACACTGTTCATTATAACATGTTTTTAGATAAAGTGTATAGATAATGGAAAGAGTGTTAGGATTACATTAGGGCTGCACTGTAGATAGTCTCAGTTGGTCTTGCTAGTTATTTTAAACATTGATGGCTAAATCCATGTTAAGGTCTTTTGCACTTCAATTTAGAGAAAAAACTTATTGAGTCAAAATTTATTAAAGACAGAGTTGTTGCCCTGTGTGTTTTGTTGTTGTGACTAATTATAGCAAGTTTCATTTGAATATCTTGCATAGTTTCATAACTATGGTTAAGTTGATAAAGGGACACAAGTCAAAATTTATTAAAAACTAGCGTTGTTGCCCTTCGCTACACATGTGCATACTGTTACTGTCAAATGGGTACACCAAGTTTCATTGGAATGTCTATAGCAGTTTAAATTATGGAGAAAAAAAAATTAAGATGAAAATGTTCAAAATTTGAATTTTACAATTGACCATATAAACTCTAACAATATTGTAGTAACATAACTTGCCATAAAATTGTGCATTGTTGTTGTGAACTTATGTCTGATCAATTGTTGGAAGTTATTGAGAAAAAATATGAAAAATGTGCATGGAAAGACAGACAGGATGATTACTATAGGGCAACCACAAAAATTTGCAGGGCCCTAATTAGCAGCAATAGACATTTTATTTTCTTTTTTCTATTATTCAGAGGAAATAAATCCTGAGAATTGTCTCCCAGTAAATGATTCACATGCCTTAAATATTTAGAAAATGATATCTGTGTTGCTGTGATTGGCCCTAGAGAGTCAAGATAACATGTCTGTACACCTAATATGAATGAAAACTTCATATACAATAGCAAATTAGCAGATGATTCACATGAAATGTGAATTTTCAAACATCACGAAAACATGCCTGTATAATTTAGACCCCCTTGAACCCCACTTTTATGTAGTAAAACTGGGGTTCACAGGGGTAAACCTTATTTTTCTTATTTCTGCTCTAAAATATAGATTGTGGGTACTCGTTAGGACCTCCTCGATGAGGCGGTTCTAACAAGTACCCACAATCTATATTTGAGCAGAAATAAGAAAAATATCACAATTTTTGATCTTAAATTTTTTTTTTTTTTTCAGGGGTAAAATAAATTTACAATGTACACATGTATTTGTATAGGCATGTTTTCGTAATGATAGTTAAACAAGTGGCCCATGGGCCACTTTGCTCGGGGCACTGCCCACTGGCAGAAATGTATTTTAACCATGAAAGCCCTGTGCCCAGGGATGCTAATGATAAAATTTGGACCCAATCAGCCTAGTGGCTTCAGAGGTCTGATGTCACTTGAATTTGTTGTAGGAGAACAGATGACAATTGACAAATTTTCATCTGTGGCAGCCAATAGGCCTTAAAGTACATTATAAAAGGAACATTTCTATGAAAGTATGACAAAATATCTTGAAAGACAAACGAGGGTAGGCTGAAAAATTCTGAGCCTGACCAAGATCCAATGGTTTGTCCATGCCAAAAATGCCTTATTTTTCAACATAGTCTCCCTTCCTGTCCACACACTTCCTCCAGCGATGCTGGAGTCCTTGGATCCTAATGGTATCATCATTGTGCTTGAAGCCTTGTCATGCGAGTTCCGCTCTGGAGTCCCCTGGGAGGACCTGTATGCTGATGACCTTGTCATCATAGCTGAATCCCTTGAGGAATGTGTCAGGAGGCTCTTAACTTGGAAAGACGCAATGGAGGCGAAAGGGCTGAGAGTGAATGCAGGAAAGACAAAGATCATGATCTGTGGTACAGTCTGGACCTCTTGCAGAGTACAGGCCAGTTCCCATGCGCTGTATGTCGCACTGGAGTGGGCAGCAACAGTATCTTTTGTAATGACTGCAAGTTCTGGGTGCACAAGAAATGCAGTGGGCTCAAACACTTGATAGAGGACCCTGATTACAGGTGTACACGGTGCCAAGGAACTGCACGCCCCTTAGATGGCAGACCACAGAGGGAAGTCCAAGTCGGATCCGACAAGCTGGAGGTTGTAGCTTCCTTTTGCTACCTAGGTGATATGCTCTCTGCAGCGGCTGGTTGCGACCTTTCAACTACATCATGTGTGAAAACAGCCTGGAAGAGATTCAAGGAGTTGCTTCCAGTTCTCTCTTCCCGCCACCTCTCGTTCAAGACACTTGGCTATGTGAATAGCTCTTCTGTGCGGAGCGCAATGCTCCATGCCAGTGAGACATGGCCATTGACAAAGCCAAACCTCCAACGTCTACAGCGAAATGACAGGGCAATGATCAGACAGATCTGCAATGTCAAGCCACAGGACACTGTCACCATCAGGTCCAGTGAGTTACTTGAGTGTCTTGGCATTGAGGACCTGGACCTCATCCTGAAAGAGAGAAGGCTTCGCTGGTATGGACATGTGGAATGCTCCATTGGTGCAGTCAAGACTGCCTGTGACATACAGGTAGGTTGAAAGGGGGGGCCAGGAAGGCCCAAGATGGCCTGGAAGCAGCTAACAGAAAGAGATTGCAGAGAATGGAAGCTCTCTGCTATCAATCCTCATGATAGACAAGCCTGGAGATCTGGTGTAAGATCTGCCATGCGTGCAGCAAGCCAGCTACCTGGAAGGGGGCCCACTTATGTGGACGTTGCCCCAGTACCTGCACGTTAATAAAAAATCCGTTGATGATGAAGGTCTCATCTTGGTCCCTGAAAAACTCCTCCACAGCAGCTATCACCTCCTCGTCTGACCGATAATGCTGCCCAGCCAAGTGCTTTTTCATGTTTGGAAACAGGAAATAATCTGATGGAGCTAGATCAGGTGAATACGGAGGGTGATGGACAAGTGTGAAGCAACAGTCATGCACAGTAGCCATTGCAAAAACTGATTTATGAGCAGGCCCATTGTCCTGATGGAACAAGACCCCTTTTGTCAATTTTCCGGGTTGTTTAGCCTAATTGCTTTTCGCAATTGTTTTAGCAGATCTGCATCATACTCCCCGTTAATTGTTCTGCGCTTTTGAAGGTAATCTATGAATATTATACCCTTGGCATCCCAGAACACTGATGCCATCACCTTCCCTGCAGTGGAGACGACCTTTGCCTTCTTTGGAGGGGATGAGCCAGGGTGCTTCCATTGCATGGATTGTCTTTTGGTCTCTGGCTTAAAGTGATGAACCCAACACTCATCCTGAGTGACAAAATGGTCAAGAAAACCATATTGGTCTGCTTCAAAAACAGCCAAGTTGGCTTGGGACAGGTTCAGTCTGGTCAACTTTTGGTCAGGCGTCAAAAGCCATGGCACCCATCTGCTCCAGGGTTTTGCAACAGATGCATGTGAGCGACACTGGTCTATAATTTGCTGCATCATATTTTTCTCCTTTTTTTATAGATCGGGGCAACATTTGCTTGTCGCCTGTCATCTGGTTCAGCGCCCTGGGCAAGTGATTCATTGAAGTTAAAGGCCAGCATGGGAGACTTTTCAGCACCACATTCCTTAAGCACCCTGGCATTCAGGTCATCCGGCCCAGATGCCTTATGTATCTTGAGCTTGCTCAACAGTTTAGCGACCCCCTTTGGGTCAACTGTTATGTCCCCCATTGAGGGGAACTGACTTCTACCTTTGGATGGTAGCTCACCATCAGTTTCACGCGTAAATGCAGATTGGAACTGTTTGTTACATATATTGGCCTTATCGTGCAAATCTGTTTTTACAATGCCATTTTCCCTTAATGAAGTGATCCCAAACGCTTCCTTTTCAGGGACTTTACGAATGACCAAAACTTTTTAACTTTACCATTCTTCTGGGGACTACTGGGATTTGCATTATCATCCTCAAAGGGAAAGATGCTGCAAACATGCTTCCAATATCCATCTCTTATTACCTTCTGTATGTGCTATGAACCGTTTCTAATGGCTCTCAACGTCAGGGCTGCTAGACTTACGAGCACGAAAGTACATTTGATTGCATCTTCAAATTAGATGCTTGATTATGTTATCAATCCAAGGTGCACTATGCTTTGTTTTGGTAATTTTCGTTGGAATAAACCTTTTCATAGCCGCAGTTAATTCGGTCTTAGAGTGATGTAGAGCCATGTAGGCACTAGAGCGATGACTTACTTTTTTGTTAGTTATAAGATCCTGAAGAAACTGAAGGGGCTATGGTGATGACAATGTCAAAAACAGGATTTTCTGCAATTTAAAGGATTGTGATGTTATACTGAAATTGGTCAAGAAATGTAGGCTCTAGAGCGTTGACAAAGTTTATAAAAATAGCCCCAGTGACCTTGACCTTGAGGCCACCACCTTGAAAGTTGAATTTGCTCTAGATATTGTCTTAAGGAACATTTGTGTAAAGTTATATTAAAATCTGTAAAGAAATGTCGGCATTAGAGCGATGACAAAGTGTTTCTATAAATAGTCACAGTGACCTTGACCTTGAGGTCATGGCCTTGAAAGGAACATTTATGTGAAGTTATATTGAAACCAGTCAAGAAATGTAGGCCCTAGAGCAATGACAATGTTTTTCTAAAAATAGCCACAGTTAAATTGTAATGTAGAAGCCACGACCTTTAAAGTCGAACTCGCTCAAGATATATTGTCATAAGGAACATTTCTGTGAAGTTATATTGAAATCAGTGAAGAAATGTAGGCACTAGAGGGCTGACAAAGTTTTTGTAAAAAAAGCTACAGTGACCTTGACCTTGAGGCCACATCCTTGAAAGTCAAACTTGCTTAAGGCATTGTCATAAGGAACATTTGTGGGAAGTTATATCGGTCAAGAAATGTAGGCACTAGAGCGATGACAAATGTATGTTTGCTGAAGACAAGGTCAAAGATAGGCATTTTCTGCAATCAAGGGGGACATAACTCTCTGAAATATAGGCTGACCTCATCAATTTTTTAACTCAGCCAAGGTTTTTTCCCTTACTTACATGAAAGTTTCAAAAAGTTCCTCTGAAAACTGATGGGGCTGCGGTGATGACACGGTCAAAACTAGGCATTTTCAGAAATCAAGGTCGAAGTAACTCTATGACAGATAGGCCGACCTGGCCAGTTTTCGAACTCATCTGAGCTTTTATCCCCGACTTAATTTACTTGTTTGTAAGTTTCAAGAAGATCCGATCAAAACTGAAGCGGCTACAGTGATGACAAGGTCAAAAATAAGCAGTTTTAGCAAAGTAGGGGACATAACTCTGTGAATAATTGACCAACAGCGCAAGTTTTCGAACTCATCCTAGCTTTTAACCCTGACTTACTTGTATGTAAGTTTTAGGAAGATCCGATCAAAACTGAAGGGGATACGGTGATGACAAGGTCAAAAATATGCCTTTTTAGTAATCAAGTGGACATAACTCTATAATTAATGGGCCGACCTTGCCAGTTTTCGAACTCATCCAAGCTTTCATCCCCAGACTACTTATATATAAGTTTCAGAAAGATCCGATCAAAACAAGCATTTTCCCATAATAAGTCTATGGGACCTTGTGGTTGCCATAGCAACCAAAGTTTTCATTCAATTTCGATAAAAAGAGAATGTCATGAATGCCCGACCAGAGGCATGCTTCAGATAAGAAATGATTGAGATCAGCCTGCAAAGATACAGCTGATCAAAAGTGTGGACGGACGACGGACAGAGGGACTACCATGATCCTATAAGCTCCTCTGGAGCCTTTGGGCCAGGTGAGCTAACAAGTGGGGAGGGGTATCTATCCATTTGACAATACAGAGCTGACTTGTATGTCACTATCTGGGCACCTTGTGGACATTGAGGGTCAGGTCCTAGTGCACCAGACAGAGATGAACAGGCTCAGACTAACTAACAATGCTTCATGGTGAAGGTGAAAGGAGGGGGGTGGGGGTGTAAAGGATCCCTTTGACACATTGAAGGTCAGGTCCTAGTGACAGGCTCAGTTTAACTAACAATGACTCATTGTGTGTATGTGTGTGTGTGTGGGGGGGGGGGGTGTATCCTTTGACAAGACAGAGCTGACTTATATGTCTCTATCTGGGCACCTTGTGGACAATAAGGTCAGGTCCTACTGCACCATATGGAGATGAACAGCCTCAGTCTAACTAAAGGGGGTGTGAAGGGGGTGGGGAGGTGGTATGGGAGGGTGGGGAGGGGTGGCCCTTTGTAAAATGTACCACTGTATTCATAAAATACCCCTCCTGGACAAGGAATTACCAAAAGAGGACAATTCTGAGCACGTTTGATGATGAATAGACCATAGCAGTGGGCCTCTACATCGTTAACAAGGTTTTTCTGAGATTGAACCAAAACTGTGGCCTCTAAAGTGTTGACAAGGTTTTCTACGATATGACCCACTGACCTACTTTTTGATCCGACATGACCCATATTTGAACTTGACCTCTATTATGATGTGATGATGATCATTCTGAGCAAGTTGGATGATGATTGGACCAAAACTGTTGCCTCTAGAGTGTTAACAAGGTTTATCTATGATTCAACCTACTGACCTACTTTTTCATCCAACATGATTCATATTCGAACTTGACCTAGATATTGTTATGATGATCATTCTGAGCAAGTTTGATGATGATTGGACCAAAACTGTGGCCTCGAGAGTTTTAACAATGTTTTTCTATCATTTGACCCACTGACCTACTTTTTGACCCATCATGACTCATACTCGAATTTGACCAAGATATTGTCAAGATGATCATTCTGAGCAAGTTTGATGATGATGTGACCAAAACTGTGTTAACAAGGTTTTTCTACTGACCTACTTTTTGACCCCACATGACCCATATTCTAACCTGAACTATATTGTCAAGTGGATCTTTCTGAGCAAGTTTGAAGATGATTAGACAAAAATTGCAGCATCATGACTGTTAGTTAACAAGGTGTTTCTATGATTTGACCTACTGACTTTTTAACCCAACATGACCCATATTCGAACTTGACCTAGATATTGTCAAGGCAATCATTCTGAGC
This sequence comes from Lucinisca nassula, assembly GCA_963580285.1. Taxonomy (NCBI): domain Eukaryota; kingdom Metazoa; phylum Mollusca; class Bivalvia; order Lucinida; family Lucinidae; genus Lucinisca; species Lucinisca nassula. The sequence continues at coordinate 58,398,341 of OY757024.1, read as the reverse complement.
AAGTTTAATGATAATTGGACCAAAACTGTGGCCTCTAGAGTGTTAACAAGGTTTTTCTATGATCTGACCTACTTTTATACCCAACATGATCCATATTCAAACTTGAATTTGAACTTGTCATCATGATCATTCTGAGCAAGTTTGATGATGAATGGACCAAAACTGTGGCCTCTAGAGTGTTAACAAGAGAAGTTTACACACGCATGATGCACTTTGATGCCAGACATCTCACGGTCACAATAGCTCACCCTGACCTTCGGTCAGGTGAGCTAAAAATATCACATTTTTTCATCTTAAAATTTTAATTTTTTCGGCGGTAAAGTTTACTATGTATTTGTATAGGCGTGTTTTTGTACTGTATTAAAGGATCCATTGCGCTATAACAAATAGTGTTATAAAGAGATTTATGTGTATAAGAACCTGTCATTCTCCTCCCTGAAACAATTATACAGAATCAAGATAAAAAGAAGTGACCATAGTAAGGGTAAGTGACCAGATTTTTAAATAAAATGCTCTTCCTTGTCAGAATTGTTTTTGCTCTCTGATATTATCAACATGGATGAAAGGCCATGTGAAATTTAAATGTTCAGTTTAAAGTGGAATTCTTGTTGTTTTTTCTAAACAAACATTGCTCTCAGATTTAAAGTTACTCTCCTCTATTTTATGATATGATACAAGTTTCTACACTGTCAAATGCAATACTGGTAACACAGGTGCTAAACTTGATTCTGTCATAAAGTCATTGTACGATTGCCTATCACTCACATAGTTACCAAATACAATAGCAATACTGGTAACTATATAAAGTCCTACAGGTGCTATACTTGATTCTGCCCCGCACACGGCCCTGCCAGAAGGGAACTAAAGGGAGAACTTACAACATTAGGATACCAAGGGGAGATAAACGCGGTTTCTCTGCTCAATCTAAATTCACAGGAAATGAGGACGCAGTCTTCAAATTCTTTGAGAAAACAAACTACCTGGACAAAATATAGGGGAAAACTAAGGGCGCAGACTAAATTTAATCGCATTGTACCGTAAAACACACCCCGTACGAGAATACATACTTTAAACCTAAATCTCTAGAGACCCGAGTTCAGAACAGTAAAAATAAATATTCGAACCGCACCTTAGACGCCACCAACCAAAAAGGGCCGTAGTGATCAAAGAGCGGCCGTCTCACAGCGAAAAGGGGAACAAAGTCAACAATAGGCGCTGTGGTTGCGGCCTCGGCTTTGCACTTAGGAGTGCCTATCGGTGACAGCGATCCCTGGATCACTGTGAGAAGACCATAGCAGAAAGGGGCATGGACTCACCACAAGGAAAATCCATGGCCCCGACCCACCCTCCAGAGGGGGTGTGGCAAGCAAGAAGTTAAGACAAGGTGTAGCGTTGTGGTTGCGGCCCACTGGCTTTGCACTTATGAACGCTGCACCAAAGCCCTAGCGGATCAGGAGCCACACAGCCCGAAAGAGGACCACACGAAAGCACGCCAGGACTGGGCATGGACCCACCACAAGGAAAATCCGTCGCCCAGCCCCTCCTGAGGGGGTGAGGCAAACGGGAAGTCAGAACGAGACGTAGCGCTGTGGTTGCGGTCCTTGGACTTTGCACTTAGGAGCGTTGCGTCAAAAGCCTGGCTGATCGAGAGCCACACAACCCAAAGGAGAACGGCACAACAGCACACTAGCAAACAAAGCCTCTCCTTCAGGAACGCATATAGAAAAGTGGGACAGAAATAAGAAACAAGACGCCTTATCACATCTTTTTCTTTCTTTTTTCGCAACTTTCACTTTCGAATAAAGGATGTACATTATAAGGTTACCCAAACGGAATGACCTGGGGCCCTCAAAAGGGCCTTTTGCATACCACCACGACTGAAAAAACGCATCTCGCCTGGTATATCATACAGCCCTCCGTACTGCCCTTGTCCCATAACATAAAAATCACCAAAAACAGCAAATTGCGCCATGACCGTAATAAAGACAGATGGTCAAGATGGCCACATATCAATACAGACAAGGGCAATTAACTAATTAACTAGGGCATGACTTAGCGCGGACCTGAAGGAAGGCTTTTAACACACACAACCACCCAAGCGAAACTAAAACAACATACAACCACACTAGATATGTAGATATAGTGATAGTTGTAGGATAGGAATACAGTAGAGAGGATAGTATAGAAAAGAGAGATCAAAAACCTGGAGTTAGAAGAAGAAGAAGAAGAGTTTTCTCAAAAAGCGATTTCAAACATTTTTATTTGTGTAAATATGAAACATTAAAAACAAGATCGCATAGGAGCACCCGACTGCGCACGTGCGCAGGCGGACGCTTGTATGCGACCTACATGATTAAATAACAATTTGCACTAACCACTTTGACTAAAGAGATTGGCTAACGTTGTCTCGGGTCCCCAAACGGCTAGGCAAGAATACTTTTTTTTGTTTTTTTATCTCTACTATGATGCCTTCCTACACGTAGGATGCGATAGTGATATGCAAACATGGCGACACAAAATGACTCTCCTACGGTCCCACAGAATACGACATCCTGCGTCGAGGAGGGCATCACCTTTTCTTGACTTCAAACGAAAAAGCATAAAAGGGGATTGACCTACTTTCCACATCCTCCGCGATAGAGGTCACCCACTAACTAAAATAAATACGAATTAGGGCCCGAGACGGCGGAAGCCAACACACCATGTTACTATGTTATATGTTGTATGTACAGAATAAACAAGAACAAAACACAAATATAATCTTCAAGCACAACCTTGCAGGTACAAAAATTGTCCTTCCCAGCAACTGTGGGCGGATGGGCTTGTCCCAAAAAGGACAACAACACAAACGAGATCGGCAAACGTTGTCTCAGGCCTCCAAATGGCTAGGCAGGAATACACTTTCCTCCTATGGTGCCTCCCTTCAGTAGGATGCGTAAATGATATGCAAACATGGCGACTGACCCACTTATGGTCCCGCAGAGTGCGGCATCCTACCTCGAGGAAGGCATCACTTTTTCTTAACTTAAAACGGCAAATGCATAAAAAGGGACTGACCTACTTTGCACATCCTCCGCGATAGAAGTCACTCACTAACAAAATAAATACGAATTCAAGCCCGAGACCGCGTAGGCCGGCACTTCATGTTATTATGTTACATATTGTTTGTACAGATAAACAAAAAAAAAACACAAAATATAAACCACTAGCACAATCTTGCAGGTACAAAAACTGTCACCCCCAGCAACTGTGAGCGGGTGGGCTTGCCCTAAAACGGACAACACCACCTTTAAGGCACATGAAAAACAAACAAAACAGGTCCGTGGCGGGGTAAGCACATCCGCCCGCATATATATACTTAAAAAATAGACCACTCAACAAGCTGGGGAAACAGACCAAACAATGTAAAAATGTACATACTTTACATAAATATACAAAAATCAAATAAAAAAAAAAAAAAATTAAAAAAAAAAATACCAATATCAAAATTGACCCTTTCCTGCTCTGACACGGTTCGGCATATTGACAAGCAAAAAATTATAAGGTCGAGTAGAAGACCAAATGGACCGACTGCAGCGGACTTACGATAGACACGGACGGACGGGGCTGGAGCCGAGGGATGGTCTCCCCATTCACCGGCAACGTGGAATGGGGATACCACCGAACGGCTACGGTGTAGTGCCAGAATGGATTCGTTCCCTGGGACCCCACCAGCTGACGACCCGTGACACGGGGAAACTGGAAACAACAACAACAACTACTTGATTCTGTCATAAAGTCATTGTACAATTGCCTATCACTCTCATAGTTACCAAGTACAATAGCAATACTGGTAACTATATAAAGTAACATAGGTTTGTAGCGCTTTGTCCGTTCTATGCAACGCTCCGCTCGATTGAGGCACTTTCTAAAATGGCTGCCAAAATAGAATGATTTTCAAACCCGAAAATTTCCAAGAAAAAAAAAGATGCGGTGCTTGCTTGATTGTTCTTGTTTTCTGTTGTCATTTCTGCTAAAATTGTTAAGAAAAAAGCAATGAATGGCTAAAAATAGACACTCAATAAGTCGCGATGTCGGGCACTGCCATTTTGTTTTGCCTAGTTGCTATGCAACGTAGAATGAGGCGGCTCAAAACACTGTTAGGAAGCACTACAAAGCGCTTTTTTGTGGCGGCCCATTGCTTACAACTCTCCCCAGGCGCGCTGGAGAAAGGCAGTGACTTTTACGTACGTACACCACTGCTACCCATTTACACCTGGGTGGAGTGGGGCATTGGCAATATGTGTCTTGTCCAGGGACACACCTCGGCTCTGGTGGCATTGATTCCAACCCAAAACCTCTCGATCATATGTCAAACGCACTAACCACTGAGCTATCAAGGCTGCGGGTTTATGGGAGTATAGATTATAATTCTGCTCAAAGACATAGGTTGTGGGTACTCGTTAGAACTGCCTCAATGGGTACTTGTTAGAATTGCCACATTGAAGCAGTTCTAATGAGCACCCAAAATCTATGTTGCAGTAAAAATAAGAAAAATATCAAGGATTTTCATCAGAAAAGTAGCCATTTTGGAGATGTGAAAAAAATGTACTCTGGTGGCCATCTTGTTTGTCAGAGGACAACGATTTTAGCTATTTTGGTAGGGAGTCATTTGGGCAACATTCCTGTGAAGTGTGATTCAAATTGGCCCAAGGGTTGAGGAGGAGTTTGTGTTTGAAGCAAATTTACGATGTTTTTCTATTTTTAGCTATGGCGGCCATTTTGCTCATCAGAACAATACCGTTTTAGCAATTTTAGTAGAGGGTCACCTAAGCAACATTCCTATGAAGTTTGAATTAATTTAGCCCAAGGGTACAAGAGGAGTTGTCGTTTAAAGAATTTTCTATTTTTAGCTCTGATGGCCTTTTTGTTCACCGGAGCTGAAACATTTTAGCTATTTTGGTAGAGGGTCACCTAAGCAACATTCCTATAAAGTTTGAATGAAATTGGCCTTAAGGTACAGGAGAAGTCGTCTTTTAAAGATTTTTCTATTTTTAGCTCTGGTGGCCATTTTGTTCAGTGGATAGGAAAAATTTTAGCTATTTTTGTAGAGAGTCATCTCAGCAATAGTCCTATGAAGTTTTATTGAAATTGGCTCAAGGGTTAAAGAGGAGTTAGCATTTAAAGCAAATTGCTGAAGCCGCACGACACATGACACACGACGGACATTGACCGATCACAATAGCTCACCATGAGCACTTCCTGCTCAGGTGAGCTAACAAAAAGCAAAAGGTTTTCCCTGTGTATGTAAAAACAAAGGGCCCCGGGGCTGGGTTTTTTATTGGCCCCAGTGCTATATTTTGAACAATCTTGGTAGAGGTCCACTAGATGAAGCTACACACCAAATATCAAAGACCTGGTCAATATAAGTCAATGTCAAACCAAAGGGCCCCTGGTTGGGGGCATTTTTGGCCCCAGGGCTATAATTTGAACTAGAGCTATCACTAAAGGTGATGAATACCCCCACAAAAACTGCCTTGATAGTACAACAGCGGCATTTTGCAATTTTTTCACTTGAAAGGGGCCATAACTATGTCGAAAATTGACGAATTGTAGTGGAAATCTAACATGACCTGTATTTTATGATGTTACATCAGTGTACCAAAAATTATAAAAATCGGTGAAGTGCTTTTTGAGTTATCGGCTGGAAACAAAGTCAACAGACCGACCGACCGACCGACAAGCTCACTCCTATATACCCCCCCAAATTTCATTTGTGGGGGTATAACGATCTTGATAGAGGTCCACAAGACGAAGCATCATACCATATATCAAACGCCTGAGCCTTCTGGTTTCAGACAAGAAGATTTTTAATGGTTTTCCCTATATAAGTCTATGTAAAACCAAAGGGCCCCGGGGCGGGGGCATTTTTGGCCCCAGGGCTATAATTTGAAAACCTTGGTAGAGGTCAACTAGATTAAGCTACACACCAAATATCGAAGACCTGGGTCTTGCAGTTTCAGAGAAGATTTTTTAAGTTTTCATTTAAAAAAATCTATTTTTGGCTCGCACGGATGCACACAAGTATGCACAATGGATGAAAAGTGATCCCAAAAGCTCACTTCGTCACTACATGACAGGTGAGCTAAAAATAAATAAAATTGCAAGCACTGCATGATCACAGGACTTTGAATTTATGTCAAATGAGCATGAAACAAGCCCCATAAGGCGATTTTTAATAGGTGAGTCTGAAAGACGAACAAGGAATGAAACACAGTGATTTTCACTTCCGGGTTCAAAAACTATTCCGTTGCGCTTCTAGACGTGGTATCAGAAAATTTTATAAAGGCATGCCAGCTACCGAATACATAAACATATACTCTTTCAATCTGCATAAGACAAGATATCATTGATCCTTTACTGGATGAAAATTTAATCTTTTTCATTGACAATTTTCCACACTTCCTCAAAACCGGAGTTCCATTGCTCGATCAGAAGCGATCCGACTGAATGATAATCCCGCACTTTCAAGGGCTCTTTACTAAACACCGGTACTTCCGGCAATATTACAGGTGTTTATCGAAGACTAATGGACAGTACATCCATGAGTAGACTCATTATCAGAATCAGAATTGTTTACAAGTTTAATTGTAAAACGTCCTTAGACAATCCTTCACCAGGACATTCGACCGACAAAACTAGTCCCTAGACCTCACAAGGGTGGTGAATGTAGAGATGGAGTCATCTGCACCTTCTGCAGACATCATGAGTGATGAGGGGAGCTCTTCCAGTCTGAGATTGTCCTAGGCATGAAGCTAAAATTGTAGATGTCAGTCTTAGTGCCAATTGTTTTTTTTTTTTTTTTTGTTGTTGTTTTTTTGTGTGTTTTTTGTTTGCTTTTTTTAGGGGGGGGGGGATTGTTAAAACACGACTCATCCAGCAGATAGATAGATAGATAGATAGATAGATAGATAGATAGATAGATAGATAGATAGATAGATAGATAGATAGATAGATAGATAGATAGATAGATAGATAGATAGATAGATAGATAGATAGATAGATAGATACTGCTAATATAGAAACCATTTTCAACCGCATCTATAGGCTAGCTGATGTAAATGAACTTTCACATTTCATGATTTAAAAAGGGAAAATATAGATCTGCTGCGGGGGAACTTAGTAAAATGTTTTTTTCCTCTACTTTTTATTGTAAAATAAACGCATTGAAAGGTAGTTTAGGTCGTAGTACCAAAGCGTTAATCCCAAATCATTAATCCGTAGACAAATGGCAAATATCAATGTTTAGACCAAACTACATGGACTCCAGAAAATGGTAATCAGGCATGTTAGGATTGTAAGCATTACTTGGTAAGCAAGCTTCGCCCACCATCCCTATCGACCTTAGGAAGAAAAGCTGTAAATGCCAAGAAGGGTATGTCCGAGATTTTGGAAGTCTTCCAATGGCTTTCCATTGGCAAACACATCAGAAATAATTCTGGAAATGGCAACATTGTACGGATCAACAAGAGCATGGTGACTCCCGTAGAACTTCTTAAGTGTTGATACCAGTTTGGTTTTTTGATATCCTTGCATAACAACCTTGTAGTGAGCACCTTCCCAGGTTCCATGCAGTCCTGATACTTCGAACAGGCTCTAGCATAACGGAACAAATTAACTATGAAGCTCTTTACATGAAGTATTCGTTCATATGATTACGGTACCTAACTGTTTATATGTCGACTGAGTGTCGAAATGACCTTTGTTCAAGGCTCGAGTCTCATTTATCCTGCAATTCCAATGATCGAGTCATGAATATTGCTGTCCAATAAATCAACATCCTGAAAGCTACAGGTTAGCTGGAGTCAGACTTTCAATGAGCCAACCTAACTCCTATTCCAGATTTTCAGTAAGCCCGCATCTGTAAGCAGCTGAATCCTTAATGATGCAGAACATAAGTCAGGACTAGAAACTTTTCCTCTTCTTTGCATAATAATCAATTCTCAGACAGCTCACCAATAGACAGAAAAGTTCGCCATTCACAAGTATGGTCAATCGAACACAATGTACCATTTATCCATAATCCCCTTTAATTACCCTTGATTTCCAATCATAATTATCAGTCACAGGTCGTTTATCATTGAACAAATTTGTCGGTGAATTGTCTCCAAAAACCGGGTCGGTGAGTTGTCTGGTCGGTGAACTGTCTCGATTCCGTTACCGGCGAATTTGAAGCATACAAAAATGGAAATCAGACGAAAATTTTTGATTTGAATTCAGATTTCATTTCATAAAAATGATTTATTAATCTTTTATTTATTAAACTATTTTATCAGAAAATATTAACATTTGTTTTTTATTTTATATTCAGTCCGTGTCAGGTTATTCACTCGGATCGCTTCTGATCGAGCAATGGAACTCCGGTTGTTAGGAAATGCAGAAAATTGCACATGAAAAAGATTAAAATTTCATCCAGTGAGGGATCAGTGATAACTTGTCTTGTGCAGATTGAAAGAGTATATGTTTATGTATTCGGTGGCTGGCATGTCTTTATAAAATTTTCTGATACAACGTCTTGAAGCGCAACGGAATAGTTTTTGAACCCGGAAGTGAAAATCACAGTGTTTCATTCCTTGTTCGTCTTTCAGACTCACCTATTAAAAATCGCCTTATGGGGCTTGTTTCATGCTCATTTGACATAAATTCAAAGTCCTGTGGCATGATGCCCCGCCACTATAATTACATCAAGCAAGTGCCTTATCACAGTGAAAAAGGAATTCAAAGTAAGGATGCATTAATGAAATTGACAGGAATACGTGACTAAGATAACTATTTTAAATGTTCAAAGAGCCATGGCTCCAAAAGGAAGTAAACCAGAATGAAAATTCTCATTTTCAGTTTTTGGGGACTGGTGCCCTTTAAAACTAAAGTCAAGGTCTTTAAAATCTAGTCAAATCTTTGGTCAACTGCAATGATATTTTGTACCAAGTTAGACCACATTTCACTGATGTGTTTATGAAATAGGGTACAGACAAGCCATCTTTGACCCAAAATTGACAGTTTTTGGGGGCCTGTGCTGTTGAAAATAAGGTCAAGGTCACCTAAACCTAAAGCTTGTTTTCCCCATCTTAGTGATGTAGCCGTACAAGTTTGGTCAGAATCAATCATTAGGTTAAGGAGATATAGTGCATAGATGCTTTTCATAGAAAATGCATCATACGGTTGACTGGCGATTAATCTCAAAGACCAGTACATAGACTGATATTTATAGTTGAAAATGTTAGTACACATGTAACGGTCTTAAAACACACACACATGCACACAGGCATGCACACACACACAATACACATGATTTTCATTGTGTTTTTTTTTTTCTTTTTTTCTGACAGCTACCTGTATTTATTGTAGCTGTATTTGTATACGAGGACTGTTCAAATATGAATGCAACTAAGCACATAAAAATGATTCTGTGATAGATTTCGATGAAAAATTTATTTTGTCCCCTCAAAGTATTCCCATTTAACAGATAAACAAACTTTCAGTCTTCTGATCCAATCATTGAATGCATTTTGGTAGTCTTTTCGAGGTATACTATGAAGGTACTGGAAAATTGCAGAACCGAGGTGTTTGCACTGTACTAATTTTCGACCAGAAAGGTATTTTTTCAGCCGCGGGAACAAAAATAAAGTCTCGCAGGGCAAGGTCAGGGGAATACGGGGGTTGAGGGAGTTCAACAATCTTTTCCTGCTTCAGATAGTCTTGCACAATGAACGCCTTGTGCGATGACCCATTGTCATGTAGCAATCGGACATTGGCCAAACCAGTTGCGGGTCTTCGTTCTTATCGAACGATATACATGGCTAAAGTGCACAGATTTTAACAGGTTTGGTATCAATGTATAGGTAAAATATTTTTCTACGCTGTGATATTTATTTCCAGGTGATTTTCGCATTAGTGCATGAGAAAACGTTCTACTTGCATTCATATTTGAACAGTCCTCGTATTATGTTTTCAATGCTTGTGTAAATATTGTAAATGTTTTGCGGGCCTCATGGAAGATAAGCTCCTATGCTGAATTTGTAACCCTCGTAAAATAAAGACTTTACTTACTTACTTACTAGAAATGGCTATGTTCAATGTTCAAGGGGCGATAACTCCAAAAGTAGAAAAATCAGAGTTATGGTTCATATGTTCTGCACGTTGTTTCATTCTGTTTTAATATCAAATATAACTACCCATCACTACAATTATAGCCTTTTCACCAGACGCAGGTCTGGGTCAGTCTGACAAAAAAAAAACTAGCCAGAAATGCCACCGGCAAGTCCCTTTTCCCGTGACCTCCCCAGGGTCGAGTCCTGATTGGTCGCTGATGTCAATGACCTATCAGACCAATAGGCAGACGATACAGGTCACGTGACCGGGATTTTCGCGCCGAGAGGTCATTATTTCTTCAGACTTACATGGGGTAGGATCATGACAAACTACATTCCATGGAAGAATGGATAAACGGATAAGTGTTTTATTCTTTGAGTTTCCACAACGTACTTAGGCTTTTTAAGCTTATTGTTTATTCCGAAATTCTTAGAGACTTTATTTCGTGTGTTTCTGCCGACATTACATGTGTAGTGGTTGTCCGCCATTTTGAATTTTCACTTGGAAGTTTTGTTTATCATGTGATCAACCGTTTTTGGTTTTTGATAAGCACCACACTTCTTTTCATGTTATGTGCCAGGGTATACGCTCGTATTATTCCTGGCAATGTTTTAATAGAAGTCGGCCTTGGGGAAACTTAAATTGCCAGAAAAGGGGACGGTTTTTGTGCGTGTTCCTTCCACTTCCGGTATCGGAAGACGTTGTATTGCTGAATAAAAATTCTCAGCATTAATTTAGTTTTGAACATGTGCAAGACCCGTCTTCGTCTAGCACTTATAAATTCCACGATGCAGATGGATAATATTCAGGTCCCTTTGTGGCCTTTCTATAGTTTCTTCTAAACAGAATCCATCCAATTCGTGTGGGTCACCATTGCCGAATCAAGATGAGCCAGTCTATGTCCCCACCTCCCATTTGGGCCTGGGTTGACTAGGATAGGTTCGTCGACCGCCCCGTAGAGACCCTGCTCATAATTGCGGGGACTCCGGGGTGCGGGGAACCTATGCCCAAATTTTTTGCCGAATCCATGTTACATACAAATTTTGGTACGGCTCCGATCCCGGTTTTTATCGGGTAACTTTTCCGAACCTTCGGTACTTAGTTTACCTTGGTCATATGCTTCTTTCCTCTTATTATGATAAATTTTTGTTATCATAATCATTAATTTTCTCAGATATGCCCACCATTCTGATTTTGCGGAATCTTACCGAATTTCATGTCTGATTTCCACTTTACAATTTTGGACATCAAAATTCCGGCTAAAACGGTTCCTGATAAAAGTAATTGAACTTGTGTTTTCCTATTCACCGGTAGTAAATTGGATTGTTTTCCCTTTTAAAACATACAGATTTGGGCATTGTTTATTGGTATACCGTAACTATTGCAAGTGAATCCGGGACGTTTCGGTACTGAGTCGTTTCGGCCTGGGTCATTTCGGCCCGAATTTGCACCTGGGTCGATTCGGCCTATTTCGGTGGGTCGTTTCGGCCTTGGGTCGATTGGGCCTTGATCGTTTTAGGTTCTATTTATTAGATGCATAAATTCATCGCAGATTACTCAATCTGTTACCCGTACTGAAGTCATCGAGGGCGGGACAATATTACGCTTTCTGCTATGTTTGTAAGACGGTCATTGCCATCTCACGGCTCCTTGAATGCTCAATTTTGATTCGGCAATTTCGCATGTTCAGTGCACTATACACAATTAAGGGCCTAACACTGGGGAAGTTTAATTGAGCCTCAAGTGTTTTGCCCCTAGAGCTGAATCTGGGCCTAGAGCTTTGTCCTCTGGGGATATATCAATACTCAAAGGTTGGTCTTCTTTCGTCCTTACTAATTAGCTATTATGAGAAGGACATATTTAGATCTAAGTATTTTGATTAGTTAATTAAAGTTTCTAATGAAACAATCCTCCTTTCAGTTGTTATCTTGGAACATTGGTTCTAACAACAAACAAGAGGCCCATGGGCCACTATGCTCACCAGAGCTCAGGTGGGCACTGCCCAATTGCAGCCATGTATTTTAACATGATATCATTTTAATCTGCCAAATGAACCCCCATATCCAAATGAGCACCCATGTGGACTCAGTATATGAAACATTAGGCCTTTTATGAAGTAGAGGGGGTGGGGCATGGACCCAATGGAGCCCTGGTTGGTGTCACTAAATGTGTCTTATCACAAAGAACAAGAATATATAGGGTTTAGCATTTGGGATCTGCATGGCTGGAGATATAAGTGGAGGGGTTGGAGCATGCCCTGTCGTTCCCAGGAAAGCCCAAGATTGTTGTCCCTAAATGTGTCTTATCATAAGGACCAAGTATATATATGGTTTAGGGGTGGGAATCTGAATGGTATCCAAGATATCCTTTCATGAAGTGGAAAGGAGAGGACTGGCCCCTGCGGACACCCCTACAGTAGGTGTGCTAATAATAAGGAACAAGAACATATATGAATATGGGGTGGGGATTTGAATGGTTTCTGAAATATATGGCCTTTTATGAAGTGGAATGGCGGGGCACATTGCCTCAGCACAAAGAGACCCCCAAGTTGGTGTGACTGAATGAGTCTTATCATAAGGTACAAGAATATATATGGTTTAGGGGTGGGGATCTGAACTATTTCTGAGATATGTGGCTTTTAATGAAGTCAAGCGGTGGAGCAAGGCCCGGGCATGCCCCGGGGACTCACAAGCTGGTGTTAATGAATGTGCCTTATCATAAGGAAGATAAATATATATGGTTTAAGGGTGGGGCTCTGAACAGTTTCTGAGATAAAAGGCATTTTGTGAAGTGCAGGGGTGGGGCAAGGCCCAGGGAGACCCCCAGGTTGGTGTCAATGAATGTGTCTTATCATAAGGTACAAGAATATATATGGTTTAGGGGTGGAGATCTGTAAGGTTTCCGAGATATTGTGATATTATGAAATGGAGGGGGTGGGGCATGGCCCCAGCACATCCCTGGGGACCCCCAGGTTGGTGTCACTGAATGTGTCTCATCATAATGAACAACAACATGTATGGTTTAGGGCTAGGGATCTGAACAGTTTCTGAGATATATGGCCTTTTGTGAAGTGAAGGGGTGGGGCATGGCTCCGGCGCACCCCGGAAGACCCCCAATTTGGGGTCAATGAATGTGTCTTATCATAAGGAGCAAGAATATATATGGTTTAGGGGTGGGGATCTGTAAGGTTTCCGAGATATTGGGCCTTTTATGAAATGGAGGGGCGGGACATGGCCCCGGCACATCCCGGGGGACCCCCAGTTTGATGTCACTGAATGGGTCTTATCATAAGGAACAAGACTATATAGGGTTCAGGGGTCGGGATCTGAATGGTTTCCGAGATATTGGGCCTTTTATGAAGTGGAGGGGGTGGGGCATGGCCTCGGCGCATCCCGGAGGACCTCCAGGTTGGTGTCAATGAATGCGTCTTATCAATAGAAACAAGAATATATATGGTTTAGGGGTGAGGATCTGTAAGGTTTCTGAAATATAAGGCATTTTATGAAGTACTGGGGGGCGGCGCATGGCCCCGGCACAACCTACTGGACCCCCAGGTTGACATGAAAGCATATGGCTGAGAGAAGTTTGCTAAAGGAACATTTCTATGAAGTTTTGTCAAAATATCTGCAAAGGCTTTGTAGTTAATGCCATTTTTCAATTTTCCCCATTATAAGTCTATGGAAAATCTAAGTTGCCATAGCAACCAAACTAAAGAGCCGAATTTCATAAAAAACACAAAACCTGTAAAGGCAAATATGGTGAATATTTCCATAAACTCTCAGCCTCATAGAGCATACGGTTTCTGAGGAGATGATTTTTTAAGTATTTTTTTTTTCTATTTTTTTCATTTTGGTTTCCATGGCAACCAATACAAATGAGCAGTAGGCCTTAAATCATATGGCAGATAGTAGATTGCCTAAGGAATATTTCTATGAAAGTTTTGTCAAAATATCTGCAGCGGCTTAGCAGTAAATGCCATTTTTCAATTTTCCCCATTATAAGTCTATGGAAACTCTAAGTTGCCATAGCAACCAAACTAATACGCCGAATTTCATAAAAAACACAAACTTTCAATCCCCTAACCCAAGGATGCTACAGATGAAATTTGGGCCCAATGGGCCTAGCGGCTTCAGAGGGGATGTCGTTTAAAAGTGTTGACGTCACACGACGCAGACGCCGACGGACAACTGCCTATCCTATAAGCTCCCCCGGAGCCTTCGGCTCTGGTGAGCTAAACACCAGGGCACCCAGGGTTGTGGTTCTTGACACATCTGCTTAACCTCATGTACAACTGTACCAAGTACCATCAATATATCTCAAGAAGAGAATTGGAGATATGGCCATCACAAGGTAGTGATTCTATATTATTGGAAGGCGAGATAACTCAAAAACCATGGCAGCCAGAGTTGTGGTTCTTGTGCATGACACACGGACAACTGCCTTGGGCTCTGATGAGCTGAAAACACAAAACTTATTGAGGAAAATATGGTGAATAGTTTCATGATGTCTCAGCCTCATAGAGCATATGGTTTCTCAGGAGATGATTTTTTAAGATTTTTTTTCTATTTTTTGCATTTGGTTTCCATGGCAACATTAAAAATGAGCAGTAGGCCTAAATCATATGGCAGATAGTAGATTGCTTATGGAACCTTTCTATGAAAGTTTTGTCAAAATATCTGCAAAGGCTTGGCAGTAAATGTCATTTTCCAATTTTCCACATAATAAGTCAATGGAAACTCTAAGCTGCCATAGCAACCAAACTAAAAAGCCGAATTGCATGATAAACATAAAACCTGTTGAGGAAAATACGGTGAATACTTTCATGAAGTCTCAGCCTCATAGAGCCTATTGTTTCTGAGATGATCTTTTAAGTATTTTTCTTTTTTAATTTTTTGCATTTTGGTTTCCATGGCAACAATAAAAATTAGCAGTAGGCCTAAAATCATATTGCAGATAGTAGATTGCTTAAGGAACATTTCCATGAAAGTCTTTTCAAAATATCTACAAAGGCTTGACAGTAAATGCCATTTTCTAATTTTCCCCCATTATAAGTCTATGGAAACTGTAAGTTGCCATAGCAACTGAACTAACAAGCCGAATTTCATAAAAAACACAAACTCTCAATCTCCCAACCTAAGGATGCTACAGAAGAAATGTGGGCCTAATCGGCCTAGCGGTTTCAGAGATGGCATTTGAAAGTGTTGACGTCACAAGACGACGCAGACGCAGACGGACAACTGCCTATCCTATAAGCTCCCCTGGAGCCTTCGGCTCTGGTGAGCTAAAAAGAACAGAGACATATATTGTTTAGCAGTGGGATATGTATGGCTCCTAAGATGTAAGGCCTTTTAAGCAGTGGAGGGATTCGGGCATGGTGGATTCCAGAAAAGCCCAAGATTGTGGCAACCTAATGCTGAACAGTTTCTGAGATATGAGGCCCTTTTACGAAGTGGATGGGAGAAAAATGGCCCCTGCAGACCCCACAAGATGGGGTGACTGAATGTGTCTAATAACAATGAACAAGAATATATGTGATTATGTGGTGGGGATTTGAATAGTTTCTGAGATATATGGCCTATTATGAAGTGGGGTCTTATCATAAGGAACAAGAATATATGTGGTTAAGGGGTGGGGATCTGACTGGTTTCTGAGATATATGGCTTTTAATGAAGTAAAGGGGTGGGGCATGGCCCGTGGCACCACAGTGGGGGGGGGACCCCATGCTGGTGTCACTGATTGCGTCTTATCATAAGGAACAAGAATATATATGGCTTAGGGGTAGGGCTCTGAATAGTTTCTCAGATATATGGTCTTTTGTGAAGTTGAAGGGTGGAGCATGCCCCGGGCGAGCCCTGGGGGAACCCTATGTTGGTGTCACTGAATGTGTCTTATCACAAAGAACAAGAATATATATGGTTTAGGGGTGGGGATCGGTAAGGTTTCTGGAATATTTGGCCTTTTCTGAAGTGGAGGGGGTGGGGCATGACCCCCGCACATCCCATGGAACCCTCAGCTTGGTGTCGCTGAGTGCGTCTTATCATAAGGAACAAGAATATATATGATTTAGGGGTGGAGATCTGAATGGTTTCTGAGATAAATGGCATTTTATGGAGGGGGTGGGACATGTCCCCGGCACATCTGGGGGGACCCCCAGGTTGGTGTCACTTAATGCTTTTTATCATAAGGAACAAAAATATATATGGTTTAGGGGTGGGGATTTGTAAGGTTTTGGAATATTTGGCCTTTTATGTGAATATTGTGGGACTTTTACCCGACATTGAGATGAAATGACATCTCAAGCCATGCCGCCCAATGAAACCAATAGGGTTTATTAGCATGGACGGTCCGCCTCGTACCACGGTTCCTGAACAGGCTTAGATCCTCTAAGCAGTTTACCAGTACTAGTGTGCGGGCCGGATTCAGCTCTGCATGGAAGCATCATGCAGCCCATTTATTTCTTCAAGCCCCTATGGGCGGAGCCAACCTTTTATGAAGTGGAGGAGGTTGGGCATGTCCCAGGCACATCCTGGGTGTCCCCCAGGTTGGTGTCACTGAATGCAACTTATCATAAGGAACAAAAATATATTTCGTTTAGGGGTTTGGATCTGTTAGGTTTCTGGAATACTGGGCCTGTTGTGAAATGGAGGGGTGGGGCATGCTCCAGGCACATCCCGGGGGACTCCCAGGTTGGTGTCACTGAGTGCGTCTTATCATAAGAGACAAGAATATATACGGTTTAGGGGTGGGGATCTGAATGGTTTCTGAGATAAATGACATTTTATGAAGTGGAGGGGGTGGGGCATGTCCCCGGCACATCCGGTGGGATCCCCAGGTTGGTGTCACTTAATGCACCTTATCATAAGGAACAAGAATATATATGGTTTAGGGGTGGGGATCTGTAAGGTTTCTGAGATATAAGGCATTTTATGAAGTACTGGGGCGGGGCATGGCGCCGGCACAATCTACTGGACCCCCAGGTTGACATAAAAGCATATAGCATAAAGGAACATTTCTATGAAAGTTTTGTCAAAATATCTGCAAAGTTCATGCCATTTTTCAATTTTCCCCATTATAAGTCTATGGAAAATCTAAGTTACCATAGCAACCAAACTAAAGAGCCGAATTTCATAAAAAACACAAAACCTGTAAAGGCAAATATGGTGAATATTTCCATAAACTCTCAGCCTCATAGAGCATACAGTTTCTGAGGAGATGATTTTTAAGTATTTTTTTTTCTATTTTTTTCATTTTGGTTTCCATGGCAACCAAAACAAATGAGCAGTAGGCCTAAAATCATATGGCAGATAGTAGATTGCCTAAGGAATATTTCTATGAAAGTTTTGGCAAAATATCTGCAGCAGCTTGGCAGTAAATGCCATTTTTCAATTTTCCCCATTATAAGTCTATGGAAATTCTAAGTTGCCATAGCAACCAAACTAATAGCTGAATTTCATAAAAAACACAAACTTTCAATCCCCCAACCCAAGGATGCTACAGATGAAATTTGGGCCCAATGGGCCCAGCGGGTTCAGAGGAGATGTCGTTTAAAAGTGTTGACGTCACACGACGCAGACGCAGACGGACAACTGCCTATCCTATAAGCTCCCCCGGAGTCTTCGGGTCTGGTGAGCTAAAAACATCAATTTTTTGATCTTATGAAATTCCAAAATTCGACCCAGATTCAGTCTCTGTATATATGACGTCAGGGAAATTGGCATTACTTCCTGTTTCGACGCTCTAACATTGGAGCCTCTTACCAGGACTATTGTTAAGTGGGTTCTCATTATGACTGGTATTCTAGTTCTACCCACTCTGCCTTCAAACAAGAGCATTCCGACCATAGAGCTGCTATTCTAATGCTTTTGTTTATTTCCCGGTCATTTTTTTACATGCCATGGCTGTCTACCACCATGTTGCATGTTTGGCGCAACTCTGCTCTTGATAACTGGTTCAGTTTTTACTGAGCATAGTAAATGAAAACTTAGAGCCTCAGCGCCTCTTGATTCTAAAACTATAAGCGGACCATGTCTTCCCAACGTTTTCAGAATCAAGCTTCAAGACCGTGGGCACTCGTCTTTTTTTAAGTCTTTGGAGAGCGTATCAAGTTCAGGTACCGCAACCAAGAGACTCTCTTCGACTACTTCTGATGACTTTTTAAGTGCTTATCACCCTCGACTAGAAGGTCTCAATCAGTTCCCATCTACTAATAGATCATTCTCAGATCAGGGTACACGGTCCTTTCGTTCCAGAGGTTGGACTGGAACGAAACCTCCAAATAGAGGAAGACCCAAGTCTAACAAATGACTTTCTTCCTTCCCCTCCTCTTCATCTTCTTCCAGTAGGAGCCGAGCTATTTCAGTTCTATCAAGCCGTGGCTTCTGTTATCAAATATATTTTGGGTTTTATTTGTTTTGAGAAAGGGTTACTGGATTGCGTTTGTTAGGAATCCTTTCTCTTTCTCACATGCCAATACTATTTCCGGTAAATAGTATCAAGAAAAGAAATTTTTTATTGGAAGAGGAAGGGTTCTTCTCCAAAAGAAAGCCGTATAAGTAGAAAAAGTTCTACCTTTCCCCAGGCTTCTACAGGCGGATCTTTCTGGTTGAGAAGAAAATGGGAAAATCGACTCATCATCGACTTCTCACACTTAACAAGACGATGCGAGACGATCATTTCAAAATGGGAACTTCGTCCTCGATTAGTCAGGTCAATTTTCCCAAATTCGTGGACGATTTCCGTAGTTTTAAAGGACGCTTACCTTCACATCTCCATCCACAGGTCATTATGCAAATACCTTCGTTTCACCTTGGATGGAATTTTGTGTATCAGTCCGTTGCCTTTCCTTTGTTGTATTTGTCAACAGATCAATGTTTTCCCTGTTCACCAACTTAATAGAAATTAATTAAGCAGCTCTCATCAAGGAATTAGGCCTCAATCTCGTGTAGTGTTCCGATGATGGGTTTTGTCATCATCTTTCCAGATACTGATTATCATACCTTGTCCTAACGTGTACAGGTTATTGTGAATTTAGATTTCATCCACTTTAATGAGAAGTTGAAATTGATTCTATCTCAAAGATACTTCTCCAATTTTTCACGTTCCAAAAAACTTTCGTTTTATGTCAGGGGTTTGTTAACCCTTTTAGAAACTTAGTAATTGGATCCAGTTTCCCTGGACAATCTCATCTTAGACCTTTCCAGTTTTTTGCTAATGTATCACTGGAAATACCATATGGTCTATAGGAGCAATAAATTCCATTATCAAGATTGCTCTCTACTGCTTATAAATCCCTCAGTATCAAATGGGATCTCCTCTTTTTAGAGGCTATTCCCTATTTGCTTTTCGCATGCCAGCCTTTCAGGTTGGTTTCCCTCTTCGAACCTCAGGGATTAGTTGTTCAGGAAACGTGGGGCCTAGATTAGGCGGGGCTATATATATGTGTATATATGTATATATATATATGTAGGTGTATGTGAATGTATATATATATATTCTGAAATTTCAGACAAATTTCCTTTGTTTATCAGTTCTTCATAGCTCCAAACTGAGGAACAACTTCATTATTGTTACTCCAGACAAATGACCATAGTGTGGTTTTTTCTCCGTAACAGGGAGTGACTCATTACTCTTCCCTGTTGGCTTTTGCATGGAAGATTCTGACTTGGTGTCTTCAGGAAGGTATGTCTATCCTTGTCGGACACCTACAGGGCAGATTATGTCATTGGGATCGCCCCTATAGACCAATTCACCATCCGTTCTCTACAGGGCGTTTTCTCAAATGGAGAGAACCTTTATTGGGCCTTTTTTTTAATCAAACGTCCAAACAACTCGGTTCTCCAATCAACTTCCATTGTGTCTCCAGTTTCAGATCACCTGGAACGTACAGTTGATTTAAAATCTCAAGATTGGGGGAATCTTTTACATATGCGTTTACACCATGCAACTGAATTCCTCTAGTTCTAGGTAAAAATTAAAGGGTCCAAAAGCCGAGCCATTCTGATTACGCCTCTATGGCATCAGAGATCTTGGTTTTTTAGTCATTCTCAAGACTTTCAACCCGTCTTCCAGTAGTTCCAGATCTAGTATCTTAGATGTGTGGGTCAGGCATTCCATTTCAATCCAGAAATGCTTTGCCTACACATTCAGATCTTGTCAGGAATCAAACCAGAGGTAGACACTTTCTGGTTTCTCTGCCGAGTGTATCTTCAAATATAGAAAGAGCTCCACTCTCAAGTTTTACTCTGGCAGATGGGAAGTATTTTCTAGTTGGTGTAGGGAAAGGGAAATAAATCCAGACAATCCCTCTATGGAGGTTTTTGTTTTTGCTGGATTTCTTTTTCTGTCTGTTCTCTACCCTTCATTTTCTATTTCATCTAAGGAAGGGTACAGATCAGTAATCTCAAACACGTTAAAATTTTAGTCGGCTTCACACATTTCATTAAACCCTACCATCACCAGATTATTAAAGGGGGTTGCACTATGCCGACAGGTTTCCAGGACTTTGAATCCATATGGAATCTTACATGAGTGTTTTGTTTTTTTCTAAACCACCTTACGATCCGGTGAATTCAGCTTCTTTTGTTCATTTGATAGTCAGGCTGTATTTCATTTGACATTTGCTTCAGTTCGTAGAAGTTATAGTCATGCTTTGCCAATTGCAGAGGGTTGTTTTCAGGTATGAGAAGAACAATGACTTCTTTTTCTCTTCTCATTCAACCTATTTTTGTTTCAGGCTATAAATCACCTTGTCTGAAACTATTATTTGTCCTGTCATTTCCAGGATTCGTGGATCGTAGGCGTTTCGAGATTATCACGAGAATTTTTCCTTTCCAATCAAGGTGTTTTGGATATATTTCTCCATCCTTGATTGCAAAGTGGATTTGTAAAGTGATCAAGCTTCTATAGGCTTATTTCACTTCTGCCCTATTATCATTTAGAATACAGTATGAGGTTATAACCTTCTACATTTTGGGCATATTGGAACTCCGTTTTTTCTTCAGAATGTTTTTCTTACTGCGTAATGGACGTTCCAACTCTACTTTTCATCCCTTCACCTAAGGAGCTTGGTGCCCATTCGTAGTGGTACTCATTCCTTGGGTAGTTTAGTAGCTTCTCAATCTATTATGAGCAGCACTTATTTTAGGATTTTGTTTTCCTTGGTTGTTTGTTAGCCTGTTTGAATAGGTGTGAACCTTCTATTTTGACTCCGGTTCCTGTCCATTTATCTTCTCCACTTATTGTGATTTTTGGATTTGGATCCCTTGCAGTCATGGTGGATACTCCCTTACGTTACCATCATTGGATAGTTTTAAAAGGGGTATAAACAACCAAGGTTAGAGGAGTTAGGTATGTATAACTTTATTTTTCATCCAACCCTCCACTTGCTTTGAATTCAGGCTATAATTGTAGTGATGGGTAGTTATATTTGATATTAAAATGATATTTTTAATGTAAAATTAATTTTAATTAATAATATACCTACCCATCACTACAATGGCATGTCCCGCCTCCCAGCCCCGCCTGAAATATTTGTTTTCCTGAAAGAAATAATGACCTCTCGGCGCGAAAATTGCGGTCACGTGACCTGTATCGTCTGCCTATTGGTCTGATAGGTCATGTGACATCAGCGACCAATCAGGACTCGACGCTGGGGAGGTCACGGGAAAAGGGACATGCCAGTGGCATTTCTGGCTAGATTTTTTTTGTCAGACTGACCCAGACCTGCGTCTGGTGAAAAGGCTATAATTGTAGTGATGGGTAGGTATATTATTAATTAAAATTAATTTTACATTAAAAATATCATTTTACATATATGTGAAGTTTCATGGAAATATCTCAAATGGCAAAGAAGTTATGCAGCGGACACAAAACTATGACAGAAATGGCTATGTTCAATGTTCAAAGGGCAAAAACTCCAAAAAGTTACGGTTCATGCGTTCTGCATGTTATCTCATAGTGCTCTATATATCTGTGAAGTTTAGTGAAAATATCTCAAACTGTATCAGTTATGGAACGGACACAAAACTGATAGCAGCAGCTATATTCAAAGATCAAAGGACAATAACTCCAGAAGTAGGAAAATTAGAGTTATGGTTCATATGTTCTGTATGTCGTCTCATGGTGCTCTACATACCTGTAAAGTTTCATGGAAATATCTCAAATGGTATCGAAGTTATGGAGCGGACATGAAACTATGACCGAAATGGCTATGTTCAATGTTTAAAGGGCAATAACTGGAAAAGTAGGAAAATCAGAGTTATGGTTCATATGTTCTGCATGTCGTCTAACAGTGCTCTACATATCTGTGAAGTTTCGTGAAAATATCTCAAACAGTATCAGATATATGGAGTGGACATGATATTAGGCGCTGACTGACGGACAGACGTATGGATAGACAGACCAACATCGAGGGTTTAGGGGCTAGAAGGCTTATGGGCTAGAAATTGCCCCTGATTATGCTCTAATGTTGTCCAAGATTATGTGCTTTTGTCGAAGATTAGGCGTTATTTTTTGTCCAACTTGTGTCCAATACTGTAAAAAATGGATTATGGGCTTAAAAGTCTAAATTTTGGGGCTTTTTAGCCCTTAAACCTTAAAAAAAAAAAAGCCCGTAAAACTGACAAAAATAGCTCTTGAAGTTGGACATTATTGGACATTTGACTGTCCACGGGATTAACAGCTATTTCAAAAATGACTTTAATTCAGCTTAGGTTACCCCCCTTATACCACTGGCTCATTTTAAAAACGGACTAGGGGCTAGCCCCTAGTACTAAATAGCCCCTTAACCTGTCCTTGACCAATGTTTAAGCCCCTTAACCCTCAATGTTGGCATGGATGGATGGACGGACACACAAAACTTTGGAGGGTATAACATTATACCCCTCCATTTTTTTAAATGGTGGGGCATAAAAATAAAGAAGTTATCACCAAAAGATACAGCAAAAAAAGATAAAAAAAATCGACATTATGTTCTGATAAAGAGTCTGTCATATTTGGCCATTACCTCAGTTACCTCTAAAGGTTAAACATCTAAACATTAATCTAACATTTGAACATACCGGTACCAAAAACAATCTACAGTGAAGTCCATGACACTCTAGTTACTGTCTGCAGAATGCAGGTAGAATGCTTACCCGGTATCCAGTTCCAAGACAAAGGTATCACCCATCAAGGGTGCTAAATCTGTGTACCCTCCTGGTTGATGGGCAACATGGTTAGCCTCTTTGAACAAGTTGATAAATTTCTGAAAAACAAAAATATCCTATTTGCAATGAGCTGTGTAAAGCAGAAGTCTTCCCTGACTAGCCATCACAAAAACATGCTTATAGAACTTTGACAACCTACAACCCCACTTTTATGTTGCAAAACTGGGGTTTACAGGGGGAAACCTTATTTTTCTTATTTTTGCTCTCAAACACAGATTGTGGGTACTCTTTAGAAGTGCCTCTGTGGGTACTTGTTAAACCATTTTGTCGCGGCAGTTCTAACAAGTACCCACAATCTATGTTTTGTGCAGAAATAAGAAAAATATCTCTTGTTTTTTTTTTTCATCAGAAAATGTTCTTTTTTCCGGTGTTAAAATTTACAAAGTATTATAGGCTTGTTTTTGTAATGGGTAAGTGATGTTTGGGTGAAGGACATGAAGTGTGCAGCAAAGACTCTCATCAGACTCTGCACACTTCACAAGCATACATGGTCAAAGATACAACAGTTGCAGATAAAATATAATGTGAACATAACTGCAAAGAAATTGCCACGCTTTCCATTGGATAGCACAAGGGCAATTATTTTTCATATACTCCATGAGCAAAAATATAATATCCTCTCGCGCTTGTCTTCGCTGAATTGTGATGTCTGTCATCTAGGATTTACTGCATTTGATAAGAAACATAAGCAAAATACCTTCATGTACCACAATAATTTCCAGCCAATAAATCAATATGTATAAAAATTTTCATTATGAAAACCTGCCTATACAAATCCATTGTAAACTTGAGTGCAGAAAAAATGAAAATTTTAAGATGAAAAATTGTGATATTTTTCTTATTTCTGTTTCAAAATATAGATTGTGGGTACTCGTTAGAGTCACCTCGATGAGAAGGGTCTAACGAATACCCACAATCTATATTTTGGAGCAGAAATAAGAAAAATAAGGTATACATACCCCTGTAAACCCCAGTTTTACTATATAAAAGTGAGGTTCAAGGTGGTCAAAATTATATAGGTGTGTTTTCGTGATGGATTGTTTTTCGCTCATTTGGTACTTTATTTCATCGGACACAAAACCCTCATTCTAACATGATGTAAACATTTTCCCACAGAGCACTGTGATCAACATAGTGCATACAGAATGGCACATTTGATGACATAATATGTACTTCTGACGACATTCGCTAAAAAAAAGAATTCTTTGGACAACATCACAACAATGTACAAAATGTCGTCAAAACTCTTTCCAGTATAACAAATTCATTAATTTGATTCTTGATCGGGAACATGGGATCACATTCCTGGCCTGAAAGCGATATTTACCCTTGCCTAACAGCTTGGGCAAATATCGGTCTCAGGCGGGGAAAGTGATCGCATATTCCCTATCATGAATAAAAAAAAAACAAATTATACTATTTTCTGCTGTTTTTGACTGTCTCCCGTCCTTAGATATGCCGTGGATATTGGCAGAATTCCGTGGAATTAGTTCTACAGAGTATTTGGGCGTTTTTTTTAATAAATCCGTGGAATTCCATGAAAACTGGCGGCAAAACAGTGGAGATGAAATGACGTAAACAATCCACAGCATTCTACAGAAATGGTTTCCATGGAACTGATAGAATTCCATAGATTTATACAGATTCTGTAGAATTTCATGGCATTTCTATGGATTCTATGGAGTATTCGGATGGAATCTGTAGAAACATGTCCCCAAAATCTGTGGTTTTCCAGAGAAAGCCGCAAATTTCCATAGAAAATCCCTTGTAATCCTTGAAGCATATGTTAAAATAATGTTCTTGTGCTGACCAGTTTATTTTAGTTCCTGGGCCTTCTAGTTTCAGATGAGGACTTTTAAATAGGGTGTCCCTATTTAAGTCTATGTTAAACTGGTGGGCCTGGGGGCAGGGGCATTTTTGGCCCCAGGACCCTAATTAGAACAATCTTAGTACAGGTCCATAAGATACAACTATATACCAAATATCAAACCTTCTGGTTTCAGACAAGTGGATTTTTAAAGGTTTTCCCCATATTAGTCTATGTAAAACCAGTGATTCTCCAGGCAGGGACATTTTTGGCCCAGGGCTATAATTTGAACAACCTTGGTAGAGGTCCATTAGATACAACTTCAAACCAAATATCAAACACCTGGGCCTTCTGGTTTCAGACAAGTAGATTTCTAAAGATTTTTCCTATATAAGCCTATTTAAAACTGGTGGGCCCAGGCGTGGGAGCATTTTTGGCCTCAGGGCTATAATTTGAACATCTTGGTAGAGGTCCATTAGATACAACTTCAAACCAAATATCAAACACCTGGGCCTTCTGGTTTCAGACAAGTAGATTTTTAAGTTTTCCCTATATAGGCCTATGTAAAACTGGTGGGCCCCGGCACGGGGTCATTTTTGGCCCAAGGGCTATAATTTGAACAATCTTGGTAGAGGTCCACTAGATGAAGCTTCATACCAAATACCTAAGACCTGGGCCATGCGGTTTCAGGAAGAAGATTTTTTAAGTTTTCTTTTAAAAGATTTTTTAAGTTTTCATTTAAAAAATCTATTTTTAGCTCCTGTGACCCAGTTATGCAATGGACCAGAACCATTTGAACAACTTTGAAAGGGGACCACCTGTGAATTTTGGTCAAAATCCGATCAGTGGTTAAGAAGGAGATGTCGTTTGAAGGAATTGTTTACACATGCATGCACACACCTGACGACGGACGACAGACAAAACGTGATCACAAAAGCTCATCTTGTCACTATGTGACAGGTGAGCTAAAAATGAGGAAAACTTTCCCTCAAATATCCAGAGTAATACTTATCTGGAACTCTGAATACTGTCACATTTACCTCTAGCCTTATGTTGAAAATAAAGTTGAAAAATAGATCCAATACTTCTAGTGCTCTGAAAAAGAACAAAATTTAACAAGAACTACATCATATGGCCAAATAACTGGGTACAACAACACAAGATTGAATAAACATATACACAAGAATTCCGCAGAAGGTGGCGTCGCACCTGCTGGGGGCAAAAGTCATAGAAGCCACAATCAGAATGTTATTATTAATTAAGTAAATTTCATAGCAGTTGATAGCTGATGTAAAATGTGTCAAAGTCACTGGACCAAAATATAGGCCATGGACACCAGGTCAAGGTACGTGCCAAATCAGTACAATGAGAAGTACTATGCAAAGTTTGGTGGCTGTAGGCCATTTATTTTAGGACATATTGAAGATTGACGTAAAAGTCGCTGGAGTGCATAATATAGGTTAAGGTCACCAGGTCAAGGTACCCACAGAGTAAGTAAATGTAGGAGAAGCACTAAGCAAGATTTGGTTGTTGTAGGCCTTATAGTTAAGAAGATATGGAATGTCGACCTAAAATGCGTTAAAGTCAATGGAGTGCAAGAAATAGGTCAAGGTCACTGAGTCAAGGTACCTGCAAAGTCAGTACATCTAGGAGAACCACTATGCAAGATTTGGTGGTTGCAGGCCTTTTATTTGAGGAGATCTGGAACATTGACGCAATTTGTGTCAAAGTCAATGGAGCGTAAAATATAGGTTAAGGTCACCAGGTCAAGGTACCTGCAGAATCAGTACAACCAGGAGCAACATTATGCAAGCTTTGATGGTTGAAGGCCTTTTATTTGCAGAGATCTGGAACTTCGACATAAAAATTTGTCAAAGTTGCTGGAGCGTAAAATATAGGTCAGGGTCACCAGGTCAAGGTACCTGCAGAGTCAGTACATCTAGGAGAAGCACTATGCAAGATTAGATAGTTGTGGGCCTTTTATTTGAGGAGATCTGGAACTTCGACGTAAAATGTGTCAAAGTCAGTGGAGCGTAAAATATAGGTCAAGGTCACCATGTCAAGGTACCTGCAGAGTCAATGCATCTAGGAGAAACACATACAAGATTTTATTGGTGTAGGCCTTTTATTTGAGAAGATCTGGATCATTGACATAATTTGTGTCAAACTCACTGTAGGGTAAAATATAGGTCAAGGTTACCGGGTCAAGGAGCTTGCCTAGTCAGGAGCTCAGGGTGATGTTTCATGAAAGGTTTGATGGTTGTTTAGTCTTATAGTTGATTACAATACAAACTTCGACGTAAATGTCGAACTTCGACGTAATGGTAAAAGTAACTGGAGCGCAAAATATAGGTCAAATTCATCAGGTCAAGGTGTTTACAAAGTGAGAAGGTCTATGAGATGTTTCATGTAAGGTTTGATGGTAGCTGAGGTTTGTAAAATAAAAACTTTGATGTAAATGTCGAACTTTGACATAAATGTCGAACTTCGACGTAATGGTCAAAGTCACTGGAGTGCAAAATATAGGTCAAAGTCACCAGGTCAAGGTGCTTACAAAGTGAGAAGGTCTATGAGATGTTTCATGTAAGGTTTGATGGTAGCTGAGGTCTGTAAATAAAAACTTTGACGTAAATGTCGAACTTCGTTGTAAATGTCGAACTTCGACGTAATGGTCAAAGTCACTGGAGCGCAAAATATAGGTCAAAATCACCAGGTCAAGGTGCTTACAAACTGAGAAGGTCCATGAGATGTTTCATGTAAGGTTTGATGGTAGCTGAGGTTTGTAAAATAAAAACTTTGACGTAAATGTCGAACTTCGAAGTAAATGTTAACAGACGGATGGACGAACGGACTAACGGACGCACGCACGGAAAATTGGACCCCTAAGTCGCACCCTGCTACAAGCAGGTGCGACAAAAATGACATAAACGAACAAATACAACAAGGTCAAATGAACAGATATTTAATAAAGAAGTGTATCACAAGGTCAACTAGAAATGGTGTTTGTAAATCACAATGCCCCCAACCATATGCTTGCCCCTGAATGCCCAATTTTCCCAGGGCCATAATCAAAGAAAATTTTTCAGAGTTTTTTCAAAGGTTAATTAGGTCATGTACTAGTCATTTCCTATCAACCTGTCAAGTTTCTAAGCAGCAATTTAAACAAGTTTTCAAGACAGAAACACAATTAAGTGGCCAGAAATGACAAAGGGCCATAACACCAACAAAATATTATTAAATTGGTTGAAAATTTAATCAGGAAATCTCCTCAAAAGACCTAAACAGTATACCTATTAACAAGGCTCTGGCTCAAATACTTTTTGAGAAAACTTGCAAATGAGATTTCCATGTTATCTTATTAACGGTAAAAAGGGGAGATAATTTGGATTAGAAAAAAATACATGTCAAATATTTTTCAATGTTTGTTTATATTGGAGTTTAACAGCCCAGTCAACACTATTTAGGTCATTTTTTGAGCCTGTCAGTTTACCTATCCACACTTTTCCTAAGCAGGCTTATACATAAGCAGTTAACCATCACAATGCATTCTTTTGCCAGAAACTGACAACTGCCCTTCATGAATCAGCGGCAGGGAGAGAATGACCATAGAAAAGATTTCATGATTAATCTACACGAAAGAATGTTGCAAACCCCGGCAGGTTTGAACCCGTGTCCTCCTGTCAGAGGCACATCCGACTGAGCTGCCGAGGCCGGCCTATTTTTCAATGAGAGACCCATATATAAAATTTCAAAATGCTAGGATACATTGTTCTTAAGTTCTGCTATGTACAAGAAAGCAGGAATGCAAAGGGCCATAACACCAACAAAGATTTTCTAAAAATAGACAGTAACCTTGACCTTGAACCCAGGACCCTTAAAGTCGATATTGTTTGAGATAATAATTTGTTACACCCAACATTTGAGTGAATGTGTGCATGCATGCATGTGTGTATGCATGCATGCATGTGTGTGTGCATGCATGCATGTATGTTTGTGTGTTCATGCATGCATATGTGAATGCACGCATGTGTACATGTATGCATGAGTGTGCATGCATACATGTGTGTGTGTGTGAATGCATGCCTGCATGAATGAGTGTACATGCATGCATGCATGTGTGTGTGCATGCATGCATGTATGTGTGCATGCATGTGTGTATGTGTGCATGCATGCATGTGTGCTTTTATGCGCACATATACGCATGCATGCATGTGTGCTTTTATGCACACATATGTACATGCATGTATGTGTGTGTGCATGCACGCATGCCTGCATGAGTGTGTGTGCATGCATGCATGTGTGTGTGCATGCATGCATGTGTGCTTGCATGCATGCATGTGTGCTTTTATGCATGTGTGTGTGCACCGCCAGACATCACACAGTCACAAAAGCTCACCATGACCTTTGGATTAGATCTTCTGCTGTGCTTTAAGGGTTAAAAAAGACTGGTCAGAAAGTAATTATGCTGTACTAACCTTAGTTTATATCTATAAATAACCGAGACACAGTAATGGCAACACAGCCAAGTCATTACTAACAAGCTTTTATCTCTAGCTTACTTTTATGTAAGTTTCAGGAAGGTTCGTTCAAAACTTAGGGACTTACGATTATGACAATGCCAACAAGAGTTGTCAGAAGACAACATAGCTCACCTTTGGGGGCCTAAGATGGATGAGGGCAAGTTATCAAATTTTTTTCTTCTGTAAAAAAACCCAACAGACTGCAGCAAATGAAAGAGAACCAAAAAGTACTCCTAATCATCCTGTTTTCAAGCCTTTCCACTGTAAAAAAAAAAAAAAAAGATGAAAATGAAATCTGTATTTAATAAAAAAAAAATCTACAAACTTCCAAGTAATAACAAGGCATCACAGACGATACAAATCCCCTCGTGCAAGACAAATTAAAAAAAGCCTAGTCCAGTGTTTGTGTAAAATTACATTATATCCATCAAAAAATGTAGGTACTTAAGAGTGATGACAAAGTATTTTTAAAAATTGCCACAGTGACCTTGACTTTGAGCCCCAGGCCCTGAAAGTTGAACTGACTCGAGATATTATCATACCCAATATTTGTATGAAGTTGTCTTAAAATCCATCAATAAATGTGGCCACTAGAGCAATGATAAAGTTTTTCTAAAAAATAGCCACCGTGACCTTGACCTTCAGCCCCAGACCCTGAAAGTCAAACTCACTCGAGATAGCATCATAGCCAACATTTGTGTAAAGTTATATTAAAATCCATCAATAAATGAAGGCACTAGAGCGATCATATAGTTTTTCTAAAAATAGCCACAGTGACCTTGACCTTGAGTCCCAGACCCTGAAATTTGAACTCGCTCGAGATATCATCATACCCAACATTTGTGTAAAGTTATATTGAAATCCATCCATAAATGTAGGCACTAGAGCGATCACAAAGTTTTTCTAAAAATAGCCACAGTGACCTTGACCTTCAGCCCTAGAACCTGAAAGTCAAAGTCACTCGAGATATCACCATACCCAATATTTGTGTGAAGTTATGTTAAAATCCATCCATAAATAAAGGTGCAAGAGCAATGACAATGTTTTTCTAAAAATAGCCACAGTGACCTTGACCCTGTGACCCTGAAAGTAGTGACCTTGACCTTAAGCCCTGGACCCTGAAAGTCAAAGTCACTCGAGATATCATTATACCCAACATTTGGGTGAAGTTATATTAAATTCCATCAATAAATGAAGGCGCTAGAGCGATGCAATGTTTTTCTAAAAATAGCCACATTGACCTTGAACTTGGGCCCCAGACCCGCTATGTTTTTAAAAAGAAAAAAAAAAAAGAAAAAAAAAAGAAAAAAAAAAGAAAAAACATGCCTCCCCCGGGATTTGAACTCACGCAGCTTGCAGGTAAACTTTAACACAGGGAAATAAGGGAGGTAATACAGAGGAAAATATTAACTTCTCAAAAAGTCCAATTTAAGCCAAAAAACCTGAAAAATGAAGTACAATAATGTTAAATATTTTTTTTTACCAATTGTTAATTATATTTTCAAAATAAACTTGTAAAACATCACATATAAGAGCTTGCAGGTAAACTTTAACCAAATGCGGACGCTGACGCTGATGACTGACGCCCGGGGGTATGGCAATAGCTTCCCCTTACTTTCGTAAGGCCAGCTAAAAATGGGTATTTTCAGCAATCGAAGCGTTATGACTCTATGACAAATAGGCCGACCTCACCAGTTTTTTAACTCATCTGAGCTTTTGCTTACATGTTGGTTTAATTTTGTTTGATTTGAGGTTTACTGTCCCTGTCAACACTTTAAAGGTCATTTTGGAGACGTTGCTTCCAATTTTCTGGGACTTTTAACCTACTTTTACCCAAATAGGGTTTATAAGCATGGACGCGCCGACTCGTACCACTTAGATCTTCTAAGCGGTTTACCAGTACTCATGTGCGTGTATGTTTCAGCTCTGCTTGGAAGCATCATGCAGCCCATATATTTCTTCAAGCCCCGATGGGCAGGGGCCGATTTGCTTACAAGTAAGTTTCAAGGAGATTCAATCATAACTGAAGAGGCTAAGGTGATGACAAGTGATGTTTTGTTTATTTGTTTGATTTGATGTTTAACGTCCCCATCAACACTCTAAAGGTCATTTTGGAGACGTTGCTTCCAATTTTGTGGGACTTTTACCCGACAATGAAATGAAATGACATTTCAAGCCCTGTTGCCCAATAAAACCTATAGGGTTTATAAGCATGGATGGTCCGACTCGCACAGCTTTGCCTGGGCAGGATTAGATCCTCTAAGTAGTTTACTTAGTACAGTACTCGTGTGCTGGTCAGATTCAGCTCTGTCTGGAAGAATCATGCAGCCCATTTATTTCTGCAAGCCTCAATGGACGGGGGGGGAGGGGGGGGACAAAGTAACGTAACTCTGATAAATAAGCCGACCTCACCGTTTTTTTAAATCATTTGAGCTTTTTTCCCTGACTTGCTTATATGTAAGGTTCAAGAAAATTCAATCAAAACCGAAGGGAAGGTCAAAATCAAGCATTTTTGGCAAAGTAGGGGACATAACTCCATGAGTAGTTGACCGACATCGCTAGTTTTCTAACTCATCTGGGCTTTTAACATGTTTGTAATTTTAAAGAAAACATGATGAAAACTGAATGAGTTACGCTGATGACAAGGTCAAAAATAGGCATTTTCAACAATCAAAAGACATAACTCTATGATAAATAGGCTCCTCATCAGTTTTCAAACTCATCCAAGCTTTTATCCCTGACTCACTTACAAGTAACTTTCTAGAAGATCCGATAAAAACGGAAGGGACTATGGTGATGACAAGGTAAAAAAATATGCATTTTCTGAAATCAAGCAGGACGTAACTCTCTGAAGAAATATATGGGCTGACTGATGCTTCCACGCAGAGCTGAATCCAGCCTGCACACTAGTACTGGTAAACCGCTTAGAGGATCTAAGCCTGTCCAGGAACCGTGGTACGAGGCGGAACGTCCATCCTAATAAACCCTATTGGTTTCATTGGGGGACAGGGCTTGAGATGTCATTTCATCTCAATGTCGGGTAAAAGTCCCACAAAGTTGGAAGCAACGTCTCCAAAATGACCTTTACAGTGTTGACGGGGAAGTTAAACCTCAAATCAAACAAGAACAAGAACATCCAATTAAAACTGAAGGGGCTACGGTGTTGTCAAGGTCAAAAATAAGCATTTTCAGCAAAGTAGGGGACACAACACTATGAGTAATGACTGACATTGCTATTTTTCGAACTCATCCGAGCTTTCATCCTTGACTTACTTTTTCCTAAGTTTCAAGAAGATCTGATTAAAACTGAAGGGGCTACGGTGATGACAAGGTAAAACAAGAGCTCCACAAGCAGGGCATAATATGCCCCTGGCAATTAGTAAGTACTGACTGTTGTACAAGTTTGGGTTTGTGGAATGTAACCAAGGAACAATGTGTGCTCCATAACTGGAAATCCCCCACTATAAGTCTATGGGAAAATTTTTTCACGCTCAAGGGGATGTAACTGAAAAAAAAATGCTCGTCAGATTCAAGCAAAATTGGAACTTGTCCAAGATTTTATGCTTGTTCTCGTTTATGGAAAGTTACAAAAAGATCAGATCATAAACGGCTGAGAAAAGCTGGAGACACCATTTTTCACTTATATTTATGCTCAAGGGGAGGTAACTCCAAAGCTGTTTGTCCCATGCATCCCAAATATGAACTCAACATAGACTGTAAGCCCCTCCTGGTTATCTGCAAGTTTGATGAAGATCGGATCAGAAATGGCTGAGAAAAAGTGGAGACGTCGTTTTCCCCATTATAAGTCTATGGGAAAACTTTTCACGCTCAAGGGGATGTAACTGGATTCAAACCAAATTCGAACTCGTCCGAGATTTTATGCTTGTGCCCGTTTATGAAAAGTTACAAAAAGATAATGTCATAAACGGCTGAGAAAAGCTGGAGACACCATTTTTCACATATTTATGCTCAAGGGCAGGTACTTCAAAGCTTAGTCCCGTGCAGCGCAAATTCGAACTGGACGTAGACTGTAAGCCCCTCCTGGTTATCTGCAAGTTGGATGAAGATTAGATCAGAAATGGCTGAGAAAAAGTGGAGACATCCTTTCCCCATGGAACCTATTTGTTTCTATGGGAACCAGAATTCGAATCTGATCAGCCCAAAAATCTTATGGAGCCTTTCGCCCCTACATGATGATGCGTCTCATGAAATTTGATCAGGATTGGCCATGGGGTATTAGAGATATACTCATTTGAAATTGTTTACAGAGGCACATTTTTCACTTATATTTATGCTCAAGGGCAGGTAACTCCAAAGCAGTTTGTCCCATACATCCCAAATATGAATTTGACGTAGACTGTAAGCCCTTCATGGTTATCTGCAACTTTGATGAAGATTGGATCAGAAATGGCTGAGAAAAAGTGGAGACGTAGTTTTCTCCAATCTGAGTCTATGGGAAAATTTTTCACGCTCAAGGGGATGTAACTGGAAAACCGCTGGTCAGATTCAAACCAAATTCGAACTTGTCCGAGATTTTATGCTTGTCCTCGTTTATGAAAAGTTACAAAAAGATCATATAATTAACGGCTGAGAAAAGCTGGAGACACCATTTTTCACTTATATTTATGCTCAAGGGCAGGTAACTCCAAAGCTGTTTGTCCCGTGCAGCCCAAATTCGAACTCGACGCAGACTGTAAGCCCCTCCTTGTTATCTACAAGTTTGATGAAGATCGGATCAGAAATGGCCGAGAAAAAGTGGACACTTGTTTTCCCCATTATAAGTCTATGGAACCTTTTTGTTTCCATGGCAACCAGAATTCCAATCTGATCAGCCCAAAAACCTTATGGAGCCTTTCCCCCTACCTGATGATGCTTCTCATGAAATTTGATCAAGATTGGCCGTGGGGTATTAGAGATATACTTCCCTTTTCTGACCTTTGACCTCTAGGTATGACCTTGACATTGCAGATATGGACCTTGGTCTTGCACATGACTCATCCTCTAATGAAGGTGAACATTTCTGCAAGGTTACTTTAAAAAGTCCATCCAGAAATAAAAAAGTTATTGACTGGACACAAAAAAAGACTTTTTTTTTTGCCTTTGAACTCTTAGTATGACCTTGACATTGGAGGCACCGACCTGGGTCTAGCGCGAAACACATCGTCTGATGATGGTTTACATTTCTGCCAAGTAATTTCTCAATCAATCCAGGAATAAGAAAGTTAATGACTGAACACTTAAAAAGGCTCCTTTTTTACCTTTGATCTCTTAGAATGACCTTGACCATTGAGGTACCAACATGGGTCATGCAAGAGACACATTGTCTCATTGTGGTTAATATTTCTGCCATGTAATTTCAAAATCCATATACAAATAGAACATTTATTGACCAAACACGAAAAAAGGCCCCTTTTTTTTACCTTGACCTCTAAGTATGACCTTGACCTTTGAGGTACCAACCTGGGTCATGCACGCACCACTTCGTCTCATGGTGGTTAATATTTCTGCCAAGTAATTTCAAAATCCATCTAAAAATAAGAAGTTATTGACAGAACACAAAAAAGTCCCCTTTTTCTACCTTTAACCTCAATGTAGGACCTTGACCTTTGAGGTACCAAACTGGGTCATACGCGCATGGTGGTTAAGCTTTCTGCCAAGCAATTTCAAAATCCATCTAAAAATCAGAAAGTTATTGACTAAACACAAAAAAAGGCCCCTTTTTTACCTTTGACCTCTATGTATGACCTTGACCTTTGAGGTAACCAACCTGAATCATGCGTGCATCACATTGTCTCATGATAGTTAACATTTCTGCCAAGTAATTTTAAATTCTATCCAAAAATAAGAAAGTTATTGACAAAACGAGAAAAAAAGGCCCCTTTTTACCTTTAACCTCTAAGTATGACCTTGACCTTTCAGGTACCAACCTGGGTCATGCATGCAACACATTGTCGCATGGTGCTTAACATTTCTGCCAAGTAATTTCAAAATCCATCTAAAAATAAGGAAGTTATTGACCAAACAGGAAAAAAGGCCTCTTTTTTGACCTTTGACCTCTAAGTATGACCTTGACCTTTAATGTACCATCCTGTGTCATGCGCGTCACACATCGTCTCATAGTGGTTAATATTTCTGTCAAGTAATTTCAAAATCCATCTGAAAATAAGAAAATTATTGAGCGGACACGATTTGCCCATACATATATACATACTGACAAACTTCCAAGGAAAATAACTCAAAAAGTATAAATATGAGAGTTATAGTTCTTGCGCTCTGCAAGTCGTCTAATATTGATTAATATTTATATGAAGTTTCATGAAGATAGCTTTAACAGTTTTCAAGTTATAGAGCGGATACGAATTTGTGACAGACGGACAGACAGACGCCCGGGGGAAAAACAATATGTCTCTCCGAAAAAAATGTTTTCGGGGGAGACATTATAACTCTTGAAAGCGGCATAATCCGGATGAGAAAAAATACACTTCACCTACTTTTCCATGAGGAATCCATATATGAAATTTCAAAACCCTAGCATAGAACATGGTCCTAAAGTTATGCTATGCATCACAAAGCATTACCCAAAGTGACAAAGGGCCATAAC
Organism: Lucinisca nassula; assembly: GCA_963580285.1. Taxonomy (NCBI): domain Eukaryota; kingdom Metazoa; phylum Mollusca; class Bivalvia; order Lucinida; family Lucinidae; genus Lucinisca; species Lucinisca nassula. Next base: position 58,362,077 of record OY757024.1, on the reverse strand, counting down.
TCATGAAGTGCTTTTTTGAATTTAGTCAAAGGTAATCAGGTAATCCACTCATCACCACCCATGTATTCACTAACTTTGAAGGCTCTAGCTCCAATAGATTTGGAGATATTTTGCTGACAAGATTTTATCAAAAAAAAAAAAATGGGGCAATAACTCTTGAAAGCGGCATAATCCAAATGAGAAAAAAATATGCATCACCTAATTTTCCATGACGAATCCATATTATGAAATTTCAAAACCATAGCATACATGGTTCTTAAGTTATGCTATGCATCACAATGCATACCATGTACACATACCCAAAGTGACAAAGGGCCATAACTCATGATGTATTTTTCAGAATTTAGTCCAAAGTTAATCAGGTCATCTATTCATCACTACCAATCTATTCTCTAGCCCTTATAGTTTTTGGAGATATTTTGCTGACAATATTTTATCAAAAAATTTTCAAAGGGCAATAACTCTTGAAAGCGGCATAATCCAGATGAGAAAAAGATACATGTCCCCTAATTTTTCATGAGGAATCAATATATGAAATTTCAAAACCCTAGCATGCACGGTTCTTAAGTTATGCGATGCATCAAAAGGGTAACGGACAGATGAACAGACATACCAAGCAGAAGCAATATGCCCCTCCAACTTCATCGATGTTGAGTCATAATCTATTCACCAACTTTCAAGGCTCTAGCTCTAATCCGAATGAGAAAAAAAAATAAGTGTCAGCTATTCTTCCTTGAGGAATCTATATATGAAGTTTCAAAACCCTAGCACATGGTTCTTAAGTTATGCTATGCATCAAGCGTAATGGATGGATGAACAGATAAATGGACGAATGAACCAGAAGCAATATGCCCCTCCAACTTCTTTGAACTTGGGAACATAACAAGCAAATTCCACAGGGAATTTATGTCACCCCACCTTATTTTTATCTGTGCTGTGAAAAATGAGTAAGTTAACCAGACGGCCATTGGTATCAAGTACCGGTATCTGAAACCTGCAAACAAAAGGTCTATGATGGACCATAATTCAAGCACCTCTTAAGTTTCAGAAGGATTGGTATTAAACTGTAGGAGGAGTTGTAGTCACAAGGTACCTACCTCATACACTCTTTCATAGTACTGATGCATGAAAAAGGTCTAAGATAAAACTGTGAAAAAAGTAAAACAAGAGGCCCATGGGCCACTATGCTCACAAGAGCTCCAGGGGCACTGCCCACTGGCAGCCATGTATTTTAATAAACCATGGAAGCTGATCAAATTTGGACACTTAACAGCCTAGTGGCTTCAGGGGACTGATGTCGCTTGAATGTACCAAGACAACAAACAACAACTGACAACTGCCCATCTGTGGCAACCAATAGGCCTAAAACTAGAGAAAATGCCCAGTGGGGCAGGTATACCCCCGGCCAGGGCCATCCCCTTTTAGTGGAAATGACAATTTGTCTGCAGCATTGAACCTTTCCATATGAACTTTCCATTTAGTCCACTGAGAATAATTATTGCATTTCAACAACAAGGAGTATAATAAAAACAGTTAACACAAAACTTGGACGTAATCTTAATTATTGACCCCTAGCCCCACCCAGGGGCTTGATCCAGGAGCTTAGATATTCCATATGAAAGTTAATACTATAGCTATATACTGTACCAAATATGATGAGAATCTAACATGAGGTTACAGAGATATGAGCAATCAAAAAGGTTTAACACAAAACTTTGATGTAAAAGTTGACTAACGGACAGACAGCCCACCCAGGGGCTTAGATATTCCATATGAAATGTAATGCTATAGAGATATCCTTTACCAAATATGAAGAGAATCTAACATGTGGTTACAAAGATATGAGCAATCAAAAAGGTTTAACACAAAACATTGACGTAAATGTTGATGAGGGGACGGACGGACTGACGGATGGACAGCCCACCGAGGGGCTTGACCTGCAAGCTTAGATATTCCAAATGAAAGGTAATGCTATAGAGATATCATGTTCCAAATATTAAGAGAATCCAACATGTAGTGACAGAGATATGAGCAATCAAAAAGGTTTAACACAAAACTTTGACGTAAAAGTTGACAAACAGAGGGACAGCCCACCCAGGGGTTTGACCCAGGGGCTTAGATATTCCATATGAAAGGTAATGCTATATAGATATCCTTTACCAAATATGAAGAGAATCTAACATGTGGTTACAGAGATATGAGCAATTGAAAAGGTTTAACGCAAAACTTTGACTTAAAGGTTGACGAATGGCGGGACAGACGGAAGTTCTAATGAATGAACGAACGAACGAACTTACTAACTAACTAACGAACGAACGAACAAACAAACGAACCAACCAACCAACGAACGGACGGAAAGACGAAAACTATATACCCCCTGACATACTTCGTATGCCGGGGGTATAATTATATGGCAGATAGACCACTGTTTAAGGAATATTTCCATAAAAGTTTGACAAAGTATCTTGAAAGGTGTAAATTCCATTTTTCAACATTATAGGTCTGTGGAAACGCTTAACTTGCCATAGTAACCAAACTAAGGAGACAAATTTCATTAAAAACACAAAACCTGTAAAGGCAAATACAGTGAATATTTGCATAAATTCTCAGCTTCATAGAGCATATGGTTTATGAGGACATGGTGTTTTAAGTATTTTTTTAATTTATGTTTGGAAACCAATAAAAATGAGCAGTAGGCCTTAAATCATAAGGCAGATAGAATATATTTCTATGAAAGCTTTGCCAAAATATCTTGGCAGTAAATGCAAACAACTTATAAGTCTATGAAAACTCTAAGTTGCCATAGCAACCAAAATAAAAAATGGAACTTCATAAAAAAGCACAATACCTGTTCAGGTAAATATGGTGAATATTTCCATGAAGTCTCAGCCTCATAGAGTGTATGGTTTCTGAGGAGATGATTCTTTAAGTGTTTTTTTTTTCTGTGTTGGGGGGCATTTTGGTTTCCATGGTAACCAGTGAAACTGATCGGGTAGCCTCAAAGAATATTACTATGAAAGTTTTGTCAAAATATCTGCAAAGGCTTAGCGGTAAATACCATTTTCCAATTTTCACCATTATACCTTAATGGAAACTCTAAGTTGCCAAAGCAACCAAACTAAAGAGCCTAATTTCAATACAAGAGGGCCATGATGGCCCTAGATCGCTCACCTGATCCACACTGTAGCAATGAAATGGTAGGTAATACACTAAGGTGCCTTGTCAGAAGGAAAATACAGGCCAAATATGAAGGCTCTATCTCAAATGGTTCAAAAGTAATGATAAAGTAGGTCAAAGGTCAAGGTCAAAGATCAAACTTTTTGTATGGATGTGAAGCCATTGTCACAAGGAATATACATGCCAAATATGAAGGCTCTATCTCAAATGGTTCCTAAGTTATGATTAAGTAGGTCACAGATCAAGGTCAAGGTCACAGCTCAAATTTTTGGCATGAGTGGGAAGACTCATACATGCCAAATATGAAGGTGCTATCTTAAATGATTTAAAAGTTATGACAAAAACGATCAAAGGTCAAGGTAAAAATTTTTGCATGGTTGAGAAGCCCTTGTCACAAGTCATGTCAAATATGAAGGCTCTATCTTAAATGGCTCAAAAGTTATGAGAAAGAAGGTCAAAGGTCAAGGTCACAGGTCAAATTTTTTGTGTGGGTGAAAGTCGTTGCCACAAGGAACATACATGACAAAGATGAAGGCTCTACCTCAAATGGTTCAAAAGTTATGATAAAGTAGGTCACATGTCAAGGTCAAGGTCACATGTCATTTTTGTATGACACAAGGAAACTACATGCCAAATATGAAGGCTCTATCTCAAATGGTCAAAGTAGATCAAAGGTCAAGGTCATATGACAAATTTTTTGTATTGGTGGGAAGACCTTTTCATAAGGAACATACATGCCAAATATGAAGGCACGATCTCAAATGGTTCAAAAGCTATGATAAAATAGGTCAAATGTCAAGGTAAAGGTCACATTTTATGTATGAATTGGAAACCCTTGCCGCAAGGAATCTACATGCCAAAGATGAAGGCTGTATCTCAAATGCTTAAAAAGTTATGACAAAGTAGGTCAAAGGTCTAGGTGATGGGTCAAAATTTTTGGTGGCTGGGAAAGCCTTGTCACAACGAACATACATGCCAAATATGATGGCTCTATCTCATATGGTTCAAAAGTTATGATAAAGTAGGTCACAGGTCACGGTCAAAGGTCAAATATTTTTATATGAGTGGGAAGCCCTTGTCACAAGGAACCTACATGCCAAATATGAAGGCTCTATCTCAAACGGTTCAAAAGTTATGACAAAATAAACTAGTGATCTACTTTTTGATTTGACATGACCCATATTTGAACTGAGATAGTGTCCAGATGATCATTCTGAGCAAGTTTGATGATGATTGGACTAAAACTTTGGCCCCTAGGAGTGTTCACAATGTGTTTCTATGATTTGACCTGCTGACCTACTTTTTGAACAAACATGACACATATTCAAACTTGATCCAGATATTGTCAAGATTATCATTCTGACCAAGTTTGATGATGATCGGACCAAAACTGGGGCCTCTAGTGTGTTCACAAGGTTTTTCTATGATCTGACCTACTTATTGACCAGACATGACCCATATTCGAAATTAACCGAGATATTGTCAAATGATCATTCTGAGCAAGTTTGATTACGAACAAACCAAAACTGTGGCCTCAAGAGTGTTCACAACAATTTTCTATGATTTGACCCACTGACCTACTTTCTGATCCAACATGACCTGTATTCAACCTTGACCGAGATATTGCCAAGATGATCATTCTGAGCAAGTTTGATGATGATCAGATGAAAACTGTGGTCTTTAATGTGTTCACGTTTTCTACAATTTGACCTACCTTCTGACCCGACATGACCCATATTCAAACTTAACCTAGATATTGTCAAGCTGATCATTCTGAGCAAGTTTGATGATAATTAGACTAAAATTGCAGTCTCTAGAGTGTAAACAAGGTTTTTCTATAATTTGACCTACTTTTTGACCCCACATGACCCATATTCGAACATAACCAAGATATTGTCAGGATGATCATTCTGAGCAAGTTTGAGGATGATTGGACCAAAACTGGGGCCTCTAGAGTGTTAACAAGGGTTTTTCTATGATTTGCCCTACTGACCTACTTTTTGACCCGTCATGACCCATATTCGAACTTGACTGAGATATTGTCAGGATGATCATTCTGAGCAAGTTTGAGGATGATTGGCCCAAATCTGTGGCCTCTAGAGTGTTAACAAGGTTTTTCTATGATTTGCCCTACTGACCTGTTTTTTGACCCGACATGACCCATATTTAAACTTGACCGAGATATTGACAGGATGATCATTCTGACCAAGTTTGAAGATGATTGGACCCAAACTGTGGCCTCCAGAGTGTTAACAAGGTTTTTCTATGGTTTGACTCATGACCTATTTTTTGACCACACATGACCCGTATTCAAACTTTACCGAGATACTGTCAGGATGATCATCCTGAGCAAGTTTGAGGATGATTGGACCAAAACTGTGGCCTCTAGAGTGTTAACAAGGTTTTCCTTTGATTTGACCTGGTGACGTACTTATTGAGTTGATATGACCCATATTCAAACTTGACCGAGATATTGTCAGGATGATCATTCTAAGCAAGTTTGAGGATGATTGGACCAAATCTGTGGCCTCTAGAGTGTTAACAAGGTTTTTCTATGGTTGGACCTACTGACCTACTTTTTGACAACACATGACCCGTATTCAAACTTTACCGAGATACTGTCAGGATGATCATCCTGAGCAAGTTTGAGGATGATTGGACCAAAACTGTGGCCTCTAGAGTGTTAACAAGGTTTTCCTTTGATTTGACCTGGTGACGTACTTATTGAGTTGATATGACCCATATTCAAACTTGACGGAGATATTGTCAGGATGATCATTCTAAGCAAGTTTGAGGATGATTGGACTAAATCTTTGGCCTCTAGAGTGTTAACAAGGTTTTTCTATGATTTGCCCTACTGACCTACTTTTTGACCCGACATGACCCAAATTTGAACTCGACTGAGATATTGTCAGGATGTCCATTCTGAGCAAGTTTGAAGATGACTGGACCCAAACTGTGGCCTCCAGAGTGTTAACAAGGTTTTTCTATGGTTTGACCTACTGACCTACTTTTGACCCGACATGACGCATATTCAAACTTGACCGAGATACTGTCAGGATGATCATTCTGAGCAAGTTTGAGGATGATCGGCCCAAAACTGGGGCCTCTAGAGTGTTAACAAGAAAAAGTTTAAGCACGATGGACGACGACGCAAGACATCTCAGTCACAAAAGCTCACCATGACCTTCAGTCAGGTGAGCTAAAAAAGAAAAAAAAAGACTGTTGGTTTAGGGGTGGGGATCTGTAAGGTTTCCAGGATATTGGGCCTTTTATGAGATTGAGGGATGGGCATGGCCCAGGGCACCCCCATGTTGGTGTCACTGAATGTCCCTAATCATAAAGAACATGAATATATATGGTTTAGGGGTGGGGCTCTGAACAGTTTCTCGGATATATGGCCTTTTGTGAAGTGGAGGGGTGGGACATGGCCCTGTTACACCCTGGCAGACCGCAAGGTTGGTGTCACTGAATGGGTGTTGTCATATGGAACAAGAGTGTATATGGTTAAGGGGTGGGGATCAGTAAGTTTTACAAGATATTTGGCCTTATTATGAAGTGGAGGGGGTGGGGCAATGCCCTGGCGTATCCCAGGGGGCCCCCAGGTTGGTGTCGCTGAATGTGTCTTATCGTAAGGAACTAGAATATACATGGTTAAGGTTAAGATCTTAATGGTTTCTGAGATATATGGCCTCAGTCCAACCCAGGGGCCCCCAGGTGGGTGTCACTGAATGTGTCTTATCCTCAGGAACAAGAATATATATGGTTTAGGGGTGGGAATCTGTAAGGTTTCCAAGATATTGGGCCTTTTATGAAGTGGGGGGGGGGGATGGGGCAATGCCCAGGGCACATCCCAGGGGTCCCCAAGTTGCTGTCACTGAATGCATCTTATCACAAGGAACAAGAATATATATGGTTTAGGGGTGGGGATCTGTAAGGTTTCCAAGATATTGGGCCTTTTATGAAGTGGAGGGGGTTGGACAAGAATATAATATATGGTTTAGGGGTTGGGATCTGAATGGCTTGATGAGATATATGGCCTTTTATGAAGTGCAGGGGTTGGGGCAGGGCCCCAGCAGAACCACGGGACCTTTAGGTTGGCATAAAAGCAAATGGCTGAGAGAAGTATACTCAAGGAACATTTCTATAAAAGTTTTGTCAAAATATCTGCAATGGCTTGGTACGAAATGGAATTTTCCCCATTATAAGTCTATGGAAACTCAGAAGTTGCCACAGCAAACAAACTAAAGAGCCGATTTTCATAAAAAAAAAAAACAATAACAAATTTTCAATCCCCCAGCCCAAGGATGCTATGGATAAAATTTGGTTCCAATCCGCTATGTGGCTTCAGAGGAGATGTCGTTTGAAAGTGTTGACAACGACGATGCAGACACATTCAACGACGACGATGACGGACAATGTCCATCCTATTAGGTCCCCCGGAGCCTTTGGCTCTGGTTTGCTAACAAAAATATTTCAAGGTTCTGTGTGAAGCACACGATATCTTCAGACCATGAATAAAACATCAGAACTAGGCAAAAAAAGGTTAAAAATGTGAAAAAAATTATTTTGAGGATTTTGGTACCAGGTTTGCCACTAAATTTTTCCATGAAATAGGGGCCAGGCAAGATAGTTTTGCCCAAATTGAGACTGTGACCTTGAAAATGAGGTCAGGGTCATCAAAATTTAATCAAATCTTTGATAAGTTGAAAGGATATAAGTAACCAATTTTTGCTGCAATTCATAAATTTGTTCAGGAGATAAGGTATAGACAAGCTAGTTTGGGCCCCAGTCTTTTTGAACATGAGGTCAATGTCACTAAAATCTAATCAGGTCTTTGGTTGGTTGGAATGATATGTTGTACCAATTTTGGCCACATTTCAAAAATCGATTCAGGAGACAGGGTGCAGATAAGCTATTTTTGCCCAATAATATTTACTTTGAAAATGAGGTCAAGGTCACCAAAGTCTAGCCAAGCCTTTCAGTAAGTTGCAATGATATCTGCTAATATTTGCCACAATTCATTTACTTTTACACAAGAAAAGATTTTGGGCCCAGCTTCGACACTCTTTTGGAGACCTGGGTCCAGTTGTTCAAAACTAATGATATCATTATTTAAAACTTATTGTTAAAACTTTGATCATTTCCAAAATTTTAGATATTGTACTTAGAAACGTTAACAATATGACCACTAACGAGCTTGTTAAGCTAATGATGGTTGAGCAACTGGCCCCTGATCTTGAGCAAGTAGAAAATAAAAACAAGAGCACCGCAAGCGGGTGCCAACGCTCGTCTGTAGTTTCTTTTAGAAAACAAAAGTTCTAAGTCAAATCAAATTGCAAGATGGAGTTATAAAACTTGTAGGGAATGTAGCTCTTGTGGTGGTGAGTATGTGTATGAAGTTTCATGAAGGTAGGCCAAATACTTTTGGAAATATGGTCAAGGTTAAGTTTTTTGGTTAATTTTTCGAAAAATAGGTCAAAGTTCAAAGGTCAAGGTCACAGGTCAAAAAGCGTGGTATGACTGAAAAGGTCTTGTCCCAAGGAGCATTCATGTGAAGTTGGAAGGCTCTGTTGTGAATAGTATTGAAATAAGAGACAAAAACAATTTAAAAAAAACGGAGAGAAAAGGGGAGATAATTCAATCAAATTGTAAGATGGAGTTATAAAACTTGTAGGGAATGTAGCTCTTGTGATGGTAAGTATGTGTATGAAGTTTCATGAAGGTAGGCCAAATACTTTTGGAAATATGGTCAAGGTTAAGGTTTTCGGTTAAATTTTCGAAAAATAGGTCAAAGTTCAAAGGTCAAGGTCACAGATCAAAAAGTGTGGTATCACTGAAAAGGTCTTGTCCCAAGGAACATTCATGTGAAGTTTGAAGGCTCTGTTGTGAATAGTATTAAAATGAGAGCAAAAAATGTGTTTCAGAAAAAAATTGGAAAAGGGGAGATAATTCAGCCAAAATCAACAATGTTGTTATGGTCCTTGGTCAAAATGTAGCTCTTGTGATGATGAGTGTGTGTATGAAGTTTCATGAGGCTAGGTCTAATACTTTTTAAGTTATAGCCAAGGTTAAGTTTTTTTGGAACGACGCAGGACGACTATGCAGACGCCGGAGTGATGACAATAGCTCGAAAGTTTTTTTTCAAAAAACAGACGAGCTAATAACCCTGAAACATATAGAGCATACCTTGCTTGGGACCCAGTGTTGTTCATAATTCCAGAGACATGAGAACAAGAGGGCCAAATGGCCCTATATCCCTTACCTGTGTACCAGAAAATCATTAGTGTAGGAGACCACTTGTCATTACTACATACTAAATATCTAAGCTCTGGGCCATATGATTTCAGAGAAGAAGATTTTTTTCCATTATAAGTCATATGGGAGCTGATGAGCCCTGGGGCATGGCCAATTTTGACCCAAAGGGCATGGTTGGCAGGATTTATGTAGGAGATTACTTGACATTGCTACATACTAAATATCTTTGCTCTGGGCCTTATGGTTCCGGAGAAAAAGATTTTTGAAGTTTTTTTTCCAGTATAAGCCTATAGGAGCTAATTAGCCCTGAGGCGAGACCAATTTTGACTCAAAGGGCATGGTTGCCAGGATTTATTTAGGCAAACATTTTATGGTTTCAGAGAACATTTTTTAAGCTCTTTTTCCATTATAGGTTTATTGGAGTTAAGGGGCCACAGGATATGGCCAATTTGGACCCCAGGGGCATGATTGGCAGGATTCATGTAGGTGACCACTCGGCGTTGCTACATGCTAAATACCTAAGCTCTGGGCCTTATGGTTTCAGAGTAGAAGATTTTTGAATTTTTTTTCCCCATTTTAAGTTTTTTTTTCCATTTTAAGTATATGGTAGCTAATGGGCCCATGGGCATGGCCAATTTCGATACAAAGGAGCATGGTTGGCAGACTTCATTAAGGTGAACATTTCACATTGCTACATACTAAATATCTAACCGCTGGGACTTATGTTTTCAGAGGAGAAGATTTTTGAAGTTTTATTTTTACCATTATAAGTCTACGGGAGCTAATGGGCCCATTTGCGGGGCAAGTTTTGACCCCAGGAGCATGGTTGGGAGGATTTAAGTAAGTGTCCACTTAACATTGCAAAAAGTTATATATTTAAGCTCTGGGCCCTGTGATTACAGTGAAGAAGAGTTTTGAAGTTTTTCCAATTGTAAGTCTATGGGAGCTAAAGAGCCCTGGGGCGTGGCCAATTTGGATCCCAGGGGCATAATTGGCAGGATTTATGTAGGTGGCCATTTGATGTTGCCACATACTAAATATCTAAGCTCTAGGCCTTAGGGTTTCAGAGAAGAAGATTTTGAAGTTTTTTTCCATTATGTGAATGGGAGCTGATGAGCTCGGGTGTGGCCAATTTTGACCCCAGATAGGTGACCATTTTATGTTGCTAGATACTAAATATCTATGCTCTGTGCTTCATGGTATCAGAGAAGAAGATTTTTGAAGCTTTTTTCCATTATGAGTCTGTGGGAGATAAGGAGCCCCGGGGCTTGGCCAATTTGGATCCCATGGGCATGATTGGCAGGATTTATGTAGGTGACCACTTGCTGTTGCTACATGCTAAATATCTAAGCTCTGGGCCCTGTGGTTTCAGAGAAGATTTTTGATGTTTTTCCCCTTGTAAGTCTATGGGAGCTGATGATTTTTGTTTGTTTGATTTGATGTTTAACATCCCCGTCAACACTGTATAGGTCATTTTGGAGATGTTACTTTTAACTTTGTGGGACTTTTACCCGACACTGGGATGAAATGACATCTCAAGCCCTGTCGCCCAATGAAAACAATAGGGCTTATAAGCATGGACTGTCCGACTTGCAACGCTTTGCCTGGGCAGGCTTAGATCCTCTAAGCGGTCTACCAGTACTTGTCTGTGGTCGGTTGCAGCATCATGCAGCCCCTCTATTTCTTCAAGCCTCGATGGGCGGGGGCAAATTGGAGCTGATGAGCCCCGGGGCCTGACCAATTTTGGCCCCAGGAGTATGGTTAGCAGGATTTATGTAGGTGACTATTTTATGTTGCTATATACTAAATATCTAAGCACTGTGCTTCATGATTTCAGAGAAGAAGTGTGGCTAATTTGCACCTCAGGGGCATGATTGGCAGGATTTATATAAGTGACCACTTGACGTTGCTACAAGCTAAATATCTAAGCTCTGGACCCTGTGATTTCAGAGAAGAAGATTTAAAAAAAAATTCCCATTGTAAGTCTATGGGAGCTACATGTTAGTTTATACTAATTTATTTTAGCTTGATTGTGATGAAAGCTTCAAGCTTATTGAATCGCTCTCAAACACTCATTCCGGGTGTTTTCACGTGCAGGAAAGAGAGGCAGTGACTTTTATACCACTGCTACCCATTTACACCTGGGTGTAGTGGGGCAGTGTCATCACCTGTCTTGGATGGATTGGAACGCACCTCTCGATCATGAGTACAACGTGCTATCCACTGTGCTATCGAGGCTGACAAGCTATCAAGCTATATGTTGCCATGGCTACCAGAATTCCAATCTGATCAGCCCAAAAAACTTATGCAACCTTTCCCCCTACCTGATGATGTTTCCCATGAAATTTGAGCAAGATTGGCCATGGGGTATTAGAGATATACTTATTTGAAATTGTTTATGGACGGATGCACAGAGGCATGCATGATGGACAAAATGTGATCACAAAAGCTCACCTTGTCACGAAGTGACAAGGTGAACTAAATATTGAATTCATTGCTAATATTAACATACTTTTTTATCCACAAATATATAAATCTGCTATGATTTGTTTGATTTGTGGTTTAACGTCCCCATCAATACTATTTGGTTTTTTTTTGAGACATTGCTATCAATTTTGCGGGGTTTTTACCTGACATTGAGATGAAAAGACATCTCAATCCCTGTTGCCCAAAGTAACCAATAGAGTTTACATGATGGACAGTCTGACTCACACCACTATGCCATGGCAGGCTTAGTCCTTCTAAGCGGTCTATCAGTACTCATATGCAGTCGGTTTCAGCTCTTTGTGGGAGCATCATGCAGCCCAATCTATTTCTGCAAGCCTCGATGGGCAGGGACTTAAAAATAAATCTAGTAAGAGAAATTGAAACAATTAAGTCAGTATTAACAAGCAGTTTCTCAGCGGAACAGCATCATTATCACTATAATATTAATGTCTCAATTGTCAAAAAAACAGTTTAATGGTGTTTAATTGGAGTTAAATGTATCCCATGATGTATGAACTACATAACACCACACAGTTTATAACAAATGAACTGAGAATGTAAATATAGAAATGATGATGGTATTTTTAATATTCATTGGAGTTTGAACAACATCAAGTCACGAAAGGAAAAAAGTATTGTTGATGTAGTAACTTTACCATTATCAAGTCACATTGGGAAAATCATGGTTTATTTTGATGTAACAAGAGTCAATGTATTCCATTAAGTATGAACTGCTAGGTCTCAACAGATACGGTTCACTATTTTATTTGTTTGTTTGTTTCATTTAGTCAATATGCTCAGGGCAGAGCCAGCTACCTGTACTACACTGACACTGAGCATTTGCAATACTTACTGGCATTTGGCTTCTACAATGGCCTTAGTCTCTGGGCTAGGTCTGAATCTCCCAGACTCTCGAAACACTTTTAACATTTCTTGCGCCTCTTTACCATCACATTTAGGGTATGGTTTGTCATTCCTGCCATCCAGTAGGCTCATCAGAGGCTCCAATAGTTTCTTGATGTCCTCAGTTTTGTCATAGAAACCAAAGAGTACTAAGTAGTGAACTAGTCTCAAAACCTGCAAGATAATCAATGTCAGTTACAGGCATATCATTTAACCCATTATAAACGCCTGAAACCCCTAAAAGGGTAGCTTGGCAAACAACAGCACAGGTCCAGATCATAAAAAGGAAAAAAAGTGGCCCATGGGGCTATGCTCACCAGAGCTCAGGTGGGCAGTTCAACTGGGCACTGCCCACTGGCAGCCATGTATGGTTTTAATTTATGGATTATAAAGTCTCCCAAATGGACACCCATTTCCAAATGAGCACCCATGTGGACTCTGTATCTGAAATACGAGGACTGTTCAAATATGAATGCAACTAAGCACATAAAAATGATTCCGTGATAGATTTCAATGAAAAATTTATTTTGTCCCCTCAAAGTATTCCCCCTTTTAACAGATATACAAACATTCAGTCTTCTGATCCAATCATTGAATGCATTTTGGTAGTCTTTTCGAGGTATACTATAAAGGCACTGGAATATTGCAGAACCGAGGTGTTTGCGCTCTACAAATTTTCGACCAGAAAGGTATTTTTTCAGCGGTGGGAAAAAAAAAAAGTCACACGGGGCAAGGTCAGGGGAATACGGGGGGTGAGGGAGTTCAACAACCTTTTCCTGCTTCAGACAGTCTTGCACAATGAACGCCTTGTGCAATAACGCATTGTCATGTAACAATCGGACATTGGCCAAACCAGTTGCGGGTCTTTGTTCTTTGAAATATTTCTTCAATTTTCTAAGAACTTTATTCTTGTAAAACATCGCATTTGCAGATTTGCCTTTAGGCACAGCAACCTGAATGGCAGGGCCCTGATTTGAAAAGAATATGGCATACATTACCTTCTTGACGCTCATGGTCCGCTTTGCAATGCATGGTCTTTTGCAATACTTTGTTGGCCATACCCTGTATTTTGTTCTGTATCTTTCGTTTTGGCTCAAAAAAGTGAACCCATGTCTCGTTACCTGTGACGACATTAGGGAAAGACCGTGCATTGTAATTTGGAAACTTTTTAAGCAACTTCTTGGCGCACTGAACACGTGTATTTTTCTGCTTATCTGTCAACAGATGGGGAATCCATCTAGCACAGATCTTTCTCGTTTTCAAATCTTGTTTCAGAACTGTATGAGCTGCTTTACAATGGACCGGAACCATTTGAACAACTTTGAAAGGGGACCACCTAAGGATCATTCCTGTGAAGTTTAAGCAAAATCCCATCAGTGGTTTAGGAGATGTTGTTTGAAGAATTGATTGCGGACATACACACGGATGCACTGATGACGGACAAAAAGTGATCACAAAAGCTCACCTTGTCAATATGTGACAGGTGAGCTAAAAACAAACAAGAGGACCTATATCTCTCACCTGAGCTAAATGTTTTACATACTTTAATATCAAAGTTTCACAAGGTAGACTGCCCTAAGATTTTGTTTAAATTTTATGTGCATGAAGTTTGCCACAGGGTAATATTTTGAACATTCTTGGTAGAGACCTACCAGATCTACCTATGTTCCAAATATCAAAGGCCTAGGTTTTCAGACAAGAAGATTCTTAATAGTTTTCCCTATATAACCTATGTCTATTATGGCCCCCGGCCACCGGGGCTTGAAGAAATATAAGGGCTGCATGATGCTTCCACACAGAGCTGAAACTGACCCGCACAGGAGTACTGGTAAACCGCTAAGAGGATCTAAGCCTGCCTAGACAAAGCGGTGCGGGTCAGACCACCCATGCTTATAAACCCTTTCATTTAAAACAAGAGGGCCATGATGGCCCTGGGTCGCTCACTTGATCCATAGGTTAACAAGTGGGCCCCTGGGAGAGCCATTATTGGCCCCAGGGCTATAATTTGCATAATCTTGGTAGTGGTCTAAAAGGTGAAGCTTCATTCCAAATTTCAATGACCGGAGCCTTCTTGTTTCAGACAAGAACATTTTTAAAGGTTTTCCTGCTATTAGTCTATATAAAACCTGCCGGCCACGGGGTGCGGCCATTTTTGGCCCCAGGGCTATAATTTGAACAATCTTCGTAGAAATCCACAAGACAAAGCTTCATACAAAATATCAAAGACCTTGGCCTTCTGGTTTCAGACAAGAAGATTTTCAAAGGTTTTCCCAATATAAGTCTATGTAAAACAAGTGGGCTCCGGGGTGGGCCCATTTTTGTCCCCAGGGCACTTATTTGAACAATTTTGGTAGAGGTCCACTACATGAAGCTTCATACCAATTATCAAAGACCATCACCTTCTGGTTTCAGACAAGAAGATTTTCAAAGGTTTTCCCTATGTAAGTCGGTAAAACCAGTTGGCACTGGGGTGGGCACATTTTTGGCCCCATAGCTATAATTTGAACAATCTTGGTAGAGGTCTACTAGACAAAGCTTCATACCAAATATCAAAGACCTGAACCTTCTGGTTTCAGACAAGAAGATTTTTAACCCTTGTCCTGCTAATCCCGGATATGCCTTATCTTTGAAACAATGTAGATCCAGATCAGATGGCTTCTGACGAAGCCATCTGATCAGGATCTACATTGTTTACCATTCAGATTGTGAATTTGTTGCAATAATTTGCATCAAGTAATCTGATTGGTTGATAATCGGTAGTCATAGATAAATATTCAGCAGGACAAGGGTTAAAGATTTTCCCTATATAAGTCTATGTAAAACCAAAGGGCCCCGTGGCGGGGACATTTTTGACCCTAGGGCTATAATTTGAGGTCCACTAGATATAGTTTTACACCAAAAATCAAAGACCTGGGCATTGTGGTTTCAGAGAAAAAGATATTCAAATATTTTCCCTATATAAGCTTATGTACAACCAAGGGCCCTTGGACGGGGGCATTTTGACCCCTAGGCTATAAATTGAACAATGTTGATAGAGGTCCGCCAGATATAGCTTCACACCAAATATCAAAGACCTGGGCCTTGTGGTTTCAGAGAAGAAGATTTTTTAAAGTTTTCCTTATATAAATATATGTAAAACCAAAGGGCCCTGGAGCAGGACCAGGGGCATTTTTGGCCCAAGGGCTATAATTTGAGCAATCTTGGTAGAAATCCACTAGATGAAGCTACACATCAAATATCAAAGACCTAGGCCCTGCCATTTCAGAGAAGAAGATTTTTAAAGATTTTCCCTATATAAGTCAATATATACCAAAGGGCCCTGGGGCATTTGTGGCCCCAGGGCTATAATTTGAGCAACCTTGGTAGAGGTCCACTAGATGAAGCTTCAAACCAAATATCAAAGACCTGGGCCTTACGGTTTCAGACAAGTTTTTTAAAGATTTTCACTATATAAGCCTATTTAAAACCAAAGGGCCCAGGGGCGGGGCCATTTTTGGCCCCTGGGCTATAATTTGAACAATCTTGATAGAAGTCCACTAGATGAAGCTTCACACCAAATACCAAATTCTGGTTTCAGACGAGAAGATTTTAAAAGGTTTTCCCTATATAAGTCTATGTAAAACTGGTGGGCCCCGGCGAGGGGGCATTTTTGGCACAAGGGCTATAATTTGAACAATCTTGGTGTAGCTTCATGCCAAATATTGAAGATCTGGGCCTTGAAGATTTTTTAAGTTTTCATTTAGAAAATCTATTTTTAGCTCCAGTGACCCAGATGTGCATTGGACTGGAACCATTTGAACAACTTTGAAAGGGGACCACCTAAGGATCATTCCTGTGAAGTTTGGTCAAAATCCGATTAGTGGTTTAGGAGGAGATGTTGTTTGAAGAATTGTTTACGGATGCACGCATGGACGAAAAGTGATCACAAAAGCTCACCTTGTCACCCAAGGGCTCAAATTTAAACAATCTTGGTAGAGGTCAACAACATGAAGCTACACAACAAATATAAAAGCCCTAGGCCTTGTGATTTTAGAGAGGAAGATTTTTAAAGATTTTCCCTATAAAAGTCAATATAAACAAAAGATACCATGATCAATCTCCATGAAAGAATGTTGCCGACCCCGGCAGGAATCGAACCAGCAGCCTCCTGATCACCAGTCAGACGCGCATTCGACTGAGCTACCGAGGCCGGCGTAATGTTGTTGTGACCTTACGTTTAAAGATTGAAGCTGATGCATTTGAAGGTTTGTTTGTTTGTAATAGAGTTTAACAGCCCAGTGAACACTATTTTAGCTCATTTAAGAGCTGGTCAGTTTACCTATCCATACTTTTCTGGGCCGGCTTATACCTAAGCGGTTAACCAGTACAGGGCACATTCTTCCTCCAGAAACTTATAACTGCCCTTCTTGAATCAGCCGAAGGGAGAGAATGACTGCAGAAGAGATTTCATGATCAATCTCCACGAAAGACTTCTGCCGACCCTGGCAGGTATCAAACCCATTTCCTCCTGATCACCAGTCAGACGTGCATCCGACTGAGCTACTGAGGCCGGCTAGTTGAAGGTTTGTAAGCTATAAAGAAATAAAAGCTGCAGGCACTGCATGATGCTATGCCACTATAATTACATGAAGCAAGTGCCATATCACAGTCAAAAAGGAATTCAAAGTAAGGATGCATTAATCTTTCCCTTAACCCTTTAACATCTGAAAATGTCGTCAGCTTATGTTGTTTGCTAAATCTTCTAGCAAATGTTTTTAAAAATATTTTTGCATACAGGCAAACAGTTGCAATATTTGGGCATGTATTACCCACAGTTTTTTCCCTCAAATTACAGGCCCAAGTTAAGGATGTGGGTAATCCGCCCAAATTATTTTTGGACCGTTTTTTTTTTACTTTTGTCAGCTGAAAAAAAGATGCATCTCAATGTTATGCTCTATTCCTCTGTGATTCCCGACATAAATAATGTTAATTGTCAACTCAATTTTACTTACACATGAGTAATATGGCAATCTCAATAACCAGCAAGCCCGATTTTGTGCTTATTATTCCTAAAACTCTAATTTTAAACGAAATAAACAAGCAAGTTCAATGCGAACATCAAAGTTTTCCGGCATCCAAATCGTCACCCATAAACCACTGCTACTATTTTTCTGCATGCGATCGGTTAATGACGTCTTCAGACCCCAGCAACCCCACACGTCTTTTGTTTTATTTTAACTGGGCGTATCTCTTTCATAACCAGAGGACCAGTGGTCCTGAACCGCTCACCTGTCTGGTGACAATTTTTCTACTTAGATCAGCAGAAAATGTCATTTACCCTGCTCATAAATTTTAAAATGCCATCTCAATATTTGTTGACATTTTAAAACTTATGAGCAGGGTAAATTTCATGCTGAAGTGAGTTGAGCGTGAAAAAAGTTTTATAACCTCGGTGCCTGGCTCACAGAAAGGGAAAATATGAGGAACTGTCCATTGGACATAAATGGTATACTGTATACAGAAGCAAATGAAACAAAAAGAAAACTTGTTCCAATTTATTTTCATATCTCAAGAGCAGTAACAGAACAAAACTAGAATTTGTTTTTCTACAAAAACACAGATGTCTCCCCCCTTTTTTTATCATTGAGGTACCTACGTGATTCTTGGGGGCAACACATTGTCTCATGACCCCCGGCCCCCGCCCATCGGGCTTGAAGAAATAGATTGGGCTGCATGATACTTCCATGCAGAGCTGAAGCCGACTGCAAATGAGTACTGGTAAACAGCATAGAGGTTCTAAGCCTGTCCAGGAAAAGTGATGCAAGTCGGCCACCCATGCACAAAAACCCTATTGAGATGCCATTTCATCTCAATGCCAAAAATTTGTGGTGTTACAAATATGTGCAATAAATCAATTAAAAATATAAAAATATCATCAACTTAAAATCAAAACAAAACATGTGATTCTCAACTCTCAACATTATCCCTAAGATGCTGATGGTGCCAGTCGTCATCCCAGCTCCTTCATTTGTAATTACAAATACATGGGCTGTCGTGTACACTTCTCGCCCTTTTTTCAACACTCGATTGATTCCATAAATAGCTACTGGACAAAAAAAATGCTTCAGACTGGTCCCCTTTTTGTCTATTTTCAAGTAGAAAATAATAAAAAAAACAATAACAGCCGACGTTTAAAACTATAAACAGCCTTTATTTATTTATTTTTATTAAACTCTGCACAAAATCAAATAGTTATAAGAAAAATATATAAATATATAGTCGTGGTGGCTATCTTGGTCGTGACCTAGACCATATTGGCAACTTTTCATCTTGGTCATGTGATCTAGACCGTATTGGCATTTTTTCATTTGTTCAACTCACAAAGGTTCCATATTACTTAAATTGGCTCAGCAGTTTTGGAGAAAAAAATATCTGAAATATGGATCCTGAATGACCTTGGTCTAAGGCCAATGAATGACCTTGACCTTTCTCACCCATAGATCTTCACGTATTCAGTTACTTTACCTGATCTACAAATTTTGGTGACACTGTCTTCATTGGTTTCCTATAAATCCATTATTTTCACTTTGCCCCATGCAAAAGCCTAAGTCGGCAAATTTGACATTGCTGTAAAATAGGTCAAGGTCAACCCAGGGTCACCAGTTGTACAAACCATGATGGGCCCAAGTACCATATGCTGCATGCCAAGTTTCAAGGCCACTGGCGTTATGGTTCTGGAGAAGAAGATTTTTGAAGGCTTTTTACCATATATGGTCATGGCGGCCATCTTGGTCATGTGATCCAGACCCAGCGAACAAACTTTCGTTCCCCCATCCCACTGAGGCTCCATATGAAATTTGGCTTTGATTGGCCCTGCAGTATAGGAGAAGAAGATCTTTGAAAATGGTGGACGGACGGACAGACGGACGGACGACGGACCATGGCTATACTATAAGCTCACCTATGAGCCTAAAGGCTCAGGTGAGCTAAAAAGTTGTTTGGAAACGGTAAAAAATTTCTCGATAGCTAAACGGTTGGGGATACAGGTGGATAGAAAACAGTACTTTGCGCAAACCCCGACCTATCCCCGGAAGCTCCGTATCAATAACCAACAACAGCATACAGATGTATTTACACAAATTAAAGTCTTCCACTTTTCCCGCCAAGCATTTGCTATTTGGCACCAAAACATAACCATTCACGAGATAGCAGAATTGTCCCTTTATATTATGCATACATCTACCGTTAGATTTAGCAACTCGTCTAAGGAGTATTTAAATCATTTTCACATTGATTGTGGATTAAATTTTATGACTGGAGAATAAACACAAATTAGAGACATAACTTGACTATATTTTCACACCTTGTCACACGAAACAATAGCGCTTGAGGTACACATTACACCTGAAATGAAAGACATGCACCGCAGGGCAATCATGTTTAATAGGCAATTATGTGACAGGGAATAACAACAGTGTCATAATTGAACTGTTATAAATAATCAAACAGTGTAAATCCAAATCAGGCGTCTTTCTGCGGTGTCTGATCTGGGACTGCACTGTTTGTGAATGTCCCAAAAAGGGCAGCTGGGCATATATTGGTTAATAAATAAATAACAAGGGTGAACAGGTAAAGTTTTTTCAACATTTTAATGTAAAATACATGCTTTCTGGTGATACCCGCACACACATGCATTTTCCCGCCTTTTGAAGGTGATCGCACGTTCCGTTGTGTGTTACAAAAACTGGCCAAATTCTTACTTTTTCTCACTTATGCACCCATCAAAATTTCATCAAATGTTCCATGCAGGTAATACAACAGAATAACAGTTTCGCCCCAGATTTTGGCCAAAAAAAAAGGGTGTTGGTAGTACACAAAAGCGGGTACACACGCCCAAATGATACAAATGTAATGAATACAAAATTTCATGGCTGTTCGATGCCTGCTTCTTGGTCAGGCTCAGAACTTTTCAGCCTACCCTCGTATAGGGCACCCGCAAAAATTTGCGAGGCCCT
Source organism: Lucinisca nassula (assembly GCA_963580285.1). NCBI lineage: Eukaryota > Metazoa > Mollusca > Bivalvia > Lucinida > Lucinidae > Lucinisca > Lucinisca nassula. The sequence continues at coordinate 58,341,258 of OY757024.1, read as the reverse complement.
AATAAATAAGTTATTGATGAAGTCTACCCTACCCTACCCTTTGGCGGGGGTACAATAAAAACAATTTCAAGTTGCACAGATTTAAACTTTAGAAACATTTTTCTTTTTTTTTTTCAGAAATTTTTAATTAAGAAATGAAATTTATTTTTCTGCAGTTCATGGAAGTTTACAAACTTTGCTAGCAACCCACTGTCATTCATACTTTCATGAAAGCAGAAAGATGTTTATTTTTTATATTTACATTATTTGCCCCTCATCACTGGGCCCACTTGTAGGGCAAACTTTTAAAGCTGAAAAACATTTACACGCTGTTTTTCTACAAAGAGCGGAGCAGCGCTGACGTCATCAACGGCCGTAGAGAACAATGGTTCAGAATGACGTCACTTAACGTCACTGAAAATCATGTAATTCGATGCATTCATGCAAGTATGAACGCAATTGTTTTCTATAGGTTTACACAAGACTTTACACTGGAAATGTAAATATAAGGGAATAACTCTGGCTAATATTTGGTGAACTGTAACCTCCAAACAATATGCAGTGCTCAATATCATGGTGTATGTGTGTGTATTTGCATTTTACATCTTGCCAACAACTAAAGTCATATGGAGATGGGTCCTCAGTTTAAAGACTATCCAAAAGTCTGGATGAGCCCCAGAATTGAAGCAACGACCCTAGTTTATGAGGTGAGTAGCTAAAACTACATAATGGAGGCTTCTATATACTACATCATGATGTACTTATTTACTAAGTTTCAGCTTGACTGATTATAAACTATAATAGATGTTAGCCTGGAATAAAAGGTTTACAGAATTTTTTGAAGGGGCATAACTCTCTAAATATTTGGTGGACTGTAACCTCTAAAAGATATTACAGAAATTTTTCAAATGGCAAAATTCTGGACTATAAGCACTGCTCCACAGCATGGCCAAACTACAAATCAAGATTTGGACTGATAGGATGTGAACAGTAGGAGTTAGCAAGAAACAACAAGTTTAAGGACAGATGGATGGACCAATGGATGCCAGACCTGGTAACATATGTCCCGTTTTCCAAATGGCATAAAAAAAATTTCAGCAGCAAAAGATTTTCTGCACAAATGATGCAGCATACCACTGATTTCTTATAGGTCAGGTTAACTTGCCTTATTCTGACTGATGTCAGCTGATTATTCTACAGACTTACCTGTCGAACAAGCATATTGTTTCCTATAAGTGATGCGGTCATGTCGCCATTCTTCCCCAGGAACTCCGAGATCCACCGACTAATCTCAGGGAAATACTTGAACGTCAGAGAATCAGAGTTATCTGTTCTATTCTAAAAAACATAAGTAAAATATTGTATTGATATTTACTTCAAAGAAATGTATTTTGCCAAACAATATTTAACAGTTTCTTTTACTTATTTCTTTTGTTTAAAAGTCATCTTTGCAAAAGTCAGTCTTTCCTACAGTGTCGCCATAAAACTTTGAGCTGTAAGATATATAGTGATACCAGAGGGATCTTATGAATACCAGATGAGTCTAATAAAGTTGTAACAGCTCCACACACAACCTATGCAAATGGAAACTTTAACAAATTGTCCTAATTGTTTCCAAAATGGCTGAAATAATGTCAATCCAATTCTTACTACATCAACAGAAGCAAAAGAAAACTTATAAAAGCACAGAGAGCACTGCAGGGTTGATTATCTCTACAGCATTATTGGGTTGATTATCTCTACAGCACTGCTGGGTTGATTATCTCTACAGCACTGCTGGGTTGATCATCTCTACAGCACTGCTGGGTTGATTATCTCTCCAGCACTGCTGGGTTGATAATCTCTACAACACTGCTGGGTTTATTATCTCTGCAGCACTGCTGGTTGATTATCTCTACAGCACTGCTGGGTTGATTATCTCTACAGCACTGCTGGGTTGATTATCTCTACAGCACTGCTGGGTTGATTATCTCTCCAGCACTGCTGGGTTGATTATCTCTACAGCACTGCTGGGTTGATTATCTCTGAGTGCAGGCTGAAAATATCATAAATGCTCAATGATGAAACTGACAGCACTGCTGGGTTGATTATCTCTGAGTGCAAGCTAAAAATATCATCAATGCTCAATGTTGAAACTGACAGCACTGCTGGGTTGATTATCTCTGAGTGCAAGCTGAAAATATCATCAATGCTCAATGTTGAAACTGCCAGCACTGCTGGGTTGATTATCTCTGAGTGCAAGCTGAAAATATCATCAATGCTCAATGCTGAAACTGACAGCACAGCTGGGTTGATTATCTCTGAGTACAAGCTGAAAATATCATCAATGCTCAATGGTGAAACTGACAGTACTGCTGGGTTGATTATCTCTGAATGCAAGCTGAAAATATCATCAATGCTCAATGTTGAAACTGACAGCACTGCTGAGTTGATTATCTCTGAGTGCAGGCTGAAAATATCATCAATGCTCAATGTTGAAACTGACAGCACTGCTGGGTTGATTATCTCTGAGTGCAAGCTGAAAATATCATCAATGCTCAATTTGTTGAAACAGACAGCACTGCTGGGTTGATTATCTCTGAGTGCAAGCTGAAAATATCATCAATGCTCAATGTTGAAACTGACAGCACTGCTGAGTTGATTATCTCTGAGTGCAGGCTGAAAATATCATCAATGCTCAATGTTGAAACTGACAGCACTGCTGGGTTGATTATCTCTGAGTGCAAGCTGAAAATATCATCAATGCTCAATGTTGAAACTGACAGCACTGCTGGGTTGATTATCTCTGAGTGCAAGCTGAAAATATCATCAATGCTCAATGTTGAAACTGACAGCACTGCTGGGTTGATTATCTCTGAGTGCAGGCTGAAAATATCATCAATGCTCAATGGTGAAACTGACAGTACTGCTGGGTTGATTATCTCTGAGTGCAGGCTGAAAATATCATCAATGCTCAATGGTGAAACTGACAGTACTGCTGGGTTGATTATCTCTGAGTGCAAGCTGAAAATATCATCAATGCTCAATGTTGAAACTGACAGCACTGCTGGGTTGATTATCTCTGAGTGCAGGCTGAAAATATCATCAATGCTCAATGATGAAACTGACAGCACTGCTGGGTTGATTATCTCTGAGTGCAGGCTGAAAATATCATCAATGCTCAATGTTGAACTGACAGCACTGCTGGGTTGATTATCTCTGAGTGCAAGCTGAAAATATCATCAATGCTCAATGATGAAACTGACAGCACTGCTGGGTTGATTATCTCTGAGTGCAAGCTGAAAATATCATCAATGCTCAATGTTGAAACTGACAGCACTGCTGGGTTGATTATCTCTGAGTGCAGGCTGAAAATATCATCAATGCTCAATTTGTTGAAACAGACAGCACTGCTGGGTTGATTATCTCTGAGTGCAGGCTGAAAATATCATCAATGCTCAATGTTGAAACACACTTTCTGGTGCATGGGTCTCCTTTACTTATTAACCCCTATATGCCTATCATTTCTAACATAGCATATTGGCAAACATTGAAGACACTGGACAGATGCTGCAGAATGTTACATCTGATCCAAGGTCTTCTATATTTGCTTGAAATGAGGAAATCAATGTAAAACTCACAACAAATACAATAAGCCTGACACTTCCTATATTGCAACTGGACATTTCCAAAGCTATAGGATAGAAGAATCAGTGTTACCTTTTTATTGGACTAATAGTCATGTTGCCATTAGCAGTATAGGAGTTTTGGTACTTTGGGTTGATTGACAATCAGCCCTAATGAAAACAGTGTCAATAACCCATTGAAAACTAGTGGACTCTTCCATTGCTATATGTTAGACAAGTCCATTTGTCATATAAGGGGTGGTAGGCCTATTTTTTGTTTTTATTCTATTTTTGATGGGAAATTCTGTCAGCAAATAGTGGAGGCCCCGATCAGACGCTGTATCAGGCAGCGCGACCAACAATACATAAAATTAAATTCTCTCTAATTCTTAGAAAGCCTTTATGCTGGAACCATCATAGAATCTGAGGCCTAACCCACAGGCATGCAATTAAAGAGGGAAGCAAAGTTGTCAACCGTGACTGGGTTAACTACCATGCATGCAGTCTGTTGTATAACATTTATGTTGTACCCAATCTTTTTATATTGAAGAATGACTTACAAAATTGGGTACTGTAGTCATTGCAATTATATATTTTTCTGAATTTATATACTAAGTCACCATAAAATTCGGGTTCCGATAGACCTTGTTGCAGAAGAGATTTAAGTCCAACATTGAATTTTGAAATTAAATTGGAATGACATCTATAAAATTTTGAGAAGGCTTTTTATAGTTTATGATACCTATAACTCTGATTAAGAAGTTAAACAGTTAACAATTTATTACAAGAGTTGAAGTCAGTTACACTCTGGCAAATCAAATTAATTGCGAAATATAAACACCATAGGATGCCACACGAGGAACATCACCATCCAAGAAAGGAAATTTACAATCTCAAAATCAAAATCATCCAGTTTATCATAAATTTTGCAGAAAACAAACCCATCTACAACAGAGAGATGTAAATCCAAAAACAGGGCCTCAGTATCAGAAGAATTCGCTTTATTTAACTGAAATTTGACAGTCAAACCATCGAAATAGATATTGTCATTATTTAACTAGAATTTTTTTCTACAAAAACACAGATGTCTCCCAACTTTTTGACCTCTAAGTATGACCTTGACATTGGAGGTATTGACTTGGGTCTTGTGTGCAAAACATCATCTGATGAAGGTGAACACTTCTGCAAAGTAATTTTAAAAAGTCCATCGAGAAATAAGAAAGTTATTGACCGTACCAAAAACAGCCCTTTTTTACCTTCCACCTCTAAGTAAGACCTTGACCTTGGAGGTACCGACCTGTGTCTTGCATGCCTTCGGGTCTGGTGAGCTAAAAAACCAGAGCACCCACAGTTGTAATTCTTGAGCATGACACACCTGCTTAACCACATGTACATCTGCATCAAGTACCACCAATATGTCTCAAAGGGTATTGGAGGTATGGTGATCACAAGGTAGTCATACTGTTATATTGGAAGGGGAGATAACTGAAATAACATAGCACCTAGAGTTGTGGTTCTCAGGCATGAAGTGCCGTCTCGACCTTGTATACAATTGTGCCAAGTACCATCGATATATCTCAAAGGGTACTGGAGTTATGGCCATCACAAGGTTATATTGTCAGGGGAGATAATTAAAAAACCAGGGCACCCAGAATCGTGGTTCTTGCACGTGACACACCTGCTTAACCTCATGTACAACTGTACCAAGTACCATCAATATATCTCAAAGAGTATTGGAGATGTGGCCTTCTCAAGGTAGTGATTCTATTTTATGGGAATGGGAGATAACTCAAAAACCATGACACCCAGAGTTGTGGTTCTTGTGCATGACACACCGTCTCGACCTTGTGAACAACTGTGCCAGGTACCATCAATATATCTTAAAGGGTATTGGAGTTATGGCCATCACAAGGTAGTCACTCAATTTTATTGGAAGGGGAGATAACTCAAAAACCATGGCAACCAGAGTTGTGGTTCTTGTGCATGACATGCCATCCTAGCCTTGTGAACAACTGTGCCAGGTACCATCAATATATCTCAAAAGATATTGGATTTATGGCCATCACAAAGTAGTCATTCTATTTTATTAAAAGGGGAGATAACTCAAGTGGTAGGCCATCCAGAGTTCTGGTTTTTGCGCATGACACACAGTCTCAGCCTTGTGAACAACTGTGCCAAGAACCATCAATGAATCTCAAAGGGTATAGGAGTTATGGCCATCACAAGGTTGTGTCTACGGACAGATGGACAGACAGATGGATAGAGAGAATCTATTCAGTCGGGGGATAAAAAGACACAGTGACTCTGAGCCTAGGACCCTGAAGTCCAACTTGCTCGAGATATTATCAAACACAACATTTGTGTGACTTAAAAATACATAATCAAATGCAATGACAGCTTTCTGAAAGTAGCCACTGTGACCTTGACCTTGAGGCCAAGACCCTGAAAGCTAAACTAGCTCGAGATATTATCATATGCAATATTTGTCTAAAGTTATATTAAAATCCATCCATAAATGTAGGCACTTGTGCGATGACAAAGTTTTTTCTAAGAACAGCCACAGTGACCTTCAGCCCCAGACCCAGAAAGTAAAAGTCGCTCGAGATTTCATCATACCCAACATTTGTGTGAAGTTATATTAAAATCCATCAATAAATGAAGGCGCAAGAGCGATGACAAAGTTTTTCTAAAAATAGCCATAGTGACCTTGACCTTGAGCCCTAGACTCTGAAAGTAAAAGTCGCATGAGATATCATCAAACCCAACATTTGTGTGAAGTTAAATTAAAATCCATCAATAAATGAAGGGGCAAGAGTGATGACTAAGTTTTTCCCAAAATAGCCCCAGTGCCCTTGACCTTGAGCCCCTGATCATGAAAGTCAAAGTCCCTCAAGATATCATCATACCCAACATATGTGTGAAGTTATATTAAAATAAATAAATACGTAAATGAAGATGCAAGAGCTATGACTATGTTTCTCTAAAAATTCTAACAATAGCCTCAGTGACCTTGACCCCAGGACCCTGAAAGTCGAACTCGCTGTTTAAAAAAAGAAAGAAAACAAAACAAAAATTCCCTCACCAGGATCTGAACTCACAACCTCTTGATACAGAGTCCAAAGCCGTAACACCGGACGCCGGGGTAATGGCAATAACTCCCCATTACTATCGTAAGGCGAGCTAAAAAGCACAACCCTTTTCAAATGGACTTGTGCTATATAACCAGAGGAAATCTTGGGTACAAAATTTTATTAATTAAGTAAGTAAGTAAGTAAAGACTTTATTTAACGAGGGTGACAACATTTAGCATATAATGAAACTAATCTTCCATGAGGCCCTCTAAACAATTACATGTAACAACAACAACAAAAAAAAAACAAGTAAATATACAACAACATATTTGCAGCAAAACATGCAATGTGATTACAATATGATTATGTGATTACAGTAGGACTATGAGATGTCCTCTTTTCCTACAGAAAAATGAAGAGCAAGGGATAAAAACAAGAGGACCATGATGGTCCTATATTGCTCACCTGAGCTAAGAGATTTATATGCAGATGCCCAGGCAGGGCGATTTTCTGGCCTAAAGTCCATAAATTGAACAATTTTGTTAGCGGTCAACTAAATGAAGCTTAATAACAAATATCAAAGTCCTGGGCCTTCTGGTTTCAGACAAGAAGATTTCTAAAAGTTTACCTAAATAAGTCTATGTAAGACCAGTGGGCCCTGTGGTGGGGTGAATTTTCTTCTGGTTTCAGACAAGAAGATTTTTATATGTTTTCCCTATAATCGCCTATATAAAACCAGTGGCCCCCAGAACGGAGCCGTTTTTGGCCCCAGGGCTATATATTGAACAATCTTGGTAGAGGTCCACTAGATGAAGATTCAAACCAAATATCAAAGACCTGGGCCTTCTGGTTTCAGACAAGAAGATTTTTAAAGGTTTTTCCCTATATAAGCCTATGTAAAACCTTTGGGCCCCGTTGCGGGGGCATTTTTGGCCCCAGGGCTATAATTTTAACAATCTTGGTAGAGGTCCAGTAGATGAAGCTTCATACCAAATATCAAAGACCTAGGCCTTCTGGTTTCACAGAAGAAGATTTTTAAAAGGTTTTTTTTTTTTTATTTTCCTCTTTTTGTTGTCATGGCTTCCAGAGTTCTGCATGGAATGGAATTCTTTGAACAACTTTGAGAGAGGACCACCCAAAGATCATTTCTGCTAAGTTTGGTCAAAATCTGAGATGCCATTTAAAGGAATTGTGGATGGACATCCGGACGGACGACGACGGACCGTGACTGATCACAATACATTACGATAACACACCCATGCGACGTAGTGCATTTTTTCACATCTCCAAAATGGCTACTTTTCTGATGAAAATCCATGATATTTTTCTTATTTATACTACAGAAATGGGTGCTACATAGGTTATGGGTACTCGTTAGAACTGCCTCAGTGAGGTGGTTCAAACGAGTACCAAACATAGGTTATGGGTGCTTGTTAGAACCGCCTTAGTGAGGCGGTTCTAATGAGTACCCACAACCTATGTCTTGGAACAAAAATAAGAAAAATAATGTTTACCCCCGTAAACCCCAGTTTTCTCTATACAAAGTGGGGTGTAAGAGGTGTTCATTTCACGGACTTGTTCATGTGATGAGCTCCCCCGGAGCCTTCGGCTCAGGTGAGCTAAAAACACAATATGCTACAGAATATACACAAATGTTTAACAATGCATGTTTGTATATACACAAAAAAGAAGAGAAAGTAAAAGGACACAACATTTGACTAGCCAATGAAGGACTGAGAAACCATTTTTCAGTTATGGACTTAGCTGGTTATTGTTAACCATTTCACACATATGTTGTGAAAAGTTTGTCTAGTCTGTGCAAATTTAATTTCACTAGGCAAACTGTTCCACACTAAACAGCCAGACCATCTCATACTGTGCTTATAGCATTCCTTTCTAGGTTGGGGAGGTACTAAACATCTAGCTGCAGAAGAGCTTAAACTGATGGATACATTGTCATCATTTCTTAAAGTAAAGTTTTCAGAGATGTATGTGGGTGCCATATCATTGTAAACTTTAAACATGAACTTTGCCTTTCTTAGGAATAATCGATCATTGAAGGACATAATTTTTAATGATTTCATAGCTTCTCTGGAATCAACAACATTGTAATCTAGAATGACTTTACATGCACATTTCTGAAGTCTATAGATTTTAAGTTTATTAGACTCTGATGACTGTATTACCCCAGACAATATTACAGAAATCAATATGTGGTTGAATATATGACTTATAGAATTGAATTCGATAAGACTGTGATAGGAAGTGTTTAATTTTTGATAGCAACCAAATATTTGATGAGATTTTCTTTGTTACATGTTTGACATTGTCAGACCATTATAGGTTATCATCTATAAACAGACCAAGAATTTTGTCAGTAGGAACCATCCGTAAAGATTCATTCATGTAGAGGAGATTAAGGCTGGTTATGTTTAGTCTTTGAGGGTTTTGTGTTAGTAGTGACCAGCATGACTTTTGTTTTTGTTGTATTTAAAAGCATACCATTACTTTTGCACCAAATATGTAGTTGACCAAGAGCTAACTGGAGATTTTGTTCAATTTGTTCAATAGAATTTTGAATATCATATATGGTAGTATCGTCAGCATATGGATCTGCAAAAGCATTCCCTATGTATAAAGGTAGATCATTGATGAAGAGTAAAAATAAAAGTGGTCCTAAAATGGAACCTTGTGGTACACCACATGCAACTTGTTAAAAATTGGACTTGCTATTATTAACAGAAACTTGTTGTCGTCTGTGTGTAAGACAGGAATTGAACCACAAAAGTGTTTGGTTATCTATACCATACAGCTTTAGTTTTTACAAGAGAATATGGTGATCAACGAGATCAAATGCCTTTTTGAAGTCAATGAGGACCAAACCAACCATTTTTTCAGTGTCTATTGCATTTAACCACGAGTCTATCATATGAACCAGTGCAGTTTCACAAGAGTGTTCAGATCGAAAACCTGACTGGGTTTTATGCAGTAAGTTATGGTCTTGAAGATAGTTTGTAAGGCAATCATGTACATGTTTCTCAAGGACTTTTGACAAAACAGGCAGTACCGATATGGGACGATAGTTATTGACATCATTACTTGATCCACTTTTATAAAGTGGTGAGACCTTGGCTTCTTTCCACTTATTTGGAAAGGTTGAGTTATTAATACTATGATTACAAATAAAAGTAACGTCATCCGCAATATAGGGGGCTGCAATCTTAAGCAAGCAAGGTCCAACATTGTCAATATTATTACTTAAATTCACATTTGAAAGATACTTTAATACTTTTTCTTTTTCAATGTTAGAGATATTAAATTTCGTATTCTCAGGTAATTTGCTTTGACAGAATTCATGTAATCCGTTATTGTTGGTGCATATCCAGAAACATATTTTGCTTAATACAATTGCTATTTTTGACTTACTTCTTCATTATCCACTTCATCATAGATGTAGGATAGTTTTACCCTGTCCACCACTGAGTGATTGTCAGAGATGTCAACAAACATTGCTGTGAAAAGGAAACAAAATTTCATAATTGTCATAGCACAATGTGAGCCACTCTGCAACTCATAGAAACAAATTAACCCATATGGCATAATAATCAAGTTGGCAGCAGTTGGCAAATAGCATTATCAAATTAAAAAAAAAAAGAAAACTTGCTAGACATTTCATGTTAATCCCTTGCCTGGATGATTCACATGAATGGCCAAATCCAATTTTCTTTAAATACATAAACAAAACAAGAGGGCCATGATGGCCCTTGATCTCTCACTTGATCCATAGGGTAACAAGTGGGCCCCTGGGAGAGCCATTATTGGCTCGGGGAAATAATTTTAATAATCTTGGTAGTGGTCTAAAAGATGAAGCTTCATACCAAATATCAAAGACCGGAGCATTCTGGTTTCAGCCAAGAATATTTTTTAGGTTTTCCTTATATAAGTCTATAAAAGAAAAACTTGGGGTTCTCGGGGCGGGGCCATTTTTGGCCCAAGGGCTATAATTTGAACAATCTTGGTAGACATCCAAAAGACAAAGCTTCATACCAAATATCAAAGACCTTGGCCTTCTGCTTACAGACATGAAGATTTTCAAAGGTTTTCATTGCCTTGACTTCTATTTCCTAATATAAGTCTATGTCAAGTCTATGTAAAACAAGTGGGCCCCTGGGTGGGCCAACTTTTGGCCCCAGGTCTATAATTTGAACAATTTTGGTAGAGGTCCACTACATAAGCTTCATACCAAATATCAAAGACCTTGACCTTCTGGTTTTAGACAAGAACTTTTTCATTGGTTTTCCCTATATAAGTCTATGTAAAACTGGTGGGCATCGGGGTGGGCCCATTTTTGGCCCCAGGGCTACAATTTGAACAATCTTGGTAGAGGTCTTTCAGACAAAGCTTCATACCAAATATCAAAGACCTGAGCCTTCTGATTTCAGACAAGAAGATTTTTAAAGGTTTTCCCTTTATAAGTCTATGTAAAACCAGTGGGATCAAGGGCAGAGCCATTTTTGGCCCCAGGACTATAATTTGATCAATCTTGGTCGAGGTCCACTAAAAAAAGCATCATACCAAATATCAAAGAACTGAGCCCTCTGGTTTCAGACAAGAAGATTAATAAAAAATTTTCCCCATATAAGTCAATCTAAAACCAAATGGCCCCATGGCAGGGGCATTTTTGATCACAGGGCTATAATTTGAACGATCTTGATAGAGGTCCTTTACCTGATGCTTCACACCAAATATCCATGACCTGGGCCTTGCGGTTTCAGTGAAAAATATTTTCCCAATATAAAATTGTGTAAAACCAAAGGGCCCATGGGCAGGGGCATTTTTGGCCCTAGGGCTATAATCTGAATAATTTTGATAGAGGTCCAATTGATGAAACTTCACACCAAATATCAAAGACCTGGGCCTTGTGGTTTCAGAGAAGAAGATTTTTTATTTTTTTTTCTGTATAAGTCAGTGTAAAACAAACAGGCCATGGGGCAGGGGCATTCTAGCCCAAAGGCTATAATTTGAACAATCCTGGTAGAGAACCACTAGATGATGCTACACACCAAATATCAAAGACCCAGGCCTTGTGATTTCAGAGTAGAAGATTTTTAAAAAAAAAAATTCCAATATAAGTGTATGTAAAACCAAAGGGTCCCAGGTTGGGGGCATCATTGGACCAAGGGCTCTAATTTGATCAATCTTGGTCGAGGTCCACTAAAAAAAAGCATCATACCAAATATCAAAGAACTGAGCCCACTGGTTACAGACAAGAAGATTAATAAAAAATTTTCCCCATATAAGTCAATCTAAAACCAAATGGCCCCATGGCAGGGGCATTTTTGATCACAGGGCTATAATTTGAACGATCTTGATAGAGGTCCTTTACCTGATGCTTCACACCAAATATCCATGACCTGGGCCTTGCAGTTTCAGTGAAAAATATTTTCCCAATATAAAATTGTGTAAAACCAAAGGGCCCATGGGCAGGGGCATTTTTGGCCCTGAGGGCTATAATCTGAATAATTTTGATAGAGGTCCAATAGATGAAACTTCACACCAAATATCAAAGACCTGGGCCTTGTGGTTTCAGAGAAGAAGATTTTTTATTTTTTTTTTCTGTATAAGTCAGTGTAAAACAAACAGGCCATGGGGCAGGGGCATTCTAGCCCAAAGGCTATAATTTGAACAATCATGGTAGAGAACCACTAGATGATGCTACACACCAAATATCAAAGACCCAGGCCTTGTGATTTCAGAGTAGAAGATTTTTTAAAAAAAAAAAAAATCCAATATAAGTGTATGTAAAACCAAAGGGTCCCAGGTTGGGGGCATCATTGGACCAAGGGCTCTAATTTGAACAATCTTGATAAAGGTCCACTAGATGAAGCTTCACTGCAAATACAAAGGACCTGGGCCTTGCGGTTTCAGAGAAGAAGATTTTTTAAAATTTCCCTATATAAGCCTATGTAAAACCGAAGGGCACTGGGGCAGGGGGTATTTTTGGCCCATGGGCTATGATTTGAACAATCTTGGTAGAAGTCCACTAGATGAAGCTTCATACCAAATATCAAAGACCTGGGCCTTGCGGTTTCGGAGAGGAAGATTTTTAAAGATTTTCCATATGGTCTATGTAAAACCAAATGGCCCGAGGCGATGGCATTTTTTCCCTGTATAAGCAAATGTAAAACCGAAGTGCCCACAGGTGGGAGCATTTTTGGCCCCAGGTCTATAATTTGAACAATTTTGGTAGAGGTCCACTACATAAGCTTCATACCAAATATCAAAGACCTTGACCTTCTGGTTTCAGACAAGAACATTTTCATTGGTTTTCCCTATATAAGTCTATGTAAAACTGGTGGGCATCGGGGTGGGCCCATTTTTGGCCCCAGGGCTATAATTTGAACAATCTTGGTAGAGGTCTTTCAGACAAAGCTTCATACCAAATATCAAAGACTGAGCCTTCTGATTTCAGACAAGAAGATTTTTAAAGGTTTTCCCTTTATAAGTCTATGTAAAACCAGTGGGATCAAGGGCAGAGCGATTTTTGGCCCAAGGACTATAATTTGATCAATCTTGGTCGAGGTCCACTAAAAAAAGCACCATACCAAATATCAAAGAACTGAGCCCTCTGGTTTCAGACAAGAAGATTAATAAAAAATTTTCCCCATATAAGTCAATCTAAAACCAAATGGCCCCATGGCAGGGGCATTTTTGATCACAGGGCTATAATTTGAACGATCTTGATAGAGGTCCTTTACCTGACGCTTCACACCAGATATCCATGACCTGGGCCTTGCGGTTTCAGTGAAAAATATTTTCCCAATATAAAATTGTGTAAAACCAAAGGGCCCATGGGCAGGGGCATTTTTGGCCCTAGGGCTATAATCTGAATAATTTTGATAGAGGTCCAATAGATGAAACTTCACACCAAATATCAAAGACCTGGGCCTTGTGGTTTCAGAGAAGAAGATTTTTTTTTTCTGTATAAGTCAGTGTAAAACAAACAGGCCATGGGGCAGGGGCATTCTAGCCCAAAGGCTATAATTTGAACAATCCTGCTAGAGAACCACTAGATGACGCTACACACCAAATATCAAAGACCCAGGCCTTGTGATTTCAGAGTAGAAGATTTTTAAAAAAAAAAATTCCAATATAAGTGTATGTAAAACCAAAGGGTCCCAGGTTGGGGGCATCATTGGACCAAGGGCTCTAATTTGATCAATCTTGGCCAAGGTCCACTAAAAAAAGCATCATACCAAATATCAAAGAACTGAGCCCTCTGGTTTCAGACAAGAAGATTAATAAAAAATTTCCCCCATATAAGTCAATCTAAAACCAAATGGCCCCATGGCAGGGGCATTTTTGATCACAGGGCTATAATTTGAACGATCTTGATAGAGGTCCTTTACCTGATGCTTCACACCAAATATCCATGACCTGGGCCTTGCAGTTTCAGTGAAAAATATTTTCCCAATATAAAATTGTGTAAAACCAAAGGGCCCATGGGCAGGGGCATTTTTGGCCCTAGGGCTATAATCTGAATAATTTTGATAGAGGTCCAATAGATGAAACTTCACACCAAATATCAAAGACCTGGGCCTTGTGGTTTCAGAGAAGAAGATTTTTTACTTTTTTTTTCTGTATAAGTCAGTGTAAAACAAACAGGCCATGGGGCAGGGGCATTCTAGCCCAAAGGCTATAATTTGAACAATCCTGGTAGAGAACCACTAGATGATGCTACACACCAAATATCAAAGACCCAGGCCTTGTGATTTCAGAGTAGAAGATTTTTTTAAAATAAAAAATTCCAATATAAGTGTATGTAAAACCAAAGGGTCCCAGGTTGGGGGCATCATTGGACCAAGGGCTCTAATTTGAACAATCTTGATATAGGTCCACTAGATGAAGCTTCACTGCAAATACAAAGGACCTGGGCCTTGCGGTTTCAGAGAAGAAGATTTTTTAAAATTTCCCTATATAAGCCTATGTAAAACCGAAGGGCACTGGGGCAGGGGGTATTTTTGGCCCATGGGCAAGGACACCTTTAGGGCAAGGACACCAAGTATAAGCTCTACTGGTCTGGAAACGATAAAGGCACTGCTGGTGTAGGAGTGTTTGTGGCAGAAGAGTGGATAGAGAAAGTTTTTGAAGTGCAAAGAGTCTCAGACAGAATCATCATGGTGAAGCTTGTAGTTGGCCAGTGCGTGGTTACCCTTCTGTCTGTGTATGCCCCACAGAGTGGTTTAAGTGCTGAAGTCAAGGACTTGTTCTTTGACCAACTGCGTGCTGTGACTGCCAGGATCCCAGGATCCGAACTCCTGATCCCATGCGGAGATTGGAATGGCCACGTAGGCCATGCAGGCACTGGATACAAGGAAGTGCATGGTGGGATCGGGTATGGTAGACCTGAACCAGATGTTGAGGGTGAGAGGATTCTAGAGTATGCCCTGGCTTTTGACCTGCTTCTTGGAAACACATGTTTCAAGAAACGTGACAGTCATCTTATCACATACAAGTCAGGAAGCGCAGCGACGCAGATAGATTTCATCCTTTACCGCAGGACAATGCGCAAACTTGTCACAGATGTGAAAGTGATCCCTGGAGAGGAAGTAGCCCTGCAACATCAGCTACTCATATGCGACATGAGGATTGATGTGCCACCAAAACCCAAGCGCAAGTTCACCCCCAGACTAAAAGTTTGGAAGCTGAAAGAATCTCAGACAAGAAATCATTTCCAGGAGGTTTTCAGCCAGCATGTGAGTGCTTCGGCAGGTGTAGCAGATGCTACCACTGAGGATATATGGAACAGCATCAAGACCGGTCTGCTCAAGACAACTGAAGAGGTGTGTGGCACAACTCGGCCCCACCGCTGGCGTCGCGAAACCTGGTGGTGGAATGAGGATGTTAATAAGGTCATAGCAGCCAAGCGGCAAGCCTTTAAAGCTTGGAAGACTGGTAAGGGCACCCGTGCATCATATCTTGCGGCCAAACGCATAGCCAGACGTGCGGTGCACCATGCTCGCCAAGAAGCTGAGAAGGAGATCTACAAGAATATTGACCCTAAGTCCTCAGAAGTATACCGCCTTGCTAACCAGATGAGAAGAGAGAATGCCGAGGTTGTAGGTGACAAACCAGTAAAGAATGATGCAGGGGAGATGTCAATGAGTGATGACTCAAAGCAGAGGGCCTGGTTAGAACACTACCAAAGGCTACTCAATGTTGAGTTCGACTGGGACCCAGACCACCTGTCTGATGAACCACCAGTGGAAGGGCCACCCATCCCAATCACTATTGATATGGTTAAGAAGGCTATCTCTCAGATGAAGACTGGCAAAGCACCTGGTCCCTCTGGCATAGTGGTGGAGATGATAAGAGCTGCAGGTGATGCGGGTGCCTCGATGATCCGTGACCTTGCAGCTGCAATCATCCGTGATGGGAAGGTACCCTCTGACTGGGAACAGAGTTTCATTGTCTGTCTCTACAAGGGCAAGGGCGATGCATTGGAACGGGGCAACTACCGTGGTCTCAAGCTGACAGAACAGGTCATGAAAGTCCTGGAGAGGATTGTGGATGGCCTCATTAGGCAGTTGGTGTCCATCGACAATTCCCAGTTTGGCTTCGTCCCAGGAAGAGGCACAACAGATGCAATTTTTGTTGTCCGACAGCTGCAAGAGAAGTATCTGGCGGCCAACAAGAGACTCTACATGGCTTTTGTAGACCTGGAGAAGGCATTTGATCGAGTGCCTCGGAAAGTCATCTGGTGGGCACTAAGAAAACTTGGAGTGGACGAGTGGATTGTGAAACTGGTCCAAGGGATGTACGCAAATGCTCGGAGCCGTGTCCGCGTCGGTGATGGTTACAGTGAAGAATTCGAGGTGAAGGTGGGTGTTCATCAAGGCTCTGTTCTCAGCCCACTGCTTTTCATCATTGTGCTTGAAGCCTTGTCATGCGAGTTCCGCTCTGGAGTCCCCTGGGAGGACCTGTATGCTGATGACCTTGTCATCATAGCTGAATCCCTTGAGGAATGTGTCAGGAGGCTCTTAACTTGGAAAGAGGCAATGGAGGCGAAAGGGCTGAGAGTGAATGCAGGAAAGACAAAGATCATGATCTGTGGTACAGGTCTGGACCTCTTGCAGAGTACAGGCCAGTTCCCATGCGCTGTATGTCGCACTGGAGTTGGCAGCAACAGTATCTTTTGTAATGGCTGCAAGTTCTGGGTGCACAAGAAATGCAGTGGGCTCAAACGCTTGATAGAGGACCCTGAGTACAGGTGTACACAGTGCCAAGGAACTGCACGCCCCTTAGATGGCAGACCACAGAGGGAAGTTCAAGTCGGATCAGACAAGCTGGAGGTTGTAGCTTCCTTCTGCTACCTAGGTGATATGCTCTCTGCAGGGGGTGGTTGCGACCTTTCAACTACATCACGTGTGAAAACAGCCTGGAAGAAATTCAAGGAGTTGCTACCAGTTCTCTCTTCCCGCCACCTCTCGTTCAAGACACGTGGCCGTGTGTATAGCTCTTGTGTGCGGAGCGCAATGCTCCATGCCAGTGAGACATGGCCATTGACAAAGCCAAACCTCCAACGTCTGCAGCGAAATGACAGGGCAATGATCAGACAGATCTGCAATGTCAAGCCACAGGACACTGTCACCATCAGGTCCAGTGAGTTACTGGAGCGTCTTGGCATTGAGGACCTGGACCTCATCCTGAAAGAGAGAAGACTTCGCTGGTATGGACATGTGGAACGCTCCAACGGTGCAATCAAGACTGCCTGTGACATACAGGTAAGTGGAAAGCGGGGGCCAGGAAGGCCCAAGATGACCTGGAAGCAGCTAACAGAAAGAGATTGCAGAGAATGGAAGCTCTCTGCTATCGATCCTCATGATAGACAAGCCTGGAGATCTGGTGTAAGATCTGCCATGCGTGCAGCAAGCCAGCTACCTGGAAGGGGGCCCACTTTTGTGGAAGTTGCCCCTGTACCTGCACGTTAATCAAAAATCCGTTGATGATGATGATGATGGGCTATGATTTGAACAATCTTGGTAGAAGTCCACTAGATGAAGCTTCATACCAAATATCAAAGACCTGGGCCTTGCGGTTTCGCAGAGGAAGATTTTTAAAGATTTTCCATATATAAGTCTATGTAAAACCAAATGGCCCGAGGCGATGGCATTTTTTCCCTGTATAAGCAAATGTAAAACCAAAGTGCCCACAGGTGGGAGCATTTTTGGCCCCAGGTCTATAATTTGAACAATTTTGGTAGAGGTCCACTACATAAGCTTCATACCAAATATCAAAGACCTTGACCTTCTGGTTTCAGACAAGAACATTTTCATTGGTTTTCCCTATAAAAGGCTATGTAAAACTGGTGGGCATCGGGGTGGGCCCATTTTTGGCCCCAGGGCTATAATTTGAACAATCTTGGTAGAGGTCTTTCAGACAAAGCTTCATACCAAATATCAAAGACCTGAGCCTTCTGATTTCAGACAAGAAGATTTTTAAAGGTTTTTCCCTTTATAAGTCTATGTAAAACCAGTGGGATCAAGGGCAGAGCCATTTTTGGCCCCAGGACTATAATTTGATCAATCTTGGTCGAGGTACACTAAAAAAAGCATCATACCAAATATCAAAGAACTGAGCCCTCTGGTTTCAGACAAGAAGATTAATAAAAAATTTCCCCCATATAAGTCAATCTAAAACCAAATGGCCCCATGGCAGGGGCATTTTTGACACAGGGCTATAATTTGAACGATCTTGATAGAGGTCCTTTACCTGATGCTTCACACCAAATATCCATGACCTGGGCCTTGCGGTTTCAGTGAAAAATATTTTCCCAATATAAAATTGTGTAAAACAAAAGGGCCCATGGGCAGGGGCATTTTTGGCCCTAGGGCTATAATCTGAATAATTTTGATAGAGGTCCAATAGATGAAACTTCACACCAAATATCAAAGACCTGGGCCTTGTGGTTTCAGAGAAGAAGATTTTTTATTTTTTTTTTCTGTATAAGTCAGTGTAAGACAAACAGGCCATGGGGCAGGGGCATTCTAGTCCAAAGGCTATAATTTTAACAATCCTGGTAGAGAACCACTAGATGATGCTACACACCAAATATCAAAGACCCAGGCCTTGTGATTTCAGAGTAGAAGATTTTTTAAAAAAAAGAAATTCCAATATAAGTGTATGTAAAACCAAAGGGTCCCAGGTTGGGGGCATCATTGGACCAAGGGCTCTAATTTGAACAATCTTGATATAGGTCCACTAGATGAAGCTTCACGGCAAATATCAAGGACCTGGGCCTTGCGGTTTCAGAGAAGAAGATTTTTTAAAATTTCCCTATATAAGCCTATGTAAAACCGAAGGGCACTGGGGCAGGGGGTATTTTTGGCCCATGGGCTATGATTTGAACAATCTTGGTAGAAGTCCACTAGATGAAGCTTCATACCAAATATCAAAGACCTGGGCCTTGCGGTTTCGGAGAGGAAGATTTTTAAAGATTTTCCACATATAAGTCTATGTAAAACCAAATGGCCCGAGGCGATGGCATTTTTTCCCTGTATAAGCAAATGTAAAACCAAAGTGCTCACAGGTGGGAGCATTTTTGGCCCCAGGGCTATAATTTGAACAACCTTGGTAGAGGTTCACTTGATGCAGCTTCATACCAAATATCAAAGACCTAGGCCTTGTGGTTTCAGAGAAGAAGATTTTTAAAATTTTCCCTATATAAACCTACGTAAAGCCAAAGGGACATTTTTGGCCCCAGGGCTACCAAGTCTTGGTAGCGGTCCACTAGATAAAGCTTCATACTGAATATCAAAGACCTGGGCCATGCGGTTTCAGAGAAGAAGATTTTTTAAGTTTTCAGTAAAAAAATCTATTTTCAGCT
Organism: Lucinisca nassula; assembly: GCA_963580285.1. NCBI lineage: Eukaryota > Metazoa > Mollusca > Bivalvia > Lucinida > Lucinidae > Lucinisca > Lucinisca nassula. The sequence goes on along the minus strand of OY757024.1, from coordinate 58,321,717 downwards.
CCTGTGACCTAGATGTGCAATGGACAGGAACCATTTGAACAACTGTGAAAGGGGGCCAACTACACGGGCTGACATCAGGGGAGCTTTCGCGAAATCACGTCAACGTAATTTTGCTCCCACAACACATCCGGGAAGTCTCACGATAGTTCCTAGGAAATGGTAAACAAAGGTAGGTACCCTTGTGTGTTTTGATTTATTGTAGAAGAATGAGAGAATAATATAGAGTTTTGGCATAGCTAAGCAATGTTAAAATGATTTACCTTTCTAAGCAGGCCGAAAAAAATATTGAAAAAAAAATCGTTGCTGAAAGTAGGTGACCGTAACAAAATCAAACACAGGGTAATCTGACTTTAGTTTTATTCAGCACGAATGAATGAAGCAATTATTTTGTAAGTTTTCGCTTAGAATAAGATCCTTTGGCGCATATTCTGGGTATGCCAGCCCTCATTCATCATAGAGATGAAAAAAAAAATTAATCAATCCATGTACAGTGAAGGGCTAATGCCGCAAATTTTCAAGTGGAGTAGCTCCCATATCATTGTGGCAGCTCCCAAAACACGCTCTAGTTCCCATGAGTCTATCAGATACAGAGTCTGTTACATTTGATCATTACCTCAGTTAAGTGGTTCGCTAAATTTAGAAAAATAAAATCAATGGAGGAGTTCTTTAAAGTATTTAGAATCCATTAGAGAGGTGTACTAAAACGTATACCTCTGAGTCCCAATCTATACCATGCGGGCTTTGAACTGTTCTGCAGTTTTGGCATTTACCATAGGGGAGGGAAGACTATTCCACTGAGTTATAGTTCCGGGAAAGAAGAAATTCTTCAGTGCATCACTATTGGCCTGATACCAATGATATTGACTGTTGTTTTCGCCTTTGGGGCGGGGCTTGGAGGCATCGGTGCTTGGAGATATAGTTTGGGCTGCATGGTGCTTCCATGCACGGCTGAATCTGACCACACACCAGTACTGGTAAACCGCTTAGAAGGACTAAGCCTGCCCAGGCAAAGCGGTGTGAGTCAGGTGATCCAATGCATATAAGCCTTCTGGTTTCATTGGGTGGCAGGGCTTGAGATGTCATTTCATCTCAATGTCGGGTAAAAGTCCCACAAAATTGGAAGCAACGTCTCCAAAACGACGTAAATAGTGTTGACGGGGACATATACTCAAGTTGAGGATGAACCAATGCAACATCCTTTGTCTGCCTAGGTGCAAAAGCCAAATTACATCTAAGAAATCCTAATGTCATACTAATTGCTTTCAATGTAATCTCAGTAATGTGTTGATCAAAATCGAAATTGTCAAGGATTGTGATGCCAATAAATACACTTTTGCGGATAAAACCTGCTCCAATGTATGCTCGTGTAATGAGTAGTCAAATTTAATCTTCTTGTCTTGTGGGTGCAGTGACATTCTTATTGAATGGCATTTGGTCACATTGATCTGCATTTGCCAGCCAATACACATACATTGAAAATTTTACCGCCAAACAAAATGAAAATTTTATGATGAAGAATTGTTATTGTTTACTTATTTCTGCTCAACTCATCAAAGCGGTTCGAACTTATACCTACAATCTAAAGTTTAGAGTAGAAATAAGAAAAATAACAATCCATCAAGGAAGAAGACAGTTATTAACCAAACTTTTTTCACCACTAAGTACAGCCTTGACCTTGACATATAATCTAATCTAACAACTTCTCTCCAGTTGATGGAATGATAGGCTCTTGGGAACCAGAGCGTGTTTTGGGAGCTGGCACGATGATGTGGGAGCTACTCCGCCTGAAAATGTTGGCATCACTCCTTCACAGTACATGAACTGATAAAATTTTGTACATCTAAATGGTGAATTAGGGCCGACATACACAGAATTTGTGCCAAAATATCTCGTTCTAAGCAAAAACTTACAAAACAGTTGTATCATTCATTCTTGTTGCCATAAAACTAGTCAGATTACCCTGTGTTCGGTTTTGTTATGGTCGCCTACTTTCAGCAACGATTTTTTCAATACTTTTTTCGACCTGCTTAGAAAGGTAAATCATTTTAACATTGCTTAGCATCACCGAAACTTTATATTTTTCTCTCATTCTTCTACAATAAATGAAAACGCACAAGGGTACCTACCTTTGTTTACCATTTCCAGGTGCTAGAAACTATTGCGAGAGTTCCCGGATGTGTCGTGGGAGCAAAATTACGATGACGCGATTTCGCGATAGCTCCCCTGATGTGAACCTGTGACCTAAGGATCATTCCTGTGAAGTTTGGTCAAAATCTGATCAGTGGTTTAGGAGGAGATGGAGATGTCGTTTGAAGAAAAAGTTTACACATGCACGGATGCACGACTGACAAAAAGTGATCCCAAAAGCTCACCTCATCACTACGTGACAGGTGAGCTAAAAACCAAGAGCTCTGCAAGTGGCGGCATCATACACTCATGGCAAGAAGTAAGATGTTGCACATACGAGTGATGTTCAAAATGAATTGCTTATTGTCCTCTAGCTCGTTATCCATGTGGTGCGCGATAAAAACCAATACATACCTGTATAGGGTTATTCAATACCTACACAATAGTGTATAAATGTACATGTTACACTAAGTGAAAAACATAAAATTTGCCTTTTGAATACATGCAATGGTTGATCACTACAGTAAAAATGGTTGGTAGAAGCCTCAGCAAGAAAGATGAAATATGGGCTTACATCAAAGCTCGCTCAAAACTTGGTTGTTCTTTGAAGCAGCTGATGACTGAAATTCCTACGGCTTACAGACTTACTTGTGTGTGTCTTATGACACAGTTCTGCAGTGGAAAAAGAAATTTGAGTCTGGTGTAGAGTCAATCAAAAATGCACAGAAATCAGGTACTACTAGGTCAAAATCTGCATCTCCTAAATTGTTACCAAAATAAAGGAAATCATTGAAGCAGATTTACAGTTTGTGATATTGCACGAAAGGTAGGCATATCACTCTCAACGGTTCACCTTATTTTGAAGAAGCATTTGAAAGTCAGAAAGATTTCTGCTAGATGGATGCCACACCTGTTGACGGATGAGCAAAAGAGGCAACGGGTTAAAGAGGCAAAAAAGCTGTACTGAAGTAGTACTGAAAAAAACTGAAAAAGCAATAGCAGAAACGACGCACTACCACTGGTTTTAAACATGTCCGTCTTTTACTTGACAATGCCTCCACTCATTACTCCACAATAGTTACGGCGTTTTTGAAGAAAGAAAATGAAACTGTTTTGCGTCACCCCTGTATTCCCCAGCGCTAGCCACATGTGATTTCTTTTTGTTTCCAAAATTGAGATCATTCCTTGCTGGGCGGAAATACCGGTCCCGACAAGCAATTGGATCTGCCATTCAACAGTACCTTAATACTTTGCCAAAATCAGCATACTATGATGCCTTCAAGAAGTGAGACATCGGCTGAAACTTGGCATTTCTAGCCACGGGGAGTACTTCGACGGCATGGAATGAGCACTTCTGGCTAACTTGAAATTTGAAGTCTCCAGATAGAAATAAGCAATTCCTTTCAAACATCCCTCGTATTTTGACTCTTGTCCAAGACAGAGTTTTGGACTGTGACTTTGAAATAATACGGGTTGCTCAACATGATGATTTAACTATAAAATAGGCTTTAGCTGGATTAGATGAAGACTGTTGGAAACAAAACATTTCAAAACAATATGCACTGCTCCAAAGCATGCTGTAACTATTTGCTAAGTTTAACTTGATTGTACTAAACTAAACTTAGAGTCAGTCGGAAATGAAAAGTTAACAGAAATTTTTGAAGGGGCATAATGGTAGGTGGTCAAAACAATATATTGACACCCAAACAATATATTGACTTTTGTACAATATGTTCTATAAAAGGGTTATGGAATACACCACAAAACTGAAAAATATGGAGTTTGCCTGTTTTCTGGGCCAGACTAGCTAGTTTCGGCCAATTAGGCCTCATCAGTGACCCTCAAATATCTTCAAAATTCCACAATGGAATCAATGATCCCAAAGGACAAGAAAATATAAACTACAGTATGATGTAGGGCAGGAAGACTTTTTACGGCCGCCACACATTCCCAGACATCAGCTGTAGTGACATTAAATATGTTCTATAAAAGTCTGCTTTTGTGAACTATAATCTTCAATATAACAATATGCTTTGCTACACATCATGGTCTGACTGTTAAACAAGTTTCAGCTTGATTGTTTACTGTTTACAGAAATTTTCAAAAAGGCATAATTCTGCTAATATTCGATGGACTGTTACCTCAAAACAATATGTGCTGCTCCAGATTATGGTGCAACTATGTGCTAAAGTTTCACTTTGATTAGATGTATTAAACTAAAAGAGGAGTTAGCCAGAAATGAAAAGTTTACGGAAATTTTGGAAGGGTCATAACTCTGCTAATGTTTGGTGTAAACTTCAAACAATATGCACTGCTCAACATTAAATAAGTTTCAACTTGATAGGATGTAAACTATAGGAGGAGTTTGCCAGAATCAAAATTTTAACGGGAAAATTTCAATTCAAATGGGACTATGTGTTAAATTAATATTTGGTGGATGATAATGATGATGATGATGATGATGATGATGATTTTGTGTTTAACGACGCGTCAACTCTCTTTGTGGGTCATAAGCATCAAGCGGTTAATGACTAAACGGCATGAAGAATTATGAGGATACTAAAAGTAAACAAGAGGCCCATGGGCCACTACGTTCACAAGAGGTCATGTAGTTTACACCATATACAAGCAAGGTGCCCATCTTGGTCATGTGACAACAATACCGCGAATAATGTTCAATTGTCTCATCCCCATGGAGGCTTTTAATGTAGTTTGGTTTCAATCATCACAGCTCTTTTACTGGAGAAGAAGATAAAAATACTGAATCTGAGCTATCCAAGACAAAGGTCAGTAATGACCTTGACCTTTGGAATTGATTAACTTCCATTCATCTGATTATAAATAATATTTATGAAGGATCCGGCTGCCATGCAATCAGTAAAATCCACTGTCTTGCTCTTTTTCGGTACAAATGTCTAAGTGACCAAATTTGACCTTGACGTAAAACAGGTCAAGGTCAGCTAAAGGTCATCAGTTGAATAAATTTGGTAGGGCCTGAGTCCTGAATGCTACATATCAAATTTCAAGGTCATCAGCTATTGGTTCCTCAGAAGAAAATTCTTAATTTTTTTTACCATATATGAGCATGGTGGCCACAATGGTCAGGTGACCAAGTCCTCACAAACAAACTTTCATTCCCCCATTCCATAGAGTCTCCACATGTAATTTGGTTTCAATTGGCCAAGTAGTTTAAGTGAAGAAGAAGATGAGAATACTGAATCTGAGCCGCCCTGGACAAATGTCGGGATGACCTTAACCTTTGGAACTTATAAATGCCCATTCAGCTGATTGCAAATACCATTTCTGATGCCACTAGCTACCATGCAATCAGAAAAATCCACTGTTTTGCCTTTTTTCCATACAAATGTCTAAGTGACCAAATTTGACCTTGACGTAAAACAGGTCAAGGTCAACCAATGGTCATAATTTGAATAAACTTGGTAGGACCCGAGTCCCCAATGCTGCATACCAAGTTTCAAGATCATCGGCTATTCGGTTCTAGAGAAGAAGATTTTTAAAGGTTTTTACCATATATGGGCATGGTGGCCATATCAGTCATATGACCCCATCTTCACGAACAAACTTTCGTTCCCCCATTCCCTAGAGACTCCCCATGTAATTTGGTTTCAATTGGCCAAGTAGTTTAAGTGAAGAAGACGATGAAAATACTGAATCTGAGCCATCCTGGACAAAGGTAGGTAAATAACCTTGACCTTTGGACCTTATAAACTTCCATTCAGCTAATTGCAAATACCATTTCTGATGCCACTAGCTACCATGCAATCAGAAAAATCCACTGTTTTGCCTTTTTTCCATACAAATGTCTAAGTGACCAAATTTGACCTTGACATAAAACAGGTCAAGGTCAACCAAAGGTCATAATTTGAACAAACTTGGTAGGGCCCCGAGTCCTCGATGCTACATACCAAGTTTCAAGATCATCGAATATTAGGTTCTTGAGAAGAAGATTTTTAAAGGTTACCATATATGGGCATGGTGGCCATATTGGTCATGTGACCCAGTCCTCACGAACAAACTTTCGTGACCCCATTCCATAGAGGCTCCACATGTAATTTGGTTTCAATTGGCAAAGTAGTTTAAGTGAAGAAGACGATGAAAATACTGAATCTGAGCCGTCCTGGACAAAGGTCGGGAAATGACCTTGACCTTTGGAACTTTTAAATGCCCATTCAGCTGATTACAAATACCATTTCTGATGCCACTAGCTACCATGCAATCAGAAAAATCCACTGTTTTGCCTTTTTTCCATACAAATGTCTAAGTTACCAAATTTGACCTTGACGTAAAACAGGTCAAGGTCAACCAAAGGTCATAATTTGAACAAATTTGGTAGGGCCTGAGTCCCCGATGCTGCATACCAAGTTTCAAGATCATCTGCCATTCGGTTCTTGAGAAGAAGATTTTTAAAGGTTTTTACCATATATGGGCATGGCAGCCATATTGGCCATGTGACCCCATCATCACAAACAAACTTTCGTTCCCCCATTCCATAGAGTCTCCACATGTAATTTGGTTTCAATTGGCAAAGTAGTTTAAGTGAAGAAGATGAAAATACTGAATCTGAGCCGTCCTGGACAAAGGTCGGTAAATGACCTTGACCTTTGGAACTTATAAACTTCCATTCAGCTGATTGCAAAAACCATTTCTGATGCCACTTGCTACCATGCAATCAGATAAATCCACTGTTTTGCCTTTTTTCCATACAAATGTCTAAGTGACCAAATTTGACCTCGACGTAAAACAGGTCAAGGTCAACCAAAGGTCATAATTTGAATAAAATTGGTAGGGCCCCGAGTCCCCGATGCTGCATACCAAGTTTCAAGATCATCGGCCATTCGGTTCTTGAGAAGAAGATTTTTAAAGGTTTTTACCATATATGGGCATGGCAGCCATCTTGGTCATGTGACCCAGTCTTCACGAACAAACTATCGTTCCCCCTTCCCACAGAGCCTCAACATGTAATTTGGTTTCAATTGGCCAAGTAGTTTCAGAGAGGAAGTCGTTTGAAAATGTTGACGCAGACGCAGAAGCGGACAACGGATCACTGCCTATACTATAAGCTCCCCCGGAGCCTTCGGCTCTGGTGAGCTAAAAAGTCAGTATGATATGTATAAACGAGCTAAAAACTGAAACAGTTAAATTTTATGAAAAAGTCCAATTTTTTTTAAGAATAAAATAATATTATCAATAGGTACATCTTGCAACAATTGTCGCAAAGTGTTAGCTTTGAAGTATATGTTATGGGAGGGTGAAAAGTCAACACAGTCAATTAAGATATGTTTTACAGTGAAAGGCTGATCACAGCCTACACAAGTAGGTTGATCATCACCATTTAAAATATAAGAGTGGGTAACTCTAGTATGGCCAATGCGTAATCGTGTGAATACTACATCCTCTTTCCTGGAAAACTGTGGAGGCGCAATGTATATGTGCTATAATTACTCAAATATTTGGTGGAGTATAACCTGGAAACATGAGCTTTTAAACTCATGGTCTAATTTGGGCAGCTTGATTCGATGTAAATGGTTTGAGAAGTTAGCTGGAATCGAGAATCCCAAGAGGAATAACTCTGAAAATATTTAGTGAGCTGTTATCTCAAAATAATATGTTCTGCTGATATGTGGAACTCCATATCATGGTGTAACTATTAACTAAGTTTCAGCTTGATTACATGTATTTTATAGGAGTTAGAGAGTAACAAAATGAAATTTTCTACGGGGCATTACTCTGTTAGTAATGCTAGTAACCTTGAAAAAATATGTGCTGCTCTACATCATGGTCATAATATAAATCAAGATTAAACTTGATTGGCTATAATTGGTAGGAGTTAGCCGGAAATGAAAAAGTTTAGGGATGATAGGCAGACGGATGGATGCCATTCCCTGTAACGTTATACACCCTGTTTTTCAAATGGGTATATAAAAAACATGGTTTCTGCACCATAATTTTGCTTGGTGCATTAAGTTCTAACAGGATGAAATAGCACTCAGATACAAGACAATTCTGGCAAATTTGTTCTACTGTCCTTCAAAGGGGCACAACACAAGATCATTTTTTTTTTTTTCTGTACACCAATACTCTTCTGAAAGCATCTTGCTTGCAGAAACAAATCCTTTCCTTCTAGATATGAGGGAGAGTCAACAAAAAAACAGCCTAAATTACTTCTGGGTGAGATCAATCTCTTCTTTTTTGATGTAATTGCCCTCTGAACTAAAGCTGTTCCAGTGCAATTTTGCAAGTGTGGACTCTTGCTTTGTCCTGTTGCAGCAGAATCCCTTTGGAGAGTTTACCTCAGCATTTTTCATGGATCGCAGTTCTCAGTTGGTGTAGCAAATTTGCATAATATGCACCAGTTATTGTACTTCGCATTGCTACAAAGTCCAACATAATAAAACCTTGTGCATCCCAAAATACAGTTGCCATCACCTTACCAGCAGAGGTTTGTGTTTTGAACTTCTTTGGCCTCGCAGACGCCTGCCCTATACACTGCTGACTTTTGAGTTTTATTATCTGGATCAAAACAATTGATCCAGGTCTCATCTACAGCCACCAGACATGAATGAAAACCATCTTCCTTTGTATTATACAGCTTCAACAATGCGCTGCATACTGATGCTCTGGTTGCCATTTGCTCTTTGCAAAGGGAACGGACTGTTAGCTTGCGCATACCAACGCCATCATGTAAAATTGTTGAAACGCTACAATGTGAAATGTGAAATGCATTCACTATTTCTTCCACCTTAAGTCCCCTATCAGAGTACACCAGATCACATATTTTCTTACACATTTCTTCATCGGTGACATCTGATGGGTGTCTGGACCTGGTTTTGTCTTCTACAGACATTCTACTGCCTTTATATTTCCCAACCCAGAATTTAACTCTTGCATACGTTGGTGCGGAAGACTCATAAACATTGGTCAACTCCCAATGTATTTCCTGCCCTGCTTTCCCTTTCAAATACAAGTACTGAATTACAGCAAGCTTCTCAACTTTTGACAAAAGCTAGCTTTTACATCGCTAGCCATGTTTGAATGAAATTTTGCACTCATACCTAAATCATGTATTGAGTGAGTGAGTGTTTGAGTTTACCGTCTCACCAACAGCTAAGGTCACAGGACCTCGGTTAAAAGACTCATCCGAATGTCTGGAGAAGCCTGAAATCGATCCTGCGATCCCTGGTTTACAAGGCCAGTAGCATAACCACTACACCATGGAGGCTTCTAAAACATGTATTGAAACAAGGCATTAAAATCTTGGTTGTCTCAGCCCTCGTAAGAACCTAATGAAGCCAAGTCTGAAAGAGTCACCTCCCCTTTTAGTGTATCCATTCCCTGCCACACACATTAAAATGTGTCGTATCAAAAGAAAACTTGCCCTGCGGGTCTGTGACCAGGTAAGACTCTTATCATTATGATAACACACCCGTGTAATGTAGTGCACTCTCTCTCATATCTCCAAAATGGTGTCTGATAAAAAATTTGTGATAATTTTTCTTATTTATACTCCAAACATTCATTGAGGCAGTTCTAACGAGTACTCACAACCTATGCATAAGAGCAGAAATAAGAAAAATAATGTATACCCCTGTTGGTTGGTTGGTTGATTTGAGGTTTAACTTCCCCGTCAATACTGTAAAGGTCATTTTGGAGACGTTGCTTCCAATTTTGTGGGACTTTTACCCGACATTGAGATGAAATGACATCTCGTCCAATGAAACCAATAGGGTTTATTAGCATGGACGGTCCGCCTCGCACCGCGGTTCCTGGGAAGGCTTAGATTCTCTAAGCGAATTACCAGTACTAGTGTGCAGGCCGGATTCAGCTCTGCGTGGAAGCATCATGCAGCCCATATATTTCTTCAATCCCCTATGGGCGGGTGCCGGTATACCCCTGTAAAGCCCAGTTTTCTCTATATAAAGTGGGGTTAACAAGGGTGTTCACAGACTTGTTAACATGATGTGGACCTGCTCAGCTACACCCACTAGCAATGCTCTTGAAAGAAGGAGCAGTCTGATCAGGGTTTACACTGCTTGCTATTCCATCTGCACTTTTTGGATTCCTTGCTAGATCATGAAACAAATTTGTTAAAATTGTAGCAGAATTAAAGCAAGTCCTCAAGGTATCAGAATTTTTACTCTAGATTAGAAGAGCTCTGCAAAGTCAAAGGTGCTAAACTGCAGACTGCACAGATGTACAGGCCAATCTGCATCTCTATTGGTTGCAAATGGAAACAAGAGTTGTCAGAAGACAACATAGCTTGCCTATGGGGGGGGGGGCCTTAGTTGGATGAGGGAAAGTTATAAAAATATGAAATTTCAATTATTCAGTTTTTGAACAAAAATGGAATGTTCTTTTGTAAAATAGCACAAGAGACTATAGTAATTAAAATAGTACCAGAAAGAACCCCAAAGAAATGAACAAGAAATCTCATTTTCAATGTTTTTGTTTTAAAAAAAATAATATTTCAGTTTTGCAGTTTTTGCCCTAAAAGGCCATTTTCTTATGTAAAAGAGCTAAACAGACTGCTGCATTTGAAAGAGAATAAAAAACTACAAATGAACAAAAAATCCTATTTTAAGCCTTTGCATTTTAAATCAAAGCACTGGGAGTATTGATTAGGGGCGAGTTTGAAACTTCAGCTTGGCATTACTCACATCACCATTACGATAACAAACCTGTGCGACATAGTGCATTTTTTCACATCTCCAAAATGGGTACTTTTCTGACGAAAATGGATGATAGTTTCCTTATTTATAAAGCAAACATAGGTTGTGGGTGCTTGTTAGAACTGCCTCATTGAGGAACCGCCTCATTGAGGCAGTTCTAACCAGTAAACACAACCCATGTCTAGGAGCAGAAATAAAGAAATAATGTAGACCCACATAAACCCCTGTTTTCTCTATATAAAGTGGGGTGTAAGGGGGTGTTCATTTCACGGATTTGTTTGCGTGAAGGCAAAGAGAAAAATGAGTGGACATTTGTTTTATTTTTTTTTTTAAAGAGATTAGGGTTTAATCTTATTTTAAAGGATGAGCGGTGTGTGCCCCTTTATTTGCATGGTTATCTCCCTTGGTCTTGTTTAACTTTTCCCCTTCCTTAACCTCACAGTATCACATGAGGGAAGGTGTGCTTATTTTTAAGTTCCCTCAATTGATCGGTTCCATATACCCCTCTCGGGTACTATTGGTCTGGTCCCGCACTTCTGTAATTGGCGCCAATTGTTGCGCATGTCTGGTAGTAGTCACATGACCCAGTGACCCTCCTGGCAACTCAGTCCACCAATCACATTCTCTTATCAATTATAAAGGACCAATGAATTTATCTTGATAAGCCCAGCGCTTTGAATCCATATCCAAGCGTCAGTTTTCAGGCAATGCTGCTGGTGCTAACACGTGTTTCGCTACTCTTCTTTCACGTCTAAAACGGATAGAAATTAAAAGGAACTTTGCAACAGTATTTCTGGACTAATACATCTTTGAAATGGATTGTTTTATAAGAAAATTGTGCTATGTGATTTTCTAACACAATTACTTTTACTGTTAACTTTCTGGGAACAATTTTTCATGTTCAACGTAATTGAAAAGCATATCAAAATGGCGGCTATAAACGTAATCGGTACCGGGCAGGAACGTCCTAAATTAATGTGAGGAAGACTTACAAAATGTTGGATTGCTTTCTTGCTTGCCCCGGATCCAAGTGTGGCTCCTGTGGCGAAACTTCCGCAGCCGCCAAGTAACTCCCTTCTGAGACCAACAAGCCAGTGACAAAAACCGACGATCAACAAAATGGCGGACGAAACAAACAGTTCCCAAACCAGCCAGGTGATAGCTTCGGACTTGTCCGATGAAGACATGGTCACCAACTTTTGTCTTCAAAACAAAATATCAAAAACCGCCATAGACGAACTGTTGAAGAGAGGCTATACAAGCCTAGAAGCGCTTTCCCTCGTCGATATGTCGGATTTGGTGACAGCGACGTCTAATATTGCATATTGCGGGTGCCTTAAAAACCCAAACAACCAGCCAGACCGGCGGAACAGCCACTGAGAGGACCAGCCAGACCGGGGGAACAGCCACTGAGAGGACAGCCTCGACCTCGCTATCGACAGGAACGACCCAGACGATCCCTTTCCCAGAATCAACCAAACCGACCCGCTCATGCGATCTCCCTCCAACACCGACACCAACAAACACAAACCGACCGACAGTTCCGGCATTTACACTCGGCGCATCCAACTATGGCGTGCAACCAATGTCGTCAAGCAACTGCACCGATGATCAGCAACATGTTGACAGTTTGCGACGAGAACAACAAAGACTTGTGACTGGGGCGGGTTTAACTACCGCTACGAACTCATCAATGCAAATGCCCCAAGTGTCTTGGAGTGACCCACAGATCCATCTGTCATCAGCAGCCGGTAAGTCGGTCTCAAATTAACTTGACATATGCGACTTTGTGTCCAGTAGCGTCGAAGAGGAGGTTGTGCTCGGGGGCCAGGGCGATAGTCAAGTTATAGTTAAGTCTGGGCCATCCAAACCTCGTTTGGAAAATGTCACTCTTTGCCAGTGGTCGGTGGCTAACTTAGCAATATTGTACAAGCTAGTGGGCGAGAATAAGCTTCAGGGTATTTCCTTGATGGACTATTTGTCCTCTACTACAAAAATATACCAACTAGTCCAGAGATATAGCCTGGTCTCTGTACTTTTCTACGACAGAGAGTATAGAAAGTTGCAAGCAAATCTAAATTTTCGGTGGGGTACAGACATCCAACATTTGTCCAACGTCCACCTTCAAGCACGTGACCGGCCGGTGACCCAGGGCAGCCAACAGAAAAAAGCACAGTCCCAAGCTAATCAGGGTAGGATGGGAAAAAATAAATCAGATACAGTCGTCTGCAGAAACTTTAACTCACAAAAAGGGTGTACCCTCCCGGAGTGCAGGTTCAAACATGCCTGTATTATACCTGGATGTGGTAAGCCTCATTCTGCCTTGAACCACGCTGCGGGAAAATAGCTAGACTTTCAGGTTAACCCCTTGCCTTGTCTCAATCTATCAGCTTGGGAGGCTGAACTTAAGGCGGATCCAGACCGAGATTTTATTTTGCATGGTGTTGAACATGGGTTTGACATCATTGATGACAATGCAGACATACATCAAGTCAAGTGCAGTAATCATCCTTCAGCCAAACCTGGCAGTCCCCTCTATGAAAAAGCTTCAGCTCAGGTTAGGAAGGAAATTGAAGCTGGTAATTACTTAATATGCAGTACACCTCCTGACATTATCAGCCCTATGGCTGCCATTCCTAAACCTGACGGTGAAGTCCGACTCATACATGACTGCTCTAGGCCTGCTGGTAAGGCTGTAAATGATTATTGCACTGCTGATTGGCATCAAAAATTTTCTAGGGTGGATGATGCTGCCTCAATGATGACTCCTAACTGTTACTTTGCTAAAGTTGACTTGCGCTGGGCTTACCGAAGTGTTAAGATCAGTACTCAGAGCCAGAAAGTAACTGGTTTCAAATGGAAGTTTGGTACAGAGGAGGTGTACCTCAAGGATTGCAAACTTCCATTTGGAGCGAAACTAAGCCCAGGGGTCTTTCATAGGCTTACACAGGCGGTGAGAAGAATGATGGCAAGGAGAGGGTTTGACCTGATAGTCGTATACTTAGATGATTTTTTAATCATGGCGGAATCTAAAGAAACATGCGCTGCTGCTCTGCAATGCTTAATACAGCTTCTCCGGAAGCTTGGGTTCTCTATCCATTGGGGGAAGGTGGTGGATCCCACAAATATTATAACTTTCCTTGGAATCGAACTTGATTCAATTGCAATGTCCCTCAGACTGCCCGCAGAAAAGCTTCAATGCTTTCGGGCAGACCTGCAAGCATTCCTGCAACTGCGACGCGCCACAAAGCGTCAGTTTCAGTCATTAGCTGGACGGCTGTCCTGGGCTGCTGGTGTTGTGAAAGGTGGACGAGTCTTTCTTCGCCGGATATTCAACAAAGTTAGCTCGCTGAAACATGCATCGCATAGGGCCCTGATATGCTCTGAGGTGCGTAATGATCTGTTATGGTGGTCAAGGTTTATGTCAACCTTCAATGGACGTTCCATGCTCCTTGATAAGCAACCCATTGAATGTGTCTTCACTGATGCATGCAATGAGGCGGCGGGAGGCTCTTTCGGGCTGGATTGGTTCTATTTTAACTGGTCCCGGGATCTGCCTATCGCCGCATCATTCCACATCAATGAAATGGAAACACTGGCGGTGGTGCTGGCTGCCCAGCGCTGGGCTCCTTCGTGGCAGAACAAACACATCATCATTTACTCGGATAACACTACTACGGTTGCCTCACTCAATAAAGGAACTTCTCATAACCCGGTTGTAATGAAATGTCTCCGACGGCTATTTTGGCTATCAGCCTCACATAACTTTCATTTGACATCGAGGTACATCCAGGGCATCCGCAACACTGCTGCGGACAGTGCCTCTAGATTGCATATCCCAGGCTGTCTGGAAACTCTGCTACCTTTCACAGCTTATACCCCACTTTATGCTCACATGTCCCTTAGTTCACTCCACTTTTTGCTTGACAGATTCCCTGCCTGGAAGGGGTAATTGGCGAAGACCTAGGTCCAGCTCCCTTTTAACAGAGAATCAGGAAAGCGGTAATTCACTGGTGGACAGACTAGACGAGGAGGTTCTTTTCTATCGGAGTAAAACTTTTGCCCCCTTAACATCGAAAACCTATCAGACTCATAAACATGCTTTTTTTGAGTTTTGCTCTAAAGTTGCCATTGCCCCAGTTCCTTTGTCTCAGTATGATTTAGGGCGTTACATAGCCTTCTTGTCCCGTCGCCTATGCTTTTCCTCAGTCCGTCAGTATTTGAACGCAGTTCGAATCCTCCATATTGAAGCTGGCCATCCCAACCCATTGGAACACAATTGGTATGTTGCTTCTATTCTAAAAGGGGTACGTCGAGTTAAAGGCGATAACTCCAGACAGAAGTCTCCTATCACCTTGGATATTTTGCGTGGTATTTTTACAAAACTGAATTTGTCGAACAGCTTTGACCACGCCTTTTGGGTGACATGTTTGGTGGCTTTTTATTCTTTCTTCAGGAAATCAAATCTTCTCATTCCATCAATAGACACATTTGACCCAGTTCGCCACTTATGTGCCTCAGATGTTGAATTCCTGAGTGATGGTGTCGTGATAACTGTAAGGTGGTCAAAAGTTATTCAATTCCAGGATCGCACCCTGCTTATTCCTTTGCCCCTTATAGCCAACTCCATTTTTTGTCCCAGCAAGGCCCTCTTTGGTATGTCTCTGGTATGCCCTGCCCCGTCAAACCCGGTTCCCTTGTTCAGGTTCATTAGTGGCTCTAAACAACTACCTTTGACACAGCCTCTTTTCACAGCAAGATTAAGGGAATGTTTGCTCGCCCTGGGTTTTCCGGCTGACGGGTTCTCAGGACATAGTTTTCGGCGGGGTGGGGCCTCTTATGCACTACAATGCGGGCTGCCAGTAGACCTTATAAAGCTTCAGGGTGACTGGAGGAGTAACGCTTGTGAGCGCTACCTCGAACCTTCTTTTGGCCTCAGACAACAGGTGGCGGCAACCCTTGGTAGAGCCACGAGCACATACTTCAGCTAAAAGCATAAATAAGTCACACAATGTACATGTACCAAGTAGCATCTGTCAAGGCTAGACCGACTTAACGTGGGCTGTTGATTCTTTTACATTTCCTGTGATTTTTACTCATTTACATTTGTATTTTTGAATATTCACCATGTTGCATTTTAACCCTTGTCCTGCTGAACGTATTAGTTAGGTTACACCCATCACAGGTTGTAAGCCAGTCAGATTTTCTGGAATATTTACCATGTTTACAGTCCGTAGAATCATGGACTGCATTTAACAGTGTGGATCCTGATCAGATGGCATCTGATCTGAGTCCACACTGGTTACAAGGACAGATAAGGGTATACCTATTACATCTCCCTTTCCCCTACCTACACTTTTTGGGTCTTTGGAGGTATTTTGGAAAATTTTGGGAACATTAAGTGTTCCACTTTTGGTTTTATTTACCTGTTGGTATACATGTACATGCAACTGAACATAATTGCATGTATGCTCAATTTGTTTCTTGGCAAAATTTTTCAAATACATGGTTCCATTGGTCCCAAAAAGTATTTTCAATTGTTTCTTTAGCATGCAGGCATATACTGGGGAGTGTCTGGCAGGAGACAGTCCAACCTGTCAGACACTGTCCAGTAATATATACAGAGTGAATAATTTAATAAAGAGATTAGGGTTTAATCTTATTTTAAAGGATGAGCGGTGTGTGCCCCTTTATTTGCATGGTTATCTCCCTTGGTCTTGTTTAACTTTTCCCCTTCCTTAACCTCACAGTATCACATGAGGGAAGGTGTGCTTATTTTTAAGTTCCCTCAATTGATCGGTTCCATATACCCCTCTCGGGTACTATTGGTCTGGTCCCGCACTTCTGTAATTGGCGCCAATTGTTGCGCATGTCTGGTAGTAGTCACATGACCCAGTGACCCTCCTGGCAACTCAGTCCACCAATCACATTCTCTTATCAATTATAAAGGACCAATGAATTTATCTTGATAAGCCCAGCGCTTTGAATCCATATCCCAGCGTCAGTTTTCAGGCAATGCTGCTGGTGCCAACACGTGTTTCGCTACTCTTCTTTCACCCACCCTCCCTGCCCCTTTTGTTTTGTTTATATCTGTATATAGGTAGAATAGATGCTTTTTTAGTTTTAGTATTATATGGGACCATGTTTGTATTTCTTGTTTGTAGGATTCGACTGTTCTACGGATACTTGCTAAATGACAATGACTTTGTCTCCATGTGTTAAGTGCAAGGATTATTCACTATCTCAGTGTACGGAAGCATTATGATATTACTTGTGTTCATTAGTGACGTTAATTGTAGAATAATTGCCAGTGACACTGCATCTCCTCATGACTTTAACATAAGTGCCATGAGCACTCCAGTGTTGTGATAATAACATTATATGGAGGTATTTTGGAAAATTTTGGGAACATTAAGTGTTCCACTTTTGGTTTTATTTACCTGTTGGTATACATGTACATGCAACTGAACATAATTGCATGTATGCTCAATTTGTTTCTTGGCAAAATTTTTCAAATACATGGTTCCATTGGTCCCAAAAAGTATTTTCAATTGTTTCTTTAGCATGCAGGCATATACTGGGGAGTGTCTGGCAGGAGACAGTCCAACCTGTCAGACACTGTCCAGTAATATATACAGAGTGAATAATTTAAATCTAACTTGACTTTTTGTAACTTGCTGTAACCTTCATGATCAGCTGCTTTTTATGATGAGTTTCAATATTTAGGCATATGCTGTCTCAGTCCGGTTTTATTAGGTCGGCGGTAATGTAACAGACAGCACATTAGTGCATGTTTGATTTGATGTTTAACATCCCTGTCAACAGTGTATAAGTGATTTTGGAGATGTTGCTTCCAATTTTGTGGGACTTTGACCTGCCATTGAGATGATATGAGATCTCAAGCTCTGCTGCCCAATTAAACCAATACAGAGGGTTTATATGCATGGACGGTCCAACTCGCACCACATTTCCTGGGCATGCTTATGTCACAGGGTTGGAAAAAGAACATGACTCGACCGGGACTCGAACCCAGGGCCTTTCGCATACCGTGCGAACACTCTACCGACTGAGCTACCGAGCCACACGGTCGACCTGCTACATTTTCCCCCTGCTTAATTAGATTCGTCCCGAATCTCTTCTCATGAAATTCGTCCCGAATCTCTAAGTCCTATCCAGTCCGGCTGCGAGACTTATTTCCATACTATTTCATGCTCTCAGACGCGGTGCTGGACCTACACTGGCCACCAAATGTCACAGGGTTGGAAAAAGAACATGACTCGACCGGGACTCGAACCCAGGGCCTTTCGCATACCGTGCGAACTCTCTACCGACTGAGCTACCGAGCCACACGGTCGACCTGCTACACTTAGAACCTCTAAATATGTGAAGTTGGTTTGACCTCTGCGTGGAAGTATCATGCAGCTGTTCTATTTCTACAATTCCTAATTGGCGGCGGCGGGGTGTATGTTTATGCGGCTATTTAATAAGTTCAGTGAGTGTGCCGTTAATACTAATTCAGGCAGCCCATTCGATATATCTACGAGTTTGTTCGGCCCCCGCTGTATTAGACATACAGCATAGACCCAGATCAGAGAGACAGTACATTGCATCCTATCAGGGTCAGCTCTGTTTGCCATACATACAGCAACATTTTAGAACACGCAGACTCTGAACAAGAGGGCCCAGACGGCCCTGAATCACTCACCTGAGTATCAGTGTCTCTAGTACATTCTTGGCCCAAGGGCTATAATTTAAACAAACTTGGTAGCGGTCCACTAGATGAAGCTTCATACCAAATATCAAGGACCTGGGCCTTCTGGTTTCATAAAAGAAGATTTTTAACGGTTTCCCTATATAAGCCTATGTAAAACCAGCGGGCACTGGCACGGGGACATTTTTTGTGCCAGGGTTATAATTTGAGCAATCTCAGTACAGATGAAGTTTAACACCAAATATCAAAGACCTGGACCAAGCAGTTTCATAGAAGATGATTTTCAGTAAAAAAAAATCTATTTTTAGCTCCTAGATGTGCAAGGGACCGGAACCATTTGAACAACTTTGAAAGGGGACCACCTAAGATAATTCCTGTGAAGTTTGGTCAAAATCCGATCAGTGGTTTAGGAGATGTTGTTTGAAGAAATTGTTTACAGACAGACGCATGCACAGACGCATGACAGACGACGAACAAAAAGTGATCCCAAAAACTCACCTTGTCACTACTGTGAGCTAAAAAGTTAGGAAGGGTGTGAATTTTCCGTTTCTTTTTTTTTGTTGTTTTTTGTTGTTTTTTTTCTGAGGGTGAAATACTGTATGAATTTGAGATAATTTTCCAAAACCATTAGATTGGGAGGGGGTGCATTTGCACCCGTCCCACTCTGTACGGGCCTGCATCAACAGGTAGACTGAACTATTTTTTTTTAAACATTGCACTGAAGGGACAATGTATCAGTTCATAGTTATTCACTAGCTTGGATGCAGTGGTGGAACTGAGCGAGAAGAAGAAAGAGCGAATAAACTATGGCAGTGTAGATCCTGATCAGCAAAGCCATTGATAGATCTACACTGTTTGCAAAGAAGCAGTTGGTTAAAATGTTATACATGTAATAACTTTTCCAGCCTCTATAGCACAGTGGTTAATGTGTTCGACTTATGATCGAGAGGTTGTACATGCGAATCCGGCCACCGGTATTGAGGTGTTCCTTGGACAAGACACATAACGACAATGCCCTACTCCACCCAGGTGTAAATGGGTAGCAGTGGTGTAAAAGCCACTGCCTCTCTTTCGCATGTGCATAAAAATACCTGGAATGAGTGTTCGAGAGCGATTCAATAAGCTTGATGCTTTCATCCCAATCAACCAAAAATAAATTAGTATAAACTTACTTTTCCAGCACATATTGTCTTGCATTTGAGATTAAGCAATATCCATGAAATATCGTATGAGTAAGCAAATAATTTTGAAAACCTTGAAGGAAAATGCTACCAATGCAAGAACAAGAATGTCTTTTTGTTTTTCAGACAAAATTGTACTGAATACTTTTCTAATAATGAAGCATTTTAATGGGTACCCAGAATCTATGCTATATTGTTTGTTATTGTCCGCGTGACTGTACAAAACCCAGGTACAGGTTATTTACAGCAGTGTTTAGCCTTCTCCTTGTGACATCAGAGCGCTGTGTAAAAGGTAAAATCTGGACTGGGCTCGTGAAGTATTGACTTATCAATCGACCCAAAGAAAATCTGGACTGGGCTGGTGCAAGAGGTATTCGCTTATCAATCGACCCAAAGATACTAAGTACAGAAGCTTCCCACCTGCTATTTACCAGTTGACTGTCGCTGACCCCCCCCCCTCACCCGTCGGGGCTTGAAGAAATAGATGGGCTGCATGATGCTTCCACGCAAAGCTGAAACCAATCCGCACACGAGTACTGGTAAACCGCTTAGAGGATCTAAGCCTGCCCAGGCAAAGCAGTGCCAGTCGGCCTGTCCATGCTTATAAACCCTATTGGTTTCATTGGGCGACAGGGTTTTAGATGTCATTTCATCTCAGTGTTAGGTAAAAGTTCCACAAAATTGGAAGCAACGTCTCCAAAATGAACTTTACAGTGTTGACGGGGACGTTAAACCTCAAATCAAACAAAAAACAAATCAAACTGACCCTTAACAAAATGCAGGTACTGGTTGTTTAATGGTTGTTTAATGCAGCTAACTTAGACTTCAGAGCGCAGTGTAAAAAGTAAATCCTGAACTGCTCCCATGCACGTGGGCATTGGCAAAGAGTGTATACCTAATCAGACGTCACATAACTCGGTGTCTGATCAGGTTACCTCTTAAAATGATGGGTTAAGGGTTCAACAAACAGTTGAATTCTCAGTTCAAACCAGAAATTCAACTTCGGTGAAGTTGATGTCGCACCTGCTCCCCACCTGCCCCACACAAAAAATATAAGTTTATTTAAGGCAGAAGAAATGAATATAGGGCTTTGAGAAGAATCCATAGCCTATATATGTGAGGTAAAAACAGACTAAGTTCACAATGTGGAAAAAGTGATAAAAATTGATCCCAAGATAAAGTCAAAACCACATGCACATCCTCATACCATAGCAAAAACACACACAAAGTTTTAAAATGATCAATATAAAACTGTAAGAGAAGTTGCGATGACAAGAGGTACCTATTGTATATCAACTGAAGCTTAAAATTGGCTAAGTTCACAATGTGCAAAAAGTGAAAAAAAAAATTCTGAGAATTATGTTGAAACCACATGCACAACCTCATACCATGGCGAAAGCACACGCAAAGTTTCAAACTGATCGGTATAAAACTGCAAGAGGAGTTGCGATGACAAGAGGTACCTATCATATATCAATTGAAGGTTAAAAATGACTAAGTTCACAATGTGGAAAAAGTGACAAAAAATGATCCGACGATAAAGTCCAAACCACATGCGCATCCTCATACCATGGCAAAAGAACACGCAAAGTTTCAAAATTATCGGTATAAAACTGCAAGAGGAGTTGCGATGACAAGAGGTACCTATCATATATCAATTGAAGGTTAAAAATGACTAAGTTCACAATGTGGAAAAAGTGACAAAAAATGATCCGACGATAAAGTCCAAACCACATGCGCATCCTCATACCATGGCAAAAACACACGCAAAGTTTGAAAATAATCGATATGAAACTGTAAGAGGAGTTGCGATGACAAGAGGTACGTATCGCATACCTAAAAATGACTAAGTTCACAATATGGAAAAAGTGACAAAAATTGATTTGAAGATTAAGTCCAAACCACATGCGCATCCTCATACCATGGCGAAAGCACATGCAAAGTTTCCAAATGATCGGTCTAAAAGTGTAGGAGGAGTTGCGATGACAAGACATCCAGTGTAAAATGTTGACGGACGGACGGACGGACGGACGGACGGACGGACGGACGGACGGACGAACGAACGGACGGACGGACGGACGGACGGAAACTTGCACGCCTATGTCTTCCTGCTAAAGCAGGTGCGACAAAAATGAAGGAGATAAATCGGATATGTAACAAATACAGGTCCACATTTTTTGATGAGACATTCATGAAAGAAATTTCAAAACACTAGCATACATTGTGCTAAGGTCATGCATTGCACAAGAAAGTAAAACCATTAAATGACCTGAAATTGCAAAGGGCAAGCTGTCAGTGAAACTGACTAGGGCCCCGGCAGCGCTATCAGAGGAGTAGGAAAATTTGTGGACGGACAGACGGACAGACAGACAGACAGACAGACGGACGGACAGAGTGATTACTATAGGGCACCCACACTTTCAGTGCGGGGCCCTAATAACTCCAACAAAATTTCATTAAACTGGTTGAATATTTAATCAGGTGATCTCCTCCACAGTCCCACTCAGTATACCAAATACCAAAACTCTAGCTCAAATACTTTTTGAGATATCATGGTAACGAGATTTTATGTTATTTAATCAAAAGGGAAAAAATGCAAAAAGGGGAGATAAGTCAGATGAGAGAAAAATACAGGTCAACTATCTTTTCAAGAGGGAACCATATATGTAATTTCCAAACACTAGCATACATGGTTCTTAAGTAAAACTATGCACAGGAAATTAACACAATTGAAAGGCCAGAAATTGCAAAGAGCAATAACTCCAACAAATTTTTATTAAATTGGTTGAAAATTTAATCAGGTAATCTCCTTCACAGTCCCAATCAGTAAACCAAATATCAAGGCTCTAGCTCAAATATGTTTTGAGATATCTTGCTAATGAGATTTCTATGTAATTTAATTAAAGGGGAAATAACTCAAAAAGGGGAGATAACTTGGTTAAGAAAAAAATGTGGGTCAATAATTTTTTCATGAGAAATCAATACATAAAATTTCAAAAGATACAGATTCAATAAAAGTTTAATGACTTTCTTCTGGATCCCGTTTGTATGTACTGTTTCTATATGTATTCTTATGAATCTTTAAAGTATACAAATGAAATAAAAGTTTAAACTAAAATTTCAAAATACTAGCATACATGGTTATAAAGTTATGCTATGCACCAGAAAGCAACACAACTAAATGGCCAGAAATTGCAAAGGGCCATAACTCTACCAAAATTTCATTAAATTGGTTGAAAATTTAATCAGGTAATCTCCTCCTCAGTCCTAATCAGTATACCATATATCAAGGCTCTAGCTGAAATACTTTTGAGATTTCTTGCTAATGAGATTTCAATTAAAGGGGAAATAACTCATAAAGGGGAGATAATTCGGATAAGAAAAAAAATATGGGTCAACTATTTTTTCATGAGAAATCCATATAATAAATTTCAAAACACTAGCATACATGGTTACAAAGTTATGCTATTTATCAGAAAACAACACTCTAACAAAATTCCATTAAACTGGTTGAAAATTTAATCAGGGAATCTCCTCCACAGTCCCAACTAGACAAAAGTGCCCAGTGGGGCATGTATACCCCCTGCCAGTGCCATCACCTCAGCTGAAAATAACAAGTAGTCATACTGGTTGTTGCTACCAAATTTTAAGTCTCTATGTACAGTAGTTATTGAGAAATCTTTGACACAAAATAATAAAAATATACACTATTAAACAGCAAGAACTACAAAGGGAAATAACTCTAAAAGGCCTGACCCCTTGGCCCTTATTTTCTTCACCACAATACAACTAGTCATACTGATCATGTGTGCAAAATTTCAAGTTTCTTTGTACAGTAGTTATTGAGAAATCTTTGACACAAAATAAAAATATACACTATTAAACAGCAAGAACTACAAAGGGAAATAACTCTAAAAGGCCTGACCCCTTGGCCCTTATTTTCTTTCTCACAATACAAGTAGTCATACTGATCATGTGTGCAAAATTTCAAGTTTCTATGTGAAGCAGTTCCTGAGATATCTTTGACACAAAATAATTGTTTACGGACACACAGACAGACAGACAGACAGACGGAAAAGACAAAAACTATATAACCCCATTGCATACTTCGTATGCCGGGGGTATAATCAGTATACCATATATCAAGGCTCTAGCTCAAATACTTTTTGAGATATCTTGCTAACAAGATTTCTATGTTATTTTAAGGGGAAATAACTCAAAAAGGGGAGACAATTTGGATGAGAAAAGAATACGGGTCAACTATTTTTTCATGAGAAATCCATATATGAAATTTCAAAACACTAGCATATATTGTTCTTCAGATATGCTATGCAGAAGAAAGCGTGACTAATGTACAAACGGACAAGCCAGAAGCAATATGCCCCCCAACTTTTTCAAAGTTTGGGGCATAATAACTACACTCTAATATGGAAACCTCAATAGCTGAAAGCCAAAAGGACAGTTACTTTCCCACAAAATGGCCAACTGGCTATCCAAAACAAAATAAAATGAGCGATACAAACACTCAAAAGACAAACCATAACAAAAATAAACCGCGACAGGAGAACCGCCTTGGAACGGTCAGTGAAATGAATTCCACTGGGTGGCTTAAATCAATTTTACGCAGATAGACAAATAATTTGTTTAGCCTGCATGAAGGCCTCCTAACTCATCAGTGCAATATCTCCAAGAACACAAAAATCAAACAACCACAGAGATGAAACAACGGTGAGGACTCGACAGCAAGAAACCACTGAAATGCTGGAGCAAAAGAAAAACAACAGTTAGACTCTGATGGGCAGGACCAGATACCACCCAACATTACCTAAAATTAAATTCTCTAAGTCTCAGTAAGCCTTTATGCTGGAACTGTCATAGAATCTGAGGCCTGACCCACCGGCATGCAATTAAAGAGGGAAGCAAAGTTGTCAACTGTGATCGGGTTAACTACCATACATGCAGTTTGTCATATAACATTTATGTTGTACCCAATCTTTTAATATCGAGGAATGAATTTACAAAATTGGGTGCTGAAGTCATTGCAATTATATATTTTTCTGAATTTCTATACCAAGTCACCATGAAATTCGAGTTCTGGTAGGCCTTGTTGTAGTAGAGATTTATTTAGAAATTAAATCGTAATGACCTCTATAAAATTTTGAAAAGGCTTTGCGTAGTTTATGATACCTATAACCCTGATTGAGAAGTTTAGCAGTTCACAATTTATTACGGGTGTTGAAGTCAGTTACAAAGCCTATACAGACTGGAACTCAGAGGTATGTGTTTTATCATTCCTCTGTAAACAGATAGTAAACTGTTTAAAGAATTCATTTGGTGATTTTTTATTTGTTAAATTCTAAGTTTAAATATGACTTTGCTAAATTCTAAATTTAAATATGACTGACTCAGTATATTAAGATAGATAGATAGATAATAAGCAACTCCTTTGAAAATACATGGTATATTGTCTCTTTTATCAATATGACTCCACTTCAGCTTTCCTGCAGGAGTAGAATCATCTTTACAAGGCCTCAGTTAATTATACCCCCACAAATGAAATTTGGGGGGGGGGGGGGGTATATAGGAGTGAGCTTGTCGGTCTGTCTGTCTGTCTGTTGACTTGGTTTCCAGACGATAACTCAAAAAGCGCTTCACCGATTTTTATAATTTTTGGTACACTGATGTAACATCATAAAATACAGGTCAAGTTCGATTTCCACTACAATTCGTCAATTTTTGACAAAGATATGGCCCCTTTCAAGTGAAAAATGCAAAATGCCGCTGTTGTACTATCAAGGCAGTTTTTGTGGGGGTATTCATCACCTTTAGTGATAGCTCTAGTTCTAATTGGAAGCCAAACAAAGTTTCAAAAAATTATCTCCCTTGAACAAATGACAAAAAAAATCATTATGTTAACATATCCTTGAAATATAGTGCATTCTTTCATATCTCCAAAATGGTAAATTTTCTGGTGAAAATACGCAATGTGTTTCTTGTTTATGTTTGAAACATAGATTCTAGGTGCTCATTAGAACCGTCTTATTGTGGCGGTTCTAACAAGTAGCCACAAACCTTTGTCTTGGGGCAGAAAGAAGCAAAATAATGAAAACTACCATAAACCCCAATTTCTTTAAATAAAGTGTTGTTAATGGGGGTATTCATTTCACAGATCTGTTAACATAATAGTTGAATTGTATCCATTGACCAACAGTGGTTGTACTCACTGATAATAAGATCACAGTACATGGCCCTCAGCTGGTCTGGAAGCCTGTCATCACTGAGGCAGGTGAATGCCTCCACCCATGTCAGATAGTTCAGTTCCTGGGTTATAACTGCTATAGAGTGATTGTTCTGGCCCTGAAAGAGCATAGTGAAAAACATGTACATAGAACTTGATGGTCCTATTTTACAAACTTAATATTGAAGTTTCACACAAGTAGATTGCTTTAAAACTTTTGGTGTAAATTTTATGTCAAGAATGCCATGTTTGTCCTGAATAATTACTTTTTTTTAGGTTTTGGTTTTATGCCCCTCAATATTATTTCACTCATATTGAGCCAATCGTTAATCAGTGGTGGACAAAAACCTGAGTACCCGGAGAAAAACTACCTGACCTTCCTTTGCAGAACTTGGCATCTCATATGTGACCTGAGCCAGGCCCTAACCCACAGCAGTGAGAGACCTAATCATGAATAATTATA
This sequence comes from Lucinisca nassula, assembly GCA_963580285.1. Classification (NCBI taxonomy): domain Eukaryota; kingdom Metazoa; phylum Mollusca; class Bivalvia; order Lucinida; family Lucinidae; genus Lucinisca; species Lucinisca nassula. The sequence goes on along the minus strand of OY757024.1, from coordinate 58,295,310 downwards.
TGGGCTTTGATTCCTGCCTATTAGGGGTGGGAATCTAAACGGTTTCCAAGATATAAAGATGAATGTTATTTATTCACAGGTCACTGTCAATGATTGTGTCTTATCATAAGGAGCACCTTCAAAGCTGGGGATGTGAATTGTTTCAGAGATATTAGGCCCATGTGAACTGGTTGGAGAGAGGCTTATCCCTGTAGGATCCTCAAACAGTGTCAGTGAATGTGTCTTAAAATAAGAGCAATTCATGAAATGTACGGTTTAGGGGTGGTGATCTTAACAGTTTCAAAGTTATTAAGCCTTATGTGAACTGGAGGAGGTTGGGCATACCACTAGGGGCCACAATCAGTAACAATAAATGCATTCTAATTTCTATCATAAGAAACAGTTATATATATGGTTTAGAAGTGCGGATCTGAATGGTTTGTGAACTATTAAAACTTACAATAATAGATTGCTAACACTGCATGAGACCCTACCACTGCAGGCAAATAACAGACATTTTTCATGTGTTTCTAGAGCAGACAACCTTAGAAATAGGACAACCAGTATCCTTGATAAATCCCTGACAATAATAGTCTACATCTCTGGCACACAAACTACAGGCAAAAACAAACATTTTTCAGATACAAAAAGCCAGGTAACTCAAGAAGTTAACCCTCACCATGCTGAAACCAGATATCATTTTATGAATGCAGTGTAGATCCAGACCAGCAGACTTCTCCCAGATTTCAAATGAAGGGAAAAGGGTTGCACTGTTTTTAAAAACATTTTGCCTCCCTCTTTTCTCCTCAGGAGCATATTGTTTCCCTTTTTAAAGGCTGAGATCATGGTAATTACAGCAGGCAGGAAATACAAGTATGCCAGGTGTATCTATTTCCCTGTTTTATTTACTGAAGTCAAATTGTGTAGTTCCTGACAAATGTCTTATTCTGCAGGATCTGGGTGCCATCTTAGCTATGTGGCTGCAAAAGCTTTTTCTTCCTGGAAACCTAAAATAAGACTTGTGCAACCAATGAAGGCTAAGGCCAGTATGTGCATCTGCTCTGTCAGTCAGAGTCATCACAGATGAAGGCTCAGGCCATTATGTGCATCTGCTCAGTTGGTCAGAGTCATCACAGATGAAGGCTCAGGCCATTATGTGCATCTGCTCTGTCAGTCAGAGTCATCACAGATGAAGGCTCAGGCCATTATGTGCATCTGCTCAGTTGGTCAGAGTCATCACAGATGAAGGCTCAGGCCATTATGTGCATCTGCTCAGTTGGTCAAAGTCATCACCAGTGAAGGCTCAGGCCATTATGTGCATCTGCTCAGTTGGTCAGAGTCATCACCAGTGAAGGCTCAGGCCATTATGTGCATCTGCTCAGTTGGTCAGAGTCATCACCAGTGAAGGCTCAGGTCATTATGTGCATCTGCTCAGTTTGTCAGAGTCATCACAGATGGAGGCTCAGGCCATTATGTGCATCTGCTCAGTTGGTCAGAGTCATCACAGATGAAGGCTCAGGCCATTATGTGCATCTGCTCAGTCAGTCAGAGTCATCACAGATGGAGGCTCAGGCCAGTATGTGCATCTGCTCAGTTTGTCGGAGTCATCACAGATGGAGGCTCAGGCCATTATGTGCCTCTGCTCAGTTTGTCGGATTCATCACAGATGGAGGCTCAGGCCATTATGTGCCTCTGCTCGGTTGGTCAGAGTCATCAAAGAGGGAGGCTAAGGCCAGTATGTGCATCTGCTCAGTTGGTCAGAGTCATCACAGATGGAGGCTCAGGCCATTATATGCATCTGCCCAGTCAGTCAGAGTCATCATCAGTGAAGGCTAAGGCCAGTATTTGCATCTGCCCAGTCAGTCAGAGTCATCAAAGATGGAGGCTCAGGCCATTGTGTGCATCTGCTCAGTCGGTCAGAGTCATCACCAGTGAAGGCTTAGGCCAGTATGTGCATCTGCTCAGTCAGTCAGAGTCATCACTGATGGAGGCTCAGGCCAGTATGTGCGATTGCTCAGTTGATCAGACACATCACTGGTGGAGGCTCAGGCCAGTATGTGCTTCGCTCAGTAAGTCAGAGTCATCACTGGTGGAGGCTTAGACAAGTATTTGGATCTGCTCAGTTGATCAGAGTCATCACTGGTCGAGGCTCAGTATTATGATCTGCAAGGTTGTTCAGAGTCATCACTGGTGGAGGCTCAGGCCAGTATGTGCATCTACTCAGTTGATCAGTAATCACTGGTGGAGGCTCAGTAGTATGATCTGCTCAGTTGATCAGAGTCATCACTAGTGGAGGCTCAGGCCAGTATGTGCATCAGCTCAGTCAGTCAGTCATCACTGGTGGAGGCTCAGTAGTATGATCTGCTCAGTTGATTAGAGTCATCACTGGTGGAGGGTCAGGCCAGTAGGTGCATCTGCTCAGTCAGTCAGAGTCATCACTGGTGGAGGGTCAGGCCAGTAGGTGCATCTGCTCAGTCTGTCAGAGTCATCACTTGTGGAGGCTCAGGGCAGTATGTGCATCTATTCAGTTGATCAGAGTCATCACTGGTGGAGGCTCAGGCCAGTAGGTGCATCTGATCAGTCGATCAGAGTCATCACTGGTGGAGGCTCAGGCCAGTAGGTGCATCTGCTCAGTTGGTCAGAGTCATCACTGGTGGAGGCTCAGGCCTGTATGTGCATCTGCTCAGTCGGTCAGAGTCATCACTTGTGGAGGCTCAGGGCAGTATGTGCATCTGCTCAGTTGGTCAGAGTCATCACTGGTGGAGGCTCAGGCCAGTAGGTGCATCTGCTCAGTTGGTCAGAGTCATCACTGGTGGAGGCCAAGGCCAGTAGGTGCATCTGCTCAGTCGATCAGAGTCATCACTGGTGGAGGCTCAGGCCAGTAGGTGCATCTGCTCAGTTGATCAGAGTCATCACTGGTGGAGGCTCAGGCCAGTAGGTGCATCTGCTCAGTTGATCAGAGTCATCACTGGTGGAGGCTCAGGCCAGTAGGTGCATCTGATCAGTCGATCAGAGTCATCACTGGTGGAGGCTCAGGCCAGTAGGTGCATCTGCTCAGTTGATCAGAGTCATCACTGGTGGAGGCTCAGGCCAGTAGGTGCATCTGCTCAGTTGATCAGAGTCATCACTGGTGGAGGCTCAGGCCAGTAGGTGCATCTGCTCAGTTGATCAGAGTCATCACTGGTGGAGGCTCAGGCCAGTAGGTGCATCTGATCAGTCAATCAGAGTCATCACTGGTGGAGGCTCAGGCCAGTAGGTGCATCTGATCAGTCAATCAGAGTCATCACTGGTGGAGGCTCAGGCAAGTAGGTGCATCTGCTCAGTTGATCAGAGTCATCACTGGTGGAGGCTCAGGCCAGTAGGTGCATCTGCTCAATTGATCAGAGTCATCACTGGTGGAGGCTCAGGCCAGTAGGTGCATCTGATCAGTCGATCAGAGTCATCACTGGTGGAGGCTCAGGCCAGTAAGTGCATCTGCTCAGTCGGTCAGAGTCATCACTTGTGGAGGCTCAGGGCAGTATGTGCATCTGCTCAGTTGATCAGAGTCATCACTGGTGGAGGCTCAGGCCAGTAGGTGCATCTGCTCAGTTGATCAGAGTCATCACTGGTGGAGGCTCAGGCCAGTAGGTGCATCTGATCAGTCGATCAAAGTCATCACTGGTGGAGGCTCAGGCCAGTAGGTGCATCTGATCAGTCGATCAGAGTCATCACTGGTGGAGGCTCAGGCCAGTAGGTGCATCTGCTCAGTTGATCAGAGTCATCACTGGTGGAGGCTCAGGCCAGTAGGTGCATCTGATCAGTCGATCAGAGTCATCACTGGTGGAGGCTCAGGCCAGTAAGTGCATCTGCTCAGTTGATCAGAGTCATCACTGGTGGAGGCTCAGGCCAGATGGTGCATCTGCTCAGTTGATCAGAGTCATCACTGGTGGAGGCTCAGGCCAGTAGGTGTATCTGTTCAGTCGATCAGAGTCATCACTGGTGGAGGCTCAGGCCAGTAAGTGCATCTGCTCAATCGGTCAGAGTCATCACTTGTGGAGGCTCAGGGCAGTATGTGCATCTGCTCAGTCGGTCAGAGTCATCACTTGTGGAGGCTCAGGGCAGTATGTGCATCTGATCAGTTGATCAGAGTCATCACTGGTGGAGGCTAAGGCCGGTATGTGCATCTGATCAGTTGGTCAGAGTCATCACTGGTGGAGGCTCAGGCCTGTATGTGCATCTGCTCAGTTGGTCAGGGTCATCACTATTGGAGGCTAAGGCCAGCATGTACATCTGCTCAGTCAGTCAGAGTCATCACCAGTGAAGGCTCAGGCCAGTATGTGCATCAGCTCAGTCAGTCAGAGCCATCAATGGTGGAGGCTCAGGCCAGTAAGTGCATCTGCTCAGTCGGTCAGAGTTATCACAGATGGAGGCTCAGGCCATTGTGTGCATCTGCTCAACCGGTCAGTGTCATCACCAGTGAAGGCTAAGGCCAGTATGTGCATCTGCTCAGTCGGTCAGAGTCATCACCAGTGAAGGCTTAGGCCAGTATGTGCATCTGCTCAGTCTGTCAGAGTCATCACTGATGGAGACTCAGGCCAGTACGTGCATCTGCTCAGTTGATCAGAGTCATCACCAGTGAAGGCTCAGGCCAGTATGTGCATCTGCTCAGTTGATCAGAGTCATCACTGGTGGAGGCTCAGGCCAGCATGTGTATCTGCTCAGTTGATCAGTCATCACCAGAGAAGGCTCAGGCCATTATGTGCATCTGCTTAGTTGATCAGTCATCACCAGTGAAGGCTCAGGCCAGCATGTGTATCTGCTCAGTTGATCAGTCATCACCAGTGAAGGCTCAGGCCAGTTTGTGCATCTGCTCAGTTGATCAGTCATCACTGATGGAGGCTCAGGCCAGTTTGTGATCTGCTCAGTTGATCAGTCACCGCTGGTGGAGGCTCAGTTGATCACTTGTGGCATTTCACAGGCTTAGCAACAGATTACGTTAAGTATATTGTGTTAATTGAAGGATAGTTTTTGTCAGTTCTCCTGTGGGTATTCATCTGCCTTACTGAGAAATCAGGAAAAATATCCTTCATGATCAATAATCACAAAGTACTTACCTGATCTGATACCGGCTATCTAAAGAAATAAACCAAAACTCTTGTCAGTTTCGATGTGCAGGCTGATTTGAATCTTTGCTGGTCACATAGGTGTTATTGTAGGTTTTGTTATGCACAGGCTCATTTAACCTTTACCACTCTCTATGCTCATTCAGTAGACAACAAATTATTGAGTTTTCTTATTTTTATTTCAAAATGTCATCTGCTGGAAAAATACCTTGCACGCAGTCTAAAGACTATTGTTTCACAAATTCCTGTTCAGCTAATGTATCAGCTCATTAAACACTGCACTTCAGTATTACATCAAATGCATAATTATTCATGGTAAAGATTTGATCAGATAAGTACATGTACACCAATTTTATAAAAGAGACAACTTTCATGATTTCCTATTTGCTTTCTGTTGCTATTTGTAAAATAAATCCCTACCAAAATGGGCCAGCTCTTAACTCATTTAGTACCAGAAACCCCAAAGCGGGTAACCTGGCAAACAGTGCAGGCCCAGATGAGACGCCATAGAATGCAGCATCTGATCAGTGCCTACACTTATTTGTAAACAGTTCAGCTATAATTTTACAAATAAATTTTGAAGAAAACACATTCCTGTTACACTTAAATTTTGAAATGGACTTCAGGAACATTGTATTTGGTACCAAAACATTTTTTTTGAGTAGACTACTGACACCAGAGACACACATATGTTTTTATCAGTTGCCTCCCTGAATATGAATCTACTCTGCATGAAAGAAGCCTCCGTGGTGCAGTGGTTACGCTACTCGCCTTGTAAACCAGGGATCGCTGGATCGATCCCGTGCTTCTCCAGACTTTCGGATGAGTCTTTAAACCGAGGTCCCGTCTCCGTATGACCTTAGCTGTTGGTGGGATGTAAAACTAAAACTCACTCACTCACTACTCTGCATGAAGAATATCAGCCAATGGTATCGAACTTACATTACAGAGGTAGCCAAACAATTCCAATTGATGCTCCAGGAACAGGTACTCATCATCTTCATGATCTCGCTGAAATACACATCAAACAAATTTCATGGTATGTCATGTCAGCATATGAAACAAGAGTGGGGGTGGGGGATAAAGAATATTTCAATGATGTACCATTGCTCTACACTAAGTCTGGCTGCTCTGGCATCAGTTCCTATCTCTAAAAGCCAAAATCGGATGACAAATGTAATCTCAAAATAACGTTAATGTGTAATGAATATTCTTCTTGTAACCCTCAGTTTATAAAAGCACCAAGAGCACTGGTGGGTTATGTCTGAGTGTCAGCTGAAACCAGAGCTCTCTGCAAGCAGGACATCATATGCTCCTGGCAAGTGAGAAATGTAGCATTCTGCAAGTGGGGTTTCATATGCTCCTTGCAAGTAAGAAATGTAGCACTCTGCAAGTGGGGTATCATATGCTTGTGGCAAGTAAAAAAACGTAGCACACCGCAAGTGGGGTATCATATGCTTGTGACAAGCAATGTAGCACTCTACAAGCAGGACATCATATGCTCCTTGCAAGTAAGAAATGTAGTACTCTGCAAGTGGGGTTTCATATGCTCCTTGCAAGTAAGAAATGTAGCACTCTGCAAGTGGGGTATCATATGCTCATGGCAAGTAAGAAATGTAGCACTCTGCAAGTGGGGTATCATATGCTCGTGGCTAGTAAGAAATGTAGCACTCTGCAAATGGGGTATCATACGCTTGTGGCAAGTAAGAAATGTAGCACTCTGTAAGTGGGTATCATATGCTTGTGGCAAGTAAAAATGTAGCACACTGCAAGTGGGGTATCATATGCTCAAAGCAAGTACGTAAGAAATGTAGCAATTGGCAAGTGGGGTATCATACACTCGTGGCAAGTAAGAAATGTAGCACTCTGCAAGTGGGGTATCATATGCTTGTGGCAAGTAAGAAATGTAGCACTCTGCAAATGGGGTATCAAATGCTTGTGGTAAGTAAGAAATGTAGCAATCGGCAAGTGGGGTATCATACACTCGTGGCAAGTAAGAAATGTAGCACTCTGCAAGTGGGGTATCATATGCTCCTTGCAAGTAAGAAATGAAGCACTCTGCAAGTGGGGTATCATATGCTCATGGCAAGTAAGAAATGTCACACACTGCAAATGGAGTATCATATGCTCATGGATAGTAAGAAATGTAGCACATTGCAAATGGGGTATCATACGCTTGTGGCAAGTAAGAAATGTAGCACTCTGCAAGTTGGGTATCATACGCTTGTGGCAAGAAATGTAGCACTCTGCAAGTGCGGTATCATTTGCTTGTGGCAAGAAAGAAATGTAGCACTCAGCAAGCAGGGCATCATATGCTACTGGCAAGTAAGAAATGTAGCACTCTGCAAGTGGGGTATCATATGCACGTGGCAAGTAAGAAATGTAGCACTCTGCAAGTAGGGTATCATATGCTTGAGGCAAGTAAGAACTGTAGCACTCTGCAAGTGAGGAATCATATGCTCATAGCTAGTAAGAAATGTAGCACTCTGCAAGTGGGGAATCATATGCTCAAAGCAAGTACGTAAGAAATGTAGCAATTGGCAAGTGGGGTATCATACACTCGTGGCAAGTAAGAAATGTAGCACTCTGCAAGTGGGGTATCATATGCTTGTGGCAAGTAAGAAATGTAGCACTCTGCAAATGGGGTATCAAATGCTTGTGGTAAGTAAGAAATGTACAAATCGGCAAGTGGGGTATCATACACTCGTGGCAAGTAAGAAATGTAGCACTCTGCAAGTGGGGTATCATATGCTCGTGGCAAGTATGAAATGTAGCCCACTGCAATTGGGGAATCATATGCTCATGGCAAGTAAGAAATGTAGCACTCTGCAAATGGGGTATCATATGCTTGTGGTAAGTAAGAAATGTAGCACTCTGCAAGTGGGGAATCATATGCTCATGGCAAGTAAGAAATGTCACACTCTGCAAGTGCGGTATCATATTCTTGTGGCACGTAAGAAATGTAGCACTCTGCAAGTGGGGTTTCATATGCTATTGGCAAGTAAGAAATGTAGCACATATACTGACTCTTAAACAAGTCAGCGTTTCTGCATTGTAGCCTCAAAACAATATGCATTGCTCCACATCATGGTCTAACAATAAAACACGTTTCATTGCTCAATATCATGGTCTAATCATAAAACAAGTCTCATTGGTCCACATCATGGTCTAATAATAAAACAAGTCTCATTGGTCCACATCATGGTCTAATAATAAAACAAGTCTCATTGGTCCATATCATGGTCTAACAATAAAACACTATGCATTGCTCCACATCATGGTCTAACAATAAAACAAGTTTCAGCTTCATAGGATGTAAACTGTAGGAGGAAGCAGGAAATGGAAAGTTTACAGAAATTTTCAAAGAGACATAACTCTGGTAATGTTTTATGGGCTTTATGTAGGTCAGTAGGTCAAATCATTGAAAAACCTTGTGAACACACTAGAGGCTACAATTTTTGGTCCAATCATCATTAATCTGAATGATCATCTTGACAATATCTCAGTCAAGTTTGAATATGGATTATTTTGGGTCAAAAAGTAGGTCAGTAGGTCAAATTGAAGAAAGACCTTGTCAACACACTAGAGGCCACAGATTTAATCTGATTTCATCAACCTTGCTCAGAAAGCTCATCTTGACAGTCACAATATCTATGTCAAGTTCGGCAAAAAGTAGGTCAGTAGGTCAAATCATTAATAAACCTTGTGAACAAACTAGAGGCTACAGTTTTAGTCCGATCATCATCAAACTTGCTCAAAATGATCTTCTTGACAATATCTCGGTTAAATTCGAATATGGGTCATGTCGGGTCAAAAAGTAGGTCAGTAGGTCAAATAATAGAAAAACGTTCTGAACACACTAGAGGCCACAATTTTAGTTGGATTATCATCAAACTTGCTCAGAATGATCATCTTGACAATATCTTGATTAAGTTTAAAAATCGAAAAGTAGATCATCAGGTTATTTTGTCATAACTGTGGATCCGTTTAAGACAGAGCCTGCATATTTGGCATGAAGGTTCCTTGTGACAAGGGCTTCCACTCATACAAAAATGACCTGTAACCTTGACATGTGATCTTCTTTATCATCACTTTTGAACCATTTGAGAAAGTGCCATCATATTTGGAATGTTTGTTCTGTGTGACAAGGACTTCCCACCCATACAAAAATTTTGACCTGTGACCTTGATCTTTGACCTTCTTAATCATAACTTTGAACTATTTTGGATAGAGCCTTCATATTTGGCATGTATGTTCCTTCTGACAAGGGCCTCCCACCCATACACATAATTTTACCTGCGACCTTGACCTTTGACCTACTTCACCATATCATTTAAGCCATTTGAGATAGAGCCTTCATATATGTCATGTAGGCTCCTTGTGACAAGGGCTTCCCACACATACAGCATTTTTGACCTGTGACCTTGACCTTTAACCTTTTTTGTCATAACTTTTGAACCATTTAACATAGAGCCTTCATGATTGGCATGTAGGTTCCTTGTGACAAGGTCTTCCCACTCATGCAAAAATTTTTTGACCTTGACCTGTGACCTACTTAATCATAACTTTTGAACCATTTGAGATGGAGCCTTCATATTTGGCATGTATATTCCTTGTGAGAGGGGCTTCCCACTCATACAAAAAGTTTGACCTTGACCTACTTTATCATAACTTTTGAACCATTTGAGATAGATTCTTCATATTTGGCATGTATCCTCCTTCTGCCAAGGCACCGTACTATATTACCTACCTTTTCATTTCTTCAGTGTGGATCAGGTGAGCGATCCAGGGCATCATTATATCAAGGTTTGGATGTAACAAAATTTACATTTTAAACAAATAAAGACTCAGCATTTTTTTTCCTGGGCTTCTCACTAATTGTTTTGGGGCCAACCTGTACAATAGTTATAAAATGGTATTAATTTCAGCATGGACTGCTTTACCTATACATGTATACATGAACAGGGTGTTCTGAGAAAGGCAAAAAAAGTTGCCTGCACAGACTATATGAAGGAGTGTGAAAAGTGCTAGAATTAATGCTTATCATTGAAGAGAACTTTGTGCTTTGGGTCTGTTCAGTAGCAGTAAAACCCAGCACTGGATAAAGAGGAGGACTGGAAACATTTTAGGATATCTTTTCTAATCAAGTATTTCTACACTAAAGCATGTTGCGGGTACTTTCAACAATCAGGTGATTCTGACAAATACCCACAACATCACATCAATGGACTTGTGGTCACAGCATTGTTTGTAAACAACCTACAACTTGCTATTTTGAAATTAAACTTGACAAAATATGTTCCTATCATTTTAATTATGTACTTCTAGTTCCTTTGTACATCTATGACAAGAAAAAACAAGAGGCCCATGGGCCACTATGCTAACGAGAGCTCAGGTGGGCACTGCCCAATTGCAGCCATGTATTTTAACATGATATCATTTTAATCTGCCAAATGAACCCCCATATCCAAATGAGCACCCATGTGGACTCAGTATATGAAACATTAGGCCTTTTATGAAGTAGAGGGGGTGGGGCATGGACCCAATGGAGCCCTGGTTGGTGTCACTAAATGTGTCTTATCACAAAGAACAAGAATATATATGGTTTAGCAGTGGGGATCTGCATGGCTGGGGATATAAGTGGAGGGGTTGGAGCATGCCCTGTCGTTCCCAGGAAAGGCCAAGATTGTTGTCCCTAAATGTGTCATATCATAAGGACCAAGTATATATATGGTTTAGGGGTGGGAATCTGAACGGTATCCAAGATATCCTTTCATGAAGTGGAAAGGAGAGGACTGGCCCCTGCGGACACCCCTACAGTAGGTGTGCTAATAATAAGGAACAAGAACATATATGAATATGGGGTGGGGATTTGAATGGTTTCTGAAATATATGGCCTTTTATGCAGTGGAAGGGCGGGGCACATTGCCTCAGCACAAAGAGACCCCCAAGTTGGTGTGACTGAATGAGTCTTATCATAAGGAACAAGAATATATATGGTTTAGGGGTGGGGATCTGAACTATTTCTGAGATATGTGGCTTTTAATGAAGTCAAGCGGTGGAGCAAGGCCCGGGCATGCACCGGGGACTCACAAGCTGGTGTTAATGAATGTGCCTTATCATAAAAGTCTATGTAAAACCAAAGGGCCCAGAGGCAGGGGGCATTTTTGGCCCCAGGGCTATAATTTGAACAATCTTGATAGAGGTCCAGTAGATAAATTTCACACGGAATATCCAAGACCTAGGACTTGTGGTTTCACAGAAGAAGTTTTTTAAAGATTTTCCCAATATAAGTCTATGTAAAACCAAAGGGCCCAAAGGCTGGGGCATTTTTGGTCTCAGGGCTATAATTTGAACAATCTTGGTAGAGGTCCACTAGATGAAGCTTCATACCAAATATCAAAGACCTAGGCCTTGTGGTTTCAGAGAAGAAGATTTTTCAAGATTTTCCATATATAAGTCTATGTAAAACCAAAGGGCCCTGGAGCGGGGGCATTTTTAGCCCCAGGGCTATCATTTGAACAATCTTGGTAGAGTTCCACAAGATGAAGCTTGAAACCAAAAATCAAAGACCTAGCTGGGCCTTGCTGTTTCAGAGAAGAAGATTTTTAAAGATTTTCCCTATATAAGCCGATGTAAAACAAAAGGGCCCCGGGGCGGGTCATTTTTGGCCCCAGCACTATAATTTGAACAATCTTGGTAGGGGTCCACTAGATTGAGCTTCATCCCAAATATCAAAGACCTGGACCATGACCCATATTCGTACATGACCAAGATATTGTCAGGATAATCATTCTGAGCAAGTTTGAGGATGATTGGACCAAAACTGTGGCCTCTAGAGTATTAACAATGTTTTTCTATGACTTGACCTACTGATCTACTTTTTGACCCGACATGACCAGTATTCGAACTTGATCGAGATATTGTCAGGATGATCATTCTGACCAAGTGAGCTAAAAATTGCTCAAGTGAGCTAAAAATTGCTCAGATGAGCTAAAAATTACGGTCTCTAGAGTGTAAACAAGGTTTTTCTATGATTTGACCTACTGAGCTATTTTTTGACCTCACATGACCCATATTCGAACTTGACCTAGGTATTGTAGAGATGATCATTCTGAGCAAGTTTGAGGATGATTAGACCAAAACTGTGGCCTCTAGAGCGTTAACAAGGTTTTTCTATGATTTCACCTGCTGACCTACTTTTTGACCGGACATGACCCATATTCGAACTTGACCAAGATATTGTCAGGATGATCATTCTGAGCAAGTTTCAGGATGATTGGACCAAAACTGTGGCCTCTACAGTCTTAACAAGGTTTTTCTATGATTTGACCTACTGACCTACCTTTTGTCCTGACATGACCCATATTCGAACTTGACACAGATATCATCAAGACAAACATTCTGGTAAAGTTGCATGAAGATTGAAGCAAAATTGTGGTCTCTAGAGTCTTAACAAGGTAAATGTTGACGACGCACGACACACATCGCATGACGCACGTAGAACGACGGACAAAAGGTGAACACAAAGCTCACCTTGAGCTTTGCTCAGGTGAGCTAAAAATTGGTTCGAAAATTTTCGCTTAATCATTATGTTGTAAAAACAAGCTGATAATCCAAGCATGTATTCAATAAACGCCTGGAGCACAAGGTGTTAGAATGGTTCAATATCTAACTAGGTGAAAATCAGACAAGTCCACGTCGGGTTCTTCGATCTCATCGCAGCGAAATTTGACCCGTGTGTCAAAATGAGTAAACCCTGAACACTTGCCTCAGGCGTTATCGGTAAGCTGGCAAACAATGTGACATGGTGAGAAAATCAGGTCAATCAATGCAGGACATACGCTAGTTTGTTTACACAAGTCATTAATTTATGGCTTCCTATAGAACAGGTATTTGAATACAAGAGGACCATGATGGTCCTAAATTGCTCACCTGAGCTAAGAGTTTTTCACATGCCCCAGTGTCCTGTTTGAGACAAGACTTTAAAGGTTTTTCCCTAATATGTCTATGTAAAGCGGACAGACGACGACGGACGAATGACCGATCACAATAGCTCCCCAGGAGCCTTAGGCTCAGGTGATCTAATAAAATTGTTTTTTCGCAAGACGCAATTTTCAGTTCACGCCTGTCATATCTGAACATTGCCTTTGAGGAAAAATGCCTTTTTTTTCACCCATTCTAAACGATATTTTTATTTAAGAAATACGCTCCATTGAAACCAATAACATAAAACACGTGTGTATTACGCTCTTCAATGAATTAAAATGAAACCACATGACGTCATTTTCCAATCACGTGGCTTCAATATTGGTTGCCATTTGTAGACAAAGCGATTTGTTTCAGGATACGGGTAGTAGACTTGTGTATTCGTGAAATATGTATTTATATTCTTTAGAACTCGGCTTGGCCATATAAGATTTTCAATGACTCTGGTTTGGCCATGTTTTGGTTCGAGAGTAAAGAAATGTTTTTCGAATTTTTTCACTCATTCAAAACAATTTTTTTAAGAAATACGCTCTATTAAAATCAATGACATAAAACAGGTGTGTGTTACGTCCTTGACTGCATTATTGTGTATTGTGTAAACGGAAACCGTAATGACGTCATTTTCCGACCACGTGGCTGCAATATCGGTTGCCATTTGTAAACTAAGCAATTTAGAAACAAGAGGACCAAGCTAGCGTTAACAAGGTTTTTCTATGATTTCACCTGCTGACCTACTTTTTGACCGGACATGACCCATATTCGAACTTGACCAAGATATTGTCAGGATGATCATTCTGAGCAAGTTTCAGGATGATTGGACCAAAACTGTATCACCTGAGCTAACAGATTCAAAGTTTAAGGAAGTTCCAACCTTTACTGAAGGCTTTATGGGAGGACATGGTGATGACAGGGTAAGCATTTTCTGAAAATCAAGTAGAATGTAACTCTATGATAAACAGGCTGACCTCACCGGTTTTCAACCTCATTCAAGCTTTTATTCCTGACTTGCTAAGAAGATCTGATCTAAACTGAAGTTGCTATGGTGATGACAAGTTCAAAAACAAGAGTTTTCAAACTCCTCCAAGCTTTCTGCCTGACTTCCTTGTTTGTAAGTTTCATGAAGATACGTTCAAAACTAAAGGGGAAGCAGTGATGATAATGTCTAAAATAGGCATTTTCAGCAATCAAAGGCACGTCACTCTATGATAAATGTGCCGACTTGGCCGGTATTTGAACTCACCTGAGGTTTTATTCCCAGCCACCTTACATGTAAGTTTCAGAAAGAACCGATCAGACTTGGCCAGTATTCAAACTCATCCAAGATTTTATTCCCAGCCAACTCACATATAAGTTTCAGAAAGATCCAATCAAAACTGAAGGGGCTACGGTGATGACAATGTCAAAATTTGGCATTTTTAGCAATCAAAGGGATGTTACTCTATAATAAATAAGCCGACTTGGCCAGTTTTCAAACCCATCCGAGGTTTCATCCCCAGCCACCTTACATATAAGTTTCAGAATAATCCGATCAAAACTGAAGGGGCTACGGTAATGACAAGGTCAAAAATCAACATTTTCAGCCATCAAAGGGACATAACTCTACGATAAATGAGCTGACTTGGCCTGTTTTCGAACTCATCCAAGATTTTATCCCCAGCCACCTTACATGTAAGTTTCAGAAAGAGCCGATCAAAACTGAAGGGGCTATGGTGATGACAAGGTCAAAAATCGGCATTTTCAGCAATCAAATACCGAACTGGTTTGGCAATTTCCGTAATTTTGGCAAAATCTAGCTGGACCGATTTGGATTGTTCAGTTTCTCGAGCCCTGCTCCACATTTTGGTGTAAATACTTTATAAGTTTCTAAGTTTAAGCTTCACTGGATGTAAACTATAGATGGATTTATACAGGAATAAATTTTTTTAAGAAATTTTTAAAACTAGAAATGATGTTTGTAAAACACTATGCCCCCAACCATATGCTTGTCCATAAATGCCTAAATTTTCACACAAAAAACAACAACAAAAAGAGGACCATGATGGTCCTAATTCGCTCACCTGAGCTAAGAGATATACATGTTGGTCCCAGGGCGGGACAATTTTGGCCCCAGGTCTATAATTTGTTTAATCTTGGTAGACCCTGGCGTGGGGGCATTTTTGGCCCTGAACAATCTTGGTAGAGGTCCATTACTTGTAGCTACGTACCAAATATCAAAGACCTAGTACTTCTGGTTTCAGAAGAAGATTTTTAAAGGTTTTCCCTATATAAGCCTATGTAAAAACTGTGGGACCCAGCGCGGGGGGCATTTTTCGCCCCAGGGCTATAATTTGAACAATCTTGGTAGAGGTTCACTAGATGAAGCTTCATACCAAATACCAAAGACTTCGGCTCAGTTGAGCTAAAAACAAAACAAAACAAAAAAAAAAACAAGAAAGCAGCCTAAGGCCTGCAGCACTTTGTAAGAAGTCTCAACCTTGTGACCTTCACCTTGAGTTGGAAAGGTTTATTTATGGGTACTGCACATCAGCTCACTGAGGAGGTATATTTCACAAAAGTTTAATGAAAATACTTCCAGGGGTAAAGGAGATATTGAACGGATAGAAAATTCCAAGTTTCAAACTCGTGACCTTCACCTGTGACATTGGCCTTGAGTTGGCATGGTTTATTTATGGGGTTTGCATACCAGCTCACTGAGGGGGATATTTGACTAAGGTTTAATGAAAATCCTTCCAGGGGTAAAGGAGATAACGAACAGACAAAAAATACAAAGTTTCAAACTCGTGACCTTCCAATGTGACCTTGACCTGGTGTCAGACTGATTCATTTATAGACTCTTCACATGAGCTCAATGAGGGGGGATAATTGACCGAAATTTAAATAGAAATGTTTTAAGAGGAAAACAATGTCCCCCCACCATAAGTATATCTTAAAACACCCATTTGACTTTAATAACTAGGTTAATGTCACCAAAATGTAAGCTGCAAACAATTTTTGGCCAAAAACTGACAGTTTTCTCAGGAGCCTGTGTGTGACCTGTGTGTGGCCATGATGGCCCTGAATCGCTCACATGAATCCAAGATGTTTCAAAGCATATGGAAATGAGGGATTCACTGCTTTAAGGAGATGTGGACCAAAGACTTTTATCTTTGGAGGCTATTTTTCATTGTTGTGGAATTTGAAGGTTTTTCTATTTTTAGCTCTGGTGTCCATTTTGTTTAACAGAGTGAAACAGTTCAGGCAATTTTGAAAGAGGGTCACTCAAGGAACATTCATGGGAAATTATTTTCAAAATGGGCCATTTGCCTAGGAGAAAATGTCATTTAAAGGTTTTTCTATTTTTAGCTCTGGTGGCCATTTTGTTTAACAAAGCGGAACAATTTAGGCAATTTTTAAAGAGGGTCACTCAAGGAACATTCCTGTGAAATTATTTTCAAATCAGGCCATTTGCCTAGGAGGAAAAGTCATTTAAAGGTTTTTCTATTTTTAGCTCTGGTGGCCATTTCGTTTAACGGAGCAGAACGATTTTGGCCATTTCGAAAGAGGGTCATTCAAGGAACATTCCTGTGAAATTCTTTTCAAATCGGGCCATTTGCCTAGGAGGAGATCTCATTTAAAGGTTTTTCTATTTTTAGCTCTGGTGGCCATTTTGTTTAACAGAGTGAAACAGTTCAGGCAATTTTGAAAGAGGGTCACTCAAGGAACATTCCTGGGAAATTATTTTCAAAATGGGCCATTTGCCTAGGAGAAAATGTCATTGAAAGGTTTTCTATTTTAAGCTCTGGCGGCCATTTTGTTTAATGGAGCAGAACAATTTAGGCAATTTTGAAAGAGGGTCACTCTAGGAACATTCCTGTGATATTATTTTCAAATCGGGCCATTTGCCTAGGAGGAGATGTCATTTTAAGGTTTTTCTACTTTTAGCTCAGGTGGCCATTTTGTTTAATGGAGCAGAACAATTTAGGCAATTTTGAAAGAGGGTCACTCAAGGAACATGCCTGTGATATTATTTTCAAATCGGGCCATTTGCCTAGGAGGAGATGTCATTTAAAGGTTTTTCTATTTTTAGCTCTGGCAGCCATTTTATTTAAGGGAGCAGAACGATTTAAACAATTTTGAAAGAGGGTCACTCAAGGAACATTCCTGTGAAATTATTTTCAAATAGGGCAATTTGCCTAGGAGGAGATGTCATTTAAAGGTTTTTCTATTTTTGGCTCTGGTGGCCATTTTATTTAATGGAGCAGAACGATTTAGACAATTTTGAAAGAGGGTCACTCAAGGAACATTCCTGTGAAATTATTTTCAAATCGGGCCATTTGCCTAGGAGGAGATGTCATTGAAAGGTTTTTCTATTTTTAGCTATGGTGGCCATTTTGTTAACAGAGCAGAACGATTTAGGCAATTTTGAAAGAGGGTAACTCAAGGAATATTCCTGTGAAATTATTTTCAAATAGGGCAATTTGTCTAGGAGGAAGTCATTTAAAGGTTTTTCTACTTTTAGCTCTGGCGGCCATTTTGTTTAACGGAGCAGAATGATTTAGGCAATTGTGAAAGAGGGTCACTCTAGGAACATTCCTGTGAAATTCTTTTCAAATTGGGCCATTTGCTTAGGAGGAGATGTCATTAAAAGGTTTTTCTATTTTTAGCTTTGGTGGCCATTTTGTTTATCGGAGCAGAATGATTTAGGCAATTTTGAAAGAGGGTCAATGTAGGTGACCACTTGCCGTTGCTACATGCTAAATATCTAAGCTCTGGGCCCTGCGGTTTCAGAGAAGAAGATTTTTGAACCTTTTTTTCCATTATGAGTATATAGGAGCTAAGGGGCCCTGGGGTGTGGCCAATTTGGACCCCAGGGGCATGATTGGCAGGAATTATGTAGGTGACCACTTGCCCTTGCTACATGCTAAATATATAAGCTCTGGGCCCTGTGGTTTCAGAGAAGAAGATTTTTGAAGCTTTTTCCATTATGAGTCTATGGGAGTGAAGGGGCGCCGGGGCATGGTCCGTTTGGAACCCAGGGTCATGATTGGCAGGAATTATGTAGGTGACCACTTGCCGTTGCTACATGCTAAATATCTAAGCTCTGGGCCCTGTTGTTTCAGAGAAGATTTTTGAGTTCCCATATGTGTCGCTGGATCAAAATTACGTAGACATAATTTGGCGATAGCTCCCCTGATGTCCATCTGATGCGATCAACCTTCAGGCAGCTCATTTTCTTTCATGCTTTGGCACATATTCCCATTCCTTCTTCAAACAGCGGAGATGAAGTTGCACTAATGATCATACAATGACATTGACTAAAAATAGCCATCCGAAGAGATGGAAAATCCCCCGACCAAAAGCCAATATGGCCTTCAGAAGATTGTTCACCAATAGAAAGTGCACCAGAATTAAACCAGCAATATATCACAAAAGTATTCCAGCTATGGCCATCACAAGATTATACTGTCAGGGGAGATAACTAAAAAACCAGGCCTGTCAGAATCATGGTTCTTGCGCATGACATGCCTGCTTAAGCTCATGTATTTCTGTATGAAGTACCAACAATATGTCTCAAAGGGTATTAAAGATATGGTGATCACAAGCTGGACATACTGTTATATTGGAAGGGTAGATAACTCAAATACCACAGCATCAACAGTTGTGGTTCTTGCACATGACACCTCTTCTGTACCTTGTATACAATTGTGCAAAGTTCCTTCTTTATATCTCAAAGGGTGTCGGAGTTATGGCCATCACAAGGTTATATTGTCAGGGGAGATAACTAAAAAAACCAGAGCACCCAGAGTTGTAATTCTTGAGCATGACACACCTGCTTAACCTCATGTACATTTGCATCAAGTACAACCAATATGTCTCAAAGGGTATTGGAGGTATGATGATCACAAGGTGGTCATACTATTATATTGGAAGGGGAGATAACTCAAATACCATAGCACCCAGAGGTGTGATTCTCAGGCCAAAGTGTCGTCTCAACCTTGTATACAATTGTGCCAAGTAGCATCGATATATCTCAAATCGTATTGGAGTTATGGCCATCCCAAGGTTATATTGTCAGGGGAGATAAATAAACAAGAGGGCCCAGAGGGCCCTGGTTCGCTCACCTGTGTGTCACTGTCTCATTACATTTTATTTTTAGCTATGGTGTCCATCTTGTTCATCAGCAGAATGATTTTAGCTCATTTGGTAGGGATTAACCTAGGCAACATTCCTGTGACCTGAGATGACCCATATTCGAACTTGACCGAGATATTGTCAAGACTATCATTCTGAGCAAGTTTAATGATGATTGGACCAAAACTGTGGCCTCTAGTGTATTCAGAAGGTTTTTCTATGATTTGACCTACTGACCTACTCTGTGACATGACATGACCCATATTCGAACATGACCAAGATATTATCAAGATGATGATTCTGAGCAAGTTTGATGATGATTGGACATAAATTGTGGCCTCTAATGTGTTCAGAAGGTTTTTCTATGATTTGACCTACTGACCTACTTTTTGACCCGACAACACCTATATTTGAACTTGACTGAGATATTGTCAAGATGATCATTCTGGGCAAGTTTGATGATGATCGGACAAAACTGTGGCCTCTAATGTCTTCACAATGTTTTTTCTGATTTGACCTACTGACCTACTTTTTGACCCGACATGACCCATATTCAAACTTGACCAAGATATTTTTGTGGTGGTACAAATTGTGTGCAAGTTTAGTTAAAATCAAATCATAAATGAAACATCTATCAGGCAGACAAGACCAAAATAGGCAATTTTTGCCCTTTCAGGGGCCTAACTCCATAACACATGATGGGATATGGCTTGTTCAAGAAAGGAACCCAGATCTCCTGGTGGTACAAGTTGTGTGCAAGTCTGGTTAAAATCAAATCATAAATGAAGATGCTATCTTGCAGACAAGACCAAAATAGGCAATTTTTTGCCCTTTCAGGGGCTGTAACTCCGTAACACACAATGGGATATGGCTGGTTCAAGAAAGAAGCCCAGATCTGATGGTGGTACAAGTTGTGTGCAAGTCTGGTTAAAATCAAATCGAAATGAAGATGCTATCAAGCAGACAAGACCAAAATAGGCAATTTTTGCCCTTTCAGGGGCCGTAACTCTGTAACACATGATGGGATATGGTTGGTTAAAGAAAGGAACCCAGATCTCATGGTGGTACAAGTTGTGTGGAAGTCTGGTTAAAATCAAATCATAAATGAAGATGCTATCGTGTGGACAAGACCAAAATAGGCAATTTTTGCCCTTTCAGGGGCCATAACTCCATAACACATGATGGGATCTGGCTGGTTCAATAAAGGAACCTAGATCTCATGGTGGTACAAGTTGTGTGCAAGTCTGGTTAAAATCAAATCATAAATGAAGATGCTATCGTGCAGGCAAGAAATTGTTTACGGACGCATGCATGCACGGACCCACGCACGGATGACGGACAAAATGTGATCACAAAAGCTCACCTTGTCACTACGTGACAGGTGAGCTAAAAACCAGGGCACCCAGAGTCGTGGTTCTTGTAAGTGACACACCTGCTTAACCTCATGTACAACTGTACTAAGTACCATCAATATATGTCAAAGAGTATAGGAGATGCGGCCATCACAAGGTAGTGATTCTATTTTTTTGGAAGGGGAGATAACTCAAAAACCATGGCACCCAGAGTTGTGGTTCTTGTGCATGACACACCGTCTCGGCCTTGTGAGCAACTGTGCCAGGTACCATCAATATATCTTGAAGGGTATTGGTTTTGTTTGATTTGAGGTTTGACGTCCCTGTCAACACTGTAAAGGTCATTTTGGAGACGTTGCTTCCAATTTTGTGGGACTTTTACCAGACATTGAGATGAAATGACATCTCAAGCCCAGTCGCCCAATGAAACCAATAGGGTTTATTAGCATGGACGGTCTGCATCACACCGCGGTTCCTGGACAGGCTTAGATCCTCCAAGCTGTTTACCAGTACTAGTGTGCGGGCCGGATTCAGCTCTGCGTGGAAGCATCATGCAGCCCTCATATTTCTTCAAGCCCCTATGGGCGGGGGCCATAAAGGGTATTGGAGTTATGGCCATTACAAGGTAGTCACTCAATTTTATTGGAAGGGGAGAAAACTCAAAAACCATGGCAAACAGAGTTGTGGTTCTTGTGCATGACACGCCGTCTCAGCCTTGTTAACAACTGTGCTAGGTACCATCAATATATCTCAAAAGGTATTGTAGTTATGGCCATCACAAAGTAGTCATTCTATTTTATTAACAAGACCTGTCGCCGGACAGGGTAGCTCACCGGAAGTCGCGCTTTGACTAGTCTCGCAAAGTCAAATTTTCAGGCCCATAACAGAAACAAAGTCACAAAGAAAGAATCCAGTGCTATATAAATATTTGGGGCTCACGTATGATTCAAGTTTGCCTCATTAGTATCACTTTTAATTCCATTTAACCCTTAGACATGAATCAACAAATCAAAACATGCCAAATATAAAGGCTCTATCTCAAATGGTCAAGAAGTTATTAAAAAGTAGGTCACAGGACCAGGGTCAAGGTCACAGGTCAAAATTTTATAAAAGAATGGGAAGGCAATGTAACAAGCAACCTACATACCAAGTAAGAAAGCTAAAACAGTTAGAACGTTATGATAAAGTAGGTCGCAGGTCAAGGGTCAAAGTCACAGATCAAAAGTTTTTGCATGAGTGGGAAGGCAATGTGACAAGGAACCTACATGCCAAATATGAAGACTATGTCAAATGGTTAAATATTTATGATAAAGTAGGTCAAAGGTCCAGGGTCAAGGTGACAGGTCAAAGGTTTTTTGTATGAGTGGTAAGGCGATGTCACAAGGAAACTACATACCAATATGAAGGCTCTATCTCAAATGGTTAAAAAGATATGAAAAAGTAGGTAAACGGTCCATGGTCAAAGTCACAGGAATTAGAAAGTAATGAAAAGTAGGTCAAAAGGTCAAGGTCACAGATAAAGACAATTTGTATGAGTGGTAAGGCAATGGCACAAGGAACCTACATGCCAAATATGAAGGCTCTATCTCAAATGGTAAGAAAGTTATGACAAAGTAGGTCAAAGGTCAAGGTCACAGATAATTTTTTGTATGAGTGGTAAGGCAATGTCACAAGGAAACTACATGCCAAATATAAAGTCTCTATCTCAAATAGTTAAAAAAATATGAAAAAGTAGGTCAAAATTCCAGGGTCAAGGTCACAGGTAAAAAATTTTTTGTATGAGTGGAAAGGGAAAGTCACAAGGAACATACATGCCAAATATAAAGGCTCTATCTCAAATGGTTCAAAAGTTATGATAAAACAAACAAGAGGGCCCAATGGCCCTATATCGCACACCTGTGTACCAGAAAATCATTAGTGTAGGAGACCACTTGACATTGCTATATACTAAATATCTAAGCTCAGGCAAAGCGGTGTCCATGCTTATAAACCCTGCTGGTTTCATTGGGCAACAGGGCTTGACAAGTAATTTCATCTCAATGTCGGGTAAAAGTCCCACAAAATTGGAAGAGACATCTCCAAAATGACCTATACAGTGTTGAGGGGGATGTAAAACCTCAAATCAAACAAAATCTGTGCCTTATGGTTTTGGAGAAAAAGATTTTTTTTTTAAGATTTTTCCAGTATAAGTCTATAGGAGCTAATGAGCCCTGGGGCTTGGCCAATTTTGACCCAAAGGGCACGGTTGGCAGGATTTATGTAGGCGACCATTTTGTGTTGCTATATACTAAATATCTAAGGTCTGTACTTCATGGTTTCAAAGAATTTTGAAGCTTTTTTCCATTATAAGTTTGTTGGAGTTAAGGGGCCACAGGATTTGGACCCCAAGACATGATTGGCAGGATTCATGTAGGCGACCACTCGACATTGCTACATGCTAAATACCTAAGCTCTGGGGCTTATGGTTTCAGAGAAGAAGATTTTTGAAGATTTTTCTTTTTTTTTTATAAGGGCCCTGTGGTTTCAGAGGAGAAGATTTTTGAAGTTTCTCCAACTGTAAGTCTATGGAAGCTAAAGACCCCTGGGGTGTGGCCAATTTGGATCCCAGGGGCATAACTGGCAGGATTTATGTAGGTGGCCACTTGACGTTGCTACATACTAAAAATCTAAGCTCTGGGCCTTATGGTTTCATAGAAGAAGATTGTTTAAGTTTTTTTCCATTATAAGTCTATTGGAGGTGATGAGCTCGGGCGTGGCCAATTTCGACCCCTGGGGCAGGGTAAGCAGGATTTATGTAGCTGGCTATTTTATGTTGCTAGACACTTAATATCTAAGTTCTGTGCTTCACAGTTTCTGAGAAGAAGATTTTTGAAGCTTTTTTCCATTATGAGTCTATGGGAGCTAAGGGGCCCCGGGGCGTGGCCCATTTGGACCCCAGGGGCATGATTAGCAGGAAATATGTAGGAGACCACTTGCAGTTGCTACATGCTAAATATCTAAGCTCTGGGCTCTGTGTTTTCAGAGAAGAAGATTTTTGAAGTTTTTTTTTCATTATGCGTCTATGGGAGCTATGGGGGTCCCAGGGTGTGGCCCATTTGGACCCCAGGGGCATGATTGGCAGGATTTATGTAGGTGACCACTTGTCATCGCTACATGCCAAATATCTAAGCTCTGGGCCCTGTGGTTTCAGAGAAGAAGATTTTTGAAGCTTTTTTCCATTATGAGTCTATAGGAGCTAAAGGGCCCCGGGCGTGGCCTGTTTGGACCCCAGGGTCATGATTGGCAGGAATTACGTATGTGACCACTTGCCATTGCTACATGCTAAATATCTAAGCTCTGGGCCCTGTGGTTTCAGAGTGGAAAGATTTTTGACGCTTTTTTTTCCCATTATGAGTCTATAGGAGCTAACTGGCCTAGGGGCGTGGCCCTTTTGGACCCCAGGGGCATGATTGGCAGGAATTATTAGGTGACCATTTGCTGTTGCTACGTGCTAAATATCTAAGCTCTGGGCGCTGTGGTTTTTGAGAAGAAGATTTTTGAAGCTTTTTTTCCATTATGAGTCTATGGGAGTGAAGGTGCCCCGGGGCCTGGCCAATTTGGAACCCAGGGGCATGATTGGCAGGAATCATGTAGGTGACCAATTGGTGTTCCTACATGCTAAATATCTAAACTCTGGGCCCTGTGGTTTCAGAGAAGAAGATTTTTGAAGCTTTTTTACCACTATGAGTCTATAGGAGCTAAAGGGCCTGGGGCATGGACCATTTGGCATCTAGGAACATGATTGGCAGGATTTATGTAGGTGACCACTTGCCCTTGCTACATGCCAAATATCTCAGCTCTGGGCCCTCTGGTTTCAGAGAAGATTTTTGAAGCTTTTTTCCTTTATGAGTCTATAGGAGCTAAAGGGCCCCGAGGCGTGGCCCGTTTGGACCCCAGGGGCATGATTGGCAGGAATTATGTATGTGACCACTTGCCATTGCTACATGCTAAATATCTAAGCTCTGGGCCCTGTGGTTTCCGAGAAGAAGATTTTTGAAACTTTTTGTTCCATTATGAGTCTATGGGAGCTAAGGGGCCCCGAGGTGTGACCAATTAGGACCCCAGGGGCATGATTGGCAGGAATTATGTAGGTGACCACTTGCCGTTGCTACATGCCAAATATCGCAGCTCTGGGCCCTGTGGTTTCAGAGAAGAAGATTTTTGAAGCTTTTTTCAATTATGAGTCTATAGGAGCTAAAGGGCCCCGGGGCGTGGCCCATTTGGAACCCAGGGGCATGATTGGCAGGAATTATGTAGGTGACCACTTGCCCTTGCTATATGCTAAATATCTAAGCTCTGGGTCCTGTGCTTTCCGAGAAGAAGATTTTTGAAGCTTTTTGTTCCATTGTGAGTCTTTGGGAGCGAAGGGGCCCCGGGGCATGGCCAATGTGGACCCCAGGGGCATGATTGGCAGGAATTATGTAGGTGACCACGGGCCGTTGCTACATGCTAAATATCTTAGATCTGGGCCCTGTGGTTTCCAAGAAAAAGATTTTTGAAGCTTTTTGTTCCATTATGAGTCTATGGGAGCAAAGGGGCCCCAGGGCGTCGCCCATTTGGAACCCAGGGGGATGATTGGCAGTAATAATGTAGGTGGCCACTGGCCGTTGCTACATGCTAAATAACTAAGCTCTGGGCCCTGTGGTTTCAGAGAAGAAGATTTTTGAAGCTTTTTTTCCATTATGAGTCTATGGGAGCTAAGGGGCCCTGGGGTGTGACCAATTTGGACCCCAGGGGCATGATTGGCAGGAATTATGTAGGTGACCACTTGCCGTTGCTACATGCCAAATATCGCAGCTCTGGGCCCTGTGGTTTCAGAGAGGAAGATTTTTGAAGCTTTTTTCCATTATGAGTCTATAGGAGCAAAAGGGCCCTGGGACGTGGCCCTTTTGGAACCCAGGGGCATGATTGGCAGGAATTATGTAGGTGACCACTTGCCCTTGCTATATGCTAAATATCTAAGCTCTGGGTCCTGTGGTTTCCGAGAAGAAGATTTTTGAAGCTTTTTGTTCCATTGTGAGTCTATGGGAGCGAAGGGGCCCCGGGGCGTGGCCAATGTGGACTCCAGGGGCATGATTGGCAGGAATTATGTAGGTGACCACTTGCCATTGCTACATGCTAAATATGTTAGATCTTTGCCCTGTGGTTTCCGAGAAGAAGATTTTTGAAGCTTTTTGTTCCATTATGAGTCTATGGGAGCGAAGGGGCCTCAGGGCGTCGCCCATTTTTGAACCCAGGGGCATGATTGGCAGGAATTATGTAGATGGCCACTGGCCGTTGCTACATGCTAAATATCTAAGCTCTGGGCCCTGTGGTTTCAGAGAAGAAGATTTTTGAAGCTTTTTGTTCCATTATGAGTCTATGGGAGCTAAGGGGCCCCGGGGTGGGACCAATTTGGACCCCCGGGGCATGATTGGCAGGAATTATGTAGGTGACCACTTGCCGTTGCTACATGCCAAATATTGCAGCTCTGGGCCCTGTGGTTTCAGAGAAGAAGATTTTTAAAGCTTTTTGTTCCATAGTGAGTCTATGGGAGCGAAGGGGCCCCGGGGCGTGGCCAATGTGGACCCCAGGGACATGATTGGCAGGAATTATGTAGGTGACCACTGGCCGTTGCTACATGCTAAATATCTTAGCTCTGGGCCTATTGGTTTCTAAGAAGAAGATTTTTGAAGCTTTTTGTTCCATAATGAGTCTATGGGAGCGAAGGGGCCCCAGGGCGTCGCCCATTTGGAACCCAGGGGCATGATTGGCAGGAATTATGTAGGTGGCCACTGGCCGTTGCTACATGCTAAATATCTAAGCTCTGGGCCCTGTGGTTTCAGAGAAGAAGATTTTTGAAGCTTTTTGTTCCATTATGAGTCTATGGGAGCTAAGGGGCCCCGGGGTGGGACCAATTTTGACCCCTGGGGCATGATTGGCAGGAATTATGTAGGTGACCCTTTGCCGTTGCTACATGCCAAATATCGCAGCTCTGGGCCCTGTGGTTTCAGAGAAGAAGACTTTTGAAGCTTTTTTCCATTATGAGTCTATAGGAGCTAAAGGGCCCCGGGGCGTGGCCCGTTTGGAACCCAGGGGCATGATTGGCAGGAATTATGTAGGTGACCACTTGCAGTTGCTATATGCTAAATATCTAAGCTCTGGGCTCTGTGGTTTCCGAGAAGAAGATTTTTGAAGCTTTTTGTTCCATTGTGAGTCTATGGGAGAGAAGGGGCCCCGGGGCGTGGCCAATGCGGACCCCAGGGGCACGATTGGCAGGAATTATGTAGGTGACCACTGGCCGTTGCTACATGCTAAATATCTAAGCTCTGGGCCCTGTGGTTTCAGAGAAGAAGATATTTTAATTTTTTCCCATTGTCAGTCTATGGGAGCTATATGTTGCCATAGCAACCAGAATTCCAATCTGATCAGCCCAAAAACCTTATGCAGCCTTTCCCCCTACCTGATGATGCTTCTCATGAAATTTGATCAAGATTGACCGTGGGGTATTAGAGATATACTTATTTGAAATTGTTTAGGGACGCACGCACAGACGGATGCACGCACGGACGCACGACGGACGACGGACAAAAAGTGATCACAAAAGCTCACCTTGTCACTACGTGACAGGTGAGCTAAAAAAAAATACCATAATTACCATAATAATTCAAAGTATGTGGCCTTGACCCCATGGTTATGGTCATGGTTACAGGTCGAAATTTTTTGTATGTGTGGGAAGGTAATGTCACAAGGAACCCACATGCTAAATATGAAGGCTCTATCTGAAAGGCTCCAAAGTTATGATAAAACAAAGATATTACCATAATTAGCATAAAAATTCAAAGTATGTGGCTTTGACCCAAGGTTACGGTCATGAGAGCTGATGCTGCTGCATAATAATTCAGATAAAGTATAAACTAAATGCATCTGAAGGTAAAGTAGTAATGAACTCCTAAAAACTTTATCACAAAAACTTGAAAATTAGAATTCTAAGTCTGTGACCTTGACCCCAAGGTCACGGATATGGCTGCTGATATTGCAAATAAAAACTTTAGACCAGTATCTATCATCATACCAAATATAAACTCAATCCATGTAGGCATAAAAAAGAAATGAGCTTCTAAAAACTTTAACGCAAAACTTTAACATTTGTGGATGCCGACGCCGACGCCGGGGGTAGTAGAATAGCTTACCGGAACAAAAGTTCCGGTGAGCTAAAAGGGGAGATAACTCAAGAAGTATGCCATCCAGAGTTCTGGTTCTTGCACATGACACGCCGTCTCAGCCTTGTGAACAATTGCGCCAAGAACCATCAATTAATCTCAAAGGGTATAGGAGTTATGGCCATCACAAGGTTGCGTCTACAGATGGACACCAGGCTGATCGCTTTATTCCCCGAGCCTATTCGGTCGGGGGATAAAAACAAAAGAAAATTCCACAAACAACCGATTTTGAAAATTCGAACAACCAATAATTCAAAGGATTTCCTGTGGTCCCTGGCACTTTGAATCATCGAGGTTTGACTGTATCAAATATCAAAAACCTTGACCTTCTGGTTTCAGACAAGAAGATTTTTAAAGGTTTTTGCTAATTTTCCCCTAGGCTATTTGTTGCCATGGAAACCAAAGAAATTCATAGAACAACTTTGTAAAGATCGTTTCTACCAAGTTTGTCTAGAATCATTCCAGTGGTTTAGGAGATGTTGCTAAAAGGAGATTGTGAACGGATGGACGAGGACAACAACAGATGGTGAGTGATCACAATAGCGCCCCCGGTGCCATCGCATCAGGAGAGATAAAAACCCTAATGATTTATTGTAAAACTATATGGTACATACCAAGCCTTTCTACATGTCTATGAATTTACTGATTATTTTCGAAAGTGCAGTGGTTAACGCATTCGACTTAAGATTGAGAGGTTGTGCCTTCAAATCCGGCCACCATAATCGAGGTGTGTCCTTCAAGGCAAGACACGTAATGACACTGCCCAACTCCACCCAGGTGTAAATGGGTAGCAGTAGTGTAAAAGCCACTGCCTCTCTCGCACCCGCGGGTGAAAACATCTGGAATGAGTGATTCAATAAGCTTCAAGCTTTCATCGCAATCGAACTAAAATAAAATAGTATAAACTAATTTTCATTAATCATATACAAAAACAAAGTGAATTTTTAATTACATTATGATACATACATTTGCAAAAGTTTCCAAGGCAACCCAGGACCTTCCATTGTCTGTGGAGACATATACTGTCCCATCCTCTCGACCAATGGTCTGGCCAAGATCAGTGAAAAACACACAATTCTGAAATTAAAACCATATGAAACTAAAAACATACAAATTTCACATATTCAAAATACTGGGAGATGCCTATTGTAGCTGCCTATAGGCAGCCCGTAGAAAGTGAAATATGTTGCATATAAGCTGCCTATCGGAAATTTGCCATGCCAATTTTGAGTGGCCTACACCATGTATAGAGTAGGCAGCTAATAGACTAAAGATAGATCTGGAGCTGCCTATTGTGCCTACTATGCTTCCTCCTCTGTCATTGGTTACTGAACTGCGTACTACTGCCTCTTAAATGCTTTCCTTGACTACTTAAATGCTTTCCTTTCCTTGAGCTGCCTACTACATGCTGAGTGGCAACTGAGCTGCCTACCCTGCCTACTGAGCGGAAATGAGCTGCCTATTCTGCCTACTAGATATTTGGCAGCCTCGATAGCTCAGTGGTTAGTGCGTTTGACTTATAGTAGAGAGATTGTGGGTTTGAATCCGGCCACCCGAGGTGAGGTATGTCCTTGGTCAAGACACATAATGCCACTGCCCCACTCCACCCAGGTGTAAATGGGTAACAGTGGTGTAAAAGTCACTGCCTCAGTCTCTCTCATGTGTGTAATAAGCTCCAGAATGAGTGTTCCAGAATGATTCAATAAAGCCTGAAGCTTTCATGGCAATCAAGCTAAAATAAATTAGTATAAATTAAATTGCTAAAATTTAATGTTCATTGGCAACTGAGCTGCCTACTCTGCCTATACAGTTGGAATGGAGCTGCCTATTTTGCCTACTGCTTGTATATTGGCTGCTGAAGTGCCTACTCTGCCTATTTGGGAGCTGCCCCATTCTGCCTACGAGATGTTCATTGGCCAGTATCTAACTAGGTACCTCTAACAGTACACCAGTGATTTTATGGCCTAATGCATGTACACTAACCACTAAGCTAATTATACTCAACATTTTCTACTTTTAAATCATGGAGAGAGCAAATTCTTTCTAGCAGATTTGGACTGAAAACCACGGAAGTGACGTCATATGTTTCCAACAGAATGCACTTGATGCTGGTTTATACCTCTACAATACTTTATGGTTATCTATTGACAGCATTGGTATAAGTATCAACCCTCTTCCTTATTGGACCATAAGCTGAAGGTTAACTGATCTCAGTCTTATAATGGGGTCTAAGATTGATAATTCAAGCAATAACCATCACCATGTGATGTGAAAATCTCAAAATACACGTATAAGGCAGGCAGATCTGTGTTTCTTAATGTGTTATTATCTTCACTAATAAACAAACAAGTAGTCTATACTTACATTCATTGAAATAATCTTTTTGTTTTATCTAAAACATCCTAAATACACATTTTCAAAGCTTTATCACAACAAAAAAATAACAATCACAATGGCTGCTATATTTTCCCGCCAATTTCACCTGACAAAAGGATTTAGGTCAAAACAGAGCTGCCTAGTGTGCCTATTGCAAAAAATACTAGACAAAAGTGCCCAGTGGGGCACGTATACCCCCGGCCAGTGCCATCACCTCAGCTGAAACAAGAACTACAAAGGGAAATAACTCTAAAAGGCCTGACCCCTTGGCCCTTATTTTCTTTCCCATAATACAAGTAGTCATACTGATCATGTGTGCAAAATTTCAAGTTTCTATGTGAAGCAGTTCCTGAGATATCTTTGACACAAAATAATTGTTTACGGACACACAGACAGACAGACGGAAAAGACAAAAACTATATACCCCCATTGCATACTTCGTATGCCGGGGGTATAAAAATAAGTTGCCTACTCTGTCTACTGCACAGGTAGCAAGAAGGGCAACAAATAGGCAGCTCTTGCCTATTGAACTGTCTACAGATAATAAGTAAAACAATAGGCTGCCTATAGGCAACCCATAGGCAGCCTATTTTTCTTTTTTACATTAGAATCAATCAGTTTTCCAACTACACTGCCTACCAGTTACTTACCAATAATTTATAAATAATGCTTGGGGAAATCCATGTTATGTAAAAGGAAGTGGCTAGACGACCGGACCCGGTCTTTTAGTCTCTGAGTCTAGAACGCTGGACCCGGCATTCTAGACTCTGAGACTAAAAGACCGGGTCCGATATTCTAGACAAGTCCATTACGGAAGGCTAGAATGCCGGGAATATAATATTTGGCAGTTATAATCGACCGAAAACAGAAAACAAATACATATGAAGAACCGGACAAACCTTTTCCACCATTCTGGAAGGGGGAGAATACTTTCGTTTTATGTTTATCGGCAACTGCAATTTTCTAGATGTAACAGCCAGATGTAACGACTATTAATGCCGGACGGACACTTATGACTTATGTATTGGTTCTACTGTCGCGCTTCCAGAACTGAACATATTCTGCATTCTGATAGCGCTGAATGGCGCTTTCAAAGACAGAATAGTCTTCAAACGTTTGACCTATGTGCAGTCTATGAGCCATCATGAGGCAATGACGAACTTTCCAGGGACAGCATTAAGTAAGTTGAGATAATTGCTTTGTTTGTTTGGAGTAGAAAATTACTACGATATTTAAAGTGTGTGATGTGTTTGCGATGATAGTTTAAGACAATAGGATCTTTAAACTTTTAGATGTCTTTGCGGTCGTCCGCTCAATCAAATTACTAATTGTTTGTAGCACTCTGTACAGTAAAACAATAGGATCTTATGAATTCTTTGAGGTCGTTTGACCGCTCAATCAGGTTAATGGTTGTTTGCAACACACCGTAATTATATTTTACAACCGCGACAAACACAACAAACGCTGATTTAGTCATAGGATAAGTCAGAAAATGACTTAATAACAAATAAACTCCATTTTACAGCTGGTAAGAGTATTAACCCTTAAAATGCCATTGCAGCCAATCACAAAAATTGTTGTCAGCTTTGTAGTCTGCCGGTTGTTATTAAAGTTATTGTTGCAAACAGTGTGGACCCCAGATCAGACTGTTCCAGGAGCAGTCTGATCTAGGTCCACACTGTTTGCTTGTATGCAAAAATATTTTAAAAACAAGAGGCCCATGGGCCACAATGCACACCAGAGCTCAGGGGGCCACTGCCCACTGGCAGCAATGTATTTTAATTAACCATGGAAGCCCTGTGCCCAAGGATGCTACAGATAAAATTTGGACCCAATCAGCCTAGTGGCTTCAGATTCTGATGTCGCTTGAATGTGTTGTTGCCTGACAACAGATGACAATTGAAAGGAACATTTCTATGAAAGTGTGGCAAAATATCTTAAAAGACATTAATGTCATTTTTCAATTTTCCCCATTATAAGTCAATGGAAACTCTTAACTTGGCATAGCAAACAAACCAAAGAGTTAGATTTCATAAACTAGAGCTCAGGTTTTGTTTGATTTGAGGTTTAACGTCCCCGTCAACACTGTAAAGGTCATTTTGGAGACGTTGCTTCCAATTTTGTGGGACTTTTACCCGACATTGAGATGGA
This sequence comes from Lucinisca nassula, assembly GCA_963580285.1. Lineage (NCBI taxonomy): Eukaryota > Metazoa > Mollusca > Bivalvia > Lucinida > Lucinidae > Lucinisca > Lucinisca nassula. The sequence continues at coordinate 58,263,009 of OY757024.1, read as the reverse complement.
ATGACATCTCAAGCCCTGTCGCCCAATGAAACTAATAGGGTTTATTAGCATGGATGGTCCGCCTCGCACTGCGGTTCCTGGACAGGCTTAGATCCTCTAAGCTGTTTACCAGTACTAGTGTGCGGGCCGGATTCAGCTCTGCGTGGAAGCATCGTGCAGCCCATGTATTTCTTCAAGCCCCTATGGGCGGGGGTGTTGCAGTATATATATAGAAAGAATGAGTAGTGGTGTTGGACATCAAAAACACACCAACAGTGGTTGCTTACGGGTTAAACCACTTGCCTCTGATGCTGGAGACCCCCGGTTCGATTCCCGGCAGCGACAATACAGTTTAGTATCCAAAGAACATGTTCCACTGGCATCATTTGTAGGGATGAATGTCACAAAGTGCACCGTCCTTCGGATTGGGACGATAACTGGAGCCCCACCCCACCACCCACGTGCAGAAAGAATAATCTCCTCTGCAGGTTAAGATCCTTACCGTTTGTCCTTCAAATCTCAAGTGAGCAATAACCAATTGTGACCTAACGCAGTAAGGATAGATAGATATATATAGAGGGGGTGTTTGGCAAAGTTCCACATGAATGGCTTGAGCACTATCAAGCTCAGACACGACAAAATATAAATCACTTACAGAGCTTCCTGACCAACAGGGGTCTAACTGTTGGTTTTCTTTTGCTCCAGCATTTCAGTGGTTTCTTGCTGTCGAGTCCTCACCGTTGTCTTACCTCTGTGGTTCTTTGATTTTTTTGTGTTCACGGAGATGTTGCACTGATGAGTTAGGAGGCCTTCATGCGGACTGAACAAATTATTTGTCTAAATCGCGACAGAAGTAAGGGCGAGGATTGTGGCCACGTAAAATCGATTTAAGCCACCCCGTGGATATCTTTCCACTGACCGTTCCAAGGCGGTTCTTCTGTGGCGGTTTATTTATGGTGTTATTTGTTACTTACTGTGTGTATCACTTGTGTCTTTTAATTTTGGATGGCCATATGGCCATTTTGTGGGAAAGTAACTGTCCTTATGGCCATCCTTTGTATAGGTTTCCATTATGGTCTGGTCGCTTAATGTACGTGTTTCTTTCCCTTTGATGTCTTTGATTGGTGGAGTAAGTTAATTGTATCGATTCCTGATCTTTGTTTTACTTCTACTTAACCAGACCTGGTAAAAAAAAGCCTGATTACTGCGATTGGCCCAGCTGTATCTTGTGTTCCTCAAGGTGCCATTCTCAGACCATTGTTGTTCTGCCCACGCATAAATGACTTGCCACAGAAAGTCAGCTCTGGAGTTCACCTCTTTGCTAATAACAGCCTTTTATACCACAAGATCTCAAGCATTGCTGATACTGCAGCACTTCAGAGGGATCTTTACAGACTACAGCAATGTCATTTAATGGAATACAGCCATGTACTGTCAATCTTAAAAACTTGAAAGTACCTTGACATCCTTTTTTTGATGCAACTGTTAAAAGCCAAACTGCAGCCTGGTGTTTCTTTGGAAGGAAGATAACCAGCTGGTCTGAAGATGTTAATGCATGATGTAGTGACTATGATAAGACTTATCCTGGAATATGCCACATCAGTATGGGGCCCACATATAGTATCAGCTCGAGACGGTACAATGGCGAGCAACTCGGTTTGTCTGCAGGTGACTACCAGCATTACCTCCCGAGTGATACAACACCTTGACCTGCAAACTCGATAGCATTGACATCAAGATGTCAATGCCGGGCATCATCTATCTATGGGCATCCATGCTTGCAGGTTCTCCGACCTGAAAGCAGCGAACAGTAGAGGATACTCCCTGGGGTGTATGGACCGGCATCTGCTATCAGCCCACCTTCATCGGCACGGGCATCAGACTTAAGACCAACTTCCAAAGAATATTGTCACTTCAGGGATCTTTGAGTGCTTCAAGAGGGATCTTCCATAAACTACATAAAACTGTTTTTCAAAGTTTTTAATTTGTTCTGTTGTACCTTTGCCTCACAACATATATTGATTTACAGTTGGGCGAGGCCTGCTGTCCTTGCGGCAGGTAGGGGTAGAAAAGAAGTGTTGTTATCTCTTCTATTTGTACACTTTTATTCATTTTCCCCTTTCTCCCCTGTCCCTCCCTCTCTTCTCCTCTACAAACTCTTCTATCTCTTTTGTCCCTTTCTCTGTGAGATAACACAAACTGACCATCCAGGGTTGGTGTGTGGTTAAACCCAAAGCAATTGTTTGAACTCCACAGCTGCTTTGCACATAGCCTTAGTTTGACGATGCTCCAGTGTTGGTCCTGTGTGCAATTCATGGGCAGAAAATTACATAGCATGATTCAGTTAATTTGATGCATGGGCACTTTAAAGTGTCCTGAAGCACTAGCATTATGCTATAGATTTGGGGCTCATCATCACTTTATAAATCTTGGCAAGGTAGAAATCCACAGGTAGCCAGCTGGTAACAAGACGTTTCGGGGAAAGTATAAAACCCGGGAGTAACGGCTGGAAGCCGGGAGTAAAATCTGGGAATAAATTTTGACAATCAAATAAAAGTACTAAACATTTACTATCTGGATGAAAATTGGATCAAAAGTAGAATATAGACTTTTCTTTAAAATGCATATAAGTTTTAACATTATTATCAATTAATTTTCAAGACATGAACCGCAATATATAACCATGTCGCAAAATTTTCGCCCGGGAGTAACTTTTGCGGTATTGACGATGTCAAGCATTTTGCAAAATATGTTCAGTCTTGGGTTTCTACAAGAATTAATTTATGTAATATCAATTAAAAACATATCAGAGATGAGAAAATGCAAAAATAAAGTTGTTACATCGCCCCTTCTAGTAAATAATCAACCCGGGAGTGGGCCGGGAGTAATTTCTGGGTTGAAATCGGTGTTTATTTGCCTTATTCTCGGCCGTATTGCTTATATCACCTACATTGTATTTCTTAAATGTTTGTCAGCAGAAAAGCTGAGATTCAGCATGGAGTACCAGTATTTATTTACTTGTCATATCGGGACTCGACACACATCCAAACCCCAATCCCATATCACGCCCTGCTCCTGAGCCTATGATTTAAGAGGTGTTTGATTATGTGACCCGGGAACATTTATATTTGGCGCTATTTGTTTTAGTTGTATAATGTAGAAAAGATGACACAAATAACCCCCTGCAGTCTGATCAGTGCCTTTGTTATTAGCTGTCAGGGTAGTACGACTACTTTTAATAAATGCAATGTATGTGATATGGGCAATAACGCAAATAAACGCTGAATTTAACCCAGAAATGACTCCCGGCCTACTCCCGGTTCAATTACTTACTTCACGGAGAGATGAAATAACTTTATTTTTGTATTTTTCTAATCATCGATATGTTTTTAATTGATAATACATAAACCTATTCTTGAAGCAATCCCAGACTGAGCATATTTTGCAAAATGCTTGACATCGTCAAGTTAAAAATCGTCAAAAGTTACTCCCGGGCGAAAATTTTTCGACATGGTCATATATTTGGGTTCATATCTTGAAAAGTACTGTATTATAAATATAAATTTTATATGAATTTTAAAGAGGGGTCTATATTCTACTTTTGATCCAAATTTTACCCCGATATGTGAATGTTTAATACCTTTATTCGATTGTCAAAATTTACTCCCGGATTTTACTCCCGGCTCCCGGCTGCTACTCCCGGGTTTTATACTTTCCCGATGTTTCGCTCCCAAGATGTTCCTCCCCCCACCCACCCTAGTCGTTTCGCCTCCCTTTATGGCCCCCAGTTGTTTCGCCCCCAAACCCTAGTCTTTTCGCCCCCAAACCATAAATCAAACAATCAATAATTTTTGTGTAACAAGTTCTAGTCACAACTCCCCGAGTAGCCACTTTTAAGGCCCGGTGTCGGCCATTAACTATGGATCAGCTATTCTTGGACTCATGTGAGAGGGCGATGATGCTACTTTAATATTTGCCTCTTCTCACCTCTGTTAAGTTAAAGATGAATAAAATTTCTGCAGTGGAAATTAGTTTTACCTTTGAAAGTGGGTGAAAGGACTAGGGGGACGAAAGGACCAGGGGCGGGGTAGGGGCGACCAGGGAGGAAACCTCTTTTGGGCGAAACGACTAGGGGGGAAACGGTCTGGGGCGAAACGACAGGCTCAGCCAGATAGCTCTTTGTGTCCCCAACTATTCACAGGGCTTTATTTTATGTCCCTGAGCAATAGTTTGTGAAAAGTTTTAATTGCTTGGCCAGACGAGAAGCGCTTTCCACACTACCTAGAAGCTCCGGTAAATGCTTCGGTAAATGCTCCGGTAATTCGTTGGTCCAACCGCAGTGCTGGATTTTACCGGCTAACCTTTTCGGCTCAGTGCGTGTGACGTAGTTTCGAAACTTTCCCGCGATCAAACTTCAGCGTTTGATGGAACGGTCTTCGAAAAGAGCCTTTTAAAATTATTTTGACGCTTTTTGTGTTTCTTCTGTAACAGGACTTGACTCCTTTTGCTTTTGAAGAGTAATTTTTGGATGTGAATACAATTCTCATGAACTCTGTAAAGATGGTGGATTATCGCGAGAATAGAACGAGATTCCAGGCGAGATTTGGGTGCATAAGTATGTTGTTCCAGCCTCTCTACAGTTAAGCAAACACTTCGTGTGTTTGCTATAAAGTAAAGAGGGTGGGGCATGGACCCAATGGAGCCCTGGTTGGTGTCAATAAATGGGTCTTATCAAAAGAAACAGAGACATATATGGTTTAGCAGTGGGGATATGTATGGTTCCTGAGATGCAAGGCCTTTTAAGTGATGGAGGGATTCGGGCATGGCAGATCCCAGAAAAGCCCAAGATTGTTGTCACTGAATATGTCTTATCATAAGGACCAAGAGTATATATGGTTAAACGGTGGGGATCTGAATGGTTTCTGAGATATGAGGCCCTTTTATGAAGCGGCAGGATGAAAAATGGCCCCTGCTGACCCCCAAGACGGGGATGGCTGAATGTGTCTATTAACAATGAACAAGAATATATGTGATTATGGGATGGGAAATTGAATGGTTTCTGAGATATATGGCCTATTATGAAGTGGTGTCTTATCATAAGGAACAAGAATATATATGGTTAAGGGGTGGGGATCTGAACAGTTTCTGAGATATATGGATTTTAATGAAGTAAAGGGGTGGGGCATGGCCCTTGGCACCCCGGGGGGACTGCCATGCTGGTGTCACTGATTGCGTCTTATCACAAGGAACAAGAATATATATGATTTAGGGTTGGGGCACTGAACAGTTTCTCAGATATATGGTCTTTTGTGAAGTCAAGGGGTGGAGCATGGCCCGGGTGTGCCCTGGGTGAACCGAAGGTTGGTGTCACTGAATCTGTCTTATCATAAGGAACAAGAATATATATGGTTTAGGGGAGGGGATCTGTAAGGTTTCTGGAATATTTGGCCTTTTATGAAGTGGAGGGGGTTGGGCATGGTCCCGGCACATCCCGGGGGACCCCCAAGTTTGTGTTACTTAATGTGCCTTATCATAAGGAATGAGAATATATATGGTTTAGGGGTGGGGATCTGAATGGCTTCTGAGATAAATGGCCTTTTATGAAGTGGAGGGGTCAGGGCATGTCCCCGGCACATCCCGGGGGACCTCCAAGTTGGTGTCACTTAATGCATCTTATCATAAGGAACAAGAATATATATGGTTTAGGGGTGGGATCTGTAAGGTTTCTGAGATATAAGGCATTTTATGAAGTGGAGGGGGCGGGGCATGGCCCCGGCACAACCTAGGGGACCCCAGGTTGACAAAAATGCATAGGGCTAAGAGAAGTTTACTCAGGGAACATTTCTATCTAAGTTTTGTCAAAATATCTACAATGACTTGGCAGAAAATGCCATTTTTCAGTTTTTCCCATTATAAGTCAATGGAAACTCTAAGTTGTCATAGCAACAAAACTAAAAGGCCAGATTTCATTAAAAACACAAAACCTGTAAAGGCAAATATGGTGAATATTTTCATAAAGTCTCCACCTCCAAGAGCTTACGGTTTCTGAGGAGATGATTTTTTAAGTATTTTTTTTTCTATTTTTTGCATTTTGGTTTCCATGGCAACCAACGAAAATGAGCAGTAGGCCTTAAAGCATATGGCAGATAATAGATAGCCTAAAGAACATTTCTATGAAAGTTTTGTCAAAATATCTGCAGAGGCTTGGCAGTAAATGCCATTTTTCAATTTTCCCCATCATAAGTCTATGGCAACTATAAGTTACCATAGCAACCAAACTGATGAGCCGATTTAAAAAAAAACACAATCTTTCAATCTCCCAGCCCAAGGATGCTACGGATAAAATTTGGGCCCAATTGGCCCAGTGGCTTTAGAGGAGATGTCGTTTGAAAGTGTTGACGCAGACGCAGACGACGGACAACTGCCTATCCTATAAGCTCCCCCGGAGCCTTCGCCTCTGGTGAGCTAAACATTGCGGGTAAAAATTAAGCAGACGACATAAACAAATGACATATTCAGATCTAGTGTTTCCGCTGCATCTAAGGCTTAAAGGAAAGAGACTGAAATGACAGACAGCAAAATTCCTCCTTTGGGAGACTGTTCAAATGTGGTCTGTAAGACCTCTTTTGACTGGTCTCTGTATGCAGAAAACATATTAAAAAGAATAACTGAAATCTACTAAATAAAGATTTCAAAGCAGACTTGGCCTTAACTACAGGAGATCAAAATAGCAGAATTTCACTGTATTACACGTGTATTAATATTGCGCACCATGGTTTCCAAGGGAGATACTTTCCATCATTCCTATTTGCTCCCATCCAAAAAGAGCCACTCTTAAAATTAGTCTACTGAAAAGGAAAGGAACTGGTTCCACAGGAGCAGATTCTTTCTTTCATGAGTAGACTTCTGACTATGGAAACCAAAAAAGCTTGAAAACAGTTGCCTCACTTGGAAGTACAGTAAAATTCCTATATTAAGACCACTGTTTTGACTGTTCAAAAGTGGTCTGAAAGACCACGTTTGAACAGTCTCAAAGGTGGACCCTAACCGGAAGACAATGTGAGCAGTATGCACAAAGAAAGGTTAAGTGCATCCTCCAAAATAAGCTTCTCAAAGCAGAATTAGTCTTATATTTAGGTGGTCTTAATAGCAGAATTTTACTGTATATCCACCATTTACATCAAATTTCACTGACCTTGACACCTTTCATGAGCCAGACTTCTGTAATATATTTTTGGTTGTCTGCTATGGACACACCATCACATACACACAGCACGCTCAGTAAGTCTAAGTATCGGTAGTTCTTATCCCGACGTAACAAGTCAACAAAGAAGTCAATATGATCATGGGTGATCCTATCCACAATTTTTCTGTTGTCTCTGATCAGTTCCATTACCATATGGGCTGCATTCAATCCAATTTTACCCTACAACAGTATCACTTTGCGTATTTACCTAAGTAACAGAAATCAACACTTTCATGACACTGTCAGTATGAATGATTGAATGTAATATGTAAAATGGAAATGTACACTAGTTTTTATTACACATACTAACATATTTTGGAGCTTATCAGAACTGTCTCAATGAATGATTAAAGAGAAATGATCAGGAACTGATACAATCAGATCCCATATACTACCCACAATATCACTAGGGAATACATATGTTCTATAAAAGGGTTATCCTTTGGAAGCAAGGAATACACCACAGAACTGAAAAATATTGAGTGTGCATGTTTTCTGAGCCAGACTAGCTAGTTTCGACCAATTAGGCCTCATCAGTGACCCTCAAATAGTTTCAAAATTCCACAGTGGAATCAATGATCACAAAGGACAAGAAAATATAAACTACACTATGATGTAGCCTGGAAAAAGACTGACATCATAAACCCTTTCAACCCTGCAAACTTTGCCAACAAACTGATACAGATAGCTATGCCAACAATGTAGATCCAAATCAAATCGCTCATAATGGACCTTCTCATCAGGATCTACTCTGTTTGCTATTCTATTGAAAATTTCAATTAAAACCACTACTGACAACAATTAATTTAAGTAGGCCAGCAATCGCTCAATTTGATGAGGCTTGATGTTATACTGTGCCATAGTGACCATCTTTGCTATCAGTTGCCTTTGCATCCTCAGATTAGTTTCTGAACAGCTCAAGTCCAGATTCCTCCGTTCAAGTTTCAGCTTCATCTAACTTTCCATTCAGGAGGAGATGTCTTTCAAAGAATTTGAAGATCGGAACAGAATGACTTTTGCATTTGATAATGATTACCTCTTTAACTCCACACAATACGGATAATGATTACCTCTTTAATCTCGTCCAATAAGGATAATGATCACCTCTTACATCTCACACAATGAGGCTACTCATTATCTCTTACATCTCACACAATAAGGATACTCATTATCTCTTACATTTCACACAATAAGGATAATCATTACCTCTTTAATCTCACATGATAAGGATAATGATAACCTCTTAAGTCTCAAACAATCAGGATAATGATTACCCCTTTAATCTCACATGATAAGGATAATGATTACCACCTTAATCTCACATGATAAGGATAATGATTACCCCTTTAATGTCACATGATAAGGATAATGATTACCTCCCCTTTAATGTCACATGATAAGGATAATGATTACCCCTTTAATGTCACATGATAAGGATAATGATTACCCCTTTAATCTCACATGATAAGGATAATGATTACCTCTTTAATCTCACATGATAAGGATAATGATTACCCATTTAATGTCACATGATAAGGATAATGATTACCCCTTTAATCCCACATGGTAAAATAATGATTATTTCTTTAATCTCACATGATAAGGATAATGATAACCTTTTAAATATTACATGGTAAAGATAATGATTACCTTTTTAGCCACAAATGATAAGAAGAATGATTACCCCTTACATCTCAAACAATAATGATAATGATTACCTCTTTGATCTCAAATGATAAGGATAATGATTACCTCTTCAGTCTCACAAGATAAGGATAATGATTACCACTTTTATCTCACTTGATAAGGATAATGATTACCTCTTCATTCTTACACAACAATGATTATTACCCCTTTAATTCCACATGATAAAGATAATGATAACCTCGTACATCTCACTCAATAAGGATAATCATTACCTTGTAGATCTCACAAAATAAGGATAATGATTACCTCTTACATCTCACACAGTATAAAAATCACCTTTTAAATCTCACACAATGATGATACTTTTTTCTTAATTACTCTAATACAATCGCACAGAATATTGACAATTATTACCTTTTTAAATCGCACACAATAAGGAAACTGATTACCTCTTTAATCTCAATCACATGATAAGGAAAATCTTTATCTTTGTATTATCTTTTTTTTAATCTCACAAATGATCAACAATACCTCTTTAATGTCATAAAATATGGATAATGATTACCCCTTTAATCTCCTTTGATATGGATAATGATTGCCACTTTAATCTCAAATGATAAGGATAATGATAACCTCTTTAATCACATATGATAAGGATAATAATTACCCCTTTAATCTCAAATGATAAGGACAATAATTACCCCTTTAATCACATATGATAAGGATAATGATAACCTCTTTAATCTTGTTCACATGATAATGATTATCTCTTAGATGTCACACAGTATTGATAATGATTACCCCTATTACCTCATATGATAAGGATAATGATTATCCATTTAACATGATAAGGATAATGATTACCCCTTTAACCCCACATGATAATGATAATCTCTTTAATACAACTCAAATGAAAATGATTACCTCTTGAATGTCACACAGTATGAATAGCGATTACCCCTATAATCTCACACAAAAAAAGATATTGATTGCCACTTAAATCTCACATGATAAGGTTAATGATAACCTCTTCAGTCTGACACAAAAAGGATAATGATAACCACTTTAATCTCACATGGTAAGGATAATGATTAACTCTTCAGTCCGACACAAAAAGGATAATGATTGCCACTTGAATCTCACACAATAAGGATAATGATTACCTCTTAAGTCTCACACAATAAGGATAATGATTACTCCTTATTCTCACCTGATAAGGATAATGATTACCTCTTAAGCCTCACACAATAAGGATAATGATTACCTCTTAAGTCTCACACAACAAGAATAATGATTACCACTTTAATCTCACATGATAGTGATAATGATTACCCCTTAAGTCTCACACAATAAGGATAATGAATACCTCTTAAGTCACACACAATAAGGATAATGATTACTCCTTAATCTCACATGATAAGGATAATGATTACCTCTTAATTCACATGATAAGGGTAATGATTACCTCTTCAGTCTCACACAACAGGTATAATTGTTACCTCTTTAATCTCAAACTGTGTCAAGAAGAAGTCAATATATTTGGCAATATACAACTCATTTTTCCTGCTGTTACCCATCAGATAGGCATACAACACATGGTAGGCAGCTACAAATATCTTTGTCATGTGGCTGAAATGGAAACAGAAAAGATTCATTTGCATGGGTCATGGTACATTACATCACAAAAAAGAACTAGCACCCAGTAACTGGTATTTTAAAATGTACAAAGACATTAGCTAACATGGTATACATACAAACACTTTGAGATATGGATAAATGCACCAATAATTTTGCTGACAAAAAAGTGAGGAGCTTTTGTAATGAAAACCTACACACAGTTTTTCAGGAATGAACATGTTTATCTGTTTTTGGAATAGTTGCAAATTATTTAATCCATGTTAGTTTATTGTTACTTTAACAAACAAACATAATGTTGTATAATATAATAATATAATTTAATAAAACTTTGCTAAAATGTTATTAAACATAAATTAACATCATTAGTTGATATTTAGGCTGACATTTGGCTTTTTGCACTCATATTCAGAGCTGCAGAATGGTCTAACATTTTGACAAGTACTCTGATTGGCCCAAAAATTTTATGCTCCATTAGCCTGAGGTGTTTGTTTAGGGCGGGGGGTGTCTAAGACAGAAATCTCAACACCGGTTGAAGATGTAGTTAAAAAGAAAGATTTAATTTAATTCAAAACTACTCACTATTGATCTGCTCCATGGAATGGTGACTTCAGTAAACTCACCAACAGTTCAACAATCTGAAAATGCATATATTTATCATATTTATTGCATATATTTATCAATGTATGCCACTGGGCTTTTGTCTTTTCATATCAGAATCATAATTGTTACTGGTGACACATCAAATGACATTCATACACCAGGACCTGTGAGTGAGTGTATGTTTGGGTTTTACGTCTCACCAACAACTAAGGTCATACGGAAATGAGACCTCGATTTAAAGACTCATCCGAAAGTCTGGAGATGCCCGGGATAGATTCTGAGACCACTGGTTTACAAGGCAAGTAGCATAACCATTACACCACGGAGGTCAGCCCCCACCAATCAGGGCTTGAAGAAATAGATGGTCTGCATGATGCTTCCACTCAGAGCTGAAACCGACCTGGACATGAGTACTGGTAAACCGTTTAGAGGATCTAAGCCTGCCCAGGCGAAGCGGTGCGAGTCGGCCCCTCCATGCTAATAAACCCTATTGGTTTCATTGGACGGCAGGGCTTGAGATGTCATTTCATCTCAAGGTCGGGTAAAAGTTCCACAAAATTGGAAGCAACGTCGCCAAAATAAACTTTACAGTGTTGATTGGGACGTTAAACCTCAAATCAAACAAACAAACAAACACCATGGAGGCTTCTACCAAGACCTGTGATGTGGGAAGTTAGTCCCTAGCCCTCATCAAAGAGATAAACTTAGTGATACTATCCTCTGCACCTACACCTGTCGAAATAATCGAATCCCGAAGGAGATTTCAATCCCTAATGGTTTGCGGGAAGAAAGATTCTTTATAGATGTCAGTTCTTGCAGTAGGGGTCTGAAACGCCAGTTATTTCAACAGTGCCTAGATGAGGGAATAAGGTTATCTGTTGGAATGCTGGCAGCACCCTTTAGACATTTGTATAAAATTATGAGCCTACTGTCCATACTCCTTTTCTTGAGAGACTACCATCTTAATTTTTTCTAGTATTCCAGTAATGCTCCCAGTTTCAAAACAGTAATTGCTTGTTTCAAATCTAGCAGCTCTATTCTGAACTTTTTCAATTCCCTTATTAAGGACCACTCCACTGGGGTCCCAGATTCAACTACCATATTCCCTTATGCTGTCTCTTTTACATCCTGAGGACACTGATGAAGATTTGTCTCAGGAAACCAAGCATTTTATTTGCCTTAGTACACATGTTGCTAGTATGTGTATTCCATCTCAAATCATGTGTGATTGTCACACAAGGTATTTAATGAAATTCATATTAATATGAGACTTGTGTTTCTTTTCCCTTAGGTGTCTCTGATGGGAGCTGTGGGTTAATTGTATTGACGAAGCTAAATACCAAATATCAAAGACATTGGCCTTGCAGTTTCAGAGAAGAAGATTTTTAAAGATTTCCCTATATAAGTCTATGTAAAACCAAAGGGTCTCAGGGCGGAGGCATTTTTGGCCCCAGAGCTATAATTTAAACAATCTTGATAGAGGTCCACTAGATGAAATTTCACACCAAATATCAAAGGCCTAGGCCTTGTGGTTTCACAGAATAAGATTTTTAAAGATTTTCCCTATGTAAAACCAAAGGGCCCCCGAGGCGCGGGCATTTTTGGTCTCAGGGCTATAATTTGAACAATCTTTGTAGAGGTCCACTAGATGAAGCTTCATACCATATATTAAATACCTAGACCTTGTGGTTTCAGAGAAGAAGATTTTTCAAGATTTTCCCTATAGACGTCTATGTAAAACCAAAGGGCCCCGGAGTGGGGGCATTTTTGGCCCCAGGGCTATAATTTGAACAATCTTGGTAGGGGTCCATAAGATGAAACTTCATACCAATTATGAAAGACCTGGGCCTTGCGGCTTCAGAGAAGAAGATTTTTAAAGATTTTCCCTATATAAACCCATGTAAAACCAAAGGGCCCTGGGGTTGGGGCATTTTGGCCCCAACACTATAATTTGAACAATCTTGGTAAGGGTCCACCAGATGAAGCTTCATACCAAATATCAGTCCTGAGCCTTGTGGTTTCAGAGAAGAAGATTTTTTAAGTTTTCGGTGAAAAAAATCTATTTTTGGCTCCTGTGACCTAGATGTGCAATGGACCGGAACCATTTGAACAACTTTGAAAGGGGACTACCTAAGGATCATTCCTGTGAAGTTTGTCACAATCTGATCAGTGGTTTAGGAGGAGATGTTGTTTGAAGAAACTGTTTACGCACACACGGATGCACGCATGCACGGACGCACGCATGCACTGACGCACGCACAACAGACGACGGACAAAAAGTGATCCCAAAAAGCTCACCTCGTCACGTGACGGCGAGCTAAAAATCTCTACTGACCAAGATTTTAATCTCTCTAATCTGACACCTTTGATCTTTACTGTGTACCCACTCCAACCTCATGATTATCATGCGTGTCAAAGTTAGATTCGTCAATGAACACCTGTTATCAGGTATTACCGCACTTAGAAGTCGGACAGAAATACCATACTTGATAGAGACATGCACTTGTTTTCTAATATATCATTCAGACAGGTAAATACAAAAAAGACAGAGACACGTGCATCATCAAAATACATCTGGAAGTCGGTAGTGCTTGTCAAAATGATTGACATCAATCAATGTACATTGCTTGATCCACTTTTAGAAGTCTTTGATGAATGACCTAACTGGATGCAAAGAAATTCATTGAAGGTTTTTGTACAATTTTGTGTTTAAGAGTCAGCCTAGTGTCCGTCCATCCGTCCGTCGGCAAATACAACCCTGACATGCCTCACCATAACTCCAATACCCTTTGAGATATATACTGATTGTACTTTGGTATGGTTGTGCATGAGGCTGAGAAGACCTGTCAGGAGCACAACTCTGGTTGCACTGGTATTTTGATTATCTCCCCTGACAATATAACCTTGTGATCACCATAACTCCAAAACCCCTTGAGCTACATGGGTGTAACTTTCACAGTTGTACCCAAGGTTAAGATGGTCTGTTATGAGCAAGAACCACAACTCTAGTTACAATATTATTTTAGTTATTTCCCCTGACGTTATAATCTGGTTAATGCATTAACTCTGATACTTGATAAGATACTTGAGGGTAAGAAGGTGATTAATAAATAAGAAACACAACTCTGGATGCCATGGTATTTCAGTATTCTCCCCTGACAATTACCTTGCAATCACAATAACTCCAATACCCTTCAAGATATATTGATGGGACCTGGTACATTTTTATACACGGTTAAGGTGTTTCATAAGCAAGAACCACAACTCCATTTGCCATGGTGTTTTAGTTATCTCCCCTGACAATTGGATATTGTAATCGCAGACAATACATGATATGCTGACGGTACAATTGGGTACATGGCATTTTTGTATTTGATGTTAAGAAGCCATCCTGAGCAAGAACTACAACAAAGTATTTTTATTATCTCATTGCCATAATTTCCAACACTCTTTGACCACATAATTTATTCAATTATTATCTTGCAGATTTCTTGCTGGTATTAGCAGCAATATGAGTGTGTTTTATCTGCATGTGTTGAACCTTCTGAATGCTATAATATTAGCTTTTTTCAGTGGATTTGCCATCTCTTCTTGAAAATTTACCTTATTTAATTAAGATGCTAAGGGTTTTTTGTAGGGGATATCCTATTTTTTGGAAGGATTATCAAATATGGAAGATATTTGTAAAAACAAAAACAAAAAAAAACATGCCTCATCTATTTTTGAGGCAATAAAAAAAAAAAAACCTGCCTCCCTCATCTGTTTTTCAAAAAAGTGTCTGAGAATCTATTAAATAATTTTATTTTTTTTGCCTAAGTTTTTTAATTGTTATCGACAACTCCTCGAGAAAGCGATAAATTCTGATCTGGTTTCAAAGTGCTCAATACATGCACAAAATCAAAACAGAATACCAAAGAAACACTTCTCTTTTTGCATAGGGTGACAGCAACATTATTCCACTTACCCTACCCACTATTTTTTACATACAAAAAAGCATGACTCCACCTGACTTTGACAGATCCTGTGAATTTACTCCCAAAACACAGTACTTGGCACCTGTTGAAATGTCATGTACACTCAGTCACATGCAAAGAAATAGACAGAAAAGTACACCACAACCAGTAAACTTTTTCAGGAATCTCCTTTGAAAAACATCCACGTTTCAGTGCCAAAGCTACCATCGTGAATTCAGATATGCCACTGTACCTTGAACTTGCTCAGCATCCAGACAGCTGGAGTTTTAGTTTCATATTCCATTTCATAAAAGTACAGATACACAGCAAACAAGCCCACATTGGCCAAAAATATCCACATATCACAATTTCTATGAGCAACCATGCCATTATTGACCCTACTACTATAATATTTTGAAAAAAAAAGTCCACCGTCAAATGTGAAACTGCCCCCTGATGCTAATAAGTCTATGAGAGATTAAAGGTCAAGTAACTCCCATATGAAAAATCTCATCTGCCCCAAATCGAACTCATCCAAGATTTTATGGCTCTTCTCATTACCAACAAGTTTGTTAATAATAATAATAATAATAATAATAATAAAGTCTTTATTTCAAGAGGGTAACACAATTAGTACAAAACTAATCTCCCTTGTGGCCCTCAAATATTTACAAATCTACACGGAAAACAAGAATAAATGACACTCATACTGTATAAAAGCATACACAAATGCATACACACCAAAGTAGATAATAGTGAGTGAGTGAGTGAGTGAGTGAGTGAGTGAGTGAGTGAGTGAGTGAGTGTGAGTGAGTGAGTGAGTGAGTGAGTGAGTGGAGTGAGTGAGTGAGTCATTAAACATATACAAGAGACAAAGATTTCAAGGAACTGATGAATGATCAAATAAATGGAATGAAACACAAAATGCATGCATACCTCACTCACGGCCACACACCAAAATATACAGTGATCTCTTAGATTCAGCTTATTGTTGCCTGGAATGTCGTTAACTTTTCATCCATTTGATGCACCTCGAATGAAAGGATTCAACAGAGGGTGCATTTTTAACTTGGGTAGGGAGACTGCCCCAAATGATGGGCCCTGAAAAAGCCATACTGCCCTTGTACAACTCTGTCTTGGGTTTGGGTAGAACAAAATTATCAGCTGCCATTGAGCGCAATATGTGCATTTCGGTACCATCAAGATTAAGTTGAGGGCGCCTTGAAAAAAGGTCATTGATATATTCAGGTGTAATAGCATTAGAAACTTTAAACATAAATTTTGCTTTCCTAAAGAATACCCTTTCAGATAATGTCATTATTTTCAAATCACACATTGACTGGTATATATTGTCTACATTATAATCCAAAATTACTCTACATGCCCTCCTTTGAAGCCTTTCAATTTTTGATATATTAGATTTTGCTGTGCTTCCCCAAACAGTGTTTGCATAATCCAAATGAGGTTGGATATAACCCTTATAGAACATAAGTCTATGTTCTAAAGATAAATAGCACTTAATTTTTGAGAGTAGCCATATATTAGTAGACATTTTTTTTGTAACTTTGCTGATGTGATCCCCCCACAAGAGATTGTTGTCAATATGTACTCCCAGGACTTTCTCATTAGATACTGTAGTTAGAGGGATGCCATTGAAGATTATACTTATATCTCTCTCCAACCTGTTTCTCCGTTGTCTTGTTGTTATTAACATTGCTTTTGTCTTATAAAAGTTAATCACCATACCGTTTTGTTTACACCATTCTGCTATATTTGACAGAGCCTTCTGTAATTTGATTTCAATTTCCTTTAGGGATGAATTAGCTTCATATATTGTGGCATCGTCTGCATAAAGATCAGTACTGACATCAGTATATAAAGGGAGATCATTTATGAAAAGGAGAAATAAGAGTGGTCCTAAAATAGAGCCTTGAGGTACTCCATGTTTAAGATATCTTTCATCCGAAAATAGATTATTGAAAGACACCTTTTGAGGTCTATATGTTAAATATGAATTGAACCATTTTAATGATGTTTGGTTAAACTTGTACAGTTTCAATTTTTTCAATAAGATATTATGATCAACAAGATCAAAAGCTTTGCAGAAGTCCACAAGGACGGCACCAATTATTTCTCCTTTGTCAAGAGCCCTTAGCCATTTGTCTACCATGTGAATTAGAGCTGTTTCACAGGAATGATTAGTTCTAAATCCAGACTGTGTATTATAAAGTAAGTCATACTTTACAAGAAAAACCATAAGTGTTTCGTGAACATGCTTCTCAAAGAGTTTAGAAAGAACAGGCAGAATGGATATTGGACGAAAGTTATTTGGCTCATTAGAAGGACCTCCCTTATGTAGAGGTTTCACTTTCGCTTCCTTCCATTTTTCGGGAAAGACACCTTTTTGAATACTTAAATATCATATGTACGTTAAACTTTCAGAAATGGAAGGGGATGCAATTTTCAGTAACCTTGGACCTAATTCATCTGTTCCAGTTGATTTATTTACATCCAATCCATTCAGGTATTTTAGTACTTTTTCATTACTTAAAAGGGGCATTTCAAATGTTACTTCATTTGGAATTTTACGACCACAGACTTCGCTAAGTTTTTCATGGTCTGATGGTATGATAGGCTCTTTAATATTTTCAGCTATAGTGACAAAATAATTATTAAAGGCATTTGCAACATCTATGGGATTGTCCATTTCCATATTCCCTATTTTAATTGAATTAACATTAGATGAATCATCTGATTTTTGTTTACCTGCACCTAATTGATTGAATATTTTCCATATAGTGCAAGGCTGGTTTTTACCTTCTTCAATTAAAGTTTGGTAGTGTGCTTTCTTAGATTGTCTGATTAAGCTGACAACTTTATTTCTCCAAATTTTGTATTGATCATTATTGCCCAATGATTTATGCCTATCTCTCATTTTTATGCCATCAATAATTTCTGGGGTTAACCAGTCTGGCTGATTGATTTTTTTTACCCTATGTTGTTTCAAGGGAACATGCTTGTCTACTACATCTTTAAACAAGGAATACCATGCCTCCAATGCATCATCAACATTGTCAAAAATTTTAATGATGTCCCAGGGTACCAATTTTAAATCTTCTATGAATTTTGTTTCATTAAAATTTTTGAAGGACACAAGAAATAAAGTGCCTATCGCCCAGACAGCATTTTCCCCATTATAAGTCTATGGGGGACAAAAGGGCAAGGTACTCTCCCACGAACAATCTGATCTGCCCCAAATTCGAACTCGTCCTAGATTTTATGGCTCTTCTCATTACCTATAAGTTTGTTAAGGATCAAACAAAAAATAAAGTGTCTATCGATCAGACAACATTTTCCCCCATTATAAGTCTATGGGGGACAAAAGGGCAAATTACTCTGACACAAATAATCTGATCTGCACCAAATTCAAATTCCTTTAAGATTTTATGGCAGTCCTTATTACCTACAAGTTTAATAAGGATTGGATCAAAAATAAGGTTGATATTGCCAGGACAACATTTTCCCCATTATGGGGGATGAAAGGGCAAGTTACTCCGATCTGCCCTAAATTCGAACTCGTCCAAGACTTTATGGCTTTCCTCATTACCTACAAATTTGTTGATTTTGTTTGATTTGAGGTTTAACGTCCCTGTCAACACTGTAAAGGTCATTTTGGAGACATTGCTTCCAATTTTGTGGGATTTTTACCCGACATTGAGATGAAATGACATCTCAAGCCCTGTCCCCAAATGAAACCAATAGGGTTTATTAGCATGGACGATCCGCCTTGCACCGCGGTTCCTGGACAGGCTTAGATCCTCTAAGCGGTTTACCAGTACTAGTGTGCAGGTCAGATTCAGCTCTGCGTGGAAGCATCATGCAGCCCATATATTTCTTCAAGCCCCTATGGGCCGGGGCCAACAAGTTTGTTGAGGATTTAACAAAAATTTTAACTGTTTCTAAATTTTATAGCTGTTCTCATTGCCTTCTAGCTTGTCGAATATCTGATCAAAAGTAAAGTGTCAGCCAGCATTATAAGTCTATTGGAGACTAACGGTTAAGTAACTCTCATATGAAAAATCTGATCTGCCCAAAATTCGAACTCATCCAAGATTTTATGGCTCTTCTCATTACCTACATGTTTGTTGAGCATCAAACAAGAAATAAAGTGCCTATCGCCTAGACAACATTTTCCACATTATAAGTCTATGGGGGACGAAAGGGCAAGTAACTGTCATACAAATACTCTGATCTGCCCGAAATTCGAACTTGTCCAAGATTTTATGGGCACCCTCATTACCTTAAAGTTTGTTGAGGATCAAACAAAAAATAAAGTTCCTATTGCCCGGACAACATTTTCCCCAATGTAAGTCTATGGGGGACAAAAGGACAAGTAACTCTGACATGAATAAGCCGATCTACCCCAAATTCAAACTTGTCCAAGATTTTATGGCTGTCCTCATTACTTACAAGTTTGTTGAGGATCAAATAAAAAATAAGGTCGATATTGCCTGGACAACAGTTTTCCCATTATATGTTTATGGGAGACAAAAGGGCAGGTAACTCTCATGTGAACAATCCCATCTGACCTATATTTGAACTTGTCCAATATTTTATGGCTGTTATCATTACCTGCAAGTTTGTTGAGGATCAGATCGAAAATAAAGTAGCTATAGCCCGGACAAGAAAAAGCTAAAGACGGCTGATGGTGGCCCCTGCCCATCGGGGCTTGAAGAAATAGATGGGCTGCATGACGCTTCCATGCAGAGCTGAAACCTACCGCACATGGGTACTGGTTACCTGCTTAGAGGATCTAAGCTGCCCAGGCAAAGCGATGCGAGTCCATGCTTATAAACCCTATTGGTTTCATTGGGCTTTGGATGTTATTTCATCTCAATGTCGGGAAAAAGTCCCACAAAATTGGAAGCAACGTCTCCAAAAATGCCTATACAGTGTTGATGGGGAAGTTAAACCTCAAATCAAACCAACAAACAAAAAAACAAAATGATGGATGACGGACAACAGGCCATGGCATAAGCTGACCTGGAGCTGTGCTAAAGATGATTTGTTTTGTTTGATTTGAGGTTTAACCTCCCCGTCAACACTGTAAAGGTCATTTTGGAGATGTGGCTTCCAATTTTGTGGGACTTTTACCTGACACTGAGATGAATTACATCTCAAGCCCTGTCGCCCAATGAAACCAATAGGGTTTATTAGCATGGACGATCCGACTCGCACCACTTTGCCTGGGCAGGCTTTGATCCTCTAAGTGGTTTACCAGTACTCCTGTGTGGGCCAGATTCAGCTCTGCGTGGAAGCATCATGCAGCCCATATATTTCATTATATGTCTATGGGGGATGAAAGGGCAAGTAACTCTCACACGAACAATCTGATCTGCCCCAAATTCGAACTTGCCCAAGATTCTATTGCTTTCCTCACTACCTACAAGTAATGTAGGTAATGAAAGGGGAGATGAAAGGGCAGCTAACTCTCTAATGAACAAACCAATCTGACCTAAATTCAAATTTGTCCAAGATTATATGGCTATCCTCATTATCTGCAAGTTTGGAGCTGATCCAATCAAAAATAAAGTTGCTATTGGTCTGACAACAAAATGTTAAAGACGGACAGACGACAGACAACAGGCCACGGCATAAGCTGACCTGGAGCTGTGGTCCAGGTGAGCTAATTATAAAAGGGGAATATCTATATCAGTAATGAATTGTGCACCGTTATTTTTCTGTTGCAGCAACATCTCATGAATATCAATATTTATGCAGAATATGTATGATAAGATTCCTAATTCCTTATTATCAAGATGTTACATGTAGGAAAAAACAATGTGTTACAGGCAACTTTGAAAGATTTACAAAGAATTACTTTAACAGCATTGATCCCCACACATTTTTTCTTTTTCTGTGGCAACATCATCTTACGAATATCAACATTCATGATCAGCTTATAAATACAGGTGACTCTTGTTATCCGAGGGACCAAAGAAATTACTTTGAGTTATCAGTAGTTAGAGATAACCAAACTATGATGTCATCAATAAATGTATTGTGCACCTAAATGGACCAAAGGTCTAGCATTGCTATAGATTGTGTATTATGTGTGTTGGATAAAAAAATTAAGGTCTGAAACCTGGTTCTTGGACTGTGTTCCCTTCTCAACCTCAATCAATAAAATAAAGTTCCTATTGCCCGGACAACATTTTCCCCATTGTAAGTCTATGGGGGACAAAAGGGCAAGTAACTCTGACATGAATAAGCCGATCTACCCCAAATTCGAACTTGTCCAAGATTTTATGGCTGTCCTCATTACTTACAAGTTTGTTGAGGATCAAATCAAAAATAAGGTCGATATTGCCTGGACAACAGTTTTCCCATTATATGTTTATGGGAGACAAAAGGGCAGGTAACTCTCATGTGAACAATCCCATCTGACCTATATTTGAACTTGTCCAATATTTTATGGCTGTTATCATTACCTGCAAGTTTGTTGAGGATCAGATCGAAAATAAAGTAGCTATAGCCCGGACAAGAAAAAGCTAAAGACGGCTGATGGTGGCCCCTGCCCATCGGGGCTTGAAGAAATAGATGGGCTGCATGACGCTTCCATGCAGAGCTGAAACCTACCGCACATGGGTACTGGTTACCTGCTTAGAGGATCTAAGCTGCCCAGGCAAAGCGATGCGAGTCCATGCTTATAAACCCTATTGGTTTCATTGGGCTTTGGATGTTATTTCATCTCAATGTCGGGAAAAAGTCCCACAAAATTGGAAGCAACGTCTCCAAAAAGGCCTATTCAGTGTTGATGGGGAAGTTAAACCTCAAATCAAACCAACAAACAAAAAAACAAAATGATGGATGACGGACAACAGGCCATGGCATAAGCTGACCTGGAGCTGTGCTAAAGATGATTTGTTTTGTTTGATTTGAGGTTTAACCTCCCCGTCAACACTGTAAAGGTCATTTTGGAGATGTGGCTTCCAATTTTGTGGGACTTTTACCTGACACTGAGATGAATTACATCTCAAGCCCTGTCACCCAATGAAACCAATAGGGTTTATTAGCATGGACGATCCGACTCGCACCACTTTGCCTGGGCAGGCTTTGATCCTCTAAGCGGTTTACCAGTACTCCTGTGTGGGCCAGATTCAGCTCTGCGTGGAAGCATCATGCAGCCCATATATTTCATTATATGTCTATGGGGGATGAAAGGGCAAGTAACTCTCACACGAACAATCTGATCTGCCCCAAATTCGAACTTGCCCAAGATTCTATTGCTTTCCTCACTACCTACAAGTAATGTAGGTAATGAAAGGGGAGACGAAAGGGCAGCTAACTCTCTAATGAACAAACCAATCTGACCTAAATTCAAATTTGTCCAAGATTATATGGCTATCCTCATTATCTGCAAGTTTGGAGCTGATCCAATCAAAAATAAAGTTGCTATTGGTCTGACAACAAAATGTTAAAGACGGACAGACGACAGACAACAGGCCACGGCAAAAGCTGACCTGGAGCTGTGGTCCAGGTGAGCTAATTATAAAAGGGGAATATCTATATCAGTAATGAATTGTGCACCGTTATTTTTCTGTTGCAGCAACATCTCATGAATATCAATATTTATGCAGAATATGATAAGATTCCTAATTCCTTATTATCAAGATGTTACATGTAGGAAAAAACAATGTGTTACAGGCAACTTTGAAAGATTTACAAAGAATTACTTTAACAGCATTGATCCCCACAACACTTTTTCTTTTTCTGTGGCAACATCATCTTACGAATATCAACATTCATGATCAGCTTATAAATACAGGTGACTCTTGTTATCTGAGGGACCAAAGAAATTACTTTGAGTTATCAGTAGTTAGAGATAACCAAACT
Organism: Lucinisca nassula; assembly: GCA_963580285.1. Classification (NCBI taxonomy): domain Eukaryota; kingdom Metazoa; phylum Mollusca; class Bivalvia; order Lucinida; family Lucinidae; genus Lucinisca; species Lucinisca nassula. Next base: position 58,240,050 of record OY757024.1, on the reverse strand, counting down.
ATGATGTCATCAATAAATGTATTGTGCATCTTAATGGACCAAAGGTCTAACATTGCTATAGATTGTGTATTATGTGTGTTGGATAAAAAAATTAATGTCTGAAACCTGGTTCTTGGACTATGTGCCCTTCTCAACCTCCATCAATACTTCATACTTCGTCTTGAGGGACTTGTTGGTCAAGTTTGCGCTTCACCCCTCTTTTTGCTGATCCAGTTATCCCCCCCCCCAGCCCTCGCAGAAAAGGGTCCTTCACTGGATTGCTCAGTAATAGGAGTAAAGCTAACTATCCCGCCAGGATCAGACCTGAGTCCTTCATTAGATTGCTCTGTTGTAGACATTATAGTGCTTTGAGACATTATCAAGGTTTGAATCACAAACGACAATGAAAGGACAGCAGGAGAAGCTTAAATATGTTTTGCCGGTTTTACTCATTTATGACACTAATTTAGAGAAGTTTCTGTCAAAAAATTAAAGAAGTTTGATAATAGCTTACATCAAAGAATGCAGATAATGTTTGCCCCGAAATTAAAATTAGACAGGCGTTGCTAATTGGGGATATAACAAGCCAAACGCTACCTGCATTGATTGCCTATTAGCGTAATTACAGCAGTCAAATATGTAAACATGGGTGTTAAAGAGAGGGGGGCTATATTTTATTAACGCTTGCGTTTCCATTATTAAGTAAAAAAAATTTTACAAACGTATTTTGTTCTTGAAACCATAATTAAAGAAACAGTGTAACTTTTTATTTATATTGACAGAGCTGGATATTTGTTTACTGAATAATGTTGAGACACGGTATAAGTTGGTAATAAAATATTACAATATAACTTGCAAGCATACTAAGGGAAATGACTTTAGCATTTTGTTTGGCCCACTTTTTCTCAAACTTAATAAAGCCTCGATAGCGCAGTGGTTAGCGCGTTCGACTCATAATCGAGAGGTTGTGCGTTCGAATCCGCCACCGGTATCGAGGTGTGTCCTTGGGCAAGACACGTAATGACACTGCCCAACTCCACCCAGGTATAAATGGGTAGCAGTGGTCTTAAAAGCCACTGCCTCTCCCTCTCGCGCACGTGAAAACACCCGGAATGAGTGTTCGAGAGCGATTCAATAAGCTTAAAGCTTTCATCGCAATCGAACTAAAATAAATTAGTATAAACTAAACTAAACTTAATAAATTATGCCTTATAAGTAAGGTCTGATATCAAACTCATTAGTTCTGTATTTTTCACTCTTTTCTCACTGCCACAGACGTTTGCCGTAATTCTACTCAATTCACGCCGTGCACGTGCATAAGCCATGCACCTGCAGTCAATAGCGATGGTACTCACTTCGCTTTTGTGTTTCATGCCCATAAACAAATAAACCGTCGAAAAATCATAAAAGTTCTAAGATGGGGCGCCGTCCTGGACTGACGTTAGACCAGCGTAATATGTCTATTGGAATGCTTACAGGAGGCATGAAAGTTAAGGAGGTTGCAGAACATTTTCGTATCAGTGAAATTGCCATGTCAAGGCTCAGGTCAAAGTTCCGTCAAACTGGCACCGTCAACTGGTAGACCACGCTAAACAACACACCGTGAGGACAATTATATCTTGACGTAATCGGTTTCTCAGCAGTACCAGAATCGCCGGTATGTTTGAGAATGCAACTAGAACACAAATTTGCGGTAGGACTGTGAGGAATAGACTACGAGCTGCGTGGCAACGTTGACGTCAACCGTACGTAGGAGTTCCACTGACGCAGAACCACAGACTGGCTAGACTCAATTGGGCAAGGGCACATTGTCGGTTGACAAGACAACAGTGGAACCAAGATGTGTTAACGGACAAATCCCGTTTCAATTTACTGACGGAAGGGTATGTGTTCGGAGGCAAGATGGAGAAAGGATGGACCCTGCTAACATCATTGATGATTCAGCATGACCGTTTTGGAGGCAGCAGCAATATGGTTTGGGGCGGAATTACGCATCAGACTAAAACAGACTTAGTGACCATTCAGGGAAACCTGAATTCCGTCGGATACTCTGATGAAATTGTTCGGCCTGTGTTACTGCATCTATTACATCAAGGACTTGGTGACCATTCAGGGAAACCTGATTTCCTTCCGATACTCTGATGAAATTGTTCGGCCTGTGTTACTGCATTTATGGCATCAAGGACTTAGTGACCATTCAGGGAAACCTGAATTCCGTCTGATACTCTGATGAAATTGTTCGGCCTATGTTATTGCATTTATTACATCAAGGACACGCCTAGATTTTTCAGCAGGATAACGTACACCCCCATGTTGCATGTCATACAATGACCTTTCTGCAGGCAAATAATGTGAATATGTTAGACTGGCCAGCAAGATAACCAGATCTTTGACCTATGGAGCACCTCTTGGACCATCTTGGAAGACGTATCAGAACAAGAAATAACGTCAACAAAGTAAGATACCGTGAATGTGTTCTTCAAACAAGGGGCAATTTTTTTCTGAATGGCAAGGTTGGTTGATTTGTTTTTTTTTTGGTTGAGGTTAAACGTCCCCGTCAACACTGTAAAGGTCATTTTTGAGCCGTTGCTTCCAATTTTGTGGGACTTTTACCCAACATTGAGATGAAATGACATCTCAAGCCCTGTCGCACAATGATACCAATAGGGTTTATAAGCATGGACGGGCTGACTGGTACCGCTTTGCCTGGGCTGGCTTAGATCCTCTAAGCTGTTTACCAGTACTCATGTGCGGTTGGTTGCAGCTCTGCCTGGAAGTTCAGACTTTCCGATGAGTCTTTAAACTGAGGTCCCGTCTCCGTATGACCATAGCTGTTTGTGGGACTTAAAACTAAAACTCACTCACTCACTCTGCCTGGAAGCATCATGCAGCCCATATATTTCTTCAGGCCCTGATGGGCGGGGGACGTGGTTGGTTGATTAATTCAATTGTTCAATTGTTATCATTGTTTAGAGATTTTTTCACATGTCATTAAGCACGTGGATGAATCGTCAACAATAGTTTCGATCGTTTTACTTTACACAGTAATGGTGGATATATAATTCGCCGATTTTAACTTCGAATTAAACTTGGACATAAGCAGTAAAAATTGCAGTAAAATTAGGTACAGGGTATAAAAAATCATCTCAAAATATCCGATTTTTCAAGATAGATGAATTCTTCACAGATGGAGTTTAAATGCAATAAAATATAGTGAAAAATATCAGGAATGAAAAATGACTTCAACAAAAGTGATACTATCGAGATAGCCGAAGTCGAGATAGCAGGAGTCACCTGTATCAACATTTTTGCAAACTAAGATAAGATTCCTGATATTATTTATCAAGATATGCAGGAAAAATCAGTGTTATGGACAAATGGATGGACGTCCAGTCATACTATGGGCAAATGGACATGAAAACAGAATACCCAGCAAACTACATTTGTACATTGAAGATATAAAAAGATTGGGTACAACATAAATGTTATAGGACAGACAGCATGCATGGTAGTTAACCCAATCACGGTTGACAATTTTGCTCCCCTCTTTAATTGCACGCCGGTGGGTCAGGCCTCAGATTCTATGATGGTTCCAGCATAAAGACTTACTTATGTTGGTGCCTGATGCTCTGTCTCTGGTTGGGCTCATCAGTCTAACTGTTGGTTTTCTTTTGCTCCAGCAATTCAGTGGTTTCTTGCTGTCGAGTCCTCATCGTTGTCTCATCCCTGTGGTTGTTTGATTTTTGTGTTCTCGAAGATGTTGCACTGATGAGTTAGGAGGCCTTCATGTGGACTGAACAAATAATTTGTCTAAATCACGGCGGAAGTAATGTTAGGATTGCAGCTGCGTAAAATCGATTTAAGCCCCCCAGTGGAATTTGTTTCACTGACCATTCTAAGGCAGCTTTTCTGTCCTGGTTTATTTTAGTTATGGTTTGTCTTTTCAGTGTGTGTATCACTTATATCTTTTTGTTTTGGATAGCCAATTGGCCATTTTGTGGGAAAGTAACTGTCCTTTTAGCTTTCCACTATTGATGTTTCCATTAGCGTCTAGTTATTTCATGTTTGTGTTTCTTTCCCTTTGGTGTCACTGATGGCAGCTGTGGGTTAATTTAATAGATTCCTGATCATTGCCTTCACTTCTATTTTCAATAAGTACATGTACTACTAGGTCTAGGAAAAGTCATTCTGTTTTGTTTGATTTGAGGTTTAACGTCCCCCTCAACACTGTAAAGGTCATTTTAGAGACGTTGCTTCCAATTTTGTGGGACTTTTACCCGACATTGAGATGAAATGACATCTAAAGCCCTGTCGCCCAATGAAACCAATAGGGTTTATTGGCATGGACGGTCTGCCTCGCACCGCGGTTCCTGGACAGGCTTAGATCCTCTAAGCGGTTTACCTGTACTAGTGTGCGGGCCGGATTCAGCTCTGCGTGGAAGCATCATGCAGCCCATATATTTCTTCAAGCCCCCTAGGAAAAGTCATAAAAGAGTCATTATACTGCATAGGTAAGTAGTTCTTATTCAAACCTTACCCTGAGATTCCGCATAAGCTTTTGTCTCTTCTTGACTGGTTCTCCATCTACTACCATGAAGTCTGCAATCTCACCAAGAGCCTGGAATCAAGACACAGCAAGCCATGAAAGCTTAGTAAACAGACCCAATATAAATAGCGCAAATAGTACACAGGGCTGCAGTAATGCTGGATAGTAAAAACAATAGGGCCATGATGGTCCTGGAATGCTCACCTGATCCATAGTGTGGGCCCCGGGGAGGCCATTTTTGGCCCCAGGGCTATAATTTGCATAATCTTGATAGAGGTGCACAAGACAAAGTTTCATACAAATATAAAAGACTTGAGCCTTCTGGTTTCAGAAAAGAAGATTTTTAAAGATTTTCCCAATAAGTCTATGACATGTGGGACCCGGGAAGGGGACATTTTAGGCCCTAGGGCTATAATTTGAACAATCTTGAAAAGGTCCACTAGATGAAGCTTCACACCAAATATCAAACTAGTAGGAAAATTTCACTCAGCAAAGGCCACAATCTAAGAATGAAGCCGTCTCAATTCACCTATAGAAAGTGACACGGAGGCACACACAAAAACAGATGAAACATGAACCAAAGGCACAAAGCCAAATAACAAATAAGACACTGCAAAAGAACGGCTGCCTTGGGACGGTCAGTAGTAAAACTACTGGGGGGCTTCAACACTTGCCAGCCTCAATAGCGCAGTGGTTAATGCATTCGACTTATGATCTAGAGGTTGTGCATTTAATTCCGGCCAAAGGTATAGGGGAGTGTTCTTGGGCAAGACATGTAATGACTCCACACAGGTGTAAATGGGTAGCAGTGGTGTAAAATCTGTTGCCTCTCTCTCGCGCGCGTAAAAACACCCGGAATGAGTGGTCGAGAGCGATTCAATAAGCTTGAAGCTTTCATCGCATTCGAACTAAAATAAATTAGTATAAACTAACACTCTGGAGTTTATGTAATTTCAACCCTCATATTATCATGAATCAGGGTTGAGGACTCAACAATCCGACGTCAGAGCAGAAGAAAACCACCAGTTAGATCATGGAGGGTCAAACCGAGGAAATATCTGGCCCCACCCTTCCCGAATTCAAAGGATTTAGAATGGTACCATCATCAAAGAGTCCCGAGTCCGGCCCACTAATGTGGCCGAAGAGCGAAGCAAAATTGTCCACTGTAAGAGGGGAAACAACAAAACATGCTGTCTGTTGCATAACATCCATGCTAACAGCACTCCCCCTCTACTGTTACCTGCTGCAAGGACAGCAGGCCTTGCCAAACTGAAGTCAATATCAGCTGGACGCCACAGTGACACAAGATACACATCACCTTTGCCTCACTCAGCCACCGCCACAAAGAAAACAAAAGGAAGAAAGAAAAACGTGTCTGTTAATTTTTTCATGGTAAAACCATTAATTTCAGAATTAGCTCAGTACATTCTGTGATTGTCCCATCTGCTAATAATCTTACAGAAAAGTTCTCCTAGCGGGCACATGACGTCTTATCAACGTTACAATGATACGATACACATACGTTGTGCAGCCGCTGTGTGATATGTTCCTTCTGGTCCTGGGACATACAAAGGAAAATAACTTTACGAAAATGTCATTTTTAAACCATTTGATTTAGACATTAACCCTGATCAGAAGTCGCGTTTAGCAAACTTCGGCTGACTGATTCGTCTTTACAAAGGCGAATAAAAGTATGTTTATTCCAACCTATACGGTATTTAAACTTACATGTCCTAAAAATATTTACCCATAAATGCCAATTGTTCCAATACTGGGACAATCTTGGAACCAAATAGGGAAATTTTGATTTTCTAATAGGGAGATAGGGAGATTGAATAAAAATAAAAAATGAGTTCCTTTAAGAGCAATGAAAACATTCATAAGAAAGAAAATGGGTCAGTCTCAAACAGGGAGATTTTGCCAAGGTTAAAAGTGATCTTATTTTCTAGGTGAAAATTGACCTATGAAGCTTTATATGATGGAATTTTGCACCTAACTTACGATGACAACATTTTGAACTCAGTTGAAAATGAAAAAGTTTTAGGTGTTCATATTGATAACAACTTAACCTGGTCAGTTCATATTGGCCATATTGCCAAAAAACTTTCTTCTAACTTATGGCTACTATCAAAATTGAAAGACTACTTATCATTAAAACACAGAGTTCAGTTTTACAATGCCTATATACAGCCACATATTGACTACTGCTCTACAATATGGGGTGGAACATCCCAGTATAATCTAAACAGAATTTACAGATTACAAAAGAGAGCAATCAAAATAATTTTAAATTACGAATATGATGATATTGCCAGTAGTATGGAAAATCTAAAAATTTTAAGTGTTTACGAGCGTATATTTCTTAGAAAGGCCAAATTCATGTTTCAGATATCAAAGTCTTTGACACCCAAATATATAAATCAAATGTTTTCTATTCGAGCCATGAACGAAACACTTGAGTCACTAAGATCTACAAGTATAATTAACTTTTCAACTCCAAGACCTCAAAAAGAGATTTTTAAACAAAGTTTAATGTATTCAGGACCCATCATTTGGAACAACTTACCTGACTGGTTGAAAAATTTAGAAACCATTGATACCTTCCACAAAACTTGTATTAAGTGGATGAAATCCAATGTTTCTTTAAATTAAGACAAGTACATAATATTTACAGTGTTTAGCCTTTGGTTTGGCATTCTATGTACAATAAGTCCTAAAAATTTGGACACCTTGGAGACTTGCTGTAATTCTCCTAAAATTTTAACAAATTTGTTTCATAATCCAGCAAGGAGTCCAAGAGGTCCAGACGAAATGGCAATCAGTGTAGACACTCAGATCAGACTACTCCTTTAGGAGCAGTCTGATCTGGGCCTGCACTGTTTGCTTTGGCATGTCTGTCCCAATATATATAAATATGTATATCTATATACATTCTGTGCATATGTATAAAGTGTGGGTTTTGCAAAAAAAAAAAATTTTTTTTTGTTTGACATTACTTTTGTGTCAGTGATGTTTAAGTATGTATGTTAGAGTGTGAGTGAACATTGTTCTTTGATAATTGTAAATATTTGTTCATAGTTTTGTTAGATAGTATAGAGGGCCTCATGGAAGATTATCTGTTGCTAAATGTGTCACCCTCTGAAAATAAAGTCTATTATTATTATTATTATTATATAAGCACATGTAGTAATGTAAAGTAACTATCATAATTGTCTTAGAACTTAATTCTGAATTATTTCTGTTCAAGCTGCATTAAAATAAAACAGATAATAATCTATACTTAAACCATATGCTGTGGGTGCTCATTAAACCCTCTTATTGAGGCAGTTCTAAAGAGTACCCACAACCTATGTCTTTGAGCAGAAATACTGGTAATGGCCCAAATAACTAGGGACAAGTGACTTCTGAAGTTCCCCCTCCCTGGAAAATAGAGAGAAGTCTAGGGAGGAGTGCAGCTGAATGACAGGAGTGCAGCTGGATGACAGACAAGTTTGGTGTAATGAACTCCCCGGTAAACCCCATTTTGGGAGAAAAAGGGTTTACATGGGTATACATCATACATACATGATAAATTGACACTAGCTAGATTGGGGTTCTACATGAGAGAATTTTTGGTAACTCTCAAAAGTAGTCTTCAAACAACATTTTGAAAAATGGTTAACATAAATCAAATTTCTGAACTCACTCTCTATACTTATATCCCCATTCTCGTTGGGCCCAAAAGTTAAAATGTTATAACGAAACAAACATTACTAGATTATACAGAAACATGATAACTTATGATGTTTTTGGGTAATAATATATAAAAAATGGGTAAACCATTATGAAAACACACCTATACAAATACATTGTAAATTTTAGCACCGAAAAAAAAAGAATTTTCAGATGAAAAATTGTGATATTTTCCTTATATCTGCTCAAAGTATAGATTGTGGGTACTCTTTAGAATTGCCTCGATGAGGCAGTTTGAACAAGTACTCACAATCTATATTTTAGAGCGGAAATAAGAAAAATAAGGTTTACCCCTGTAAACCCCAGTTTTACTGTATACAAGTGGGGTTCAAGGGGGTCAGAATTAAACAGGCATGCTTTTGTAATGCTGTCTTTTGTTACGAAGTTCATCCGCACACTTTAGCACGAGATACCTGTAGATTGTATAATCTTATGTATTCTTAAATGGCACTTTTTTCAATAAAAACGACTTTGTGCAATCAACCAAGATTTATGACACTACACTGATGCGAAACAGCCAGTAGATCAAAGGATTTCGGCACCCTTTTGTCACTTTACTGTTACACAAGGAAGACAAGTGAAATTTCAATGAGAAGTTTTTTTTTCTTGTGAGATAAAGGTACCGCATAGGTATTTTACTACGGTAAGTACTAAAATGGTTGGCCCTCAAAAAACGGCTGTATGAAAATTGTCTTGTCGGGAGATAAGGGCTGTTGGGTGGGAGACAGGAAGCTGGGGTTCAAAATCGGGATATCCCAATGGAATTGGGAGATATCACATGTATGCTAAAGACCTATGGAGAACACAAAGTGGAAATACATTGTATCTATGCAAACCTTGTAGATCCAGATAAGACGGCACGTAGCAAGCAGTCTCCCCAGAATCTACATGTACACTGTTTGCAATCATGTCAATGAACCAAGCAAAAATCCCTTTCTATAGAATGTATTGAAAGCTAGAAGAGTCCTGTTCCGGCTCCACAAATAATCTAGTTTCAATCAGCCCAGAAGTTTTAGTGGAGAAAAGAAATAAATAGTGAATCTGAGCCATCGAGGACAAAGGTCAGTAAGTTACCTTGGCCTTTGGAAATGATAAACTTCCATTTAGCTGATTGCAAATGTAAATTCTGATACCACAAGCTGCTATAGAATCAGGAAAAGCCACTGTTTAGCCCTTTTTTCCATACAAATGTCTTGTTGACCGTATTTGACCTTACCTCAAAATGGTCAAGATCAGCCAAAAGTGACCACTTGAATAATTTGGTACGGCCTATGTCCCTAATGTTGCATACCAAGTTTCAAGGTCATCGACCGTTTGGTTCCTACGAAGATTTCCAAAGGGCTTTTACCATATATGGGCATCTGACGACCATATTGTTTGTTTGGTTGATTTAGGTTTAACGTCCTCATCAACACTATATAGGTCATTTTGGAAACGTTGCTTCCAATTTTGTGGGACTTTTACCCAACAATGAGATGAAATGACATCTCAAGCCCTGTCGCCCAATGAAACCAATAGGGTTTATAAGCATGGACGGTCTGACTCACAATGCTTTGCCTTGGCAGGCTTATTTTTCACTTCTGTGGTGTATTCCTTGCTTCCAAAGGATAACCCTTTTATAGAACATATTTAACTTCACTACAGCTGGTGTGTGGGAATGTGTGGCGGCGGTAAAATGTCTCCCTGCCCTACATCATAGTGTAGATTATATGTTCTTGTCCTTTGGGATCATTGATTCCATTGTGGAATTTTGAAAATATCTGAGGGTCACTGATGAGGCCTAATTGGCCGAAACTAGCTAGTCTGGCCCAGAAAACATGTACTCTCCATATTTTTCACTTCTATGGTGTATTCCTTGCTTTCAAAGGATAACCCTTTTATAGAACATATTTAGATCCTCTAAGCAGTTTACAATTACTTGTGTGTGACCCACAACCATCATTATGTTCATTGCCTTATCCAAAAGAGACTTTGTATATAAATTCAGAAAAATATATAACCGCAATGACTTCAGCACCCAATTTCGTTAAATCATTCTTTGATATTATAAGATTGGGTACAACATGGATGCTATACGACGGACTGCATGCATGGTAGTTAACCCAATCAAGGTTGGCAACTTTGCTTCCCTCTTTAATTGCATGCCGGTGGGTCAGGCCTCAGATTCTATGACGGTTCCAACGTAAAGGCTTATTGAGAATTAGAGAGATCTAATTCAAGGTAATGTTGGTTGGTGCCTGATGCTCTGTCTCTGGTAGGACCCATCATAGTCTAACTGTTGGTTTTCTTTTGCTCCAGCATTTCAGTGGTTTCTTGCTGTCAAGTCCTCACCGTTGTCTCACCTCTGGGGTTCTTTGATTATTTGTGTTCACGGAGATGTTGCACTGATGAGTTAGGAGGCCTTCATGCGGACTGAACAAATTATTTGTCTAAATCGCGACGTAGTAAGGGCAAGGATTGTGGCCACGTAAAATTGATTTCAGCCCCCCAGTGGAAATCTTTCCACTGACCGTTCCAAGGTGGTTCTTCTGTGGCGATTTATTTATGTTGTTGTTTGTTACTTACTGTGTGTATCACTTGTGTCTTTTTATTTTGGATGGCCATATGGCCATTTTGGGGGAAAGTAACTGTCCTTATGGCCTTCCTTTGTTTAGGTTTCCATTATGGTCTGGTCGCTTAATGTTTGTGTTTCTTTCCCTTTGCTGTCTTTGGTGGGTGGAGTAAGTTAATTGTATCGATTCCTGAACTTTGTTTTACTCCTACTTTCCACATATAATCTAGTTTCAATGAACATAGCAGGTTTCAGTGGAGAAGAAGATAAAGATACTAAATCTTAGCCATTCAGGACAAAGGTCTGACCTTGGCCTTTGGAATTAACTTCCATTCAGCTGATTGCAAATATTAATTCTGATGCCACAAGCTACCATGCAATCAGAAAAATCTACTGTTTTGCCCTTTTTTCCATACAAATGTCTAAAATAGGTCGAGGTCAACTAAAGGTCACCATTTGAACAAAATTAGTAGCGTCCGGGTCCCTTATGCTGCATAACAAGTTTCAAGGTCATCTGCTATTTGGTTCAGGAGAAGATTTTCAAATGGTTTTTACCATATATGGGCATGACAGCCATCTTAGTTAGGTGACTCCAATCCCACGAACATAATGTTCATTGCCTCATCCCATAGGTGCTCCATATATAATCTAGCTTTAATCAGCCTCGCAGTTTTAGTGAATAAGATGCGAAAATACTGAATCAGAGCCATCCATCCAGGACAAAAGTCGTAGAAAAAAAAGAAACAACAAGAAATAAATAAAATTATGGCTTTGTTTATGATGATTTGGCCGAAATATGCAGAGCCAGTGAAACTTGTATAACGTGGCTGATGATCTATTTTGACTTTTGAATATGATAAGTGCCTTATCAGTCAACATCATGGGGGCTGCCGCCCCCACACCACCGCATTCAAGATGCAAGTTTAAACTTACAAAGATAGCAAATTGGGCTCTGTATAATCTTATTCATTCTGCAGTTTCCTTAAAGTTTCAAATCAGTCTCATTTCATCTCATTTGCATATAATGTGGTGCCGTCCAAGTCTGTTGAATACACGTTGAAGATAGGCTACGGCAGATGATGGTGTAAGCTAAAAATAGCCTCAAATCAGTCTGAGAATTTACATTTTTTTAATACTACATTAACTGGCTGCTACTAAAATACAATACACAAAAGCGCATTATCAATATCTGTGCTTTGAAAACGCTTGCACTGGTTAGAAAAAGTGTCAATTCGTCCTTCAAAAACAAAATGGTGGCCGTATATTCCTGAAAGTCATGAATAATTAATGAGGCATCAACAACAAAAGACACGCCTTAACAACAAGCTGCGCCTGCGCGGTCTCGATAGAAGCCAGTGCCCGGTAATGTGCAATCTAGCCATTTTTTACCTGTTCTCATATCAGACCACAATATTTTTTTTAAAAATGCATTGAATTACCTAGAAACCAATAACCAATGAAAAGCCTAAGGAGCCAAATTTGACCTTGGCATAAAATAGGTCAAGGTCAACCTACTGTCATCATATTTGCAAACTTGGTAATACTCAGTCACCCAATACTTTATACCCAGTTTCAAGATTTTTTAAGGTTTTTACCAAATTTGGGCATGGCAGCCATCTTGGTCATGTGACCAGGACCATACTTGCAAACTTTTGTTCTCCCATTGCCAGGGGGGTGCGTATGAAATTAAATTGAAATTGGCCCAGTGGTTTCAGAGAAGACGTCTTTTGAAAATGGTGGACGCCGGATGATGGAGGCCTACCATCCTATAAGCTCCACAGGAGCCTTTGGCTCAGGGGAGCTAAAAATGTAAGTTCATGTTTTCTTTTCACTTCCTGCTTTCATAAGCCTGTCAAGCGTAAAAGAAGATAAGAACGACCTTCAGACAGCTCTTTTTCTTTAATGCCTTGACAGATGTTCCCATTCCTTCACCAAAGTGCCGAGATGAAAAGTAGAAGTGAAGGCAATGTTCATAGTATGGACATTGAATGGAAATATCCAAAACATATCCGAAAACTGCCGATGTCGAAAATACAAACTACCAATAATTCGAAGGAATTTCTACAGTCCCTGGTACTTCGAATTATTGAGGTTTGACTGTATTTACAGATTACAGATTCAGATTCGACCCATACTTATAGACATTTTCATTCTTAGACTTCCATCGTGGAATTTTGAAAATATCTGAGGGTCACTGATGAGGCCTAATTGGCCGAAACTAGCTAGTCTGGCCCAGAAAACATGTACACTCCATATTTTTCACTTCTGTGGTGTATTCCTTGCTTCCAAAGGATAACCCTTTTATAGAACTTATTCAGATTCAACTCATACTTAGTCCTTTTCATACTTACAGTCTTAACTTTTCATATTCAACCCATACTTTCAGCCATTTTCATACTCAGTCTTAACTTTTTAGATTCAACCAATACTTAACAGTCATTTTCATACTCAGTTTTACCTTTTCAGATTCAACCCATACTTACAATCACTTTCATACTTACAGTCTTAACTTTTCATTCTTACTGTCATAACTTTTCAGATTCTACCCATACTTACAGTGATAACGTTGTGAGCCATCTTAGCATTCAACATAATCCCTCCTTTTTTCTGAAAGAGACAGTGGGAGAAAAAGATGCTATAACCTGTAAACCAGAATATATATGTGTGCAAATTTTGGAGATTCTGATGAGATTGACAAGTTCATAATGTACTGAGTTTAGTCACCAATTTCATTAGGATACACATCCATGTGAAACAGAATCTTTCATGAGTATGGATGTGGTAGGTGTTTCCAACCTGAAAGATTATACATAGACTTCCCCTGCCCATCGGGGCTTGAAGAAATAGATGGGCTGCATGATGCTTCCACGCAGAGCTGAAACCGTAGGCACACAAGCACTGGTAAACCGCTTAGAGGATCTAAGCCTGCCCAGGCAAAGCGCTGCAAGTCGGACCGTCCATGCTTATAAACCCTTTTGGTTTCATTGGACGACAGGGCTTGAGATGTCATTTCATCTCAATGTCGGGTAAAAGTCCCAAAAAATTGGAAGCAATGTCTCCAAAATGACCTTTACAGTGTTAATAGGGATGTTAAACCTCAAATCAACCAATCAACATACACTGATCGCCACCAGCACTCCTGAAATAATGCCAGCAGGGTGTGATTTTATTTTGTTTGTACAGTCAAAACTGCCAGTTTACCTGACCACACTTTCTGGACAGACTTATTACATAAGCAATTAGCTAGTATTGTATGGCCACCCTGGCCTAATGTCTTAAACATTAGGTCTCTCACCTCTGTGGATTCAAGCCTAGCTTCGGTCACAGGTGGGGCGCAATGGAAATTCAGGCATTTTTTATCTAGGTACTCCAGTTTTTGCCCACCTCTGTTTAATTATCAGTTGGAAATAAGTGAAATGTTCTTGAAAGGAGCGTAAAACGGTAAATCTGGAGAAGAAGACTTTTTATGGTTTTTACCAAATTTGGGCATGGTGGCCATCTTGGTCATGTGACCTGGACCATCCATATAAATTTTTGTTCACTAAGAGTCCTAAGGCTGCAATGGCCCTGCAATACAAATGACCTTGGGCCAAGGTCACAGAATGACCTTGGCCCTTACCATTGACAAGCATTCATTTTTTACCGATTCTCATATCACAGACCACAATATTTTTGAAAAATGCATTGATTTACCTATTTTCCATTGAAAAGCCTAAGGAGCCAAATTTGGCCTTGGTGTAAAATAGGTTGAGGTCAACCTAGGGTCATCATTTTTGTAAACTTGGTAGTACTCAGTCAACTGCTGATACACACCAAGTTTCAAGACAATCAGCCCAGTGGTTCTGGAGAAGATGTTTTCAGGTTTTTACCATATGGTGGCCATATTGGTCATATGACCTAGACCATCCGAATAAATATTTGTTCTCTAAGTGTCCTAAGGCTGCATATAAAATTTAAATGAAATTGGCCAAGTGCTGTTAGAGAAAATGTATTCTAATATGTCAACAGATCTGCAATACAAGTGACCCATTACGCAAACTCGCCTATACAAATACATTGCCACCTTTATCGCCGAAAAAATGAAAATTTTATGATGAAAAATTGTGATATTTTACTAATTTCTGCTCCAAATATAAATTGTGGGCACTTGTTAGAACCGCTTCATCTAGGCGGTTCTAACAAGTACCCATAATCTATATTTTATAGCAGAAATAAGAAAAATAAGGTATACCCGTGGAAACCCCAGTTTTACTATATAAAAGTGGGGTTCAAGGGGGTCAAAATTATATAGGTGTGTTTTCTTGATGTTTGGCCAAGGTCAATGAATGACCTTGACCTTAAGCATTCACAGGCATTCATTTTTTTACCCATTCTCATATCTCAGACCACAATATTTTTTTGAAAAAAAAAAAAAATGCATTGATTTCCCTATTTCCCAATGAAAAGCCTAAGGAGCCAAATTTGACATGGTGTAAAATAGGTCAAGGTAAACCTAGGGTCATCATTTTTGCAAATGTGGTAGTACTCAGTCATTTGATGATACATTACCAAGTTTCAAGACAATCAGCCCAGTGGTTCTGGAGAAGAAGATTTTTTAAAGTTTTTACCATGTTTGGGCATGGTGGCCATCTTGGTCATCTGACCTGGACCATCCAAATAAATTTTTGTTCACTAAGTGTCCTAAGGCTGCATATGAAATTTAAATGAAATTGGCCCAGTGGTGTTAGAGAAAATGTATTCTAATATGTCAATAGACCTGCAATACAAGGGACCTTGGGCAAAGGTCAATGAATGACCTTGACCCTAAGCATTCATAGGCATTCATTTTTTACCCATTTTCATACCACAGACTACAATATTTTTCGAAAAATGCATTGATTTACCTATTTCCAACTGAAAAGCCTAAGGAGCAAAAATTTGACCTTAGTGTAAAATAGGTCAAGGTCAACCTAGGGTCATCATTTTTGCAAACTTGGTAATACTCAGTGACCCTATGCTACATACCAAGTTTCAAGGCAATTGGCCCAGTGGTTCTGGAGAAGAAGATTTTTTAAGGTTTTAACTATATTTGGTCATGGTGGCCATCTTGGTTATATGACCTGGACTACACTTGCAAACTTTTGTTCCCCCATTGCCAGGGGGCTGCATATGAAATTAAATTGAAATCGGCTCAGTGGCTTCAGAGAAGAAGTCTTTTCAAAATGGTTGATGGACGGACGAATCCATGTATGAAATTTCAAAAACCTATCATGCACTGTTCAAAAGAGCTGTAAAGATTCAGGGCAATAGCTCAAATCATTTTTTAGATATCTTGCTTTAAGTTACAAGTTTAAAATGTCCAAATTTTCGATGGGCCATAACTAAAGAAAAAAAATTAGGATTTTTTTTTCAAAAATTGATCAGTTTATCGTCTCATTGTCAATCTGTACAGTTTCAGAGCAATACTTATAATGGCTTTTGAGATATCTTGCTTACAAGCGTAAAATGCCCGAAGTTTCTAAGGGCCATAACTCAAGTAAAAAAATTCAGATTTTTTCAAAAGTTAATCAGTTCATCTTCTCATCATCCCCAAACAGTATATAATGTCTCAGTGCAATAGCTCTAATCGTTTTTGAGATATCTTGCTTACAAGATTTCATAGCATTTTTTTGCAAAGGGGCCTAACTCCAGAAAGGAGCATAATTCTGATGAGAAAAAAAACAACAAAAAAAACATGCATCAATTATAATTTCATAAGGAATCCATTTATGAAATTTCAGCAAGATGTGTTTGCGAAACACTGATGCCCCCAGACAGCGCATGGTAAATATGAAAGCAGTATTGCTAAGCAATCGAAAGGTATGGCCACTGTTCATGTCTTAAAAAAGTCGGTCAAGGTCACAAGGTAAAAAAATATGGGATCGTTGGAAAGGTCTTGTGACATAGAATGCACATGTTATAATAGAAAGCTCTATCACTTACCAATCTAAAGTTATGGCGAATGTTAAAGTTTTTAAAAAGTAGGTCAAACATCAAGGTCAAGGTCACGAGATCAAAAATTATGGTACCACTGGAAAGGTCTTGTGATAAGGTATACATATGTGAAATATGAAAGCTCTATATATTACAATTCAAAAGTTATGCCCAATGTTAAGGTTTTTGTAGACAGACAAACAGACAGACAGACCAAAATCTATATGACATCCGAATCTCAATCCCCCCCCCCTCCCATCTTGATTCCGGGGGCTTAAAAACCAAGCATGCATGGTTCAAAAATTATGCTATGCAGTAAAAAGTGGGACGGATGGAAGAGGACACACGAACATGGCAAAAGCAATATGCCACCAAAACTTCTTCGAAGTTGGGGGCATAAAAGATGTGTGAATTCGGGTTTAACGTCGCTTTCAACAATTTTTCAGTCATATCACGACGGTGTCTGGTTGTGACAGGGAGCTCAATGCTCACTTTTATAGTGCTGCCTCACTGAAGTATCATGTCCAAGACACATTACATGATACCACACCCAGTCACATTATCCTGACACTGTGTCGACCAGTCCTAGCTCTACCCCGTAAATCTGAGTGCCAAGCGAGGAGCAGCTAATGCTACTGTTGATGCTGGTTGAAGCACAATAAGCCAACCTGTAGTGCACCTAGGGAGCTAATGCCACTGTTGATGCTGGTTGAAGTACAATAAGACCTGTATTGCACTCAGGGAAGGTAATGCCACCGCTGATGCTGGTGATAGCACAATAGGACAAGCTGTATTGCACCTAGGAAGCTAATGCCACTGATAATGCTGGTGGAAGCACAAAATGACAAACTGTATTGCACTTAGGAAGCTAATGCCACTGTTGATGCTGGTGGGAGCACAATATATCAAACTGTATTGCACTCAGAAGGATAATGTCACAGATGAGGCTGGTGGAAGCGTAATAAGTCAACCTGAATTGCACTCAGGAAGCTAATGCCACTTTTGCCACTGTTGATGCTGGTGGATAAAATAATAAGTCAACCTGTATTGCACTCAGAAAGCTAATGTCACAGATGAGGCTGGTGGGATCATAAGTCGTCAACCTGTATTGTACTCAGGAAGCTAATGTCACAGATGAGGCTGGTGGAAGCGTAATAAGTCAACCTGAATTGCACTCAGGAAGCTAATGCCACTTTTGCCACTGTTGATGCTGGTGGATAAAATAATAAGTCAACCTGAATTGCACTCAGGAAGCTAATGCCATCGTTGATGCTGGTGAAAGCACAATAAGTCAAACTGTATTGCACTCAGAAAGCTCTTGCCACTGCTGATGCCAGTGAAAGCACAATAAGTCAAACTATTTTGCACTCAGGAAACTAATGCCACTTTTGCCACTGCTGATGCTGGTGGAAGCACAATATGTCAAACTGTATTGCATGCAGGAAGCTAATGCCATTGTTGATGCTGGTGAAAGAACAATAAGTCAACCTGTATTGTAGTAGGGAAGCTAAAGCCACTGTTGATGCTGGTGGAACCACAATAATTCAACCTTTATTGCACTCAGGAAGCTTAAACTTTTTAGGATGGTGACACTCCAATTTGGCATGGCCCAAGATGGACATTCTGGAGAATTGTCAAGAACTGGAAAGTGGAAAACTTAGTCTTTTGAGGATTTTAAGTTTGAAGACTGAGTATTCTGGCAAGTACTGATGGATGACACTTACAAGGAGAATACTGCTTGTTGGGCAAATTTACAGCGGGAATGAATCCCCAAGAAATTTAGGGACAGTAAAATTCTTTGATCCTCAGGATGTTAAAAATAGAAGTGAAGGCAATGATCAGGAATTGATACAATTAACCCACAGCTCCCATCAGAGACACCAAAAGGAAAGAAGCACGAATATGAAACAACTAGACCCTTATGGGAACATCAATAGCGGAAAGCCAAAAGGACAGTTACTTTCCCACTAAATGGCCAATTGGCTGTCCAAAACAAAATAATATAAGTAATATACACACTCAAAGACAAACCATAACAAAAATAAACCGAGACAGAAGAACCGCCTTGGAACGGTCAGTGAAACAAATTCCACTGGGGGGTTAAATCAATTTTACGTGGCCACGATCCTCGCCCTTATTTCTGTTGCCATTTAGACAAATAATTTGATCAGTTCACATGAAGGCTTCCTAACTCATCAGTGCAACATCTCCGTAAACACAAAAATCAAACCAACACAGGGATGCAACAATGGTGAGGACTCGACAGCAAGAAACCACTGAAATGCTGGAGCAAAAGAAAGCCAATAGTAATACTCTGATGGGCCTGACCAGAGACCGAGAAAAAGACTACCAGTAGTTCTACTTATCATGGGTCATTTAGATAAGAAATCCACCGACCTATACAGTATTGACGGGGACCTTAAACCTCAAATCAAACAAACAAACAAAAGAAATCCACTGAAGGTTGCTTGAATTCAGTATTCAAAGTTCTTGTACTATGGGTTAGGAAATCCTGTGACTTACATCTGCTATCATTTTCTGTATAAATGGAACCATTCCTGCCATCTTACTGAAAATCTCCACTAGATCACCATCAACATGCTGTATTGTAAAAGCGTCATCATACTGTTTCTCCTCAATCACTCCAATCTATAAATAAAACAAAGCTACTTAAATTTATAGTTCTAAGAATGAAAACTGTTATGTCTTCTTTCTTTACTCTAAAAAAAGTTTTCTTTATTTACTCTCCAAAAAAAAAAAAGATTGTGTATGCTTCCTACTAGAACCAACAATCCGTTTCTGAAAAGAATTGAGAAAATAATGCATACACCAGCACTCATAATTTTCTCAATAAACACAGTTTAATGCTGTGTTCAGTAAAAGAGAAGTGAAGTCAATGATCAGGAAATGATACAATTAATCCACAGCTCCCATCGGAGACACCAAAGGGAAAGAAACACAAACATGAAACAACAGACCCTAATGGAAACATCAATAGCGGAAAGCCCGAAGGACAGTTACTTTCCCACAAAACTTTCAAATGGCTATCCAGAACAAAACTAGAGCTGTCAGTGAAACTGACTAGGGCCCCGGCAGTGCCATCAGAGAAGTTGGATTTTTTTAAAGGGCCATAACTCTTAGAGTATTGTAGCTAGAGTTACATAACTTGCCATAAAATTGTGTAATGATAATGTGACCTTATAAGTTGATGCATTTGAGGGTTGGGTTTGTAAGTTATGAATAACAAACGAAAGGGTATTACTATATGGCAACTGTCAATAACTTCAGCTTCATTTTCATTTGGATATCTATATTAGTTTTGAAATTAAGATGAAAACAAAAAACTAAAAAAGCTGATTTTTTTTTTGTTTTTCAAAAGCAATAACTCTCAAGAGTATTATAGTTCGAGTTAAGTAACTTGCCATGAAATTGTTTAATGTTGTTGTGATCTTACATCAGAGTTGTGTTTTTTTTTTAAAGGGCCATAACACTTAGAGTATTGTAGCTAGAGTTACATAACTTGCCATGTAAATGTGTAATGATATTGTGACTTTATATCTAAAGTTTAAAGTTGATCCATATGACGGTTTGTAAGTTATGAATAAAAATAAATATTTTGAAAAAAATAGGTCAAAGGTCAAGTTCAAGGTTACAAGATCAAAAATTATGGTACCACTGGAAAGGTCTTGTGATAAGGTATACACATGTGAAGTATGAAAGCTGTACCACTTACCATTCAAAAGTTATGCCCAATGTTAAAGTTTTTGCAGACGGACAAACGGACAAACGGACAAACAGACAAACGGACAAACAGACGGACAGACCAAAAACTATATGCCCCCCAGAATCTTAGATTCCGGGGGCATAAATAGCCATCGGAAGAGATGGCAAATCCCCCGACCAAAAGCCAATATGGCCTTCAGAAGATTGTTCGCCAACAGAAAGTGCACCAGAATTAAACCAGCAATATATCACAAAAGTATTGCAGTTACAGCCATCACAAGATTATACTGTCAGGAGAGATAACACCAGGGCACTCAGAATTGTGGTTCCTACGCATGACATGCCTGCTTAAGCTCATGTATTTCTGTACAAAGTACCATCAATATGTCTCAAAGGGTATTGGAGATATGGGGATCACAAGCTGGTCATACTGTTATATTGGAAGGGTAGATAACTCAAATACCACAGCACATACAGTTGTGGTTTTTGCAGATGACACCACTTCTGGGTGATCACAAGCTGGTCATACTGTTATACTGGAAGGGTAGATAACTCAAATACCACAGCATCAACAGTTGTGGTTCTTGCACATGACAGTCCTTCTGTACCTTGTATACAATTGCGCTAAGTTCCTTCAACATATCTCAAAGGGTGTTGGAGTTATGGCCATCACAAGTTATATTGTCAGGGGAGATAACTAAAAACCAGAGCACCCCGAGTTGTAATTCTTGAGCATGACACATCTGCTTAACCTCATGTACATCTGCACCAAGTACCACCAATATGTCTCAAAGGGTATTGGAGGTACGGTGATCACAAGGTGGTCATACTATTATATTGGAAGGGGAGATCACTCAAATATCATAGCACCCAGAGTTGTGGTCTTTAGGCATGAAGCACTGTCTCAACCCTGTATACAATTGTGCCAAGTACCATCAATATATCTCAAAGGGTATTGGAGTTATGGCCATCACATGGCTATATTGTCAGGGGAGATAATTAAACCAGAAATTCAACTTCGGTGAAGTTGATGTCGCACCTGCTCCCCACCTGCCCCACACAAAAAATATAAGTTTATTTAAGGCAGAAGAAATGAATATAGGGCTTTGAGAAGAATCCATAGCCTATATATGTGAGGTAAAAACAGACTAAGTTCACAATGTGGAAAAAGTGATAAAAATTGATCCCAAGATAAAGTCAAAACCACATGCACATCCTCATACCATAGCAAAAACACACACAAAGTTTTAAAATGATCAATATAAAACTGTAAGAGAAGTTGCGATGACAAGAGGTACCTATTGTATATCAACTGAAGCTTAAAATTGGCTAAGTTCACAATGTGCAAAAAGTGAAAAAAAAAAATTCTGAGAATTATGTCGAAACCACATGCACAACCTCATACCATGGCGAAAACACATGCAAAGTTTCAAACTGATCGGTATAAAACTGTAAGAGGAGTTGCGATGACAAGAGGTACCTATCATATATCAATTGAAGGTTAAAAATGACTAAGTTCACAATGTGGAAAAAGTGACAAAAAATAATCCGACGATCAAGTCCAAACCACATGCGCATCCTCATACCATGGCAAAAGAACACGCACAGTTTCAAAATTATCGGTATAAAACTGCAAGAGGAGTTGCGATGACAAGAGGTACCTATCATATATCAATTGAAGGTTAAAAATGACTAAGTTCACAATGTGATAAAAGTGACAAAAATTTATCCGAAGATAAAGTCCAAACCACATGCGCATCCTCATACCATGGCAGAATCACACACAAAGTTTCAAAATAATCGGTATAAAACTGTAGGAGGAGTTGCGATGACAAGAGGTACCTATCGTATATCAAAAGAAGCTTAAAAATGGCTAAGTTCAAAATGTGCAAAAAGTGGAAAAATATATTCTGAAAATTATGTCGAAACCACATGCACATCCTCATACCATGGCAAAAGCACATGCAAAGTTTCAAAATGATCGGTATAAAACTGCATGAGGAGTTGCGATGACAAGAGGTACCTATCATATATCAATTGAAGGTTAAAAATGACTAAGTTCACAATGTGGAAAAAGTGACAAAAAATGATCCGACGATAAAGTCCAAACCACATGCGCATCCTCATACCATGGCAAAAACACACGCAAAGTTTGAAAATAATCGGTATGAAACTGTAAGAGGAGTTGCGATGACAAGAGGTACGTATCGCATACCTAAAAATGACTAAGTTCACAATATGGAAAAAGTGACAAAAATTGATTTGAAGATTAAGTCCAAACCACATGCGCATCCTCATACCATGGCGAAAGCACATGCAAAGTTTCCAAATGATCGGTCTAAAAGTGTAGGAGGAGTTGCGATGACAAGACATCCAGTGTAAAATGTTGACGGACGGACGGACGGACGGACGGACGGACGGACGGACGGACGGACGAACGAACGGACGGACGGACGGACGGACGGAAACTTGCACGCCTATGTCTTCCTGCTAAAGCAGGTGCGACAAAAACCAGGGCACCAAGAGTTGTGGTTCTTGCACTTGACACACCTGCTTAACCTCATGTACAACTATACCAAGTACCATCAATATATCTAAAAGAGTATTGGAAACGTGGCCATCACAAGGTAGTGATTCTATATAATTGGAAGGGAGATAACTCAAAAACCATGGCACCCAGAGTTGTGGTTCTTGTGCATGACACACCGTCTCAGCCTTGTGAAAAACTGTGCAAGATATCATCACTATATCTTAAAGGGTATTGGAGTTATGGCCGTCACAAGGTAGTCACTCTATTTTATTGGAAGGGGAGATAACTAAAAAACCATGGCAACCAGAGTGGTGGTTCTTGTGCATGACACGCTGTCTCAGCCTTGTGAACAACTGTGTCAGGTACCATCAATATATCTCAAAGGGTATAGGAGTTATGGCCATCACAAAGTAGTCATTCTATTTTATTAAAAGGGGAGATAACTCAAAAAGTATGGCATCCAGGGTTCTGGTTCTTGCGCATGACACACCGTCTCAGCCTTGTGAACAGTTGTGCCAAGAACCATCAACAAATCTCAAAGGGTATAGGACGTTGGGACAGATGGACGGACGTTCTCACGAACGGATACTTAAGTGGCTAGGCGTCGGCATATTGACTACTTAAGCGGCAAATTCTCTTAAGGGGCAAGCCACCTAAGAGCGAATGTTTGCCACTTAAGTACCAAAATTACGGAATAAACCCCATTTGGACTCACGAATATATACTTAAGTGTCAAACTGTCCAAATGTTTTGCCCCCTAAATGTCGTTTCGTTGGTGCGGATGGACAGACGGATGGACAAACGCCAGGCTGATCGCTATATCCCCTAACCTATTCGGTCAGGGGATAAAAACGAAAGGTTATCACTATATGGCAACTGTCAATAACTTCAGCTTCATTTTCATTTGGATATCTATATTGGATTTGAAATTAAGATGAAAACAAAGACAAAAAAGCTGTCTTTTTGTTTTTCAAAAGGCAATAACTCTCAGAGTATTATAGCTCAAGTTAAGTAACTTGCCATGAAATTATTTAGTGTTGTTGTGATCTAACGTTTAAAGGTTGAAAATGATGGGTTTGCAGGTTTGTAAATTATAAAGAAAAACAGGAAAGATGTTGATGGACAGACGGTCAGATGGACAGAAAGATGGACAGATGGATGTATGGACAGATGGACAGACAGGGCATTTCTATAGGGCAACTGTCAATAACTACAGGAAGTTTCGTTTGAATATCTATAGCCGTTTTAAAATTAAGATAAAAAAAGACGAAGAAAGCTGAATTCTTAAGTTTTTCAAAGGGCCATAACTCTGAGAGTATTAAACCTACAGTTACGTAACTTGCCATACAATTGTGTAATGATAATGAGACTATATATTTAAAGTTTGAAGTTGATAGGCTTGACGGTTTGTAAGTTATTAAGAAAAAACATGAAAAAAATGTGGGCATTTTTAAGTTTTTCAAAGGGCCCTAACTCAAAGAGTATTGTAGCTAGAGTTACGAGACTTGCCATGAAATTGTGTAATGATATTGTGACCTTATATTTAAAGTTTGAAGTTGATACATCTGACGGTTTGTTAGTTATTAAGAAAAATCATAAAAAAATGTGGACGGACAGATGGACGGACAGACGGATGGGCAGGGTGATTACTATAGGGCAACCTCAAATAAATTTGCGGGGCCCTAATAATATAAGCTATACACACACTCAAAGACAAACCATAACAAACATAAACCACCACAGAAGAACCGCCTTTGAATGGTCAATGGAACAAATTCTACTGGTGGGCTTAAATCGATTTTACCTGTCCAAAATACTTGCCCTTACTTCCGTCGCGATTTAGAAAAATAATCTGTTCAGTACGCATAAAGGCCTCCTAACCCATCAGTGCAACATCTCCCTGAACACAAAATGAAACAACCACAGAGATGAAACAACATTTAGGACTCAACAGCAAGAAACCACTGAAACGCCGGAGCAAACTAGAGCCAGTGTTTATGAAACACAATCCCCCAACTGCTTGACCCTAACACTGCTTGTCCCTTAGACAGTAATTGATATCTTTTTTTTATTTTGCTGCAATGCTGAAATTTTAGAAGGAACATGACACAATAAAAACTGAAGTTTATCAGGTCATTTATTTATCAGCCCATACCACTGTTTTTAAGTTACAGGACAATAGCTCATACAGTTTTAGAGATGCAGTCAAACCTGTCTTAGTGTCCACCTCTATTCAGTGAGCAACATGTCTTAAGCAAGCATGCATTAAGTTCCCCAAAAATGCAAATGCATTAAAATTCACCTAACCAGTTCATCTACTCATCATCCTGAACCAGCCTGTAAAGTTTCAGGGCTATAGCTCAAACAGTTTTTTTTTGCGATATCTTGCTTACAAGCTTAAAATGCGCAAAAATTCAAAGGGGCATAACTCAAGAAAAAAAATGGATTTTTTGTCAAAAGTTAATCAGTTCATCTTCTCATCATCCCCAACCATTCTGAAAAGTTTCAGGGCAATAGCTCAAATTGTTTTTGAGTTATCTTGCTTACAAGCTTAAAACACAAAAATTTCAAAGGTCCATAACTGAAGAAAAAAATTTCGGATTTTTTTTCAAAAGTTAATCAGTTCATCTACTCATCATCCTGAACCAGCCTGTAAAGCTTCAGGGTTATAGCTCAAACAATTTTGAGATATCTTGCTTACAAGCTTAAAACACGCAAAATTTCAAGAAAACAAAAATTGGATTTTTGTCAAAAGTTAATCAGTTCATCTTCTCATCATCCCCAACCATTCTGTCAAGTTTCAGGGCAATAGCTCAAACAGTTTTTTAGTTATCTTGCTTACAAGCTTAAAATGCAAAAAATTTTAAAGGGCCATAACTCAAGAAAAAATTTCGGATTTTTTTTTTCAGAAGTTAATCAGTTCATCTACTCATCATCTTGAACCAGCCTCTAAAGTTTCAAAAATTAGATTTTTGTCAAAAGTTAATCAGTTCATCTTCTCATCATCCCCATCCATTCTGTAAAGTTTCAGGGCAATAGCTCAAACATTTTTTTAGTTATCTTGCTTACAAGCTTTAAACGCAAAAAAATTCAAAGGGGCATAACTCAAGCAAAAAATTTCGGATTTTTTCCCAAAGTTAATCAGTTCATCTACTCATCATCCCAAACCAGTCTGTAAAGTTTCAGGGAAAAGGCTCAAACAGTATTTGAGATATCTTGCTTACAAGATTTCAAAGTATTTTTTTGCAAAGGGGCATAACTCAAGAAAGGGGCATAATCCTGACAAGAAAAAAAATAAGGTCAATTATTTTTTCATAAGGAATCCATATATGAAATTTCAAAAACCTAGCACCCATGGTTCTTAAGTTATGCTATGCAGTTAAAAAGCGTGACGGAGGGAAGGACGGACGGACGAACAGGACAAAACCAATATGCCCCCACAACTTCTTCATAAAGAACAACAACAGTTAGACTCCAATGGTCCTGACCAGAGACAGAGCATCACCAATTTACAATCTCAAAATCAAAATCATCGAGTTTATCATAAATTTTGCAAGAAACAAGCCCATCTACAATAGATAGAAGTAGATACAAAAACGGGGCCTCGGTATCAGAAGAATTTGCTTTATTTTATATGATTCTGTTGGGGGTAAATTTGATGATAGTAAGTCTAGATACTTTCATCTGGACCAGGGGGCATCCTAGGCCCAGAAAGTAGGGAGAAGTGCCTTCTTTCTCTAGCTCTGATAGAGTGAAGTGAGCGACAATAGGGAGAAATGTGTTTGCTTGTCCAGATCTTTAATATTTCAGCAGTATGATAAAGTTATACGATAAGAAACAGCCGATTGTTATATTTTGTTTATTGAATGTGACTCTTTTCCTTTTGCATCAGACTTTTCCAGTGCCGGGTTTGGGAAACCTATGAGGTATGGTATTTTCTGCAACATTACCACTTATTTAAGTTTGAAAATGACTTCAGTGAAAAACCAGAAATTCAACTTCGGTGAAGTTGATGTCGCACCTGCTCCCCACCTGCCCCACACAAAAAATATAAGTTTATTTAAGGCAGAAGAAATGAATATAGGGCTTTGAGAAGAATCCATAGCCTATATATGTGAGGTAAAAACAGACTAAGTTCACAATGTGGAAAAAGTGATAAAAATTGATCCCAAGATAAAGTCAAAACCACATGCACATCCTCATACCATAGCAAAAACACACACAAAGTTTTAAAATGATCAATATAAAACTGTAAGAGAAGTTGCGATGACAAGAGGTACCTATTGTATATCAACTGAAGCTTAAAATTGGCTAAGTTCACAATGTGCAAAAAGTGAAAAAAAAAATTCTGAGAATTATGTTGAAACCACATGCACAACCTCATACCATGGCGAAAGCACACGCAAAGTTTCAAACTGATCGGTATAAAACTGCAAGAGGAGTTGCGATGACAAGAGGTACCTATCATATATCAATTGAAGGTTAAAAATGACTAAGTTCACAATGTGGAAAAAGTGACAAAAAATGATCCGACGATAAAGTCCAAACCACATGCGCATCCTCATACCATGGCAAAAGAACACGCAAAGTTTCAAAATTATCGGTATAAAACTGCAAGAGGAGTTGCGATGACAAGAGGTACCTATCATATATCAATTGAAGGTTAAAAATGACTAAGTTCACAATGTGGAAAAAGTGACAAAAAATGATCCGACGATAAAGTCCAAACCACATGCGCATCCTCATACCATGGCAAAAACACACGCAAAGTTTGAAAATAATCGATATGAAACTGTAAGAGGAGTTGCGATGACAAGAGGTACGTATCGCATACCTAAAAATGACTAAGTTCACAATATGGAAAAAGTGACAAAAATTGATTTGAAGATTAAGTCCAAACCACATGCGCATCCTCATACCATGGCGAAAGCACATGCAAAGTT
The DNA here is from genome assembly GCA_963580285.1 of Lucinisca nassula. Taxonomy (NCBI): domain Eukaryota; kingdom Metazoa; phylum Mollusca; class Bivalvia; order Lucinida; family Lucinidae; genus Lucinisca; species Lucinisca nassula. The sequence goes on along the minus strand of OY757024.1, from coordinate 58,212,094 downwards.
TCCAAATGATCGGTCTAAAAGTGTAGGAGGAGTTGCGATGACAAGACATCCAGTGTAAAATGTTGACGGACGGACGGACGGACGGACGGACGGACGGACGAACGAACGGACGGACGGACGGACGGACGGAAACTTGCACGCCTATGTCTTCCTGCTAAAGCAGGTGCGACAAAAAGGGTTTTTGGTTTCATTGGGTGGCAGGTCTTGAGATGTCATTTAATCTCAATGTCTGTAAAAGACCCACAAGATTGGAAGCAGCATTTCCAAAATGGTCTAAATAGTGTAGATGGGGAAGTTAAACCTCAATTTAAACAAACAAAATCAGAGAATATAAACATACCACTATATAACGTATACTATCACATCCCATTATTGTTCCCAGTTCTTAAGTATTACACTCAACGCTCAGCATCTCATGTGAAACTTTAATCTCAAAACATCCGCTCAGCATGATATAATGCGACAGAATGATAAAGTTACTGAAGTAATTATTGTGTATATATTTATATAGATTTGAACAATGAATTTTGTTGAAATGTTCAAGTAAACATAATTATACCAAATGATATATTCTTAACTTTCAATATTCCACTGACATTTCAAAATACTAACATATAAACAATAGTCACAAAAGCTTAGAAGCAAACTAAAATCTATAATGGGAAACAAGAAATGTTGAAACAAACTCAAATGTAAAATATATAAAAAAGAAAATATGATAAATAAATTTCTCTTAAAGCACAGACACAACATATGAACAACATACAAGAACACTATGCCACTAATTCAGTATCACAAAACTACACAGATATTCAAGGCAAAAAAAAGCACTTTATAACAACCCTGACTTTCCAAATGGGGAATTTATGGAGAAATGTTTTCGCCTCCCCAATGGGTCCATCTTCAGGGGAGGCTACTCCTTTAGAATGTTTATGTCTCTCAAATGGCTCCATCTTCAGGGGAGGCAACAGTTTCAGAAATATTTTTGTCTCCCCAATGCATCCATCTTCAGGAGAGGCAACTCTTATAGAAAGGTTTTGTCTCCCCAATGGATCAATCTACAGAAAGAAGCTTCTCTTTTAAAAATGATTTTGTCTCCCCAATGGATCCATCTTCTGGAATGGCAACTCTTTTAGAAATGTTTTGACCCCCACAATGCATCCATCTTCAGGAGAGGAAACTCTTTCAGAAATGTTTTGTCTGCCCAACGGGTCTATATTCAGGGGAGACAACTCTTTTAGAAGTGTCTTTGTCTCACCAATGGGTTCAGCTTCAGGGGAGACTATCATATAAAGATTTTGTCTCCCCAGATGGAGCCATCACCAGGGGAGGCTACTCTCATAGAGATGTTTTGTCTCCCCACAATGAGTCAATCTTCAGGGGAGGATACTCTCATAGAAATGTTTTGTCTCCCCCAATGGGTCAATCTCTGGGTAGGTTACTCCTATAGAAAAATTTTGCCTCCCCAATGGGACCATCTTCAGGGGTGTCTACTCCTATAGATTTTTTCTGTCTTCTGAATTGATCCATCTTCAGGAGAGGCAACTCTTTTAGAAATGTTTTGTCTCCCTAAAGGATCTATCTTCAGGAGAGGCAACTCTTTTAGAAATGTTTTGTCTCCCTAAAGGATCTATCTTCAGGAGAGGCAACTCTTTTAGAAATGTTTTGTCTCCCTAAAGGATCTATCTTCAGGAGAGGCAACTCTTTTAGAAATGTTTTGTCTCCCTAAAGGATCTATCTTCAGGGGAGGCTGCTCTTTCAGAAATGCAGCCATCTCCAGGCGAGGCAACTCTTTTAGAATTGTCTTGCCCAATGGATCTATCTTCAAGGGAGGCTACTCTTATAGAAATGTTTGTCTCCCCAATGGTAAAAGATCTTCAGAGGAAGCTACTCTTATAGAAATGTTTTATTCCCAGATGGATCCATCTTCAGGGGAGGCTACTCTTACAGAAATGTTTTTGTCTCCCCTAAAGGGTCCATCTACAGAAGAGGCTACTCCTAGAGAAATGTTTTGGCTCCCCAGTGGATCCATCTTCAGGGGAGGCAACAGTTTCAGAAATATTTTTGTCTCCCAAATGCATCCATCTCCAGGAGAGGCAACACTTTTAGAATTGTTTTGACTCCCCAATGGATCCATCTTCATGGGAGGCTAATCTTTTAAAAATGATTTTGTCTCCCCAGTCCCCAATGGATCCATCTTCAGGAGAGAAAATTCATTTAGAAATGTTTTGTCTCCACAATGCATCCATATTCAAGGGAGGCAGCTCTTTTAGAAATGTACACTTATAGAAACATTTTCTCTTCCCAGTGGGCCCATTTTCAGGGGAGGCTACTCTTATAGTAATGTTTCTGTCTCCCCAATGGATCCATCTTCAGGGAAAGCAACTCTGTAAGGAATGCTTCTGTCTCCCCAATGGATCTATCTTCAGGAAAGGCTACTCTTTTAAAAATGTTTTTGTCACAGTTTCAGAAATATTTTGTCTCAGGGGAGGCTACTCATATAGAAATGTTTTGTCTCCCCCAAGGGGTCCATATTCAGGGGAGGCTACTCCCATAGAAATGTTTTCGTCTCCCAGAGGGATCCATCTTCAGGGGTGGTATCAGTATCAGAAATATGTCTCCCCAATGCATCCACTTTCAGGAGAGGCAACTATTTTAGAAATGTTTTGTCTCCCCAATGCATCCATCTTCAGAAGGGGCAACTCTCTTAGAAATGTCTGCCCTAATGGATCTATCTTCAGGGGAGGCTACTCTTTTAGAAATGCTTTTGTCTCACCAATGCATCCAGCTTCAGGAGAGGCTTTTTATAGAAATGTTTTTGTTGTCTCCCCAATGGGTCAATCTTCAGGGGAAGCTACTCTTATGGAAGATGGATCCATCTTTGGGTGGGGGTTGGGGGGCCTATAGAAATGGTTTTGTCTCCCCCAATGGATCCATCTCCAGGGGTATGGCAACAGTTTCAGAAATACTTTTTTCTCCCCAATGTATCCATCTCTAGGAGAGGCAACTCTTTTAGAAATGTCTTGTCTCCCTAAAGGATCAATCTTCATGGGAGGCTGCTCTTTTAGAATTCTCTCCCCTAATGGCTCTATCTTTGGGGGAGGATACTTTTAGAAATGATTTTGAGTCCCCAATGGGTCCATACTCAGGGGAAGCGACTCTTATAGAAATGTTTTATCCCTTGATGAATCCATCTTCAGGGGGGGCTACTCCTACAGAAATGTTTTGTCTCCCCCAATGGGTCCATCTTCATGGGAGGCTACTCCTATAGAAATGTTTTTGTCCCCCCCCCCCCCCAATGGGTCCATCTTCATGGGAGGCTACTCCTATAGAAATGTCTTTGTCTCCCAAATGGATCCATCTTCTTGGGAGGCTACTCTTATTGAAATAATGTTTTTTTTCCCAAATGGATCCATCTTCGGGAGGCAACAGTGTCCCCCCCCCCCACAACACACACACAATGGATCCATCTTCAGTGAAGACTACACTTTTAGAAATGTTTGCCTTCTCTAATGCTTCCATCTTCAGGGGAGGCTACTTTTATAGAATGTTTCTGTCTCCCAAATAGATTCATTTTCATGGGAGGCATCAGTTTCAGAAGTATTACTGTCTCCCCCTAATGGGTCCTCCTTCAGGGAGGCAACTCTTTCAGTAAATGTTTTTCTCCTAAAATGATCTAATGTCTTTCAGAAATGTTTTGCCTTTTGTGTCAATAGGTATCAACTATTCTAAAAGGAACAATTTTGTTCCTCAAAGTTCAGCAGGACTGTGTGTACCCTCTCTGGTAGAAATCCAAGTCTGAATACAGACTCATATCCCAAATTCTTACTCTCTCTTTCTTGCTTGCTTTCCATATCCCATGCTCTCGTTTTTTTTTTGATAACCTAACTGAAAGTTTTGCCACATTGAGGATTTATAGTAGCCTAATGGAATTACATGGTACTTTTTCATATTTTTCCAACAAACATTAACAACTTACTTTAAACTTCCACAGAAACATCTGTATGGCATGAAAAGAAGCTTTTAAAGTATTTTTATAGCCAGAAACTGACACATTTTTTTCGTAACATTTGTAAACTTGCTTCTTTCTCAATGGCAAATATATGCACTGCTCAAAACAATTAAAGGAACAAACTTTCAAGCATGTATAACATCACCCCTTGGCAATTTTCAAACTCAAGGAAAGGCATTAATATGATTATTTTAAAGTGACATCTCTTCACAATGTTCATGCAAACATCAAGAAGCAAGGTTCTCGTGCAAAGCAAGAATGTGAGCTACAGCATGGATACCCCAATAAAACGGCTGAAATTCAGTATTGGGCGATCTGTTCAAAATTTGAGTTTGGGTCAGAAACATGTCAATCCTTCGGTTAAGCGTTCTTTTGGGCTTCATGGTGACTTCATGTGGTGTTAAACGGTTCTTGGAAGAAGTTGAGGTCGCTCAAGCTGTTACTTTGCTTGAAAGTGGGTACACCATTAGGAACATTGCTGAATCGATTTCCAGAATGCAATTGGTCAAAGGATACCCAATCAAACAATACATAACAGATTACATGAAGGTGATCTGAGGGTCAGACGTCAGGCAAGAGGGCCTATTCTCACCAGGCAACATCATGCACAGTGACATGAGTTTGCCCAAGAACATCAGAACAGGCGATTGCAAGAATGGCATACAGTTCTGTTCACAGATGACAGCAGATTTCATCTGAGTGCATGTGATCAATGTGTTCCGAGTCTGGAGACGACCCGGAGAACGATAGGAGGACTGCAACATTGTGGAAACAGACAGATATGGAGGGGGGTCAGTGATGGTATGGGATGGAATTTCTTATGAAGGCCGAACGGACTTGTATGTAATAAACGGAGGTACATTGACTACAATACGGTATCAAGATAAATTCTAGATCCTATTGTGAGGCCTTTCTCTGGGGCAATCGGTGACAATTTCATTCTGATGCAGGATAATGCGCGCCCTCATACTGCTAGAGTGTGCCTGGATTACCTTAATTGTGAGACTATTGAAGTAATGGACCAGCCGGCACTTTCGCATGACTTAAACCCAATAGAACATGTGTGGGACATTCTTTACAGATGTATTTTGCAGGGCGATCATCCACCAAAGACTATTCAAGAACTCACAAAACATCCTTAGACATGAGTGGGAAACACTAGCTTTACAAACTGTTCAAAATTTAGTTCGTCGCAAGCCTTGGCAATGCCAGGAGTGTTGTGCTGCTCGAGGTGGTCATACACATTACTGACAGGAAAAAGTGATTTGCGCATGTCTATATGACATTTGAAATAATCTGACATAAAGATGGCGATTTCTCCAACATTTATGCAAATTCTTCCTTAACAAGTTACAGGCCGTGATTTGTGAACCGGTTGCCAATGTTTGCCATTAACATGTGGCAGATAACGTTATTCACCTTTTTGAAGCTGTGTTTCATCATCATTATGAGGAAATATGTGTTTGCTCCTTTAATTGTTTTGAGCAGTGTATATGTATCTTCTCAGAAAATCACTGCAGAATAGCAAGGTGATATCTGAATACATTTCTTCACTTAAAATGATGAAATATGACACAGATTTAAAAATGACAACAAAGCAAAGAAGAAATATGGGTGGCATCAAATGAAATGGTGTCTTGAGACATGTGCACTCACCAAGGACTCAAATGAGACTGTGTACCCACTCCTTGAAAATACAACCTTCCAAATGTTCATAAAGAAGTTTTGGGTGAACATGCATATATATAGCAAAGATTGCATGGACTTGGACACAAATCAGTCCTCACTGTGTGCACACATCTATAAACACCCTTTTGCTTGTTGTGGCTCAAATGTCACCCTTGCTAATCATCAGGTTAGCAAGTCTGTGTAATGAGCACCCCACTAAACCCCTCTTTATATAGAGAAAATTGGGGTTTACTGGGGTATTTATTTTTCTCATGTCTGCTCAAAACATAGGTTGTGTGTACTCTTTAGAACCGCTTCATTGAGGTGGTTGTAATGAGCACCCAGAACCTATGTTTGGTGTATATAGGTTGTGGGTACTCATTAGAACAGCCTCATTGAGGTGGTTCTAAAAAGCACCCAGTGCCTATATTTGGTGTATAAACAAGTAAAATATGACAATATTTCATCAGAAAAATAACAGTTTTCGAGATATGAAAGAAGGCACTTTGTCACATGGGTGTATTAACATAATATGAATAAAACTGCTGAAATAAAAGCTTGCATAACAACAATATAAGTTATTCTTAAATAGCTGCATGCTAAAAATGGAATTGTTTAAATACAAGCTGTCCCTTGCTGAAATTAACTGAAATTACTCTTTACTGGACAAACCCTACAAATATTCTGAAATGTAAATTGGACTTGACAAGGCAGTGAAGATATGTCAAACAGTGCTGTTGGAAATAACAAGAGGGCCAAGATGGCCCTGAATTGCTCACCTGATATCAAGTTGTCACACATAGCTTCTGAAAGTCATGTGGGTGACAGCCATTCCATGAAGCGTAACTGTTGCACTTACATTCCTATGAAACTGGCCAAAGGGTTCAGGAAAAAATTGTGTTTGTAACAAATTGACCACATTCTTATATTTTTAGCTCTGGCAGCCATCTTGGTCATCAGAGCAGAACGATTTTAGCTATTTTGGTAGGAAGCCATCTGAGCAACACTCCTGTGAAGTTTGAATCAAATTGGCTCAAGTGTTTAAGGAGGAGTTCGCATTTGTAGCAAATTTATCTCTTTTTTCTATATTTAGCTCTGGTGGCCATTTTGCTCATCTGAGCAGAACCAGTTTAGCTTTTTGGTAGAGGGTCACTTAAGCAACATTCCTTAGACGTTTGAATGAAATTGGCCCAAGACTAGGAATTTTAGTTTAAAGATTTTTTCTATTTTTAGCTCTGGTGGCCATCTTGTTTTGTCAGAGCGGAACAATTTTAGCGTTTTTGGTAGGGAGTGACCTAGGCAACATTCCTGTGCAGTTGAATCAAATTGGCCCAAGGGTTTAACAGGGGTTCGCGTTTGAAGCATTATCATTCTTTTCTTCTTTTTTTTTTTTAACTCTGGTGGCCATTTTGTTCATCAGAGCCGAACAGCTTTAGCTATTTTGCCAAAGTGTACATGAGGAGTTGTCGTTTGAAGATTTTTTTCTGTTTTTAGCTCTGGTGGCCATCTTGTTCATCAGAGTGGAACGATTTTATCTATTTTGGTAGGGAGTCACCAAGGCAACATTCCTGTGAAGTTTTAATCAAACTGACCCAAGGTTTTTGGAGGAGTTCGTGTTTGAAGCAAATTTACGACGTTTTTCTATTGTAAGCTCTGGTTGTCATTTTGTTCATCGGAGTGGGATCATTTTAGCCATTTTGATAGAGGATCATCTAAGCAACATTCCTATGAAGTTTGAATGAAATTGGCCAAAGGGTACCGTAGGAGTTGTCATTTGAAGATTTTTTCTACTTTCAGCTCTTTGCTTTCTTGTTCGTCAGAGCGGAACAATTTTAACTATTTGGGTAGGGAGTCAACTAGGCAACATTCCTGTGAACTTGATTCCAAATGGTCCAAAGGTTTAGGAGGAGTTCTTGTTTGAAGCAAATTTATGATGTTTTTTCTATTTTTAGCTCTGGCGGCCATTTTGCTCATCAGAGCAGAACCATTTTAGCTATTTTGATAGTGAGTCACCTAAGCAATATTCCAATGTTTGAATGAAATAGGCTAAAGGGTACAGGAGGAGTTGTAGTTTGAAATATTTTACTATATACTTGTGAACTTGATTCCAAATGGCCCAAAGGTTTAGGAGGAGTTCTCGTTTGAAGCAAATTTATGATGTTTTTCTATTTTTAGCTCTGACGGCCATTTTGTTCATCAGAGCAGAACCATTTTAGCTATTTTGATAGTGAGTCACCTAAACAGCAAGAGTTGTAGTTTGAAATATTTTACTATTTTCAGTGTTCAATCTAGGCTGCGCCATTGCGCCCTGGGCCCGCTTTTTACATGAGGGGTGCACTAGAGATCATTCATGGGCCCGTCGGGCGCAACTGTATAATTTTAACTGTTTCTTCTGGAGTTCATTTTTGCGATTTTCTCGCGATTTTTCGGCTGCCTGTTGCGTATTGTTGAGTTGATAAAAAACCGCAAGTTACCCGACCAAAATAACTGAGAAAAACATTTTGTTTATTCTGTTTAACTAGTAACAATTCTTATTTTTATAAACCCAAATCGACGTTTTGTTTACCGGGGATGCGGCCATGTTCAGTATACTTGTGTGCACCGGGCGGCTTACGCCAAATTTGTGTGCGCCGTGCGGCTTACGCTAAATACCGGACCGAAATACCGCATTATACCGAGGCGGGCGCTATTTATTATAGAGTTCTTCTCTTCCAGAAATATTTTTAATGACATTCATTCTAGATAAAAACATGCATTTAGCACTTGAGCAAGACACTTTATCCAAATTGCTTTTTACTGGTTAAATAAGGGAATGAGCAAATTTGACCAACTCAGTACAAGAAGATGGATAGATAAATAAATAAATTTTGTCTATGCTGTTAAACTTGTTTTGTGTCCATTTTTATCATGCAGCTAAAACCCTTAGACAAATCTGGTAACTTTATTGTTTGTTTGATTTGAGGTTTAACGTCCCCGTCAACACTGTAAAGGTCATTTTGGAGACGTTGCTTCCAATTTTGTGGGACTTTTACCCGACATTGAGTTGAGATGACATCTCAAGCCCTGTCGCCCAATAAAACCAATGGGGTTTATTAGCATGGACGGTCCGTCTCGCACCGCGGTTCCTGGACGGGCTTAGATCCTCTAAGCGGTTTACCAGTACTAGTGTGCGGGCCGGATCCAGCTCTGCGTGGAAGCATCATGCAGCCCATATATTTCTTCAGGCCCCTCTGGCAACTTTATATTGTATAATATAAGGGCCCCCTAAATTTCCAAATGACCCCCTTTTCCAAGGCCTGTGGGCCCAGAGGGCCCCCAAACCCCAAATCCTGGATTGAACACTGTATTTTTAGCTCTGGCAGCCATTTTGTATGTAAGAGCAGAAAGATTTTAGCTATTTTGGTAGAAAGTCACCTAGGCAACACTACTGTGAAGTTTGAATCAACTAGGCCCAACGGGTTTAGGAGACGTTCGCATTTGAAGCAAATTTAAGCTGTTTTTCTATTTTTAGCTCTGGTGACCATTTTGTTCATCGGAGCAGGATCGTTTTTAGCTATTTTGGTAGAGGGTCATCTAAAGAAACATGAAGTTTGAATAAAACCTATGAAGTTTGAATAAAATTGACTCAAGGGTATAGGAGCTGTTGACATTCGAAGATTTTTTCTATTTTTAGCTCTTGTGGCCATCTTGTTCGTCAGAGCTGAATAATTTTAGCTATTTTGTATTTTAGGGAGTCACCTAGGAAACATTCCTGTGAAGTTTGAATCAAACTGGCCCAAGGGTTTAATTTAAGAGGAGTTCGCATACGATTTTGTTTGATTTGAGGTTTAAAATCCTTGTCAACACTGTATAGGTCATTTTGGTGCTCACATTAAGTGGGACTTTTATCCGACATTGAGATGAAATGACATCTCAATCCCTGCTGGCCAATGAAACCAATAGGGTTTATAAACATGGATGGGCCGACTCGCACAGCTTTTGGCAGGCTTAGATTCTCCAGCGGTTTACCAGTACTCATGTGTGGGTCGGTTTCAGGTCCGGGTGGAAGCATCATGCAGCCCATCTATTTCTTCAAGCCCCGATGGGCGGGGGCCAGAGTTTGCATTTTTTAAGCAAATTTACGATGTTTTTCTATTTTTTGAACTGGCGACCATTTTGTTCATCGGAACGGAACTGTTTTAGCTATTTTCATAAAGAGCCATTTTAAGCAACATTCAAATGAAGTTTGAATGGAATTGGCCAAGTGTACGGGAGGCATTGTCATTTGAAGGTTTTTTTCTACTTTTACCTCTGGCCACCATCTTGTTCCTCAGAGCAGAACGATTTTAACTATTTTGGTAGGGAGTCACCTAGGCAACATTCCTGTGAAGTTTGAATACAATTGGCCTGAGGTTTAGGAGGAATTCTCGTTTGAAGCAAGTTTTCGATGTTTTTCTATTTTTTGAAGAGTTGGCATTCTATTTTTAGCACTGGCAGCCATCTTGTTCATTGGAGCTGAACAATTCTAGCTAATTTGGTAGGGTGCCACATAGGCAACATTCCTGTGAAGTTTGAATCAAATTGGTCCAAGGCTTTTAGCAGGAGTTCGCATTTAAATCAAATTGTTGATGACGCCCGATGGAGGACCCACGATGGACATTTACTGATCACAATAGCTCACCATGAGCACTTCTCGCTCAGGTGAGCTAACAATGCAGACCCAGATCATACTGCTCTTGAAGAAGTCTGATCTGGCACTACATTGTTTGCTGGACATTGGTGTTGTAAGAAATATGGAATAAAAATTTTATTCCAATGCAATTTTTATTCCAATGCACATCCTATTGGCTAATGTCAAAAATTAAAACCAGAGGGCCATGATGGTCCTGCATCGCTCACCTGATCCTTATGGTAGATAATATAAAGTGAAGTGGAAGGTTTGAGCAATTTTGGCTGACAGTGACCAAAGGAAAATTTCTGTGAAATTATTTCAAAATCAATCTGGCTATTTAGGAACTTAAGGCTTTTAAGGGTGTCCGAGATGAACCGGCCCAGTCTAACTAACAAGAGGCCCATGGGCCACTATGCTCCCCAGAGATTATGCCGTTTATACAATATACAGGTATGGTGCCCATCTTGGTAATGTGACAACAACAGGCTACCATGCAATCAGTAAATCCACTGTCTTGCCTTTTTTCCATACAAATGTCTAATACACCAAATTTGATCTTGACGTAAAACAGGTCAAGGTCAAGCAAAGGTCATCATTTGAACAAAATTGGAAGGGTCTGAGTCCCCAATGCTGCATACCAAGTTTCAAGATCATAGGCCATTTGGTTCCTGAGAAGAAGATTTTTTTAAGGTTTTTACCATATATGGGCATGGTGGCCATACTGGTCATGTGACCCAGTCCTTACAAAAAAAATTTCATTCCCCCTTCCCATATAAGCTCCATATTTAATTTGGTTTCAATCAACCTAGCAGTTTTAGTAGAGAAGAAATTAAAATACAGAATCTGAGCCATACAGGACAAAGGTCAGCAAATGACCTTGACCTTTGGAATAGATACACTTCCATTCAGCTGATTGCAAATATCATTTCTGATGCCACAGGCTACCATGCAATCAGAAAAATCCACTGTTTTGCCTTTTTTTCCATAGAAATGCCTAAGTGACCAAATTTGACCTTGACGTAAAACAGGTAAAGGTCAGCCAAAGGTCATCATTTGAACAAACTTGGTAGGGCCCCAATCCCCGATGTTGCATACTTAGTTTCAAGGTCATCGGCCATTTGGTTCTTGAGAAGAAGATTTTTAAAGGTTTTTACCATACAGTGGGGTCAGAACTAAAGTTTACACCCTTGTGCACTTGGTGTTCACGTCAGGTGCACAAATTTACTATCATTTTAATGCAAATAGTGCACTTGACGTGCATGGCTCAAGTGCACTTGGTGTAAACTTTAGTTCAGGATTCACTGTATATGGGCATGGCGGCCATATTGGTCATGTGAACCCAGTCCTTATGAACAAACTTTCATTCTCCCTTCTCATAGAGGCTCCACATGTATTTGGTTTCAATCTACCCAGCAGTTTAAGATGAGAAGAAGATAAAAATACTGAATCTGAGCCTTCCAGGACAAAAGTCAGTAAATGACATTGACCTTTGGAATTGATAAACTTCCATTCATCTCATTGCAAATATCATTTTTGATGCACAATCAGAAAAATCCACTGTTTTGCCCTTTTTCCATACAAATGTCTAAGTGACCAAATTTGACCTTAACATAAAACAGGTCAAGGTCATCATTTGAACAAACCTGGTAGGGCCCGAGTCCCTGATGCTGCATTCAAAGTTTCAAGGTCATTGGCCATTCGGTTCCTGAGAAGAAGACTTTTTAAGGTTTTTACCATATATGGGCATGGCGACAATATTGGTCATGTGACCTAGTCTTTACAAATAAACTTTCGTTCCCCCTTCCCATACAGGCTCTACATGTAATTTGGTTTCAATCGACCCAGCAGTTTAAGTTGAGAAGAAGATAAAAATATTGAATCTGAGCCTTCCCGGACAAAGGTCAGTAAATGACCTTGACTTTTGGAATTGATAAATTTCCATTCAGCTGATTGCAAATATCATTTCTGATGCCACAGGTTACCATGCAATCAGAAAAATCCACTGCTTTGTTCTTGTTTCCATATAAATATCTAAGTGACCAAATTTGACCTTGACAAAATAGGTAAAGGTCAACCAAAGGTCATAATTTAAACAAACTTTGTAGGCCTGGATCTCTGATGCTGCATACCAAGTTTCAAGGTTATAGGCCATTTGGTTCCTGAGAAGAGGATTTTTAAAGGTTTTTAACATATATATGGGCATGGCGGCCATCTTGGTCATGTGACCAAGATCTCATGAACAAACTTTCTTCCCCCGAAGCCATGTGGGACCCACATGTAATTTGGTTTCAATTGGCTCAGCAGTTTCTGAGGAGAAGTCATTTGAAAATGTTGATGCCGATGTGGAAGCGGAGGACGGACCACTGCCTATACTGTAAGCTCCCCAAGAGCCTTCATGGTGAAGGTGAAAGTGGGGGTGGGGGTTTCCCTTTGACAATACAGAGCTGACTTGTATGTCACTATCTAGATCTGGGTACCTTTTTGACACTGAAGGTCAGGTCCTACTCCACCAGAAGGGGATGAACAGGCTCAGTCTAACTAACAATGACTCATTGTGTGTGTGTGTATGGGAGGTGTGTGTGTGTGTGTGTGTGGAGGGGGGGGGGGGAGCTGGTTGCATGTCACTATCTGGGCACCTTGTGGACATTGAGGGTCAGGTCCTACTGCACCAGACAGAGATGTATAGGCAAAGTCTAACTAACAATGACTCATGGTGTGTGGGGGGAGGGGGGTTGGTGGTGGTGGATCCCTTTGACAATACAGAGCTGACTTGTATGTCACTATCTGGGCACCTTGTGGACAGTGAGGGTCAGGTCTTAGTGCACCAGACGGAGATTTAACAGGATCAGGCTAACTTACAATGGTGACAAAGGGGAGGGGGTGGCCCTGTAGTATCTTGATTAATTGAAACCCCTGTAGTTGTAACAAACAAAATTTATTAATGGCAATTTGTAAAATAGCCATTGGAAGAGATGGCAAATCCGCCGACCATAAGCCGATTTCAGATATAACACAGTTTTGGTCTGGACCCCAAATTTTCCCCAACCAACATCTATAAATAGATTGTATCGGGTTTTAAGCACAACAAATTTATTTGCCTCTCACTTTTGACTGCAGTAATACGGTAGCTTGCACGGTAGCTTACACAGTTTATAACGGTACTTTTTGATATTTATTGCAGGCCTCCAGCAGAGTTGAATATACAGTATATAAACTGGTTTAGCTTGACACGCATGATAAACATGAACTGCCATCGGCACAATCATAAGTGTTGGCTTAGTGAGATAATGAGATTAAAGAATTCAGTTACGCAACCGGAAAAAATATTTATCACGCTCTGTTAAGGATCACTGCTCAGCAGAAATTTTAAACATCGCTGCAGACGATGTGATCGGTCAACTGCAATAAAACTCATTTTCTAGAGCCGCATGTAAAAGAAAGTCAAATTTATTCCAGCTTAAGAGCAAATGATAAAACATATTCAAGATTGATTTTCACGGTAAAAAAATCATTCAAAGACCATGTGCGCCATTAAAAATTGTTTCAAATGGCTAAAATATTAAGGGTAAGACATTTCAAGGGAAGTAATTCAAATTTCTTGTAAGCATTGATCATTGTCCGGTTCCAAACCCTAACCCGGTAATTTCACCATTGAAATGTATTAATGGTACTGTAGTTCGGTACGGTTTCGGATGCTCAGTTACAACAAAGTTAGCTGGGAACCAGCTATCAAAATGGCGTCATACTCGCTGTCAGATCGGACGATTTCTGGATATAAAACATGGTTTATCAGCTGGTTTCGATTAAAGTGACTTGTTTGACTTGACGGGCCATGGTATTTACTGCCATTGATTAGTTCTAAACACATTTTAGTCAGATATACGGTCATTAACCGGACCACAAATCATCTTGTTTTGGAAACTATTGATCACCATTGTGTCAATGGTTGATCTGTGACAAATACGGTCGGCGTTTATAGCACAATTCGGTTAACTAACACGGTCCTTTGGTTGGACCCGGAGTTCCGTGTTATAACGAGGGTTATGTGTAATGGTAAATTGCAAAACCTACCAAGGGATTATACTCCAACAGTTATGGTCCCTTGGCCCAGATTTTGGCATATACAATAACTTTCCAGTATACAGAATACATCAATTTACTGTCCATGTGTGTGTATCAGGTTTCAACTTTGTACTCTTTACAGTTCTTGTGAAAAGATGGACAATTTAAAAAAAAAAAAAAAAAAAAAAAGGGCCAAGTTATAAATCCTACCAAAGGATGTAACTCCAAGGGTTATAGGCATTTGGTCCTGATTCTGGTATATACAATACATCAGCTCTCCTAAGCAACAATACTATGAAGCTTAAACTACACTGGCCCAATGGTATAAGAAGAGTTGTCATTTTTAAAGTTTTTGTTTTATTTTTTTTCCTCTGGTGGCAACATTGTTCATTGGAGCAGAACAAATTGAGCTATTTTGGTAGTTTGTCACCCAGAAGTCTGCATGAAATTGGCCTCAGCTTATAGGAGCATTACAACTGCACAACCAGCAGTTTAGCAAAACGACATCTCATGTTGGGCCATTAAAGTGCAAATATGTCAAAATAGAATGAAATGCTGAACATGAATTTGTGTCACAAGTAATGTTTGTCTAAAGAACAAAGAAACCATACCTGTAATCCATATTTAGCATATTGAATACTTGTAAATTACGCTTCTCAAAGAAAGTGCTTAGAGATTGTCAAAAAATCTATACCACTGCAATCCTTCTTTTTTCAGATTTGCACTGCATATTAAACAAGAATTACACCGAAGGCTATGTCGTGCCTGTGTGAGTGCAAAGTCACTGAACCATGAAATATATGTCAAGGTCAAACCTAGATGCCTGCATTTAAGTTGTCACCCCTGGATGCAACTTTGTACCAAGTACCATTAATGAAGCTCATATAGTCCTTAAGAAATGGACTTGACCATAAGGGTGAACACTAGGGTTGACACAAAAGTTCACAAAGTCAGTTAACAATGAAATAAAGGTCAAGGTCTACTATAAATGCCTGCATTAAATTTGTCATCCCTAGATGCAAGTCTGTACGAAGTATCAATAATGAAGATCTAATATTTCTTGAGAAACGGACTTGAACATTAGGGTGAACGCTAGGGTTGTCACAATAGTTTCCGAAGTCAGTGAACCATGAAATGGAGGTAAAGGTCAAATATGGATGCTTGCATTAAAGTTGCTATCCCTAGCTGCATGACTGTGTATCGTTTACAATGCTATTATAGTTCTTGAGAAATGGACTTGAACATTTGGATGATCACTAGGGTGGTCGCAATCGTTTCCAAAGTCAGTGAACCATGAAATGTAGATCAAGGTCAAATATGGATGCTTGCATTAAAGTTGTTATCCCTAGAGGCAGGTCTGTACAAATATCATTAAAATGCTCTTAAAGTTCTTGAGAAATGAACTTGAACATAAGGGTGATTGCTAGGGTGGTAGCATTTGTTTCCGAAGTCAGAATACCAGGAAATGTAGGTCAAGGTCAAATATCGATGCTTTTGTTAAAGTTGCTATCCCTAGATACAAGTCTGTGCCAAGTATTATTAATGATGCTCTTATAGCGCTCGAGATATGGATTTTCACATTAGGGTGAAGGCTAGGGTGGTCGCAAATGTTGATGGCTTGACTGACAAATGGACGGAAATTTGGGCTTCTATATTGGGCCATGCTGAAAGCAGGTGCGACAAAAATGTTAATAACATTATGTCAGCTGTCCAAAAGTTCAAGCCAATCAACTGCAAAAGATTAGCTATGCAATCATTCTGCCAACATTGTCAGTCATCTCTAATACCTGTTCAGAAGCACATGATAGAAATTTCAACATGCTGTGACAAAGCTTTGGGCATGTCTTTGATTATCGTTGCAAACAGCATCAAAAGTGAGACACAGAGAAGTCTTATTGCTAAACTGCTGGCTGCATGGTTGTTTTTTAAAGTTTTTGTCTATTTTTCTCTGGCAGCCATCTCTTTCAGTAATGCATAAAATTGGCAAAATGGTACT
Organism: Lucinisca nassula; assembly: GCA_963580285.1. Lineage (NCBI taxonomy): Eukaryota > Metazoa > Mollusca > Bivalvia > Lucinida > Lucinidae > Lucinisca > Lucinisca nassula. The sequence goes on along the minus strand of OY757024.1, from coordinate 58,195,705 downwards.
GGATGAGGATGATTTTAAAGCTTTTTTACTTTCTGCACTTGACAGCAGTCTTGTTCATTGGTGGGGAACAGTCTCAGCTATTTTGGTACAGGGTCACCTAAGCAACAATCCCATGAAGTATGAATGAAATTGGCATATTTAAAGGTTATAGGAGTAGATTAGAAATTTTTCTATTTTATAGTTCTGGCCGGCCAACTTATGGATTGGAGCAGAACCATTTTAGCTCTTTTGGTAGAGGCTCACCCTACAGGCAACATTCCTACTAAGTTTGACTGAGATTGACCTTAAGGTATAGGAGGAGCATTCTTTGAAAGTTTTTCTTTTCTATTTTCAGTTCTGGCAGCCATCTCCTTCATTGGAGGGGAACCGGTTTTAGATTTGTGGTTCAGGGTCACCAAAGCAACAATCCTGTGAAGTTTGAAAGAAATTGGTTCAAGGGTTTAAGAGAAGTAGTCTTTTTAAGTTTTTCTAATTTTTATCTCTGGTGGCCATGTTGTTTATTGGTGCTGAACCGTTTCACCTATTTTGGTAGAGGCCACCTAAGCAACACCTGCCCACCTACTATTAAGTTTGAATGAAATTGATCCAAGCATTACAAAACTATTGTTGATGCCGGACAATGGACATTGGCTGATCACTTCATGCTCAGGTAAGCTATAATAACCTATTATCAAGAAACATAGCATATGAAACAATTTTAAAGTTGTGCATACAATTAACCCTTATCCAGCTGCATAAATTAATTGGACCACATCCATTTACATTTCAACCAATCAAATAACTTGAGGCAATTTATTCATTCAAATTTGCAAACTGAATAACAAACAGTGTAGATCCTGATCAGATGCCTTCAGATCTAGATCTATACTGTTGGCAAAGGTAGGGGCTGTTGTGAACAGCAGGACAAGTTTTAAATTAATGAACACATATCACCTTGCTGAGTGCAGAAGATAGTTTGCTGAGTGCAGAAGATAGTTTGCTGAGTGCAGAAGATAGTTTGCTGAGTGCAGAAGATAGTTTGCTGAGTGCAGAAGATAGTTTGCTGAGTGCAGAAGATAGTTTGCTGAATGTATTTAAGCACTGAACATTGCTAAGCCACAGCTTCCAACAACTTTAAGAAAAAATAAAAAATAAACAAAATTTGTTTCTCTCAGAGCTTACAAATATCTTAAATCCTTCATTTTTCAGGTCCTATCATAGGTTTGCATGTAATAAAACAGTTTGTTTATAAAAACGTACATATACTGTAAAAATCCTAAAATTTGGACACATAGATGACATAGACTCCTAAAATTTAAACAAACTTGTTTCACAGTCCAGCAAGGGGTCCAAAAGGTGCACACAGAATGGCAAACAGTGTAGACCCTGATCAGACTGCTCCTTCAGTTCTGCACTATTTTCTTAAGCCTATCTGTCCCAATACATAGGATCACTATGGTAGTTATTAACTTCAATGGCTCAAACACCTTGTCAAAAGGGGTCAACTCCTAAAGGAAAGGATTTGCTCCTGAGGAGAAAATTCTTTCCTTTAAGAGTAGACCCCTTTTTTAGTGAGGCAGGTCTTCTAGATAAGCAAACAGAGAGTCCTGAAAGGTGTTTCCATCCCCCTTAAGGATGAGCTTAAACCAATAATAAAGGTTATCAAGTCATTGAAGTCACATAAAATAAATAGAAACAAGAGGTCCATGATGGACCTAATCTGCTCACCTGAGTTATGATGTACTAACATTGTTGTTTACAGGTTTTTCTATACATGTGTTTAGCTCTGACAGCCAATTTGTACAGAGGAGCAGAACCATTTAAAGGTGCATTATTGAGCTATCGGTAAAAAATGCTTCCAAAAATAAAATACATATAGCAGGTATTTTTCTTTAAAACAATACAAATGAATGCATTTTATGCAAAAATGCGAACAATTATGACGACAGGTAAATGAGTTTGAGAGGGATTCCCTTACTAGGTTTCGAACACTAGTTAGATCTATTTTTAGTTCGTGACAAAAATAGAATCCCCATATATGACGTTATGCGACGTTCATTTATGGCCTTGTTTGCTTAGGCCATGCCTGAATCGGAAAAAAATATGACACTGAATACCATGCCATAAGTATTGACACTCAGAGACGATACTGTCGCCATGTATGTGTAAAGTGACAGATTTATTTTTAGAACAGAAATTCCGAACGCATGTTCAGAGCGAAGGGTAAACAAGAATGAAAACGACCATTTTCACAAAGTTCTGAAGCTGTATTGGGCTCCAAAAGTGTACACATGACAAAGGAGTATGAATTGAAGATAAAAACCAGAAAAAAAATTTTGAGACCCGGTAGCTCAATAATGCACCTTTAAGCACTTATGGTAGAGTCGTCACTCAAGGAACTTTTCTGTCAAAGTTATTTTAAAATTGAGACATTGGAGAAAATGTTCTTAAATGATTTTTCCGTCTTTACCTCTGCAGTCATATGGACATTTTGTTCAGCAAAGCAAACCCATTTCAGCAGCCATTTTGTTCAACAGGGTGCGGAACTATTTTAGCTACTCTGGTAGAGGGTCACTCAAGGATCATTCCTATGAAATGATTTTGAAATTGGACCATTAGCAGAGGAGGAGATGTCGTCAACGGGTTTTGCGATTTTTAGCTCTGGCGGCCATTTTGTTCAGCGGAGTGGAACCAGTAGAGGGTCACTTAATAAATATTCCCGTGAAATTATTTGAAATCAGGCCATTAGCCAAGTAGGAGATGTCGTTTAAAGGTTTTCCTATTTTTATCTCTGGTTGCCATTTTGTTCACTGGAGCGGATCTTTTTTAGCAATTTTGATAGAGGGTCATCCAAGGATCATTCCTGTGAAATTATTTCGAAATCGGACCATTAGCCTAAGAGGAGATGTCGTTCAAAGGTTGTTTTTTTTCTATTTTAACTCTGGAGGCCATTTTGTTCAGCGGAGCACAACCATTCTGGCAATTTTGGTAGAGGGTCACCCAAGGAATATTCCTGTGAAATTATTTTCAAATTGGCATTGTGGTGTCGGAGGAGATGTCATTTGAAAAAATTGTTGACAGACAGACAGATGGACAGACAGACAGACGCCGGATATAAAGCGATCACAACAGCTCACCTTGAGCACTACGTGCTCAGTTGAGCTAAAAACAATCATGTCTAAGAAGTTATATCATTATGGACAGACGGCAATTTTTTTAAATGGCTGCTACTCAGCCTTTACAAGGTAATATCCTATTATAATACATATTAAATTAAAGCATAATATGAGCTATTTCATTTATTGAATCAAGTAAATAAATAAAAATTGACCGTAAGGATATAGTCTAAAGTAAGGCCTGATATCTCAGTGGGATGTAAGGAGACTGACTGCTAGGATACAGTCTAAAGTATGGCCTGGTATCTCAGTGGGATGTAAGGAGATTGACCGCTAGGACATAGTCTAAAGTATAGCCTGGTATCTCAGTGGGCTGTAAGGAGGCTGACCGCCAGGATAATGTCTAAAGTATAGCCTGGTATCTCAGTAGTATGCACTAGAACACAGTCTAAAGTATGGCCTGGTATCTCAATGGGATGTAAGGAGATTGACTGTTAGAACATAGTCTAAAGTTAGGCCTGATATCTCAGTGGGATGTATCTCAGTGGGATGTCAGGAGATTGACCACTAGGATATAGTCTAAAGTATGGCCTGGTGTTTCAGTGGGCTGTAAGGAGGTTGACTGTTTAGACTTAGTCTAAAGTATGGCCTGGTATCTCAGTGGGATGTAAGGAGGTTGACTGTTAGGAAACAGTCAAAAGTAAGGCCTGGTATCTCAGTGGGATGTAAGGCGGTTAACTGTTAGGACACAGTCTAAAGTAAGGCCTGGTTTCTCAGTGGGATGTAAGGAGATTGTCTGTTAGGACATAGTCTAAAGTATGGCCTGGTATCTCAGAGGGATGTAAGGAGATTGACTGTTGGGACAGAGTCTAAAGAAAGGCCTGATATCTCAGTGGGATGTAAGGAGATTGTCTGATAGGACATAGTCTAAAGTAAGGCTTGGTATATCAGTTGGATGTAAGGCGATTGTCTGTTAGGACATAGTCTTAGTAAGGCCTGGTATCTCTGTGAGATGTAAGTAGGTTGACTGTGAGAACAAAGTGTAAAGTAAGGCCTTGTATTACAGTAGGATGTAAGGAGCTTGACTGTTAGGACTCAGGGTAAAGTAAGGCCTGGTATCTCAGTGGGATGTAAGGAGGTGACTGTGAAGACACAGTCTAATGTAAAGTAAGGCCTGGTTTCTCAGTGGAATGTAAGGAGGTTGACTGTTGGGGCACAGTCTAAAGTAAGGCCTGGTATCTCAGTAGGATGTGAGGTGGATGACTGTGAAGACAAAGTGTAAAGTAAAGCCTTGTATGTATCTCAGTGGAATATTAGGAGATTTACACAGTCTAAAGTAAGGCCTGGTATCTCAGTGGGATGTAAGGAAATTGTCCGTTAGTCTAAAGTATGGTCTGGTATCTCAATGGGATGTAAAGAGCTTGACTGTTAGGACACAGTCTAAAGTAATGCCTTATATCTCAGTGGGGTGTAACAAGGTTGACTGTTAGGACAGTCTAAAGTAAGGCCTGATATCTCTGTTGAATGTAAAGAGTTTGATGGTTGGGTCCCAGTCTAAAGAAAGGCCTGGTATCTAAGTGGGATGTAAGGAGGTTGACTATTAGGACATAGTCTAAATTAAGGCCTGATATCCCAGTGGGATGGAAGGAGGTTGACTGTTGGGTCCCAGTCAAAAGTAAGACCTGGTATCTCACTGGGATGTAAGTAGGTTGACTGTTGGGACACAGTCTAAAGTGAGGCCTGGTATCTCAATGGGATGTAAGGAGGTTGACAGTTAGGACATAGCCTAAAGTAAGCAAGCGTGATGTAAGGAGATCCATCGCTAAAGCATAGTCTAAAATAAGGCCTGATATCTCAGTGGGATTTAAGGAGGTTCACTGTTAGGAAATAGTCTAAAGAAAGGCCTGGTATCTCAGTAGGATGAAAGGAGGTTGATTGTTAGGACACAGGCTTAAATAAGGCCTTGTATCTCAGTGGGATGTAAGGAAATCGACTGTTAAGACATAGTCTAAAGTAAGGCCATGTATCACAGTGGGATGTAAGGAGCTTACTGTTAGGACACAGTCTGAAGTAAGGCCTGGTATCTCAGTGGGATGTAAGGTGACTGTGAAGACACAGTCTAAAGTAAAGTAAGGCCGGGTATATCAGTGGAATGTAAGGAGGTTGACTGTTAGGACACAGTCTAAATATGGCCTGGTATCTCAATGGGATGTAAGGAGGTTGACTGTGAGGACAGTCTAAAATAAGGCCTGGTATCTCAGAGGGATGTTAGGCGATTGACTGTTAAGACATAGTCCAAAGTAAGATTTTTTTTTTTTAGGTTTTGGTTTTACGGCCCTTTCAAGATTATTTCACTCATACCGATTTTATCAAAGGTGGACGAGAATGGGAGTACCCAGAGAAAAAACACCTCACCTTCCATTGTAGAGCTTGGCGTCTCATCCAAAGTAAAGCCTGGTATCTCAGTGGCATGTATGGAAGTTGACTTTTCGGACAGGGTCTAAAGTAAGGTCTTGTATCTCAATGGCATGTATGGAGGCTGACTGTAAGAACACAGTCTAAAGTAAGGCTAGGTAGCTAAGTGTGATGTCAGGAGGTTGCCTATTAGGTCAAAGTCTAAAGCAAGGACTGGTATTTTACTGGGATGTAATGGAGGTTGACTGTTTGGATATAGCCCAAAGTAAGGCCCATTGGAGTCTAACTGTTGATTTTCTTTTGCTCCAGCATTTCAGTGGTTTCTTGCTGTCCAGTCCTCACCCTTGTTTCATCTCTGTGGTTGTTTGATTTTTGTGTTCACGGAGATGTTGCACTGATGAGTTAGGAGGCCTTCATGTGGACTGAACAAATTATTTGTCGAAATCATGACGGAAGTAAGGGCGAGGATTGTGGCCACGTAAAATCGATTTAAGCCCCCTAGTGGAATCTGTTTCACTGACCCTTCCAAAGCAGTTCTTCTGTCATGGTTTATTTTTGTTATGGTCCGTCTTCGAGTGCATCACTTATATTATTTTGTTTTGGATAGCCAATTGGCCATTCTGTGGGAAAGTGACTGTCCTTTTGGCTTTCGGCTATTGATGTTTCCATTAGGGTCTGTGTTTGTGTTTCTTTCCCTTTGGTGTCTCTAATGGGAGCTGTGGGTTAATTGTATCGATTCCTGATCATTGCCTTCACTTCTTTTCTGATATTTCAGTGGGGTGTAACGAGGTTGACTGTTAGGACGGAGTCAAAAGGAAGACCTGGTATCTCAATGGGATGTAAGGGAGTGACTGTAGAGGATCTAAGTAGAAGTAAAACAAAGATCAGGAATTGATACAATTAACTTACTCCATCCATAAAAGACACCAAAGGGAAAGAAATACAAACATTAAGCGACCAGACCATAATGGAAACCTAAACAAAGGAAGGCCATATGGACAGTTACTTTCCCACAAAATGGCCATATGGCCATCCAAAATTAAAAGACACAAGTGATACACACAGTAAGTAACAAACAACAACATAAATAAATCGCCACAGAAGAGCCGCCTTGGAATGGTCAGTGGAAGATTTCCACTGGGGGGCTTAAATCGATTTTACGTTGCCACAATCCTCGCCCTTACTTCCGTCGCGATTTAGACAAATAATTTGTTCAGTCCGCATGAAGGCCTCCTAACTCATCAGTGCAACATCTCCGTGAACACCTCACCTTCCATCTAAGCCTGCCGCGGCAAATCGGTGCGAGTCAGACCATCCATGCTTATAAACCCTATTGGTTTCATTTGGGCGACAGGGCTTGAGATGTCATTTCATCTCAATGTCAGGTAAAAGTCCCCCAAAATTGGAAGCAACATCTCCAAAATGACCTATACAGTGTTGACGGGGACATTAATCCTCAAATCAAACAAACAAACAAATATTGCAGTAATTGGCTTCTATAACGCATATGATTTACACAAAACAAGTCTGTTTAAAGCCAGTTTTACAGGAAGTATTTGAGATTTTTTTGGAGTTTAGAGGAAAATGAGCAAAACAAGAAACAAAGAAAAGGCTTTTGTACCAGTACAGGCAAAGGCGAACCCAGCTTCGCTATTTATTTTTGCAAAACAGCAGTTTATCAGTATATCAGTACATCATTGCACCACTAAAAGAAAGGCCTAGCATCTCAGTTGAATGTAATGAGGTTGACAGTTAGGACAAAGTCTAAAGTAATGCCTGGTACTTCAGTGGGATTTGAGGTGGATGACTGTTAGGACAAAGTGTAAAGTAAACCCTTGTATGTATCTCAGTGGAATATTAGGAGGTTGACACAGTCTAAAGTAAGACCTGGTATCTCAGTAGGCTGTGAGGTGGATGACTGTGAGGACAAAGTGTAAAGTAAACCCATGTATGTATCTCAGTGGAATAATAGGAGTTGACTCTTAGGACATAGTCTAAAGTAAGGCCTGCTATCTCAGTGGGATGCTAGGAGGCTGACTGTGAGGACATAGTATAAAGTAAGCCCTTGTATAGCAGTGGGATGTAACGAGGTTGATTGTTAGGCCTAGTATCTCAGTGGGCAGCAAGGAGGTTGTCTGTTAGGACATAGTATAAAGTAGAGCCTGGTATCTCAGTGGCATGTTCGGAGGTAGTCCCAGTTAGGACATAGTCTAAAGTAAGGACTTGTATCTCAGTGGGATGTTAGGCGGTTGACTGTGAGGACATAGTGCAAAGTAAGGCCAGTGGAATTCATTTCCGCTGACCGTTCCAAGGCGGTTCTTCTGTCGCGGTTTATTTTTGTTATGGTTTGTCATCGTGTGTTTGTGTCGCTTATATTATTTTATTTTGGATAGCCTATTGGCCATTTTGTGGGAAAGAAACTGTCCTTTTGGCTTTCCACTATTGATGCTTCCATTAGGGTTTGTGTTTCTTTCCCTTTGGTGTCTCTGATGGGAGCTGTGGGTTGATGGTATAGATTCCTGATTATTGCCTCTACTTCTATCTTGTATCTCAGTGGGTTGTAAGGAGGTTGATTGTCAGGACATAGTCTAAAGCAAGACCTGGTATCTCATTGGGAAGTAAGGAGGCTGACTGTGAGGACACAGTGTAAAGTAAGGCCTTGTATCTCAATGGGATGTAAGGAGGTTGACTGTTAGGACATAGTCTAAAGTAAGGTCTTGTGTCTCAGTAGGATGTTAGGAGGTTGACTGTGAGATCATAGTGTAAAGTAGAGCCTGGTATCTCAGTTGAACGTAAGGAGTTTGACAGTAAGGGAAAAGTGTAAAGTAGAGCCTGGTATCTCAGTGGAATGTTAGGAGGTGGACTGTTAGGACATAGTCTAAAGGCCTTGTATCTCAGTGGGATGTTAGGCAGTTGAGTGTGAGAACATAGTGTAAAGTAAGGCCTTGTATCACAGTGGCATGTTAGGAGGTTGACTGTGAGAACATAGTGCAAAGTAAGGCCTTGTATCTCAGTGGGATGTTAGTAGGTTTACTGTGAGAACACAGTGTAAAGTAAGGCCTTGTATCTCAGTGGGGTGTAAGGAGGTTGACTGTTAGAACATAGTCTAAAGTAAGGCCTTGACTGTGAGAACATAGTGTAAAGTAAGGCCTTGTGTCTCAGTGGGAGTTAGGGAGGTTGACTGTTAGGACAATTTCATAGTCTAAAGTAAGGCCTGGTATCTCAGGAGGATATTCGTATCTGTGTGAAGTACAATGCCTTTAAAAATGTGTGCACAGCAAATATTCAGATCAGACTGTACATCCATGCACTGTATGAATGTCTATTGATTGGCAAAGGAAATGCTGTATCCTTGCTGAGCGGGTATGTAGGCTAAAGTTAGTCTATGCTATTCCACACACTAGTAATGTCCCAGAGCCATTAATGCTAGGATTAATGTTATTGTATATTAACCAAAATGTGGTAGAAAGAGGAGTACCTTTTTAAGCTGAGCTGTACTCCACTTTAGAGAACTCATGGATTTACTATCATTTGTGTGTCCCTCTGTTTGCTTCTTCTTGTACTCCTCTGAAACACAATGCAGGTAAATTGGTTTGTATGCAACATATTGCCGTCATTCTCCTAGAGAGACCAATCATGTTAACAAATCCTTGTCAAAAACACCCTTGCACACATGTCATTTTTTTTTAAATAAAATCATACAAAGCTCAAAATGCCTATATTATAGGGATGGTTAGTGTACAGATAACAAATGAGAGTTATTAATATTTTAATAACTTTGTGTTTATTTGAGCACTGAACAGATGACAAATTGTCAAACCTAATCAAATAGGCGAGACTTGTGGAAACACAAAATTTTGCACAAATGTAACATTGGAGAAATCTCCATCTGATTACAGCTTAGGGGCATGAAACCTTTTTGAGAAGTTGGCGTAGCTTCTCCTCTACAATTTTCCCTCAGGATGTGTTGATCAAAAATAAAAGAAGTTATTGAAATTAAAATGGGGAAACAAATTTACTTTAATGAATTCATGTAACCTTCATTTTTTAAGATATAACAAGATGTGTTTGTTGAACATGTCCCCCGGCATGGTCATTTTTTTTTCAAAGTTGGTCACAGCTCAATGTCAAGGTCACAGGTCAAGATTTTTGGTTTGAGCGGGAAGCCCTTGGCACAAGGAACTTACATGCCAAATATGAAGGCTCTATCTTAAATGGTTCAAAAGTTATGAACAATGATATTTTTCCTTTAAGTAGGTCATAGGTCAAGGTCAAAAATTGTTTGCAGGAATGTAAAGCTCTTGTCACAAAGAACCTATATGCCAAATAATGAAGGCTCTATCTTAAATGATTCAAAAGTTATGAACAATTTTATATGTTCTTTTAAGTAGGTCAAAGGTCAAGGTCAAAATTTTTTGCATGAATTGAAAGCTCTTATCCCAAGGAACCTACATGCCAAATATGAAGGCCCTATCCCAAACGATTCGAAAGTTATGACCAAAATGTTAATTTTTTCTTTTAAGTAGATCAAAGGTCAAGGTCAAAAATTTTGCATGAATGTAAAGCTCTTGTTATAAGAAACCTACATGCCAAATATGAAGGCTGTATTTCAAACGGTTCAAAAGTTATAACCAATGTTAAATTTTCTTTTATGTTGGTCACAGATCGAGGTCACAGGTCAAAATTTTTGGGTGAATGTAAAGCTCTTGGCACAAAGAACCTACATGCAAAATATGAAGGCTGTATCTCAAATGGTCAAAAAGTTATGACCAAAATGTTATTTTCTTATTGTAAGTAGGTCAAAGGTCAAGGTTAGAGGTCAAAATTTTTTGCATGAATGTGAAGCTTTTGTCACAAGGAACATACATGCCAAATATGAAGGCTGTATCTCAAGCGGTTCAAAAGTTATGACCAATGTTATTTTTTTCTTTTAAGTAAGTCAAAGGTCAAGGTCAGTGGTCAAATTTTTTTGCATGAATGTGAAGCTCCTGTCACAAGGAACCTTCATGCCAAATATGAATACTCTATCTCCTACGGTTCAATAGTTATGACCATTGTTAAAGTTGTCCACGTACAAACCAACAAACAAACCAACAAACTGACAGGGCAAAAACAATATGTCCCTGCTATCCCTACTGGGGACATAAAAAGTAAATTATCCCTAATGCGTTAATATCTGCAGCTATTAGACTTTTCTTCCAGGGACTCAAGACCAAGCTTGGTAAAGGAGCCAGCTGTATCAACCATGCCAAGTGAAATATGAGCTTTTGTGTGCCAAGTAAAGTCTCAGATCCGCCAGCATATTTGCAAACTTAGATCCGAGTCTTCCTGGGCACTGTATGGACAACCCTTAATCCAACCCACTGGGCTAACCACATTTGCACAACGTCGCATCAACGTCGATGCAATGTCATGACCGACATTGATACGACGTTGTATGCACATTGTGTGCCCACTGGGAAAGCTTCTTCAGACAGACAGAGAAGGCTGAAATTGAGTGAATGTGAAGGCTGATTTTTGTCTCCCTGTCTACACATGTTTGAAAATGTAATTTTCCTTGTCTTATATAATGTAGACTGACCAAAGATACCAACCTGTCAGAGCATGGAGCCACTTCCCAGAGACCACATGTTCTATTCTACAGTAACTATCTAGAGGAATATCATCACTTTCCTGGAATGATACCATAGTACATATTATCATAGTTGGGTTTGTCAATACTGCACAAATCTTCACAACTAATTTGCTCACCTGAGTAATGAAGTACTAACATTGTTGTTTACAGGTTTTTCTATATTTAGCTCTAACAGCCATTTTGTGCAGAGGAGCACAACCACCCTGACCACTTTTGGTAGAGGGGTCACCCAAGGAACATTTCTGTCAAGTTATTTTGAAACTGAGCCATTGGAGAAGATGTTCTTTGAAATTTTTTCTATCTTTACCTCTGTATTTTGTTCAGCAGAGCAAACCCATTTCAGTAATTAAAGCAATCATCAGTACATGATTTATTGATTGTTTGGGGTTTAATGACAACTCTTGTAGGTCATTTTGTGTCATCGCCCAGAGAAAAGGAGAAAAGAGTTAGTAGAGACAGTAGAGGAGATAAAAGTGAGGGATAGTGGAGAAATACAAAAATGAATGTAAGTGTTCAAACAGAAGAAATAACAACAAGGACAGCAGGCCTTGCCCTACTGTAGCCAATATCAGTTGATGAACACCCCCTCCCCACAGTGACACAAGATACACGTCACCTTTGCCTCACCCAACCACCTCCAATTATCAGTACAATAATACCTACTTTGAGTTGGGATGTTTCAATAGAAAAGACCTAAGCTGACACATGCCTTTTAATCAATTTTGTAACAGAAATTAAAGAGAAACATTTGAAATTGCACCACTGACCTAGGGGATATGTCATTGAGAGGTTTTTTTTTCTATTTTTAGCTCTGAGCAGCCATTGTTTTTTAAGTGAAGTGAAACCGTTTTAGCAATATTGGTAGAGGGTCAACAAAGGAACATTTCTGTGAAATAATTCTGAAATTGGACTATTAACCTAGGAGATGTCCATTAATGTTTTTTCTATTTCTAACTCTGGTGGCCATTTTGTTTAACAATTTTGGCAGAGGGCCACCAAAGGATCATTTTGGGGAATTTATTTTGAAAGCAGACCATCGGCCTAGGGGAAGATGTCATTTAAAGGTTTTTCTATTTTTAGCACTGGATGGCATTTTGTTCAGCAGAGCAAAACCGCTTTAACAATTCTGGTAGAGGGTCACCTAAGGAACATTCCTGTGAAATTATTTTGAAATGTCTGTTGAAGATTCTTTTTTATATATTTGGCTAGGGCAGCCATTTTGTTCAGCTGAGTGGAACTATTTCAGCAGTTTTGGTAGAGGGTTAATCAAGGAGCATTCCTGTGAAATTTTTTTGAAAGCAAGCCATCAGCTTCAGAGGATCTATCATTTAAAGTTTATCTCTTTTTAGCTCTGGTGGCCATTTTGTTAAGGGGAGCAGAACCATTTTACCAATTTTGGTAGCGGGTCACCAAAGAAACATTCCTGTGAAATTATTTTGAAATCTGACCATTAGTCTAGAAGGAGCTGTCGTTTAAAGGTTTTTCTAAGGTTTTTTAAGTTTTAGCTCTGGTGGCCATTTTGTTCATTCCTGTGAAATTATTTGGAAATTGGACCATAAACCTAGGAGGAGATGTCTTTAAAGGATTTTTTTTTTCTATTTCTAGCTCTGGTGTCCATTTTGTTCAGCATAGCGGAAGCATTTTAGCAATTCTGGTAGAGGGTCAACCAAGAAATATTCCTGTGAAAATATTTTGAAATTGGACTATTAGCCAAGGAGGAGATGTCATTTAAAGATTTTTCTAAGGTTTTCTGTTTTTAGCTCTTGCAGCCATTTTGATCCACAGAGCAGCAATTTTGGTAGAGGGTCATCCAAGGAACATTCCTGAAAAACATTTTTGAAATCGAACCATTAGCCTAGGAGGAGATGTTGTTTAAAGGTTTTTTCTATTATTAGCTCTGGTGGCCATTTTGTTCAGCAGAGCAGAACAATTTTAGCAATTTTGGTAGAGGGTCACCCAAAAAATATTCCTGGGAAAGTATTTTAAAATTGGCACTGTGGTTTCGGAGATGTCATTTGAAGACATTGTTGATGGACAAAAAGCCATCATAATAGCTCACCTTGAGCACTGGCAAACAGTCTTTTCTAATCTCAAATAATACTTAACTCCATCAATAATAATTTATTTCAGTCAGACAGAAAACTGGACATGTCTAATTACTAAACTAGAGGCCCAAGTAGACCAGAATCGCTCACCTGGATGAGGCAGATCATAATTTACATTGCGCCTTGGTGGCCATTTTTTCTATCAGATCACATTGCCTTCAGCAATTCTGAATCTGGGAGGAGATGACGTTCAAAGAATATCAAGATGGCTGCCATGGTTGCCATCTTGGATACCAGAACGGAAAGATTTAGCAAAGTAGAAGTAAAACAAAGATCAGGAATCGATACAATTAACTTACTCCACCCATCAAAGACACCAAAGGGAAAGAAACACATACATGAAGCGACCAGACCAAAATGGCCATCCAAAATAAAAAGACACAAGTGATACACACAGTAAGTAACTGGTAAAAAACAACAACATAAATAAACCGCCACAGAAGAACAGCCTTGGAACGGTCAGTGGAAAGAATTCCACTAGGGGGCTTAAATCGATTTTATATGGCCATAATCCTCGCCCTTACCTCTGTAGCGGTATACACTAATTTTGTTTAGTCCGCATGAAGGCTTCCTAACTCATCAGTGTAACATCTCTGAGAACATACAAATCAAAAAACTGCAGAGATGAAACAAGGTTGAGGACTTGACAGCATACAACAATAGAATTGCTGGAGCAAAAGAAAACCAACAGTTAGACTCCGAGGGGCCTGACCAAATCTGAATCTCCATATCACCCCGATGCCTCCCATCAAGTTTCAGATCAATTTGACCTTTGGTTCTGGAGATGTCGTTTAAAGAATGGACATTGGAACAGAACAATTTTAGCAAATCTGAATCTCCATGTCACCCCGATGTCTCCCATCAAGTTTCAGCTCAATTTGACCTTTGGTTCGGGAGGAGATTATTTTATTTTTTATTTTTATTTTTCCCCTAAATTTTATATGCAACACATAGCACTTATTTTTGTTATATTGTTTAATTGTACTTGTAAACAAATTTTGAAATGCAAATAAAAGTAAAATAAACATTGCTTAGTTTTCATTTCATAACCTCCTAATTTTTATAAAACAAGGGTGTCCTTCAGCCAGACATGATTTTAAGAAAATAGAAGTTTCATGGGGCACCCTGTGTATGTGTTTGTCTTTTATTAACGGTCAACCTTTGGGACTTTCTGTTCTAGAAAAGGTTGCTTAATGTAACCTAGATGTACCATATATACATTGCAGTTTAATGCGCTGTGGTGCAGTGGTAAAGTATCGGCCTCGGGATCGAGAGGTACCGGGTTCGAACCCCACGAGCGGCAGGTGTTGTTTCCTTGAGCAAGAGACTTTATCCACATTGCTTAGTACTGGTTCTACCCAGGAAAAGAGGGCCACATGGAAGATAAGTACTAGTTTACTAAATGTGTTACCCTCTATAAATAAGGTTGATTATTATTATTATTATTATTATTTGAAGTTCAAACTAGAACTGTCAGAGGATCTGACTATAGCCCCGCTATAGCCCTGTCAGAGGAGAAAGACTCATGAATTAAAGGTAAAGACTTGTGAGAGGGTTAAATCCCTAACAAGGTACCTACGCCTTATAGACTTTTCGCGTTATTAGATCTGAAAAACAGTCTAAGTTTAAAAATAAGTTTTGGATAATGAAAAAAGCACATGCACATCTTCAGACCTATATGAAAACACCTGTTAAGTTTCAAAAAGATTGACCTAGAACTGTAAGAGGAGTTGCGATCACAAGGTAGCTACTCCCTATACATTTTAACATTAGTAGATCTCAAAAATTGTCTAAGTTAAAAAAGGTGAAATAAGTGAAAAAAATTATTTAAGGATAATGAAAAAAAAATATGCACATCTTCAGACCTATATGAAAACACCTGTAAAGTTTCAAAAGGATTGACCTAGAACTGTAAGAGGAGTTGCGGTAACAAGGTAGCTACTCCCTATACATTTTAACATTAGTAGATCTCAAAAATTGTCTAAGTTAAAAAAGGTGAAATAAGTGAAAAAAATTATTTAAGGATAATGAAAAAAGAATATGCACATCTTCAGACCTATATAAAAACACCTGTAAAGTTTCAAAAGGATTGACCTAGAACTGTAAGAGGAGTTGCGGTCACAAGGTAGCTACTTCCTATACATTTTAACATTAGTAGATCTCAAAAATTGTCTAAGTTTAAAAAGGTGAAATAAGTGAAAAAAATTGTTTAAGGATAATGAAAAAAGAATATGCACATCTTCAGACCTATATGAAAACACCTGTAAAGTTTCAAAAGGATTGACCTAGAACTTTAAGAGGAGTTGCGGTAACAAGGTAGCTACTCCCTATACATTTTAACATTAGTAGCTCTCAAAAATTGTCTAAGTTAAAAAAAGGTGAAATAAGTGAAAAAAATTATTTAAGGATAATGAAAAAAGAATATGCACATCTTCAGACCTATATGAAAACACCTGTAAAGTTTCAAAAGGATTGACCTAGAACTGTAAGAGGAGTTGCAGTAACAAGGTAGCTACTCCCTATACATTTTAACATTAGTAGATCTCAAAAATTGTCTAAGTTAAAAAAAGGTGAAATAAGTGAAAAAAATTATTTAAGGATAATGAAAAAAGCACATGCACATCTTCAGACCTATATAAAAACACCTATAAAGTTTCAATAGGATTGACCTAGAACTGTAAGAGAAGTTGCGGTAACAAAGTAGCTACTCCCCTCTACATTTTAACATTAGTAGATCTCAAAAATTGTCTAAGTTAAAAAAGGTGAAATAAGTGAAAAAAAATATTTAAGGATAATGAAAAAAGAATATGCACATCTTCAGACCTATATGATAACACCTGTAAAGTTTCAAAAGGATTGACCTAGAACTGTAAGAGGAGTTGCGGTTACAAGGTAGCTACTCCCTATACATTTTAACATTAGTAGCTCTCAAAAATTGTCTAAGTTAAAAAAGGTGAAATAAGTGAAAAAAATTATTTAACGATAATGAAAAAAGAATATGCACATCTTCAAACCTATATGATAACACCTGTAAAGTTTCAAAAGGATTGACTTAGAACTGTAAGAGGAGTTGCGGTAACAAAGTACCCACTATCAAATATTTCAGACAGACAGAAAGACAGACTGACAGACAGACAGACAGACAGACGGAATGCCGGACAAGCCAAATCCAATATAGCCCCCACTTTTTCAAAAAGGGGCTATAAAGATGCAGATAAAATGACAAAGTAAACCATGATTAGAAAGTGTCTTTTAATGGCATTAAGCTGCAAATTAAACATGCAGGCATGCACAGTATTCCATTAACACCAGCAGAAACATAATTTGATATAGTCTATCCAAATCGTAGCCCCTATGATATTTGTATTTGTCCTACTTGGACTTAAAGCTGAACATGATAGATAGATAGATAGATAGATAGATAGATAGATAGATAGATAGATAGATAGATAGATAGATAGATAGATAGATAGATAGATAGATAGATAGAAGATAGATAGATAGATAGATAGATAGATAGATAGATAGATAGATAGATAGATAGATAGATAGAAGATAGATAGATAGATAGATAGATAGATAGATAGATAGATAGATAGATAGATAGATAGATAGATAGATAGGAGCTGGTTTCAAGCTTTTAAGAGGAAAGATATATACCCAGACCTCATTTTAGCGCGATTCGTTACAGCATGAATTCGGATATAGCACGGTTTTGCTTTGGACCCCAAATTTTCACCAATCAATTTATAAATTATAAATATATTCCAAGGTTGCTATCAAGTTTCAAGCACAACAACTTTATTTCCCCTGACTTATAAACGGTAATACGGTAGATAATACTGTAGTTGTCACGGTCAATAATGGTACTTTTTCAAATTCAAGTTAATTGCAGATGTGTCATAACTGCTTGTCCAATTAGCAATTAAAGATAGTTATGATTATGCTCAAAAGCTAAAAAGGGTCAGCTTTACGAGATAAGAGAATAAAGACTGCAGATTAATTTATAATTTATTGATCCAGCCACAAGACGAGGACCCCTTCCATCCAAAATGAGCCCAAACTTTCATACCCGCTCAACAAGCAAGTTCAAGGCAAACATCAAAGTTCTCGGCCACCCAAATTGCCTTAAAATCCACCGTCCACAAGCCTCCGCTACCAGTTAAACTACATGATAGAGTTATGGAACTTGGTAAGAATGTAGCTCTTGTGATGATAGATACAGATGTGACACAATATGCCACGGGTATAGCACCCCTAAAAAAAATTTTTTTTAGCTTCTCCAGACCACCCCTAAAAAATTTTTTTACCTTCTCCAGACCACCCCCTAAAAAAAATTTTTAGCTTCTCCAGACCACCCCCTAAACAAATTTTTTTGCTTCTTCAGACCACCCCCTTTTAAAAAAATATTTTTTACCTCCTCCCCAAAAAAACACCTTCTAGAGTGACCTCGGAAAAAATAAAAATCCGACAGGAAACAATTTGGGGTAAGGGAATGAGAGAAAAAAAAATACGCTTCTCTCACAACCCATTTTGTAAATTTTACCGTGTCTTGATCTGATAAGTTACGAAACCCGATATTATAGTTATTGTTTGTCCTTGTGGTTTTAAAAGCATGAGTCATTTTGCGGTTTTCTTTACCTTGCATATTTGCGACAATAGGTGCAAATTAACAGTGGTGAGAAGACGTTAAAGAGGGGAAATAGTGAATTTTTGCTAGTTGCATTTGAATTGATATTCATAGCAGGCTTGTTCAATGTGACCTTTTTACTGACGTTTACCTCGCCGCTTCTAATGAGTACCCACATACGCTGTAACGCTATTACGCTGTAATACTATTATGCTTCCTTTCTATTAAGGGTTTACCATAGTACTATTACGCTGTAATACAATTACATTGTGTTACTATTACGCTGTAATACTATTATGCTTCCTTTCTTTTAAGGGTTTATTACATTACAGGGTCACTGATGAGGCTTTATTAGCCGAAACTACGTAGTATGACCCATCTTCTTTCTTATGAATGTTTTCATTGCTCTTAAAGGAACTCATTTTTGATTTTTATTTGCCTTCACTGCAGCTGGTGTTGTGCCGTGTGGCGGCCGTAAAACGTCTCCCCGTACATCAACCATAGTGCAGTTTATATTTTACTTTTGGTCCTTTAAGGTCAGCGTGAATATTCTGAGAAATCAGAAATAAATTATTGGTTTAGACTCATATTCTAGACAGGTTTTTAATTATTTGGACCCCATTTTGATTTATATCAGTCTTGAAATCGACTGCCTATTCGAAATTCGCAAAATTGCAGTATGTTTCCTCTGGCTTTCATTGCCGGATCATTACAGGGTCACTGATGAGGCTTTTTTAGCCGAAACTACGTAGTATGACCCATCTTCTTTCTTATGAATGTTTTCATTGCTCTTAAAGGAACTCATTTTTGATTTTTATTTACCATAGTACTATTACGCTGTAATACTATTACGTTGTAACGCTATTACGCTGTAATACTATTATGCTGCCTTTCTATTAAGGGTTTACCATAGTACTTTTAGGCTGTAATACAATTACATTGTGTTACTATTATGCTGTAATACTATTACTTTGTAACACTATTACGCTGTAATACTTTTATACTGCCTTTCTTTTAAGGGTTTACCATAGTACTATTACGCTGTAATACTATTACGTTGTAACACTATTACGTTGTATTACTATTTTGCTGCAGTATAGCTCCAATATATCGCGTTCCGATATTTCGCGATGGCCAATCTATCGCGGTTGCGCCGTGGATCCCGTTTTTGTTGTTGTTTTTTTTTCCCCTTAAAAATTCATTATTAAAAAAAAATAGAGTTTTAAGTTGTTAAAATTTATTTAAAACCAGGTTAAACCAGGCGCCAACAGCGTTTGACTTTTCCTGCCCAGCGTCTGCTATTTGGCGCCAAAACATAACCATTCACGAGATCGCAGAAAAGTCCGTTTTTATTATCCAAACATCTACCGTTAGATGTAGCTAATTGTCTGAGGAGCGATTAATAAAAATAAAAAATGTGTTCCTTTAAGAGCAATGAAAACATTCATAAGAAAGAATATGGGTCATACTACGTAGTTTCGGCTAATAAAGCCTCATCAGTGACCCTGTAATGATCCGGCAAAGAAAGCCAGAGGGAACATACTGCAATTTTGCGACTTTTGAATAGGCAGTCGATTCAAAGACTGATATGAATCAAAATGGGGTCCAAATAGTTAAAAACCTGTCTAGAATATGAGTCTAAACCAATAATGTATTTCTGATTTCTCAGAATATTCACGCTGATCTCAAAGGACAAAAAGTAAAATATAAACTGCACTATGATTGATGTACGGGGAGACGTTTTACGGCCGCCACACGGCACAACACCAGCTGCAGTGAAGGCAAATAAAAATAAAAAATGTGTTCCTCACAAAATCATTTTCACATTGATTGTGGATTAAATTTTATGATTGGAAGATAAACGCCAATTAGAGACATCACTTGACCATATTTTCACACCTTATCGACACGCACCGCAGGATGGCAATTATATGACAGGGATTAACAATAGTGTCATACCTGAACCATAATAAATACACAGATGGTTTGTCTCTCAATTGACAGTGCAGCAATTATTGCGATTTACTTACTGGTCTAGTTCTACTGTATTTAAGGACTCAAAAAGACTGACAGTTGTAGACGATTTTTTTTACACTTGCCCGAAATCAAAACACAATAAAATGATATTTTTGTTGTTGTATAGTTTTCGGCCCGTGGTAGACGTTAAAATTTTTTTCCAACTGCTACTTTTAATGATTCTGAGATCTAGCAAGCCAAGGGAAACAACTAGAATTGCTTAAGCACTTATGGTAGTTGCTCCTCTTGGCCGTCACCCGTTCAAGACAACCAGGGGAACCCGCAAATCCAAAATGGCATCCTGTTTTGACATTTTAGCAATCACGTTTTCAGACGCAGATTTTCAGCTGTTCTCGAATGTAAGTTAATTGGTAGACATAGTCCCCTTTGTTTGTTCTGTCCCTGAGTAATTCTGAACCTACTTTAATGGTGAAATACGGCCGATAGCATTACTGACAGCCATTAGTGTGGATTGATTAACGGTTCTCACCAAACTATCTGGGCGACTTGTATTGGCATCTCGGCAAACTACCGCGACTTATATCGCGCTCCGACCACATCGCGGTTTTCGGGCTATGGACCCCGACTACCGCGATATATTGGAGCTATACTGTACTATTATGCTGTAATACAATTACATTGTGTTACTATTACGCTGTAATACTATTACGTTGTAACACTATAACGCTGTAATACTTTTATACTGCCTTTCTTTTAAGGGTTTACCATAGTACTATTACGCTGTAATACTATTACGTTGTACGACTATTAAGTTGTAATACTATTTTGCTGCCTTTCTATTAAGGATTTACCATAGTACTATTACGCTGTAATACTATTACGCTGTAATACTATTATGCTCCACAGTACTATTACGCTGTAATACTATCATATTGTAAACACAACTTTGAGTGGACTTACAAATAATTTGACATAAGAATTAGAATGGAAATAAAATCTGCATAAGTTTAGGCGCGAAAATGTGAGAGAAAGTTCATTTCTTATAACCAGGAGGCGGCTCATTAATTATTATAACTTTATTAAATAAAATCAAGCATTTCCTATTTTTTTTTACCTCCGCTAAAGCCTGGGCCTTGCCTTCCTCAATAAGTTTTTTTCTTTCCGTTTCACTTAATCCTGTTTGTTTTGAATGTATGCAATCTTTCAGTTTATTATATTTATCTAATTCATCTAAAATCAACTTAAATTCATTTTCAGATATCTGCCCATCTTGGAGTGCTCTTGAAATCAAATCCTTTATGCTATTCAGTTTTGAATCTGCAATAGTTCTGATCTGGTCATGTTTTTGTGTTTTTGTATGCAATTTTCTTCTAACAAACTTAACGCAAACCCCTAAACCCCCACACACAAAAGCAACAATTTCCAACAGCAACATAATCGGAACAGTTAAACCAACACCAGCCATAATAACACTTGAAGAAATTAACGCAGTATCGACACTATCAGTAATGTTAATCTCTCGTTTGTACTTTTTATATAATGCCTTTCTTACATCCCTCTCTTTCATTAATTGTTTTTCTATCTCTGATATCTTCTGTAATCTATAACTTTGTCCGTCTTCACTAGACAAGTCTGGATATAAATTCGGCGCTGTAGGTTGCTTCATTTTTATATTTATTTTTTTAATTCAATTAATAACGACACAACAGTATTTACCGCAGTTTTATTAGTCTCTAGACTAATAAAATTAATAACACTTCCAGCTTTAACTAAACAAGGGGTGACAAAATTAAAACGTGTACTTTTTGTTTCACTATCTAAAGCGAGGCCGCGGCACCCTTCCAAACGTTCCCCATTCACCAGCACGCCAACTTTCACCTTACCAAGCGACGATACACTCGACAGGCTAATACTTTTAATATAACCATCCTTCATCATAACATAACCAACCGCTCCCTCTCTACCTCCATTTCCAAATGAAAATATTTTACCATTAGTTAGTGGGCCATTTGATTCGGCGGTTATTGTAATGAATTCATTTGCATAAATGCTTTGTAATCTATTATTTAAATTCCCTAATTTTTCATGTAATTCATCAACACGCAAAGTCAAATTATTCTTATCTGTTTCTACACCAAATATACTCATTTTTTATGTATAATTTTTAAATTCAATTAATAATGAGGCAACAGTATTAACCGCAGTATAATTATTCAGTACACTCAGAAAATTAACTAGAGCTGTCAGTGAAACTGACTAGGGCCCCGGCAGCGCTATCAGAGGAGTAGGAAAATTTGTGGACGGACAGACGGACGGACAGACAGACAGACAGACGGACGGACAGAGTGATTACTATAGGGCACCCACACTTTCAGTGCGGGGCCCTAATAACACTCCCTGCCTTAACTAAAAATGGTTTATCAAAATCGCGATGTACACTTTGTGTGTCTTCCAAATAAACTATACACCTACTCAAAACTTCCCCATCCACCATCACAGTAACCCGCACTTCATCTTTTGACTTTTCACACGACAGACCCATACTTATAATATAACCATCCTTCATCATAACATAACCGGCCGTTCGCTCTCTACCTCCATTTCCAAATGAAAACATCTTATCTCTAGATAAAGAGCCTTTTGATTCAGCATATATTGTAATGTATTCATTTGTATGAACGTTTTGTAATATATTATCTAAATTTGATATTCTGCTATCAACACGTAAAGTCGTATTATTCTTAATACTCATTTTTAATCATAAAATTTCTAACACACAACTAATTGGTAAACCATTGTTGTTTATTTTCTGACCATTCTCATCATGAACGCTTATACTTAATTCTGATATATCACCATGTGTTAATTGTTTATATTCCGGATTACTAAAACGCGTATGAACAATATCACCAAACGATTTATTTTCAACAGAAACAACATCAAGGAGATTACTAGGAGCACCATCAAAGAAATTGCAAGCACTGTTTATCTGCTCAAGATGAATATATAGTTGTTTATAAGGTGCAAAATTTAAAGGCATTTCTCCCTCATATGTTTGATTTGCGTTTAATCGTCTATTTCCGAGACCTAACATCTCTTTTAATCCTTTGCTTATTTTTAAATCAAAAACACTATGCCATTTGTTTCATTTACAGATAATACAATATTATTACTTTGAAATATATCTGCTATTTGTTGGAAACTGTAAAATCCTGAAGCTAAACGTATTGGTCTATCTGTTCCTTTTTGGATAGATTCATCAATCAAATTATGCCAACCTATAGTATAAGTAAAACTCTTCAATCCAATTCTCTTAATACCGCATTTTGTTGTCTATATATTGTTGCAAGTGTATTGTCTTATTAATATCAGAAATTGTATGATACATTTTTAATTAATAAAAAATGATACCTAAAGAATTCAAGTACACTCCCAATGCATCATATAACCCTCATACTAAATATTCTAAAAAGAATATTGAACTTGTAAAACAAACAATTTATGTTAACAAAAATGACCATTTTCCAGTAACGTTTCCCGACTTTTTTCAAAACTATCAAAATCCAACATTACACAACAATGAACCGTGGAATACATGGCTTCATTCATCATTTGACTAGTGGCAGTGCCAATTGAATTTTGCTGTTTGGTGTGCCACTGCAGGATGCGTAGTAAGTTATCAAGACCATTTGCAAAACACTTCAGGACTAACTAAAACAGTATATACATTTCATGTGTATTATTGTATTGCTCGTATTTTAAAAGAACTTAAAACACCTTTACCAACAGATGAGAAATTTTGTTATTACAAAAACACATACGATAAAGCAACTTACCAAAACTTATGCAATGAATTCAATGTTTCACCAAATACAGATTGGCGCCAAAAATTGGAAAGTAGTTCTAAAAGTCATGGTCTCGGAGGATACACACAATACTTTAAACCAAGTGGAAAATACAGATACGAACATCGAAGTGATGGGCCATTCTTTAGTGCAAATGACAAAATAGAACATACAGTAGATATAAGTGAGGCATGGACAATGTTTATATTAGACAAATCAGAAGGCTTCACAAAACCAGGTATTGAACGAATTAACGAAAGTATTAGAATATTTGTATGGGCACTATTAGGAGCACAATATCAAACACATGTAGAAATACTAAAAATAGGCACAGGATTTGATGCTCAAAAACAATTCTTAGCAAATGTTCAAGAAGCAATTAACAGTCCAAACGATTTGCATGACCAAATATCAAAATATCAAAATGTATTGAAATATGCTACAAGTAAAGTTGATTATACATACGGACTTGGTCTCTACATGTCTCCCAGTGACATGATATTACAAATTGGTACTTTCGCTGGATATAATAATAAAATTGTAATTGCAACATCGGAGTGCTCGCTTGGTTTCAATAGTGATGTAAATGTTAAACCTGGTGTTCCTACAGCACCATCTAATACCATAAATGGTACACCAACAAAGTAATCTCTGCCAGAACCGAAAACAAAGAAATCCTACCAGAATCTGTTGAAAAGAAAGAATCAACACAACACGAAGAAACTAAAACAGCCTTAATAGTAGGAAGTATAGTAATAGGTGTTATTGCACTCAGGATTTACTAATATACTCTCTTGCAGCTGCATACAATAATCCTACAACAAGGACAAGCAACGCCCAGAGATGTTCGCCAAACCAGTTAACCACTTTTCCAGTAGTAGACAACAGCCAAGACACAATGGAACCAATAATACCCGGTAGCGCTGCTGCTGCTTTTCCTGCAAGATTGGCCAATAGTTTACCAAGATTACTTAATTGTGTTTTTATCCATTTTTCTTTTGATGGTGGTTTAGGGGTTATAGGCCCACCACCAGTAGTAGGAATAAAAGTCTCAACAATAACACCAATAATCATTCCAAAAGCAGTTAAAACACTAACAATTGTAATTCCTTGTTCTCTAAATAATGTTTTAATTCTCTCACCTAATGTAGTGTCTTCTTTTAATACTTTGGTGATTGTTTCTTTTATTCTATTTACCTGACTATGTAATGCTTCTCTGTTTTCGCTAGCAGCCTCAAGTCTTACAGCTCTCTCATCTTCAAGGTTTTTCAAACCAGCTGTTATGTCTTTTCTGCTAATTTCATCTTCAGCTTCTTGTAATTTTCGTTTTTCTTTGGCTATGTCATCATCAATGTTTGTCAGCTTTGCTAAGTTATTTGTAAGTTCACCGCGAATAGACTGTAGTGTCTTATCTAGACCTTGCAGTTCTCTTAATGTTAGACCTTCTGTTTGTGTGCGTGCATTTTTTACTTCTGGCAACTCTAAATTATCAAAAAGAGATGTAACAGTGGTCTCAACCTTATTTGCTGTGTCTACTACATTTTGCCAGTCGGATGCGCGTCTGACTGGTGATCAGGAGGACGCGGGTTCGACTCCCGCCGGGGTCGGCAACATTCTTTCGTGGAGATTGATCATGAAATCTTTTCTACGGTCATTCTCTCCCTTCCGCTGATTCAAGAAGGGCAGTTGTCAGTTTCTGGCGAAAGAATGTGCACTGTACTGGTTAACCGCTTACGTATAAGCCTGCCCAGGAAAGTGTTGATAGGTAAACTGACCGGCTCAAAAATGACCTAAATAGTGTTGACTGGGCCGTAAAACTCCAATACAAACAAACAATACTACATTTTGCACATCTTTGGTTGAAGACAAATCTTTTAGTGGTATTTGTTCTTCAGCATTTAGCAAATCATTTCACGTACTTCCAATAATATGTTGAGTTATCTTTGTTTTGCTTTTATATTCTGGTAAATTTAAATATTGTCTGATTGCCCGTGTTCCGCCACTACCTACTACACGGTTGTATTCGTTTGCTAAAGAACCCAAAGAAAGAAATGTTGCTGTGCCTTGCTTTGCAGTAATTCTGATTTCTTCGTCGCCGACAACCCAATATAAAGTTTTATCATCAGATAATCTTAACTGATCAAAATCTACTTTGTCTGGCGTAATTTGATAGCGCTTGCTTATTTCATCATAAAACGTCTTTACAAGTTTTTCTTTATGGTTTTGAAGAGCAGACTGTTCGAGCTCTCCTCTTAAATCATCAATCGCTTTACCCTGATTTAGAATAATACTCTGATCATGATCATCAGGGACCAAAGGTAATCTGGAATCTATATCATCATCATCATCATCTATGTCAAATGTAGGATTTTCAAAATCAAATCCTTCAGCCATTTTTAATTATTAAATTTTTCCTTAAAAAAATGTCGACCTATGGAAATAAATTAAACCCTTACAGAAAAATAAGAGAACCACGCGGTGTGAGAGGTATCCGTCAAAGTGTAGTGATAACCAATAATCCATCAACTATTGACCAAAATCAACAGTTATTAGTGAGATTTCCTAATCTAAGTGGTAATGATGTTTTTGTTCCCAGAACAGTCAGATTAGCATTTGAAATTGAACTAATCTCTAAAGATGCAATTGCAACTATATTTCCAAACATAGGAAGAGCAATAATTAAGAAAACAACAATTAGGATAAGTGGAAATGAAGTAATGTCCATTGATGATAGTGACATCTATCATTGTTATATTGATTTATGGAAGACTCCTACAGAACGTATAAATATGGCATACCAAGGCGTTGGCAAAGCAAACATGTTGAAACTTAGAGTGGGGGCAAAAAATGCAACAGCAGATAAAGAAGATCAAGCCATCGCAAAAGCATATGGAAACAGGTTTTGCATCCCACTTGATTTTGAATTATTGGAAACCCATATGCCTTTTTATCAAGCAGGACTTGGTGACAGGCTGGAATATGAACTTACATTTAACGATTACATGAAAGATATTAATTCAACAGATGCAACTTCAACTTATACAATAAAAAATATTTGTTTAGAATTCGATATTGTTTCTGATCCTTATTTATCAAGAGAAATAAAGTAGAAGTAAAACAAAGATCAGGAATTGATACAATTAACTTACTCCACCCATAAAAGAAACCAAAGGGAAAGAAATACAAACATTAAGCGACCAGACAATAATGGAAACCTAAACAAAGGAAGGCCATAAGGACAGTTACTTTCCCACAAAATGGCCATATGGCCATCAAAATTAAAAGACACAAGTGATACACACAGTAAGTAACAAACAACAACATAAATAAATCGCCACAGAAGAGCCGCCTTGGAACGGTCAGTGGAAGATTTCCACTGGGGGGCTTAAATCGATTTTACGTGGCCACAATCCTCGCCCTTACTTCCGTCGCGATTAAGACAAATAATTTGTTCAGTCCGCATAAGACAGCAAGTCAGTGACAAAATGGTTATTTTATACGATAGAATACTTAGGCATAGAAAAATAACGAAGAATAAATCTGATACTCTTTGGAATATTAATTTAAATGTCCCGGCAAGAAGTATGAAAGGTATTCTCATGCTATTCGAAGATCCTGAAAGGACCAGCACAGAAGAATATTATAATCCAGAAATTACAAAAGTGGAAATGACTATAGAAGGGATTCCGAATCAACTATATAGTCAAGGAATGAAATCGTACCAACAGTGGGATGAAATAAATAAATTCTTTGCCCTAAATTCAAAAAGAAACAAAGAAACAAGTATGGTCGTTAAAGATTTATATTTTACTGATACACCAATAGAAAAATATCTAACGACTAATTATGCTTTATGGTTGGATTTACGTTCAACTGATGATAATAAACTTCATGGTTCGGGAAGAAGAATAGAAAATGCTTCAGAAGGCATCACAATACAAATTGCAAAAGAAGCAGGAGGAAATGAACCAATAAATGTTTATCTGTTTGTTATACAAGATGCCCAAATTAATTTTGAAGAAGGTAGATTCAAAGAAGCTCATTATTAAACAATAGAAATGGAACTACCTAAAGATCCACACTGTGCAATTATTTGCGGTCAAACTGGCTGCGGAAAGACTGAATTTGTTTTAGACTTACTTAAAGGTGTATATAGAGGTGTATTTAGTCATATTGTTATACTTTGCCCCACCATTCAATGGAACAAGGCATATAAAAACAGAAGTTGGATTGGTGATGTTAGAAAACCAAAATCAAAAAATATTATAATCGTAAACCCACTAATCAATGGTGAAGAAAAACTGCAAGAACTACTAAGAATGTTCTTTAATAAATATGCTGGGGAACCAACTCTGTACATCATTGATGATTGCAGTGCAACAAAAGAACTAACAAAGAAAAAAGACATGTTGTCTGAACTCGCTTTTTCAGGCAGACACGCAGAACAATCGGTATGGGTTATATTGCAGAGATACAATTCAGTTTTGAAAGATTTAAGAGAACAAACAAAGTGGTTATGTATGTTCTACACAAAAGATAGAGATAGTTTTGAAAATTGTTTGAGAGAGAATGATGTTATTCCTATATTGGAAGAACGACAAAGAATAAAGGAAGAACTAAAAAAAAAAGAAACAACGTAAATTAATTTTGAAAACCGACCAACCTACTGATTATTGGGTGGTTGATTAAGTAATGCTTTAGTAATGCTTAAGTAATGCTTAAGTAATGCTTTAGTAATGCTTAAGTAATATAGCAGAAATAAGTAATGCTTTAGTAATATAACAAAAAAAATAAGTAATGCTAAAGTAATATAACAAAAATAAGCTATAATAAAAAGCACTGCTTCTTGAAACACTAACAATTATAACAAACACTGCAGTCTTATCGCTAGTTGGATATGTGGTATATAATTATTTGAAAATAAAAAATAAATTATATAAAGTAAAAAATAAACTATATAAAATGGATGCTGAAGAATTACTTATTGAAAACAATACATGTGATCAAAATAAAGAGCATAATGAAACAAAATGTGAAAGACTATCAGCCATTGTTGCTGCAGGTGGTAGTAAGCAATATTTAGGTAGAGACGTTCAATTGTCAGACATTGATACAATGACACCAGAACAAATAAACAAACTGTATTGTAGATATGAAGCAAGACTAGGTGCAAGTATGACGAAGACATTGGGTAATTCTTTTATTAACTTATATGTTATGGGTGTGTCAAAGTATTTAAATGTTGTTAATCCACCTAAATAATACAAGACTTAGAGGAAGACCCTTTTATCAATCATGCTTTAACAAGTACTTGTTGTGAATTGTATTATAGATATGGAATGTATCTTGCTCCTATTACTGCAATGTTAACAACAGTGAGACATATTGATTTCACTGATCTTAATAAAAAAGACATAAAAAATGACGAGTGAAATAAAAGCTTCCCATGATGACAAAGTCACAAAATATGCCCTTGATGACGAGGTCACAAAAAAGAAAAATCCAAAAAGAGTATCTGCAGGTAAAAAAGGTGCAGAAGCAAAAAGATTAAAAGCTGAATTAAAAAGAAAAGAAATGGAAGCAATGAAAAAAAGAAAACATACAATTAAAATCTATAACAAAAGATGATGATGAAGTTAGGGATGATGTTAAAAAAGTTCAATACAAAAATTATATACCTCTATGTATAGTAGGTGTGATTGTTGGATTGGGTTTATATATTTATAATAAGAAACAAGTTACACCTGCACCTTTAGCGCAGCCCAAACAACAAAAAGAAATTGACCCATTTGAGTTTAATTAATCAAAACATTCTTATAAAAAATGGCAACACAAATTGATGGAAAACAAATTGCAAACATGTTATATCACGCAGGAGTAGAGACTGTATTAACGGTTGGATATGCAGAATTAGGAAGAAAACTATTGAAAAGACCACCACCAAAAGTAGATTTTAATATGACTGATATTGGTATGTTATCCATTGATATATTACTCGCAATGGCGACGAGAGATATGTTGGTTAAGCAAGGAATTATTCCTGCTGATATTATGAAGTAAAAAATGGCGAGTGCAGTGGTGATGATGCTTGGTGGAGCAGTAGCGAACGCCTTTGCTTTTTCTGGTAGTAATTATTTGTTTTCACATATTGGCAGAGACGCAGATAAAGAGAGAGAAAGACATGATAAGGCAATGGAACAATTAGAAGCAGCACAAGTAAAATGGAATAATGAAAGAACACAAAAATTGGATTTTCTTAATGAACAAAAACTAAAAGAACGTAATGCAGAAAAAAACCTTTGAAGAAGTAGACCAAGCAGGAAAAGAATGTTATTATGTTACACATGAACCAAAGTTGAGGGATTTGTTTCGTGCAAAATTTATGATAAACGCGATGACTTTGATTTTGAGATTGTAAATTTTCCTTTTTTGGATGGTGATGTTCCTCGTGCGCCATCCTATGGCGTTTATATTTCGCAATTAATTCGATTTGCTAGAGTGTGTAGTCATGTAACTGACTTCAACACTCGTAATAAATTATTAACGGCTAAACTCCTTAATCAGGGTTATCGGTACCATAAACTACGCAAAGCCTTTTCAAAATTTTATAGACGCCATTCTGATTTAATTTCAAAATTCAATATTGGACTTAAATCTCTTCTGCAACAAGGTCTATCGGAACCCAAATTTTATGGTGACTTAGTATTATAAATTCAGAAAAATATATAACCGCAATGACTTCAGCACCCAATTTCGTAAAATCATTTGTCGATATAAAAAGATTGGGTACAACATGGATATTATACGACAGACTGCATGCATGGTAGTTAACCCAATCACGGTTGGCAACTTTGCTTCCCTCTTTAATTGCACGCCGGTGGTTCAGGCCTCAGATTCTATGACGGCTCCAACGTAAAGGCTTATTGAAAATTAAAGAGATAATGTTGGTTGGTGCCTGATGCTCTGTCTCTGGTCGGGCTCATCGGAGTCTAACTGTTGGTTTTCTTTTGCTCCAGCATTTCAGTGGTTTCTTGCTGTCGAGTCCTCACCGTTGTCTCACCTCTGTGGTTCTTTGATTTCTGTGTTCACGGAGATGTTGCACTGATGAGTTAGGAGGCCTTCATGCAGACTGAACAAATTTTTTGTCTAAATCGCGACGGAAGTAAGGGCGAGGATTGTGGCCACGTAAAATCGATTTAAGCCCCCCAGTGGAAATCTTCCACTGACCGTTCCAAGGCGGCTCTTCTGTGGCGATTTATTTATGTTGTTGTTTGTTACTTACTGTGTGTATCACTTGTGTCTTTTAATTTTGGATGGCCATATGGCCATTTTGTGGGAAAGTAACTGTCCATATGGCCTTCCTTTGTTTAGGTTTCCATTATGGTCTGGTCGCTTAATGTTTGTATTTCTTTCCCTTTGGTGTCTTTTATGGATGGAGTAAGTTAATTGTATCAATCCCTGATCTTTGTTTTACTTCTATTTTATACTCCATCAGAAGATCAGAAAAATAGAGAGATTGCATTTGTTGTTGGTACTATGGTATTAACTGGATTTGTTGCATGGAAGTTAAATAAAATATAAAGATTCATTGAGGAGTTGGTTCCTCATAAACATATTCCCAAACTAAATCTGGTCTAATAAAGGCATCCCATCCTGTTGGAAAGTGAGATGATAATTTTTTACCATCAAACTTATCCATTATTTTCATCTGTTCAGGTGTTAAAGGACATACCCCATCATCTCTTAAACAACATAATTGATAACTTGATAACATTATTCTTCCTAATATAACTTTAGCATGAGGATCATCTTTTTCGGTGTACGCTTCTATCACCATTTTTAAAGAATAAAAAATAATTTATATTTTTTCTCTTTTAGTTTAGTAACCATAAGGAAAACTTCTAATTAAATTTTCATTTTCATAATGCATCATTCTTTTATCAAACATATAATCATAAGATTTAACTTGTTTAACTGTTTTAAGTTGATGATCTTTTCCTATTTTTATATTTTTATAATTAACAGTTTCATATGTTTCATTTTCATCAGTAACTAATTTTACTTTTTTTATCTAAATTAAATGTAATCTTTTCTTCTACTTCAGTATTCAGTCTAAAACCTTTACAACAGCTAACTATTTTTCCTGTATCTAATTTCATAGAATAATCTTTTGGGCCAACAGAAGTTTGTTTTGTTTGTTTGATTTTAGGTTTAACGTCCCCGTCAACACTGTAAAGGTCATTTTGGAGACGTTGCTTCCAATTTTGTGGGACTTTTACCCGACATTGAGATGAAATGACATCTCAAGCCCTGTCGCCCAATGAAACCAATAGGGTTTATTAGCATGGACGGTCCGCCTCGCACCGCGGTTCCTGGACAGGCTTAGATCCTCTAAGCGGTTTACCAGTACTAGTGTGCGGGCCAGATTCAGCTCTGCGTGGAAGCATCATGCAGCCCATATATTTCTTCAAGCCCCTATGGGCGGGGGCGGAGGCCAACAGAAGTAAATTGTACTATATGATTAGCATTATGTTTATCAACAATTTCATCTGTTAAATCTCCTAGCTTCTTACCTATCATACTTTCTATCTTTTTACAAGCTTCTGATCCATCGTCATTGTAAATACATGAATCACTATCAAGATAACATACTCTTTCTTGTAAGATATCTAATAGTTCATACAATTTTAATCTAGCATGCGCAGTTGTAAATAATGCTATATAAACATTAACACTTGGATTAGGTTTAGAATATTCTTCTTTATTTTTATATTCAGTTAATACAATATCTTCATCTAGTATCATAGTACTTATATCTGTATATTTATTATTAAATACTATATTAGTTATTCATTCTAAATTAAAACAATATTCTTTTTGAGTCTCTCGCCACAGTGGTTCGAGCCTCACTCGGGTCATATATGAGACGCAATGAACTGCAGCGGAAGGTCTAGTGGTTTTTCTCCAGGTACTCCGGTTTTCGCCCACCTGATTAAGGGTTTGCTTGATATGAGTGAAATAATCTTGAAAGGGCCGTAAAACCAAACCAAACCATGCCAGCAGAGTGTGTCCTGTCATATTTTTTCAGAGTGTGTCCTGTCATATTCCTGTCCTGTTTTCTGTGCATATTGTCCTGTAATGTAACCGCTGTCATTCATCCATGTTAATATAGGTGGATTATTTATGTACTGCTGAATAGATTAAGCAGTAACCATTTGTGTTGTCCTGTAGATAGTATGTTGTCAATCGTGTTTGTAGGACACTCTTTTTCGTTGTATATAAACAACCCCTCAGAAATCCATTGTCTGGGTCTTCATTTCCTCATCCTGATGCTCACCCGGTAACACATATATAAGCCCATGCAAAACCAAGGGCCCCGGAGTGGGGGCATTTTTGGCCTCAGCACTATAATTTGAACAATCTTGCTAGAGAGCCACTAGATGAAACTGCATACCAAATATATCACAGACCTAGGCTTTGTGGTTTCAGAAAAGAAGATTTTTAAAGATTTTACCCATACAAGTCTATGTAAAACCAAAGGGCCCCGAGGCGGGGGCATTTTTGGTCTCAGGGCTATAACCTTGGTAGAGGTTCACTAGATGAAGCTTCATACCAAATGTCAAAGACCTAGGCCTTGTGGTTTCAGATATCACACGGGCTCTGTATATATCACAGTTAATATATGCGTAGAATTATTTCTAGCTCAGTCGGGATAAATTGAAGAGATGATTCAACGATGGTTTCATGTTTATTTGATGATGATTGGTATGGTAACCAAAAAAGAGTGTATCCTACAAGGAAACAACAACAATAATAACTATAAGGTAACAATGCCTTAACAGGCTTGTCAATATTTGGTCAACGGATGCAAATAATCACATGATGATGATCAACTTTATGCATTCATCTTTAATCCAAAATATTCAGTCATGTTTCCATGTAAACATACAGTATGCATACTGACATGAATCGATGGAAACATGAGCACAAATGAACATGTCGTATATGGCATAGTTACGCTTATGCGTCTAAATGACAGGACTCGAGCAAAATCCTATTATCAGGCTCTCTGTATGTAACGGGATAATTAGTATATGAACATAACCAATGCATGAAATATTGCTGCCACCTTTGTGTTATTGGTCTGAGTTAAACCCTGAATATCTGTGCAATCTGCAGCATATTAAAAGAAATACTTATAAATGTATTCAGGTTATTCTTATGGGTATCCAAGGACCGAAAGAATCAGACAACCAGTACATTTTTACGAAAGAAGATTATCACAGGTAAGATTTCCAGTTGTCAATATCGTGGCAATTTCAGAGGTAAATTTATGGATAAAATGGCAATTACTTCGCATAAGGTATTATCTGGGATATACCTGAACTATAATATATTCTTAAATGTCAAGGTAAACCTTTGAAAGGTTATGACATTGCGGAATATTTCAATCCTT
Organism: Lucinisca nassula; assembly: GCA_963580285.1. Taxonomy (NCBI): domain Eukaryota; kingdom Metazoa; phylum Mollusca; class Bivalvia; order Lucinida; family Lucinidae; genus Lucinisca; species Lucinisca nassula. The sequence goes on along the minus strand of OY757024.1, from coordinate 58,161,547 downwards.
CTTTCTTAACTTTCTTCTCTTTCTTTACTATTTTTCGTTCGCCGCGGAATAAGCATCAAATCCATAAGCGTGCCTGTTATTGGTTAGTTTTGTGAAGGAACCCCGTTATCAGCCAATAAAATTCACTCTTTCATCCATCTTAAAATCAAGGGAAGCAACTACTCGAAGAACCATAATGAGCGAATGGAACCGCAACACAGTAGAATAGAATAGAGCAGGAATTGGAGATAGTGCAGAGATGGACCACCAGCTATATCACAGAATATGAACCATTGCAGAAAATGTCTAAAAGGCTGGAAAATATAATCTGCACAACAAAATGCACTGTGTGACACAGAGAAGAAGATTTTTCAAGATTTTCCCTATATAAGTCTATGTAAAACCAAAGGGCCCCAGAGCGGAGGTATTTTTGGCCCCAGAGCTATAATTTGAACAATCTTGGTAGAGGTCCACAAGATGAAGCTTCATACCAAATATCAAAGACCTGGGCCTTGCGGTTTCGGAGAAGATTTTTTTTTAAAGATTTTCCCTATATAAGCCCAAATAAAACCAAAGGGCCCCGCGGCGGGGTATTTTTGGCCCCTGCACTATAATTTGAACAATCTTGGTAGGGGTCCACTAGATGAAGCTTCATACCAAACATCAAAGATCTGGGCCTTGCGGTTTTAGAGAAGAAGATTTTTAAAGATTTTCCCTTTATAATCCTATGTAAAACCAAAGGGACCCGGGGCGGGGGCATTTTTGGCCGCAGCACTATAATTTGAACAATCTTGGTAGGGGTCCGCTAGATGAAGCTTCATACCAAATATCAAAGACCTGTGCCTTGTGGTTTCAGAGAAGAAGACTTTTTAGTTTTTTGTGAAAAAAATCTATTTTTGGCTCCTATGACCTAGATGTGCAACAGACCAGAACCATTTGAACAACTTTGAAAGGGGACCACCTTAGGATCATTCCTGTGAAGTTTGGTCAAAATCCGATCAGTGGTTTAGGAGGAGATGTCATTTGAAGAAATTTTTTACGGACGCATGGACGCACTGACGCACGATGGACAACGGACGAAAAGTGATCCCAAAAGCTCACCTTGTCACTATGTGACGGTGAGCTAAAAACACAAACTTTCAATCCCCCAGCCCAAGGATGCTACAGATAAAATTTTGGCCCAATCGGCCCAGTGGCTTCAGAGGAGATGTCGTTTGAAAGTGTTGACGCCAGACAACGAAGACGGACAACTGCCTATCCTATAAGCTTCCCCTGAGCCTTCGCCTCTGGTGAGCTAAAAAAATCCATGAAAAATTACTCAAGTTATCGTTCGGAAATGATACGGACGGACAGACAGACACTTGACAGTATATCATAATACCCCACCACTATCGTGTGGTGGGGTATAATAATATATATGGTTCTGGGGTGGGGATCTGAAAGGTTTCTGAGATATATCACCTTTTATGAAGTGGAGGGGTGGGGTATGGCCCGGCACACCCCAGAAGACACCTAGGTTGCTATCACTGAATACGTCTTATCATAAGGAACAAGAATATATATGGTTTAGGGGTGGGGATCTAAAGGGTTTCTGAGATATTGGGCCTTTTACGAAGTGGAGGGGGTGGGGCATGGCCCCAGCACATCCCAGGGGACCCCCAGGTTGGTGTCACTGAATGCCTCTTATCATAAGAAAAAATAGCCATCGGAAGAGATGGCAAATCCCCCGACCAAAAGCCAATATGGCCTTCAGAAGATTGTTCACCAATAGAAAGTGCACCAGAATTAAACCAGTAATATATCACAAAAGTATTGCAGTTATGGCCATCACAAGATTATACTGTCAGGGGAGATAACTGAAAAACCAGGGCACTCAGAAATGTGGTTCTTGCGCATGGCATGCCTGCTTAAGCTCATATATTTCTGTACAAAGTACCATCAGTATGTCTGAAAAGGTATTGGAGATATGGTGATCACAAGCTGGTCATACTGTTATATTGGAAGGGTAGATAACTCAAATACCACAGCACCAACAGTTGTGGTTCTTGCACATGACATCCCTACTATACCTTGTATACAATTGTGCCAAAGTCCTTCAATATATCTCAAAGGGTGTTGGAGTTATGGCCATCACAAGGTTATATTGCCAGGTGAGATAACTATAAAACCAGAGCATCCAGAGTTGTAATTCTTGAGCATGACACACCTGCTTAACCTCATGTACATCTGCATCAAGTACCACCAATATGTCTCAAAGGGTATTGGAGGTACGATGATCACAAGGTTGTCATACTGTTATATTGGAAGGGGAGATAACTCAAATATCATAGCACCGAAAGTTGTGGTTCTGCGGCATGAAGCACCGTCTCCATGTTGTATACAATTGTGCCAAGTACCATCAATATATCTCAAAGGGTATTGGAGTTATGGCCATCACAAGGTTACATTGTCAGGGGAGATAATTAAAAAAAACCAGGGCACCCAGAGTTGTGGTTCTTGCACGTGACACACCTGCTTAACCCCATGTACACCTGTACCAAGTATCATCAATATATCTCAAAGAGTGTTGGAGATGTGGCCATCACAAGGTAGTGATTCTATATTATTGGAAGGGGAGATAACTAAAAAACCATGGCAGCCAGAGTTGTGGTTCTTGTGCATGACACAACGTCTCGGCCTTGTGAACAACTGTGCTAGGTATCATCAATATATCTTAAAGGGTATTGGAATTATGGCCATCACAAGGTTGTCACTCTATAATATTGGAATGGAAGATAACTCTAAAACCATGGCAACCAGAGTTGTGGTTCTTGTGCATGACACGTCGTCTCAGCCTTTTGAACAACTGTGCCAGGTACCATCAATATATCTCAAAGGGTATTGGAGTTATGGCCATCACTAAGTAGTCATTCTATTTTATTAAAAGGGGAGATAACTAAAAAAGTATGGCATCCAGAGTTCTGGTTCTTGCGCATGACACGCCGTCTCAGCCTTGTGAACAATTGTGCCAAGAACCATCAATGAATCTCAAAGGGTATAGGAGTTACAGCCATCACAAAGTTGTCACTCTATTTTATTGGAAGGGGAGATAACTCCAAAACCATGGCAACCAGAGTTGTGGTTCTTGTGCATGACACGCCGTCTCAGCCTTGTGAACAACTGTGCCAGGTATCATCAATATATCTCAAAGGGTATTGGAGTTATGGCCATCACAAAGTAGTCATTCTATTTTATTAAAAGGGGAGATAACTAAAAAAGTATGGCATCCAGAGTTCTGGTTCTTGCGCATGACACGCCGTCTCAGCCTTGTGAACAATTGTGCCAAGAACCATCAATGAATCTCAAAGGGTATAGGAGTTACGGCCATCACAAAGTTGTCACTCTATTTCATTGGAAGGGGAGATAACTCCAAAACCATGGCAACCAGAGTTGTGGTTCTTGTGCATGACACGCCGTCTCAGCCTTGTGAACAACTGTGCCAGGTACCATCAATATATCTCAAAGGGTATTGGAGTTATGGCCATCACAAAGTAGTCATTCTATTTTATTAAAAGGGGAGATAACTAAAAAAGTATGGCATCCAGAGTTCTAGTTCTTGCGCATGACACGCCGTCTCGGCCTTGTGAACAATTGTGCCAAGAACCATCAATGAATCTCAAAGGGTATAGGAGTTATGGCCATCACAAGGTTGCGTCTACGGACGGACGGACGGACGGACGGACGGACGGACGGACGGACAGACGGACGGACGGACGGACGGACGCCAGGCTGATCGCTATATCCCCCGAACCTATTCGGTCGGGGGATAAAAAAGAATACATATACTTTAGGGGTGGGGATCTAAATGGTTTCTAAGATATATTACCTTTTATGCACTGGAAGGGGTTTGGCATGGTCCCGGCACACCCTGGGGACCCCCAGGTTGGCATAAAAGCATGTGGCTAAAAGAAGTTCACTCAAGGAATAGTTCTATAAAAGTTTTGTCAAAATATCTGCAAATGCTTGGCAGTAAATGCCATTTTTCTATTTCCCCGATTATAAGTAAATGGAAACCATAAGTTGCCATAGCAACCAAACTAAACATAAACTTTCAATCCCCCAGCCCAAGGATGCTACAGATAAAATTTGGGCTGAATCAGCCCAGTGGCTTCAGAGGAGCTGATGATTGAAAATGTTGACACCAGACGACAATGCAGACAACGACGGACAACTGCCTATCCTATAAGCTCCCCCAGAGCCTTCAGCTAAACAAGAGGCCCATGGGCCACAATGCTCACCAGATCTCAGGGGGCCACTGCTCACTGGCAACAATGTATTTCAATTAACCATGGAAGCCCTGTGCCCAAGGATGCTACAGATAAAATTTGGACCCAATCAGCCTAGTGGCTTCAGGTTCTGATGTCACTGGAATGTGTTGTTGCAGGACAACAGATGACAATTGACAATTTCCCATCTGTGGCAACACATAGGCCAAAAAGAACATTATTTAAGGAACATTTCTATGAAAGTGTGACAAAATATCTTGAAATGCATTAATATCATTTTTTCATTTTTCTCCATTATAAGTCAATCGCAACTCTTAACTTGCCATAGCAAACAAACCAAAGAGTGAGTGAGTGAGTGTTTGAGTTTTACATCCCACCAACAGCCGAGTCATACGGTTTAAAGAGACGCCCGGGATCAATCGTTTACAAGGCAAGTAGCGTAACCACTACACCACAGAGGCTTCTTAACAAACCAAAGAGCCAAATTTCATAAACCAGAGCTCAGATGGACACTGCCCAATGGCAGCCATCTATTATAACATGATATGATTTCAATCTACCAATTATAAAGTCTCCCAAACAAACCCCATACCCAAATGAGCACCCATGTGGACTGTATCTGAAATATTAGGTATTTTATAAAAAAGGGAGTGTTGGGGCATGGACCCAATGGAGCCCTGGTTACTAAATGCGTCTTATCAAAAGGAACAGAGACATATATGGTTTAGCAGTGGGGATATGTACGGTTCTGAGATGTAAGGCCTTTCAAGCAATGGAGGGATTCGGGCATGGCAGATCCCAGAAAAGCCCAAGATTGTTGTCACTGAATATGTCTTATCATAAGGACCAAGAGTATATATGGTTAAACGGTGGGGATCTGAATGGTTTCGAGATATAAGGCCCTTTTATCAAGTGGCAGGGAGAGAAATGGCCCCTGCAGATCCCACAAGATGGGGTGACTGAATGTCTCTAATAACAATGAACAAGAATATATGTGATTATAGGATGGGGATTTGAATGGTTTCAATATATGGCCTATTATTAAGTGGAGTCTTATCATAAGGAACAACATGGTTAAGGGGTGGGGATCTGAACGGTTTCTGAGATATACAGATTTTAATGAAGTAAAGGGGTGGGGCATGGCCCGTGGCACCCCGGGGGACCCGCATGCTGGTGCCACTGATTGCGCCTTATCATAAGGAACAAGAATATATATGGTTTAGGGGTGGGGCTCTGAACAATTTCTCAGATATATGGTCTCTTGTGAAGGCGAGGGGTGGAGCATGGTGCAGGGGCGCTCTGGGTGACCCCTAGGTTGGTGTCACTGAATGTGTCTTATCATAAGGAAAAATAATATATATTGTTTAGGGGTGGGGATCTGTAAGGTTTCTGGAATATTTGGCCTTTTATGAAGTGGAGGGGGTTGGGCATGGCCCTGGCACATCCCTAGGGGCTCCCAAGTTGGTGTCACTGAATAAGGAATGAGAATATATATGGTTTAGGGGTGGGGATCTCAATGGTTTCTGAGATAAATGGCCTTTTATGAAGTGGAGTGGTCGGGGCATATCCCCGGCACATCCTGGGGGACCCAAAGGTTGGTGTCACTTAATGCATTTTATCATACGAAACAAGAATATATATGGTTTAGGGGTGGGGATCTGTAAGGTTTCTGAGAAATAAGGCATTTTATGAAGTGGAGGGGGCGGGGCATGCCCCAGCGCAACCTAGGGGACCCCAAGGTTGACATAAAAGCATATGGCTAAGAGAAGTTTACTCAAGGAACATTTCTATGTAAGTTTTGTCAAAAAATCTGCAATGACTTGGCAGTAAATGCCATTTTCAGTTTTCCAGATAATAAGTCAATGGGAACTCTAAGTTGTCATTACAACAAAACTAAAGGGTCAAATTTCATAAAAAATTACAAAACCTGTAAAGGCAAATATGGTGAGTATTTTCATAAAGTCTCAGCCTCTTAGAGCATATGGTTTCTGAGGAGATGATTTTTTAAGTATTTTTTTCTATTTTTTGCATTTCGGTTTCCATGGCAACCATTAATAAAAGCACCGCAGACACTGCATAATACCCCGCCACTGCTAAGCAATGTAACTTATTTGAAAATATATCAAGGCTAAATAACTAGTAAGGGGATAGCAGAGATATGATCCGCAAGTGTAATGTCTTAATGTGAGTGGATGAAGTTGTTAGAAGATGTAGGAAGCATATGTAAAAATCCATTTTTCAGACATTTGATGGGAAGGCAACTCAAAAAGTTGACATTATTAGAAAATTATGGAGGCAAGTATTTACCTTAAATGGCTGTGGAACATGTATCTTTATGTGGTACATGTAAGAATTTCATGTTTTTCAATGTACTGCCTGTCTGACTATATTCTTTCGTGAAGACTGATCATGAAGTTATTTCTACGGTCATTGTGCTCCTTCCGCTGATTCAAGAAGGGCAGGCATGAAGTATGTGAACTAAGTACTGGTTAACCACTTAGAAGGGCCTTTATTTTAGGCATCTATTTGGTTAGACTTTTATTGCACATTCCAAGGGTGAGGTTGATTAGGCTTCAATCAAAAGGATTAAGCATAAATGGCAACCAATCATAAATTAAGATGTTTGTGGGTGATCTTTTGGCATTCTCAGAAATTTTATCCATATATTTCAAATAATAAATGAACTATAGGCCAAAATCCCTTTTTTTATATATTTCAAGGGCAGATAACTCAATTGCTGGGAAAGCCAGAGTCATGTTCCTTTGCCACAGTATGTAACATTTAATCTACCACATATCTATGAAGTTTCAGCAAGATATTGTAAATAATAAAGGAACTACAGTCTAGAATGCATTTTAAATACTTCAAGGGCAGATAACTCAAGAACTGGTATAGCCAGAGTAGCTGTCCTTGGCCACGATATGAACCATTAAGTACTCTATATATCTGTGAAATTTCATCAAGATATTCCATATAGTAAGGGAACTAGAGGCCAAAAACCATTTTTAAGATATTTCAAAGGCAGATAACTCAATCGCTGGGAAAGCCAGAGTCATGTTCCTTTGCCACAGTATATAACAATTCATCTTCTACATATCTATGAAGTTTCAGCAAGCTATTGTAAATGATAAGCCAACTACAGTCTAAAATGCATTTTTTAAATACGTCAAGGGCAGATAACTCAAGAACTGGAACAGCCAGAGTAGCAGTCCTTGGCCACAATATGGACCGTTTAGTCCTCTATATATCTGTGAAGTTTCATCCAGATATTCCGTATAGTAAGGGAATTAGAGGCCAAAAACCATTTCTCAGATACTGAAAAGGGCTAAAAATTAACGGATTTTGCCCATTAACAATCCCAAACCACTCATCCCCGATACCAATATGTATGCAAAATTTGAACAAAATCCGTGAAAAAATACTCAAGTTATCGATCGGAAACGAAGTGCGGACGGACGGACAGACGGACGTTCGTACAGATGGACATTTGTTGGGTACTACAGTGTTAATTTTTCACCTATAAGTACCCAACAATCAGCTAAAATTTGCACAAGTACCCAACATGTCCCATCAAATTTGTTGGCTACTTTTTTGGACACTAACGGAATAAACGGCAAGTACCCAACTTATGTCTACCCAACCTATGCCCGTGGATGCGCTCGGACAGACATACGGACGGACGGACACCGGAGGGTATAACATAATACCCCGCCACTATCGTGTGGCGGGGTATAAAAATGAGCAGTAGGCCTAAAATCATATGGCAGATAGTAGATTGCCTATGAAACATTTCTATGAAAGTTTTGTCAAAATATCTGCAATGACTTGGCAGTAAATGCCATTTTTCAATTTTCCCCATTATAAGTCTATGAAAACTCTAAGTTGCCATAGCAACCAAACTAAAAAGCTGATTTTCATAAAAAACACAAACTTTCAATCCCCCAGCCCAAGGATGCTACAGATAAAATTTGGGCCCAGTGGCTTCAGAGGAGAAGATGTTTAAAAGTGTTGACACCAGACGACATACGACATTTGATGACGACGACAGACAGGTGCCTATCCTATAAGGTCCCCCGCAGCCTTTAACTCTGGTGAGCTAAAAAGATGCATTCTCTGTACTGCTTAAGTGGATGACAATATTTTCAAGAAAACTTTAATGATGACTCAGTTAAGACATATTATGCCAAACGAACCCTGATGACTGGATGTAACCGGAACACTGTTTTGGGATCAAGATGATCTGAGGTCAGGGTCACTTTGCCATTCTGATCAACACAGAGGTATTTTCTTGTACACATATGCATCAATCTACACTGTTGTTCCCATTTTAATATACCACCTGTAAAGAGAATGAAGAATTTATAGTAACTTTTATGTTAAAACAAGACAAGATCCCTAAACAGATGATTTTCATCTAAGCTTTGTATATTACAATATGCTTCTCATTAATAACAAAATACTATTTAAACAAAATTATTGTTATCTACAGCCCAGATCACTTTACAATTCTGAACTACAATTATAGTAGTCACAGATTAAATTGATAGGGTGGAGCTATCTTTTGCGTATGCCTTCAAAATATTCTTTAACGAAAAGGTAAATTAAGTCACCCAATGATTTGAACTCAACTGTAACACAAAGCTATAACCATTTGGTCCACTTGCAAAAAGCATGCCAAAGACACTCTACCGAATCTTCTCATGCACTCAGAGAATCAGGCATATACTGACAACACCTTAACTGCCCTGCCCTGTCGCTCTTATCTGTGACTACTATAATTTTATCTCTGGTTAAGAAGTTGCTCCCCAGTTAAATATAACACACACTATATTGGCATGTGGCTGTAGAATTGCTGGGTAACATCTACAATAATTATTGAAATCTCCTGAGCAGCATTTTTTTTCTTTAAGAGTAGACCTTTTCAGACTTTTTTGGAAGAGTCAAAGCAAGAAGAAGTTCCAAAGTGTCTCCATTAGAAACACTGGTGCAGTTCTAATTTTGTTTGTTTGATTTGAGGTTTAACGTCCCCGTCAACACTGTAAAGGTCATTTTGGAGACGTTGCTTCCAATTTTGTGGGACTTTTACCCGACATTGAGATGAAATGACATCTCAAACCCTGTCGCCCAATGAAACAAATAGTGTTTATTAGCATGGACGGTCCGCCTCGCAGCGCGGTTCCTGGACAGGCTTAGATCCTCTAAGCGCTTTACCAGTACTAGTGTGCGGGCCGGATTCAGCTCTGCGTGGAAGCATCATGCAGCACATATATTTCTTCAAGCCCTTATGGGCGGGGGCGTTGGTGCAGTTCTAAGTATCCCCTTACTAATTATAAAGGCCACACCACATTCCTGTAGTCCTGTCTGCATGTAGAACCACTTACCAGTCAAAACACCGTCTTGTAATCATGTCTGCATGTAGTACCATTTACCAGCCACATCACCTTCCTGCAATCATGTCTTCATGTAGTACCACTTACCAGTCACAACACCTTTCTATAATCCTGCTGGCATGTAGTACCACTTACCAGTCACAATGCCTTCCTTTAATCCTGTCTGTATGTAGTACCACTTACCAGTCACAACATCTTCCTGTTATCTTGTCTGCAGGTAGTCCAACTTACCAGCCAAAACACCTTACTGAAATCCTATCTGCATGAAGTACCACTTACCAGCCACAATACATTCCTGTATCTATCTGCCTGTCGTACCACTTACCAGTCACAACACCTTCCCATAATCCTGACTGCCTGTAGTACCAATAATCAGTTGCAACACCTTCCTGTAATCCTGTCTGCTTTAAGTACCACTTACCAGTCACAACACCATCCTGTCTGCCTGTAGCACCACTTACCAGTCACAACATCTTCCTGTAGTCCTGTCTGCATGTAGTACCACTTACAAGTCACAACATCTTCCAGTAATCCTGTTGGCATGTAGTACAACTTACCAGTCACAACACCTTCCTGTAACCCTGTCTGCATGTAGTGCCACTTACCAGTCACAACACCTTCCTGTAATCCTGTCTGCCTGTAGCACCTCTTACCAGCCACAATACCTTCCTGTAATTCTGTCTGCATGTAGTACCATTTACCAGTCACAACATCGTCCTGTAATCCTGTCTGCATGTAGTACCACTTACTAGTCACAACATCTTCCTGTAATCCTGTCTGCATGTAGTACCACTTGCCAGTCACAACACCTTTCTGTAATTCTTTCTGTAGCACCACTTACCAGCCACAACACCTACCTATAATCCTGTCTGCATGTATTACCACTTTCCAGTCACAGCACCTTCATGTAATTTTTTCTCCAGATAGTACCACTTACCATTCACAACACCTTTTTGTAATCATGTTGGCACATAGTACAACTTACCAGCCACAACATCTTCCTGTAATCCAGTCTGCATGTAGTTCCATGTAACAGTCACAACACCTTCCTGTAATCCTGTCTGCCTGTAGTATACAACTTACCAGCCAGAACACAATCTTGTTATCCTGTCTGTCTGTAGTACAACTTACCAGCCACAACACCTTACTGTAATCCTGTCTGCCAGTAGTACAACTTACAACACCTCACAACACCTTCTTGCAATCCTGTCTGCCTGTAGGACCACTTACCAGCCCCAATACCTTCCTGTAATCCTGTCTGCATGTAACACCACCCACCAGTCACAACATCTTCCTGTAGTCATGTCTGCATGTAGTACCACTTACCAGTCACAACATCTTCCAGTAATCCTGTTGGCATGTAGTACAACTTACCAGTCACAACACCTACCTGTAACCCTGTCTGCCTGTAGTACCACTTACCGGTCACAACACCTTCCTGTAATTCTGTCTGCCTGTAGCACCACTTACCAGCCACAATACCTTCCTGTAATTCTGTCTGCATGTACCGCTTACCAGTCACAACACCTTCCTATAATCCCTGTAATCCTTTCTGCCTGTATACCTACTTACCAGCCACAACATCTATCTGTCATTCTATCTGCCTGTAGAATTACTTACCAGCCACAACACCTTCCTGTAATTCTGTCTGCCAGTAGGTTACTGCTGAGCTGCTGGGAAACAGTGTCTTTGGATTGGATTGGTCTACTGGTCGCATACGAAGGTGAACTAAAATTAAAAAACAAAATCATTTTATTTGACTGGAGGCCCAAGTGGACCAGAATCACTCATCAGGATAAGGCTAAACATACATGGCCTTGACCGCCATCTCATCTACCAGATCACATTGCTTTTAGCAATCCTGAATCTGCATGTTGTCTTGATGGTTTTCAAGATGGCTGCCATGACGGCCATCTTGGCTATCAGAACACAACAATTTTAGAAATTCTGAATCTCCATGTGACCCTGATGCCTCTAATCAAGTCCAATCTAACTTCTGACTTACAGTTTTAGAGGAGATGTCATTTGAAGAATTTTAAGATAGCTGCCATGATGGCCACTTTGGATATCAAATGAAAAGGTTTTAGCAATTCGGAATCTTGCCTCCCTACAAGTTCAAACTGAGTTTCAACTGAAGTCCCTATTGCCCTGACAACATTTTCCCCATTATATGTCTATGGGAGACTAAAGGGCTAGTAACTTGTGTGGATAGTCTGATCTGCCCCCAAAAAACAAACAGGTCCAAGATTTTATGTCTGATGAAGATTCCATCAAAAATGAAATCGCTATCATCTGGACAATTTTTTTCTAAGCTAATGAGGCCTTCAAGGATGGGTAACTCTTATGCCAGCCAAACGCTAACTTGTCCTAGATTTTATGCCTGTCCTCATTACCTGCAAGTTTGATAAAGATTTTATCAAAAAGGAAGCCAATGTCTATTGAAAAACATTTTTCTGCAAGCTTGATATAGATTCTATCATAAATGAATCCACTGTTGAGCAGACCACATCTTCCCCATTATACGTCTATGGAAGACTAAAGTGCAAGTCACTCTATCCAATCTAATCCAATCTGCCTAAATTCAAACTTGTCCAAGATTCTATGGCTGTGCTCATTATCTACAAGTTGTATGAGGAGTCAATAAGAAATAAAGTCAATATGGCCAGGACAACATTTTCCCCATTTTATGTCTATGGGAGACAAAAGGGCAGGTATTTCTCATATGAATAGTCCAATATGCACTAAAGACAAACTCATCCAAGATTTTATGGCTGTCCTCATTACCTCCAAGTTTAATGAGGATCAGATCAAAAATAAGTTAGCTATTGCCAGAAAAACATTTCCCCCCATTATATGTCTATGGAAGACGAAAGGGCAAGTAACTCTCATGTGAATAGCCTGCTCTGCGCTAAATTGGAACTTGTCCGAGACTTTATGGCTGCCCTCATTACCTACAAATTTAATGAGGATCAGATCAAAAACAAAGTCGCTACCGCCCAAACATTGTTACATTTTCCCTCATTATATGTCTATGGAAGACGAAAGGGCAAGTAACTCTCATGTGAATAGGCTGCTCTGCGCCAAATTGGAACTTGTCCGAGACTTTATGGCTGCCCTCATTACCTACAAATTTAATGAGGATCAGATCAAAAACATAGTCGCTACCACCTGAACATTGTTACATTTTCCCCCATTATATGTCTATGGGAAATGAAAGGGCAAGTAACTTATGTGAATAATCTGATCTGTCCCAAATTCGAACTCTTCCAAGATTTTATGGCTGTCCTCATTACCTGTAAGTTTAATGAGGATCAGATCAATTGCCCATACTTTATTTACCCCCATTATGAGTCTATGGGATACGGAAAGGCAAGTAACGCTCACACAAACAATCCAATCTGTACCAATTTCCAACTCATCCAAGATTTTTGTGGCTGTTTTCATTGCTTTTAAATTTGTTGAAGATCTGATCAAAAGTACAGTGTCTATTGTCCGGACAACATTTCCCCCCAATATAAGTCTATGGAGACTAAAGGGCAAGTAACTCTCATGTGAACAATCCAATCTGCCCCGAATTCAACCTTGTCCAAAATTTTATGGCTGTCCTCATTACCTACAAATTTATTGAGGATCGGATCATAATAAAATTACTAAAGCCCGGACAACATTTTCCAAATTATATGTCTATAGGAGAATAAAGAGCAAATGACTCTCATATGAATAACCCGATCTGCCCAAAATTCCAAACCAGCCAAGATTTAATGGCTGTCCTCATTTTTACAAGTTTACAAGTTTAATGAGGATTTGATCAAAAATAAGGTAGCTATCACCAGAAAAACGTTTTCCCCATTACATGTCTATGAAAGACAAGAGGGCAAGTAACTTTCATGTGAATAGGCTGGTCTGCGCCAAATTCGAACTAGTCCAAGACTTTATGGCTGTCCTCATTACTGACAAATTTAATGCGGATCAGATCAATGCCCAGACAGTGTTACATTGTCCCCATTATATGTCTATGGGAGACAAAAGGGCAAGTAACTCATGTTAATAATCCGATTTGCCCCAAATTCGAACTTGTCCAAGATTTTGTGGCTGTCCTTATTACCTACATATTAAATGAATCAAGTCGCTATTGCCCGGACTATATTTTTCCCCCATTATAAGTCTATGGGATATAAAAGGGCAAGTAACTCTCTCACAAACAAACCAATCAGCCCCAAATTCGAACTCATCCAAGATTTTATTGCTGTTTTCATTGCCTACAAGTTTGTTGAAGATCTGATCAAACGTAAAGTGTCTATTGCCCAGAAAAATTTTCCCCATTATAAGTCTATTCGAACTTGTCCAAGACTTTATGGGTGTCCTTATTACCTACACGTTTGTTGAGGATCAAATAACAAGAGGCCGATGGGCCACTATACTCACCAGAGCTCAGGCGGGTACTGCCCACTGGCAGGCATGTATGGTTTTAATTTATTGATTATAAAGTCTCCCAAACGAACCCCCATTTCCAAATGAGCACCCATGTGGACTCTGTATCTGAAATATTAGGCCTTTTATGAAGTGGAGGGGTGGGACATGGACCCAACAGAGCCCAGGTTGGTATCACTGAATGCATCTTATCATAAGGAACAAAAATATATATGGTTTACGGGTGTGGATGGGTACAGTTCCATAGAGATAAGGCCTTTTAAGGTGTGGAGGGGTTGGAGCATGGCCCTGGCAGACCCCAGGAAATCCAAGTTTGTTGTCCTTGAATGTGTCTTATCATTAAGAACCAAGAAAATATATTGTTAGGAGTTAGGATCTGAACTGTTTCTGAGATATGAGGCCCTCTTATGAAGTCAAAAGGAGAGGAATGGCCCCTGTGGACTGCCAAGTTGGTGTGACTGAATGTGTCTAATCACAAGGAACAAGAATATATATGATTATGAGTTGGGGATCTTAATGGTGTCTGAGATATATAGCCTTTTATGAAGTGGAGGGGCGGGCCATGGCATCACACATTGCCCTAGCACAAAGAGACCCCAGGTTGATGTGACGGAATGAGTCTTATCATAAGGAACACAAATATACATGCATAAGGGGTGGGGATCCGAGCAGTTCTGAGATATATGACATTTTATGAAATGGAGGGGTGATGCATGGCCCTGGCACACCCCAGGAGACCCCTAGGTTGGAATCACTGAATGCGTCTTATCATAAGAAACAAGAATATATATGGTTTAGGGGTGGGGATCTAAATGGTTTCTGAGATATTAGGCCTTTAATGAAATAGAGGGGGTGGAGCATGGCCCGGGCACATCCCAGGGACCACCAGGTTGCTGTCACTGAATGTGTCTTATCATAAGAAACAAGAATATATATGGTTTAGGGGTGAGGAACTGAAAGATATATCGCCTTTTATGAAGTGGAGGTGTGGGGTATGGCTCTGACGTACCCCTGGAGACCCCTAGGTTGGAATCACTGAATGTGTGTTATCATAAGGAAAAGAATATATATGGTTTAGGGGTGGGGATCTAAATGGTTTCTGAGATATTGGGCCTTTTAAGAAGTGGAGGGGGTGGGGCATGGCCCGGGCACATCCCAGGGGACCACCAGGTTGGTGTGACTGAATGCGTCTTATCAAAAGAAACAAGAATATATACTGTTTTGGGGTGAGGATCTGAAAGGTTTCTGAGATATATCCCCTTTTATGAAGTGGAGGGGCGAGGTAAGGCCCTGCGCACCCCGGGAGACACCGAGGTTGGTATCACTGAATGCGTCTTATCATAAAAAACAAGAATATATATGGTTATGGGGTGGTGATCTGAACAGTTTCTGAGATATTGGGCCTTCTATGAAGTGGAGGGGGTGGGGCATGGCCTGGGCACATCCAAGGGGACCCCCAGGTTGGTGTCACTGAATGCGTCTTATCATAAGAAAAAAGAATATATATACTTTAGGAGTGGGGATCTGAATGGTTTCTGAGAAGTATAGCATTTTATGCACTGGAGGGGGTGGGGCATGGCCCCAGCACACCCAGGAGGACCCCCAGATTGGTATAAAAGCATGTGGCTAAAAGAAGTTCACTCAAGGAATAGTTCTATAAAAGTTTTGCCAAAATATCTGCAATGACTTGACAGTAAAAGCCATTTTTCAATTTTCCCCATTATATGTCTATGGAAACTCTAAGTTGCCATAGCAACCAAGCTAATAAGCCGATTTTCATAAAAAACATAAACTTACAATCTCCCAGCCCAATGATGCTACAGATAAAATTTGGGCCCAATCGGTTCAGTGGCTTCAGAGGAGATGTTTGAAAGTGTTAACGACGACAACGCAGATGACGACAGACAGGTGCCTATCCTATAAGCTCCCCAGGAGCCTTCGGCTCTGGTGAGCTAAAAAAATAAAGCGTCTCTCACCCAGACAACATTTTCCCCATTATAAGTCTATGGAGGATGAAATGGCAAATAACTTAGACGTGAAAAATCCGATCTGCCTCAAATTTCAACTTGTCCTAGATTTTATGGCTCTCCTCAAATATGTACCAGTCTGATGAGCATCCGATCAAAAACTAGAGCCAGTGTTTATGAAACACAATGCCCCCAACTGCTTGACCCTAACACTGCTTGACCCTAACACTGCTTGTCCCTAACAGTAATTGAGATATCTTTTTTTATTTGGCTGCAATGCTGAAACCAGTGTTTTAAGTTACAGGACAAAAGCTCATACAGTTTTAATGATACAGTCCAACATGTCATAGTGTCCACCTCTATCAAGCGAGCAACCTGTCTAAAGCAAGCATGCATTAAGTTCCCCAAAAATGCAAATGCATTAAAATTCACCTAATCAGTTCATCTACTCATCATCCTGAACCAGCCTGCAAAGTTTCAGGGCAATAGCTCAAACAGTTTTTTAGTTATCTTGCTTACAAGCTTAAAACGCAAAAAAATTCAAAGGCCATAACTCAAGAAACAAAAAATTCGGATTTTTTTCAAAAGTTAATCAGTTCATCTACTCATCATCCCAAACCAGTCTATAAAGTTTCAGGGCAAAAGCTCAAACAGTTTTTGAGATATCTTGGTTACAAGATCTCAAAGTATTTTTTGCAAAGGGGCATAATCCTGATGAGAAAAAAAAAATTGGATTTTTGTCGAAAGTTAATCATTTCATCTTCTCATCATCTTCATCTTCTCATCATCCCCAACCATTCTGTAAAGTTTCAGGGCAATAGCTCAAACAGTTATTTAGTTATCTTGCTTACAAGCTTAAAGGGAAACAATTTCAAAGGGCCATAACTGAAGAAAAAATTTTGGATTTTTTCCAAAAGTTAATCAGTTCATCTACTCATTATCCTGAACGAGCCTGTAAAGTTTCAGGGCTCAAACAGTTTTTCAGATATCTTGCTTACAAGCTTAAAATGTGCAAAATTTCAAAGGGGCATAACTCAAGCAAAAAAATTGGATTTTTGTCAAAAGTTAATCAGTTCATCTTCTCTCAAGAAAGGGACATAATCCTAACGAGAAAAAAAACAAGGGTCAATTATTTTTCCATAAGGAATCCATATATGAAATTTCAAAAACCTAGCACCCATGGTTCTGAAGTTATGCTATGCAGTAAAAAAGCGGGATGGATGGAAGGACGGACGGATGAACAGGGCAAAACCAATATGCCCCCAAAACTTCTTCTTTGCCCGACAACATTTACCCCATTATAAGTGTTTGGGGGCTGAAAGGGCACACAAACAATCCCAATCTGCCCCATATTGGAACTCGTCTTAGATTTTATGGCTGTCATTATGACCTACAAGTCTGTTGAGGATCCAAATAAAAATAAAGTGTCCATCGCCCGAACAACATTTTTCCCATTATAACTCTATGGGGGACGAAAAGGCAAGTAACCCTCACATTCACACAAACAATCAGATCTGCCCCATATACGAACTCGTCCAAGATTTTATGGCTGTCCTTATTACCTACAGGTTTGTTGTGGATCAAATAAATAAGAGGGCCATGATGGCCCTGGATCGCTCACCTGATTCATAGAGTAACAAGTGGGCCCCGGGGAGGGCCATTATTGACCCCAGGGCTATAATGTGCATAATGTTGAGGGAGGTCTAATAAGGTGAAGCTTCATACGAAATATCAACAAAGGCTATAATTTGAACAATCTTGGCAGAGGTCCACAAGATGAAGCTACACACCAATTATCAAAAACCTGGGCCTTGCAGTTTCAGCGAAGAAGATTTTTTTAAAGATATTCCCTACATAAGCCTATGTAAAACCAAATGGCCCCTGGGCAAGGCATTTTTTGTCTCAGGGCTATACTGTAAACAATCTTGATAGAGGTACACTAGATGAAGCTTCACACTAAATATCAAAGACCTGGGACTGGCTGTGTCAGAGCAGAAGATTTTCAAAGATTATGTAGAACTAAAGGGCCCCGGGTGGGGGCATTAGTGGCCCGAAGCTAAAAATTGAACAATCTTGGTAGAGGTCCACTAGATGAAGCTTGAAACCAAATATCAAAGACCTGGGCCTTCTGGTTTCAGACAAGAAGATTTATAAAGGATTTGCCTATATAAGCCTATGTAAAACCAGTGGGCCCTGGCGCAGGGACATTTTTGGCCCCAGGGCTATAATTTGAATAATCTTGGTAGAGGTCCACTAGATGAAGCTTCATACCAAATATCAAAGATCTAGGCCTTGTGGTTTCAGAGAAGGAGATTTTTCAAGATTTTCCCTATATAAGCCCCATGTAAAACCAATCGGCCCCTGGGCGAGAGCATTTTTAGCCCCAGCATAATAATTTGAATAATCTTGGAAGGGGCATTTTTGGTCCCAGGGCTATAATTTGAACAATCTTGGTAGAGGTGCACAAGATGAAGCTTGATACCAAATATCAAAGACCTGGGCTTTGGGGTTTCAGAGAAGAACATATTTTTGAAGATTTTCCCTATGTACCACCAAATGGCCCTGAGGGGAGGGCATTTTTGACCCTAGCACTCAAATTTGAACACTCTTGGTAAGCCAGGGTCCACTATATGAAGCTTCATACCAAATAGCAAAGACCTGGGCCTTGCGGTTTCAGAGAAGATGATTTTTAAAGATTTTCCCTATATAAGCCCCATGTAAAACCAAAGGGCCCCGGGGCAGGGGCATTTTTGGCCCCAGCACTATAGTTCGAACAATCTTGGTAGGGGTCCACTAGATGAAGCTTCATACCAAATATCTAAGACCTGGGCCTTGCGGTTTCAGAGAAGTAGATTTTTAAAGATTTTCTTAATATAAGCCCATGTAAAACCAAAGGGCCCCGGGGCGGGGGCATTTTTGGTCCCAGCATTATAACTTGAACAATCTTGGTAGGGGTCCACTAGATGAAGCTTCACACCGAATATCAAAGACCTGGGCCTTGCGGTTTCAGAGAAGGAGATTTTTAAAGATTTTCCCTATATAATCCTATGTTAAAGCAAAGGGACCCAGGGCGGGGGCATTTTTGGCCCCAGTACTATAATTTGAACAATCTTGGTAGGGGGCCACTAGATGAAGCTTCATACCAAATATCAAAGACCTGGGCCTTGTGGTTTCTGAGATGAAGATTTTTTAAGTTTTCGGTGAAAAAAATCTATTTTTGGCTCCTGTGACCTAGATGTGAAACAAACCGGAACCATTTGAACAACTTTGAAAGGGGACCACCTAAGGATCATTCCTGTGAAGTTTGGTAAAAATCTGATCAGTGGTTTAGGAGGAGATGTCGTTTGAAGAAATTGTTTACGAACACACGCACGCACGACGGACAAAAAGTGATCCCATAAGCTCACCTCGTCACTATGTGACAGGTGAGCTAAAAATAAAGCATCTATCCCCTGGACAATGTTTTCCCCATTATAAGTCTATGGGGGAGGAAAGGGCAAGTAACTCTCACATAGACATTCCTATCTGTCCAAAATTTGAACTTGCTATTATGGTTGTCCTTAACGCCTATAAGTTTGTTGAGGATCAAATAAAAAAAAAATTGTCTATCGCCCGGACAACATTTCCCCATTATAAGTTTATCGGGGATGAAAGGGCAAGTTACTCAGATACGACAATCCGATCTGCCTCAAATTCGAGCTCATCCTAGATTTTATGTCTGTCCTCATTACCTACAAGTTTGATGAGCATCCAATCAAAAATAAAGTAGCTATTGCCTGGACAACATTTTCCCAATTATAAGTCTATGGGGGACAAAAGGGCAAGTAACTCTGACATGAACATTCCTATCTGTCCAAAATTTGAATTTGTCCAAGATTTTATGGTCTTTATCGCCTAAAAGTTTGTTAAGGATCAAATAAATAATCGCTAGAACAACATTTTCCCCATTATAAGTCTATGGGGGGAGGAAAGGGTAAGTAACTAAGACACAAACAATCTGATCTGCCCCATATTCGAACTCGTCCAAGATTTTATTACCTACAAGTTTGTTGAGGATCAAATGAAAAATAAAGCGTTTATTGCCCGGTCAACGTTTTCACCATTAGAAGTCTATTGGGGAACCATCTGACCTGCCCCAAATTCACACTTGACCAAGATTTTATGACTGTCCTCATTATCTACAAGATTGAAGCAGATCCAATCAAAAATATAGAACCTATTGCCCAGACAACATTTTCCCGATTATAAATCCATGGGGGATGAAAGGCAAGTAACTCAGACACGAACAATCAGATCTGCCCAAAATTCAAACATGTCCAAGATTTTCCTCATGATCTATAAGTTTGAAGCTGATCCAATCAAAAATAAAGCTGTTATTGGTCGGACAACAAAAAGTTAATGATGGACGAACGATGGACAACAGGCCACGTCATAAGCTCACCTGGAGCTGTGCTCCACGTGAGCTAATAATAACAAAAAAAAATTGATCACATGGAGGCTTCCCAGCTCAACAGTGATTCATAATAAAATACACAGTAAAACGATCATGTATAGATTAATACAATCATGAATCAGGGTTGAGGACTCCAACGTCAGAGCAAAAGAAAACAACCAGCTAGACCACGCAGGGTAAAAATCCATACGTTATGGGTACTTATTAGAACCGCCTCGCCTCCAAAGAGTTCCCACAATCTATGTTTTGAGCAGAAATATTAGAAATAGCAGAATTTTTCATCTGAAAATTTTCATTTTTATTTCTAAATTTATACTTACATGAGAGTAAATACGGTAGGATTGGTTCCCGGACTTGGTCGGATTAACCTGCACTAAAAAATCAAGCGTCTACCCGATCCATGTGACTAACTACGTAGACGCCTAAACTACCTCAGTTTTATTTCCGGCAACAAAGTGCTCGGATGTGTCAACGTGTCGCAGTTTACTAGAAGACATATTGAATTGTGCAAAGTATTTTATATTTCTACTTTGTTTTTTGGCCATTGCTCTGAGCAAGGACGGCACATTATATGCCATTTTGGCCTTGAATAATACAGTTTCGGACGAAGATGTTTCGTCGGAAATCAGTGTTCCTGTTTCTACACGTAACACTTCCGGTATCACGAGTGAAAAACATGGAAACCACAAATCTACTATTTCCAAAGGGAAAGAGAATTCTACTAGTTCTACGTCTCATAGTAAATCGGCTAAGCTCTCAGATTTTGCAGGACCTTGAGTCCAAGTTGGTCGGTAAGATGTATAAACGGTTAAAGTCTTTTGACTCTGACCAGATTTTTGGTGTTTTGTCATCTTTGCAGGCAGACTCCGTTCAGCGGAGGTCTTGTGAAAACGTGGATAGCAGCACTTCGGGTGCGTGCAGACCAGAAGAATCCGTTCTCAAACCAGAAAACTCTGCTGAAGGCAGGAGTCCTAGGATTACTTTGGATAATGGCCTGGATGAACAGTTTGGTTTGAAAAGGCATACAACTTCAGATCTTGAGAGACAAGATGATGAATTGTCACTACAGCCTGGTCAGAGAGAAAGACAGACTATTGGTCTTCTGCCGTCTAAGGGCCACGTGGTGGGGTCAGTTTTGGTCTCAGGGCTATAATTTGAACAATCTTGGTAGAGGTCCACTAGCTGAAGCTTCATACCAAATATCAAAGACCTAAGCCTTGTGGTTTCAGAGAAGAAGATTTTTCCAGATTTTCACTATATTAGTGTATGTAAAACTAAAGGGCCCTGGAGCCAGGGCATTTTTGGCCCCAGGGCTATAATTTGAACAATCTTGGTAGAGGTCCACTAGCTGAAGCTTCATAACAAATATCAAAGACCTAAGCCTTGTGGTTTCAGAGAAGAAGATTTTTAAAGATTTTCCCTATATAGGTCTATGTAAAACCAAAGGGCCACATGGTGGGGGCATTTTTTGTCTCAGGGCTATAATTTGAACAATCTTGGTAAGGGTCCACTGGATGAAGCTTCATATTAAATAGCAAAGAGCTGGGCCTTGCGGTTTCAGAGAAGAAGGTTTTTAAAGATTTTCCCTATAGAAGCCTATGTAAAACCAAAGGGCCCCGGGGGCGGGTGCATTTTTGGCCCCAGCACTATAATTTGAACAATCTTGGTAGGGGTCCACTGGATGAAGCTTCATACCAAATATCAAAGACCTGGGCCTTGGGGTTTCAGAGAAGAAGTTTTTTAAAGATTTTCCCTATATAAGCCCATGTAAAACCAAAGGGCCCCGGGGCGGGGGCATTTTTGGCCCCAGCACTATAATTTGAACAATCTTGGTAGGGGTCCACTAGATGAAGCTTCATACCAAATTTCAAAGACCTTAGCCTTGGGGTTTCAGAGAAGAAGATTTTTAAAGATTTTCCCGATGTAAGCCCATGTAAAACCAAAGGGCCCCGGGGCGGGGACATTTTTGGCCCTCAGTAGCACTATTATTTGAACAAACTTGGTAGGGGTCCACTAGATGAAGCTTTATACCAAATATCAAAGACCTGGGCCTTGTGATTTCAGAGAAGAAAATTTTTTAAGTTTTTGGTGAAAAAAATCTATTTTTGGCTCCTACGACCTAGATGTGCAACGGGCCGGAACCATTTGAACAACTTTGAAAGGGGACCTTTAAGGATCATTCCTGTGAAGTTTGATTAAAATCCCATCAGTGGTTTCAGAGGAGATGTCGTTTGAAGAAATTGTTTATGCACTGACGGATGGACGCACGCAAGCATGACGGATGACGGACAAAAAGTGATCCCAAAAGCTCACCTCGTCACTACGTGACGGTGAGCTAAAAAAACCAGTGGGCCCCAGGACGGGGCCATTTTTGGAACCATGGCAATAATTTGAACAATCTCAGTAGAGGTCCACTAGATGAAGCTTCATACCAAATATCAAAGACCTGGGCCTTCTGGTTTCAGACAAGAAGATTTTTAAAGGTTTTCCCTATATAAGCCTATGTAAAACCAGTGGGCCCCGGCGCAGCGGGGCCATTTGTGGCCCCGGGGCAATAATTTGAACAATCTTAGTAGAGGTCCACTAAATGAAGCTTCATACCAAATATCAAACACCTGGGCCTTCTGGTTCCAGACAAGAAGATTTTTTAGTTTTTCCCTATATAAGCCTATATAAAACCAGTGGGCCCCGGGGCTGGGCCATTTTTGGCCCCAGGGTAATAATTTGAACAATCTTGGTAGAGGTCCACTAGATGAAGCTTCATACCAAATATCAAAGACTTGGGCCTTCTGGTTTCAGACAAGAAGATTTTTAAAGGTTTTCCCTATATAAGCCTATATAAAACCAGTCGGCCCCGGGGCGGGGCTATTTTTGGCCCCAGGGCAATAATTTGAACAATCTTTGTTGAGGTCCACTAGATAAAGCTTCATACCAAATATCAAAGACAAGGGCCTTCTGGTTTCAGACAAGAAGACTTTTAAAGGTTTTCCCTATATAAGCATATGTAAAACCAGTGGGCCCCGGGGCGGGGCCATTTGTGGCCCCGGGGCAATAATTTGAACAATCTTGGTAGAGGTCCACTAAATGAAGCTTCATACCAAATATCAAACACCTGGGCCTTCTGGTTCCAGACAAGAAGATTTTTAAAGGTTTTCCCTATTTAAGCCCATATAAAACCAGTGGGCCCCGGCGCGGGGCCATTTTTGCCCCAGGGCAATAATTTGAACAATCTTGGTAGAAGTCCACTAGATGAAGCTTCATACCAAATATCAAAGACCTGGGCCTCTGGTTTCAGACAAGAAGATTTTTAAAGGTTTTCCCTATATAAGCCTATGTAAAACCAGCGGGCCCCGTGGCGGGGCCATTTTTGGCCCCAGGGCAATAATTTGAACAATCTTGGTAGAGGTTCACTAGATGTAGCTTCATACCAAATATCAAAGACATGGGCCTTCTGGTTTCAGACAAGAAGATTTTTAAAGATTTTTTTCTTATTTTCCCCTTTTGTTGCCATGGCAACCAGAGTTCTGCATGGAATGGAATTCTTTGAACATCTCTGAGAGAGGACCATCCAAAGATCATTTCTGCCAAGTTTGGTCAGACGATGACGACGGACGGTGAGTGATCACAAAAGCTCCCCCTGAGCCTTCGGCTCAGGTGAGCTAATAAAGCAAACAAGAGGGCCATGATGGCCCTGGATCGCTCACCTGATCCATAGAGTAACAAGTGGGCCCCGGGAAGGGCCATTATTGACCCCAGGGTTATAATGTGCATAATGTTGAGGGAGGTCTAAAAAGGTGAAGCTTCATATCAAATATCAACAAAGGCTATAATTTGAACAATCTTGGCAAAGGTCCACTAGATGAATCTACACACCAAATATCAAAGACCTGGGCCTTGCAGTTTCAGAAAAGAAGACTTTTTTTAAAGATATTCCCTACATAAGCCTATGTAAAACCGAATGGCCCCGGGGCGTAGGCATTTTTGGCCTCAGGGCTATAATTTAAACAATCTTGATAGAAGTCCACCAGATGAAGCTTCACACCAAATATCCAAGACCTGGGCCTTGGGATTTCAGAGAAGAAGATTTTTAAAGATTTTTGGGGTTTCAGAGAAGAAGATTTTTAAAGATTTTCCCTATATAAGCCCATGTAAAACCAAAGGGCCCCGAGGCGGGGGCATTTTTGGCCCTAGCACTATTATTTGAACAATCTTGGAAAGGGTCCACTAGATGAAGCTTCATAACAAATATCAAAGACCTGGGCCTTGGGGTTTCAGAGAAGATGATTTTTAAAGATTTTCCCTATATAAGCCCATGTAAAACCAAAGGGCCCCGGGGCGGGGACATTTTTGGCCCCAGCACTATTATTTGAACAAACTTGGTAGGGGTCCACTAGATGAAGCGTTATACCAAATATCAAAGACCTGGGCCTTGTGATTTCAGAGAAGAAGATTTTTTAAGTTTTTGGTGAAAAAAATCTATTTTTGGCTCCTACGACCAAGATGTACAACGGACCGGAACCATTTGAACAACTTTGAAAGGGGACCACCTAAGGATCATTCCTGTGAAGTTTGATCAAAATCCGATCAGTGGTTTCAGAGGAGATGTCGTTTGAAGAAATTGTTTACGCACGGATGGACGCACACACGCACAACGGAAAAAAGTGATCCCAAAAGCTCACCTCCTCACTACGTGACGGTGAGCTAAAAATCTTCTTCTGTGAAACCACAAGGCCTAGGTCTTTGATATTTGGTGTGAAATTTCATCTACTGGACCTCTATCAAG
Source organism: Lucinisca nassula (assembly GCA_963580285.1). Taxonomy (NCBI): domain Eukaryota; kingdom Metazoa; phylum Mollusca; class Bivalvia; order Lucinida; family Lucinidae; genus Lucinisca; species Lucinisca nassula. The sequence continues at coordinate 58,136,279 of OY757024.1, read as the reverse complement.
ATTTTTCTAATTATAGCCCTGGGGCAAAAAATGCCCTGCCCTGAGACCCTTTGGTTTTACATAGACTTATATAGGGAAATCTTTAAAAATCTTCTCTGAAACTGCAAGGCCCATGTCTTTGATATTTGGTATGGAGCTGCATCTAGTGGACCTCTACCAAGATTGTTCACATTATAGCCCCCGGGCCACAAATGCCCCCGTCCCGGGGCCCTTTTTGTTTTACGTAGACTTATATAGAGATAATCTTTGAAAATCTTCTTCTCTGAAACAGCAAGGCCCAGGTCTTTGATATTTGGTGTGAAGCTTCATCTAGTGGACCTCTATCAAGATTGTTTAAATTATAGCCCTGAGGCTAAAAATGCCCCCCCCCCCCCCCCCCCCACTCACACACACCTCTGGAACCATTTGGTTTTACATAGGCTTATGTAGGGAATATCTTTAAAAAAAATCTTCTTCTCTGAAACCGCAAGGCCAAGGTCTTTGATATTTGGTGTGTAGCTCCATCTAGTGGACCTTTGCCAAGATTGTTCAAATTATAGCCTTTGTTGATATTTGGTATGAAGCTTCACCTTTTTAGACCTCCCTCAACATTATGCACATTATAGCCCTGGGGTCAATAATGGCCCTCCCTGGGGCGCACTTGTTACTCTATGAATCAGGTGAGCGATCCAGGGCCATCATGGCCCTCTTGTTTAAAGGAGCGTCATTATCTGCGATTCTGGAGGCAGCTGATTTGAGCTCAGAGGAAACATTTAAACGTTTTTAATATAGAGATATGGACTCACAAAATTGGGAGTTTTAACATGTACAAGGTTTTATCCCCGGCGGGTTGCCAAGGGTATTTTGACAATTTACAGTGTTAGAATGATGGAAATGTGTATTCTGATGGATACTACGGAAAGATTAATGATGAACTAATACAAGTCTATGTAATTACTGACCAGAAGGTCTATAGTTTTGGAAGTGGAATTTTTAATGCCATTGTATAAAGTGTACATTTTGTGGGAAATTCAGTGTTATGAACATTTCTAAAGAAGAGAAATACCAAAGACCCACCTACCAGGAGGGAAGCACTGCTTAGAAATCTCCTACCGTATTTACTCTCATGTAAGTATAAATTTAGAAATAAAATTATAAAATTTGTTTTCAAGTTTAAATTTTATGAGAAATTTATACATACATGAGGGTTCCCATCCCGCCTCCCCTCAGTTTCTTTGGTGATAAGCACTTTGCCACCATATAGAACTGATGTAGTTTAGGCGTCTACGTAGTTAGTCACATGGATTGGGTAGATGCTTGATTTTTTAGTGCGGGTTAATCCAAGCAAGTCCGGGAACCAATCCTACCGTATTTACTCTCATGTAAGTATAAATTTCTCATAAAATTTAAACTTGAAAACAAATTTTATAATTTTTGAGGTAAAATTTACATTCTAACACAGTGCTATATAGGCAATGGAAAACAACTGTGTTTTATTCTACAACAAATCACAGCAAGGGAGAGCGTGACGAGTAACGTCATTAAAACTGCAAATTTATGACGTCACTAGTCGATTTCCTTGACGTTAGACGGTGTAACGTCATTTTCTCGCATCGAAAACGTTAGAATAGGATATAAATGCATGTGTTTCAGTCGATAATTTTAGCCGGATTTCTTCTAACAATGGCGAAAAGTTGTGAGATTTTGAAGTAAACAACAGCATTATTGCCGATTTTCAGCCTGTTAGAATCGAAATAGATCAGCTCTAGTTTGTGATTTGTTGAGTAATAAATCACAGTTTGTCGGTCAGTTGTAAGTAGACAAATCAGGCGCGCTACGCGCTTGTGATTTGTCTACTTTACAACTGACCTCCAAACTGTGATTTATTACTCAACAAATCACAGTTAGAGCTGATCTATTTCTTAAATATATTAGAATAGGTGTGTTTTTGTAATGGTAAGAAAAATATCACCTTTTTCTGTCAGAAGGTTATCATTTTAGAGCCATAAAATTAAGTATTTTATCAAAAGGACATTATCCCTATGATCATATGTAAGAATATGTAACCATAAAACTTTTGGGTGTACCCTGACAATCCAAACATTTGTAAGGTGATATCATTAAATGACTTACCATCCTCTGTCAGCTCATCATCAAATAGTCCTTCAGCAACCAAGTAAGCTTCCATCTCTTTGTGGAAGAAACGGATTACATCACCAACCTGGAACACAGTAAGTGAAGCATAAAATTTAAGGCATATAGTGTAAAAGTGTTATCCTCTTAAACAATTCTTGAGAGTTGGTTTCAAGATTATTTTGCTTATATAAGAGCTGATCATTAATCAGAGGTGGGCAAAAACTAATGGAAACAAATCCTGACCTTCTGTTGTAGGACTGATCTCACACCCACAGCCATTAAAGAGTCAGACCTCTAAAAACAAGAGGGTGAAGATGGCCCCCGATCGCTCACCTGATACATAGGGTAATATGTTGGCCCCGAGGAGAGCCATTATTGGCTCAAGGGCTATAATTTTAATAATCTTGGTAGTGGTCAAACAAATATCAAAGACCGGAGCCTTCTGGTTTCAGACAAGAAGACCTTATATAAGTATACAAGAGGGCGATGATGCCCCTGGATCGCTCACCTGATCCATAGGGTAACAAGTGGGCCCCTGGGAGAGCCATTATTGACCCCGGGCTATAATTTGAATTATCTTGGTAGTGGTCTAAAAAGTGAAGCTTCATACCAAATATGAAAGACTGGAGCCTTCTGGTTTCAGACCAGAAGATTTTTTAAGGTTTTCCTTATATAAGTCTGTATAAATCTTGGAGTCCCCGGGGTGGGCCATTTTTGGCCCCAGGGCTATAGTTTGAAGAATCTTTTTTATTTTAATTTATTGTTTCTTATTACAACACTGTATACAAAAGCATAACATAAAATACATACATTCATGTACACATGCATTATTACCAATATTATAGTAACATCTTACAAATAGCATTTCGAAATTTCAGTTATACAATCAATTTGTTTTTTATAAAAGCATTTCTACAAAGTGTCGCAATAAGTTTAAAATAAAAAAGAAAAAGATGGTGGAATTATGAAAAGAGATGGAAGTTCCGTCGACCCTGTGCCCTTATTATTTTATTGCGTGTTTAAAGTATCTAAAAAGTTCCTCCACTTATATTCAAAAAAGGCTAATTTGTCTTTCAGCAAAGCTATCTCTTTTTCTATTCTGATTCTGTTGGCCAAATATATCTTAAAATGACGTATGCTAGGAACTTGTTTGCAGAGTTAATCCGTTTCTTTTATCATAGAATTCAGATTCCGCCCCCGCCCATCGGGGCTTGGAGAAATAGATTTGGCTGCATGATGCTTCCACGCAGAGCTGATACCAAATGCACATGAGTACTGGTAATCCGCTTAGAATGTCTAAGCCTGCCCTGGAAAATTGTTGCGAGTCGGCCCGTCCATGCTTATAAACTCTATTGGTTTCATTGGGCGGCAGGGATTGAGATGTCATTTCATCTCAATGTCGGGTAGGAGTCCCACAATGTTGGAAGCAATGTCTCCAAAATGACCTAAACAGTGTTGATGGGGACGTTAAACCTCAAATCAAACAAACAAAATCTAATTCAGATTTTAATCTAACACTGAGGTCTGGATTATTATCTGAATTACTTTACTGTTTTTCTAAACGTAGAATATCATTTGTGCAATTAGTTTCAGTCTCTAGGTTCTTTTTCTTCTTCATTGTAGCATGTTTTATAGTTTCGTTTCTTATAGTTCCTTTTATGATTTCCCATAATGTGTTTGGGTTAGCATCCTTCTTTATTCTAACTAATTCTTTGACTTTTTCTTTTATATTTTGTTGGTAAACACTGTCAAGTAATAAATTGTTGTTCAGTTTAAAATACCCAGGGCCTCTTTCATAAGTATTCGGATTAATTTTTAATTTAACTATGCTGTGATCAGACATAAAGCTAATTTTGTGTTCACTGGATTCGACAATATTTCCAATGTTCTTGCATATAAGAAAATAGTCTAGCCTACAAAAAATTGGTGGTTTATGCGAAGAATGCCATGTAAATTGTTTGAGCCTCAGATGTTTATCCCTCCAGATATCTACAAGATCGTATGTTTCAAGTATCAGAATAATCTTGTGTCTACAGTGTTTATGTGTATCATTTTTTCCATTTTTTTTTATCTAAATGTACACCTAGGATAGTATTGAAATCGCACCCAACGATTGAAACTTTTTTCCACCGTCGCGCTAATATATGTTTCAAGACATTCGAAAATACCTATATCATCTTTATTCGGCCCATATATGCTTAAGATTATTTTGTTCTGTAATTAGGCGGGCGTTAGCCCGACTATAGTCACCGTACACCTCATACATCAGATTTTTGTGCACCTCTTTAAACATTCCTTCTTGTAGTCCTCCGCTCAAAAAAGAAAAACTAACATATCTAAATATGAAAAAAGCAATAAACTTAATAAATTCTATTAAGTTCGGTCGGATAGTTTGAAAAATGACAAAAGTTTGTAAAAATAGACCTGCTTGTTGTATTTTACAAATACATTTGCGCTGAAGACTGATTAAAAAAATCTGGCACTATTTTCCTACGCCGTTGCTGTTTTTGCTTGAAATCATTCCCTTTCATCTCTCAGTTTCTGAACAGAACCCTTCTAGGTTTGATATTCAGTGTACTAATTCTTATAGAAAGATGTATTGTTCAAGTCATTGACAGCTTGTTAACAGTGTAGATTCTGATTGAGACTGCTTGTCACTTGCCGTCTGATCTGGATCTATAAGGTTTGTATCGGTATCTGTACCTAAATCGGCATCTGCAGCGATGTACAGGGTTGAAAGGGTTGGCACGTAGTGGAGCGGTCTGATTACAACGCTGTGAATTTGGCTTCCTGTAAAACCTGGGCTGGGCTCATGGGCTGGGTCTGGGCTCAAATTTTTGGGCTTGAATGAAAATGGGTTTGACTCAGGACATAGGTGAAATAGGGTCAGTTATTGACCTTTCAACTTTGTTTGTTGTCTTGTTGGAGGAACTGTTAAAGAGAATTGCTCCCATGGGCACCTGTCAAGATTATAATTACCAAGTTTGTTTTCCTGCTTGATTTGAGTTGCAACAAGCAAAAATCTGGATTACAAAAATCTGGATTACAACATCAAAACACAGGATTCATTCTTTTTAATTGAGCCAGAAGATGCCAAAGTTCCAATAATACCTATGTGATCACCAAAAGCTCAGAACAGACCGTGCAAATGTACATGCTGATCCGAGATTTCAGTGGTCGTGCATTTTGGCTTCACAAACAGTGTAGGCCCAGATCAGATGCTACATGTCTAGGGTTCCAAGAGGTGAGATAATGAAAAACAGTGAAAACACAGATCAGAGGCATCTTGTCAAGGGTTCAATAGTGGTATACTGAAAACAGTGAAGATCCGGATCCGAGGCAACATATCTAGGGTTCTAAAATGGGATCCTGACAAACAGTGAAGACACAGATCAGAGACCACGTGTCTTGGGTTCCAAAATGGGATACTGACAAACTCATTAGACCAAGATCAGAGGCCACATGTCTGGTGTTCTAAAATGGGATACTTACAACAGTTAAGATCCAGATCAGAGGCCACGTGTCTAGGGTTCCGAAATGGGGTACTGGCAAACAGTTAAGAACCATATCAGAGGCCTATATACTTCTGATTCCCCTTGAACCCCATTTCATGTAGTAAAACTGGGGTTTACAGGGGTATACATTATTTTCCTTATTTCTGTTCCAAGACATATGTTGTGGGTACTTGTTAGAACCGCCTCCATAGGAGCTTGAAGAAATAAATGGGCTGCATGATGCTTCCCGGCAGAGCTGAAACCGATCGCACACAAGTACTGGTAAACCGCTTAGAGGATCTAAGCCTGCCCAGGCAAAGCCATGCTTATAAACCCTATTGGTTTCATTGGGTATCGGGGCTTGAGATGCCTTTTCATCTCAATGTTGGGTAAAAGTCCCACAAAATTGGAAGCGACGTCTCCAAAATGACCTATACAGTGTTGACGGGGACGTTAAACCTCAAATCAAACAAACAAAATAAGGAAAATATTACAATTGTTCATGTAATTGTATAGGCGTGTTTTCGTAATGTCTATAGATACGTGATCGTAAGCAGAGTCGGAGGAAATTAATTCAGTTAAAAGAAGGTAAATGTAAATAAATAAATAACAGTTTTTTCCAGCTAGAAAAACAGTCAACGTGTTGGAGAAATGCATCCTGTATGTGGTCTTTTATTAAAATTGCCCGTTTGAAGATAAAACACTCAATAATACACTCAAGAGCTGTTATATGTGATTAGAGCGTAAAAGACTTTATTTGTTCCAAGTTTTATTAGATAAATCCGATATAAAGTTTCAAACTTTCGCTTCTTTTCAAGAGCGTTGTACAGAAATGACATTACTCGCCCGCCTCTCAGTACTTTCAGTACTTTGATTTTACTTCTAGTGTTTGTAGTCTGCCACTAATTAGTTCGGAGTAATTTAATATTTCACAAGAAAGATCTGGATAAATGAATATAACCACCCCCTCACTATTGGTCTTTTTACCGCTAAAGAAACATGTATTTCCCCATTTTCGTTTCAATAATTCAAGCGATTCCTCTCCCGAATGAGTTTCTTGTAGTAAACATATATCGAATTTTTTATCCTTTAACCAAGCAGATCTGTTCTCTTTTATTGATATTGCCTAAACCGCGTACATTATATGAGCAAAAATTAATGCTCATCCAGTTAAACGATGTCAAATTGTAAATATCAGGGCAAAGGTGAACAGAAAGTTGATGATGAATGAGATGTTGTAGAAAAATGTGTTTATATAACAAAGAACACTTAAACATTGTTGGAAAAGGGGTATTGACCAAGATTTGAAGTAGTCATTGGGCTTGGGTGACATATTCTACTTCTATTTTGTCAGGGAAGTCACCAAAATCGATCATGTTATAGCTTCGTATGGTCTTTTTGCGCCAGTAACAATAATAAATTATCTCTCTTCATGTTGTCTTTGGAAACAGAAATTATGACACTGATTATGACAAGTGCAGGGATTAAAATTAATTGTTTGCCAATTATAATCAATACATGCACTGACTGACGCTTATTGGATTGTTTGGTCATAATGCGTGACGCGACTTAGCGTTTAAATAGTCGCGAAAAAAAAAAATACCGAACGAATTACGGTCTTCTTGGCAAACTATCATTGCGACTTGTATCGTTGGCTCAGCAACTACCACCATGACTTGTATCGGCGTCTCGGCAATCTACCACCGAGACTTGACCACATTCGTGTAATCCATTTTTTAATATGAAGCGCTGTGGTGCAGTGGTAAAGCATCAGATTTGAGATCGAGAGGTAACCAGTTCAATCCTCGCAAGCGCCATGTGGTGTTTCCTTGAGCAAGAGACTCTATCCACATTGCTTAGTACTGGTTCCTATACCCAGGAAAAGAGGGCCACATGGAAGATTAGTACTAAATGTGTTACCCTCTATAAATAAGGTCGATTATTATTATTAATTGTTTCATTTTAAAACACCATTTTTCCAAAATCTTTTGAATTCATAGTTTTAATGTAGATAAATGCATATATTTCAATAATGATCTCATAAATTGCGTGTCATTTCAAAAAAAACATCTTGATTTATCCTCCCTGCCTTAAGAGACCATCTGTTTTGAGAGACAACTTTTTGTTCTTCCAAAAGGTGGTCTCTCAAAACAGGTTTTACTGTACATTGTTAATTTTACCGCCAAAAAAAGTGAAAATTTTCAGATAAAAATTGTGATATTCCTCCACTACCTGCCCAAAACACAGATTGCGGGTACAGGTTAGAACTGCCTCTTCGAGGTGCATTTCTAACGAGCACCCACAATCCACACCCCTTAGCAGAAATAAGAAAAATAATGTACACCCATTTAAACCCCAGCCTTACTTTATAAAAGTGGGGGTCGAGGGGTTCAGAATTATATACTAGGCATGTTTTCTTGATGATTTGGGCAGGCTGATGTGCACCCTACTTATTAAATTTTGTTGCTTTTTCTAGAAACAGTATTATCTTTTTACATACCAAGCAAATATCGACGAATATAGTGAAAACCCAACGTGTTCTATTTATAAAACCATTACACAAATGTATGCCAATCGAGTAAAAATAGACTTTTCGCACTCCTGCTAAGAACTTAATTTTAGAACCCTGAAATGTTTAAGTGCGAAAATGAGTAGACCAGACTTTATAGGTGGTACCGTTATTGGACATACAGCATAGACCAAGATTGGATATAGAGTACATTGCTTCTGATCAGGTCGGCACTGTTCGCCATATGTATGCAACAACAGTTTTGAACATGATTCAGGGCCGTACGCAGACTCTGAAAAGGGGCGGGTTGAGAGTGCGAATTTCAGGTATTTTGCAGAGTATTTTATTCAAACTGTATGAATCTGAAATAATTTCCAAAAGATGGGAGGGGGCTGCGTTTGCAGCGTAAGAAGAAAATTCTGGACTGTGCTCGTTTGTTTGATTTAAGGTTTAACTACCCCGTCAACACTGTATAGGTCATTTGGAGACGTTACTTCCAATGCAGTCCATCTATTTATTCAAGCACCGATGGCCGGGGGCGGGTGGACTTTGCTCAAACACTTGGGCATTGGCAAACAGAATCTACATAATCAGACGCCACAGATGTCTGATCAGTTCTACTGTGCTTGCTTAAAGTTAATCGAACAGTTCGATTCTCAGCTCAGGACTATTTTCCCAACCTACACTCAGAGACGATCGACCCACCAGTACTCTCAGTGCTTTGATTCTAATTTCGATCAAACAGTTTTATGCAAAAAATCTAAACTCAGTTTTTGGAGTTTGTAGGTATATAATGTTTTACAGTATTTCGCGAGCATTTGAAGGCATTAATCTTTGCTATCCTATACTGTAAGAAACAACAAAAATACAGAAAAATAACACTCAAGCCCTTCAGACCACATTTTGCGATCACAAACAGTACTAAACATTAGAACAGCATATTATAGAATATAAGATACCATTGTGAGATCTGTCGCGAGAAAACAGGTTTTTTTTCTGTGACAAAATAGTTCCGTCATGGCCCAAACCACCCACCCCCAGAGGCAGGAGGTTTGGCACAACGCAACCTTGTTTATCATATTATCCAAGTAATGAACAACAAAGGCCCCGGTCAGACCGTGCGAATGCGTGGGCTGATCTGAGCCTCTGATGTTTGGATCTGCATTTATTGGCCATCCCGCGACACAGCTCACACGTCTTTACAGGTAGGTTCGAATTTGAGCCGACAAAAGTAATTTATCAACTACCCTCTAGATACCCAACAGGCGCATGTCGCTCGGGCAACGTCAAATCAACGTCGGGGCAATGTCACACCAAATATCAAAGACCTGGGCCTTGTGGTTTCAGAGAAGATTTTCAAAGATTTCCACTGTATAAGTCTATATAAAACCAAAGGGCCCCGGGGCAGGGGTATTTTGGCCCCAAGGCTATAATTTGAACTATCTTGGTAAAAGTCCACTAGATGAAGCTTCATACCAAATATCAAAGACCTGGGCCCTGTGGTTTCAGAGAAGAAGATTTTTAAAGATTTTCCCTATATAAGCCTATGTAAAACAAAAGGGCCCCAGGGCGGGAACATTTTTAGCCCAGGTCTATGAAATAGAACAATCTTTGTAGAGGTCCACTAGATGAAGCTTCATACCAATTATCAAAGACCTGGACTATGCGGTTTCAGAGAAAAAGATTTTTTAAGTTTTCAGTAAAAAAAAAAACAATTTTTAGCTCCTGTGACCTAGATGCAAAATGGACCGGAATCATTTGAACAACTTTGAAAGGGGGCCACCTAAGGATCATTCCTGTGAAGTTTGGTCAAAATCTGATCCGTGGTTTAGGAGGACATGTCGTTTGAAGAAAAAGTTTCACACACACATGCACACACGCACGCATACATGACGGACGAAGGACAAAAAGTGATCCCAAAAGCTCACCTTGACACTAAGTGACACTTGAGCTAACAAGGCCATGGAAGCCCTCAGATAGTCTACTGTTATCATAATTTAACCCTTTCAGCGCAAGATTTTTTATCTGTTAATTAATTTTCAAAGAAAATAAGGCTGCCAAGCAGACTATTCACAGTAACGACTTTTTAAAAATGTCATCTGCTTCTATGATTTGTGCTTTGGGAGTTTAAATGCCAGTTTCAAATCTGAGACTGAAAAAGGGAAAGAAATATGACTGTCTCAGAAAAGGGTATGTCTCACTCACTTGACACCACCGCTGTTCATACCAATTGGTCATCTGATTATATCAAACACTTGGCTTTCGGTGTCGAAACTGAACTCTACATCCAATTTATTTTCTCAATTTGTGTCAGATTAATCAATCATTTGGACAGAATAATCTTAGCAAACAGTGCAGAAACAGATCAAACTGCTCATGAAGAAGCAGTCTGATCAAGGTAATCACTGTTTGCCATTCTGTCTACCCCTTTTGGACTCCTTGCTGTATTGTGAAACAAATTTGTTAATAATTAAGTAGAGTTATAGCAACTCCTCAAGGTTTCTGATTTTTGGGGCTTTTATGGTAACATTTTATGTTATGAGCCTCTTTCCCTTTGAGGAGGATACTGACCTTGACCTTCTTGTCATCATCGGTTGTTGGTTTGTGTTTGCGGTAAACTGTGAAGCCTGATTGTTGAACAGACAGGTTGAGTTCATAACTGAAATAAACAAAATAAAAGAAGTGCATTTAGCCTGCTGAATATAAATATCAGCAGTAGACTTACTAAATAGTTTTGTTAAGCCAGGGTTTACTGTTTCAAACAAAGGAGTCCTTCAAACTCAATTTATAATTCATCATCAAATTTTTCTGAAGCTTTAATTATTTTTCGCCAAAAAAGTAAAACATTACCAGAGGACCTGAGCCACTCACCTGAGTGCTGCGAGTTTTATTGAACCATTTGATTTCTAAGAAGAAGATTGTTAAAGGGTTTTCACCATGGTAGCCATGTTGGTCAGGTGACCTGATATGATTATCTTCAGGTCATGGGAACAATAACTGGAAAGGTTCATCAAAATCCCTTGAAAAATGTAGGAGGATTTGCAGAGACAAGCATTTTTATTGATAGCTAAATCTGACAAATCATTGGTAAAAATCAGTGGAGAATGACCTCCATGAAATATAATCATCTTCAGGTCATGGGAACAATAACTGGAAAGTTTCACCACAATCCCCTGAAAACTGTAGGAAAAGCTGCGGAGACAAGAACTTCTGTTGATAAAACAGCTAAAAGTGACAAAGGGCCATTACTCTGTCAAAAATCAGTCAAGCAAAACCTTAATAAAATATGATCATCATCAGGTCATCATCTTAGGGAGCAATAACTGAAAAGTTTCATCAAAATCCATTTAAAACTGTAGGAGGAGTTGCGGAGACAAGAACTTCTGTTGATAAAATGGCTAAAACCGACAAAGGGCCATAACTCGGGTAAGAATTAGTCGAGCATGACCTCAATGAAATACTCTTCGTTTGTTTACTTTGAGTTTAAATGTCCCCGTCAACACTGTAAAGGTCAATGATCGTCTTCAGGTCATGGGAATAATAACTGGAATGATTTATCAAAATCCCTTGAAAACTGTAGGAGGCGTTGTGGAGACAAGAACTTCTGTTGCTAAAATGGCTAAAACTGACAAAGGGCCATAACTCTGGTAAAAATTAGATGAGCATGATGTGATAAAATATGATCATCTTTAGGCCATGGAAACAATAATTGGGAAGTTTCATCAAAATCCCTTGAAAACTGTAGGAGGAGTTGCGGAGACAAGAGCTTCTGTTGATAAAATGGCTAAAAGTGTCAAGGGGGCAAAACTCTGGTAAAAATCAGTCAAGCATGACCTGGATAAAATAAGATAATGTTCAGTTCCTCCTTTGGAACAATAACTGGAATGTTTCATCAAAATCCCTTGAAAACTGCAGGAGGAGTTGCGGAAACCAGATTGTGTCTACGGACAATCCTGCCACTCCTAATTGGCGAAAATAAGGTCATCTGTTGGAATGCTGGCAGTAACCTTTAGACCTTTGTGCAAGAGTATAACCCTACTGTCTCTCCTCCTTTTCTTGAGAGAGACTCCATCCTAAGTTTTTCAGTATTCCATTCATGATAACTTCCAGTTTCAAAGTTGTAATTGCTCGCAATAAATCTAGCTGCCCTATTTTGAACTTTTTCAATCTTTTCCTGAAGGACTATTCCAAGGGGGTCCCAAACACATCTACCATACTTCAAGATTGGCAAACGAGTCCCTTATATGCTGCTTCTTTAACTTCCTTGGGGCACTGATACCGTTCTAGGAATGGCTGCGCAGTATTCATCACAGTAACATAAAACTGAAGAAGTTAGTGAACATATTTAATGGATATCAAGGTGGGTGATGATGATAATGATGTTGATGATGATGATGAGGAGTAGGAGGATGAGAAGGAGGAGGATGATGATGATGATCCCATTCTCTGTATTATAATTACCAATGTTGCAAAAGCATCTTACTGTCTAGATATTGATTCAATATCAGATATGTTTTTGTTTATTTTCCCATAAACACAAATATTAACCCATTTATGCTGAATGGATTCTTCCATCCTTAGCAATTGGAAAAGTCCATTCTTCCTTTTAGGATGTCAGGCAGATATTATCTTAATGTTTTATCATAAATCGTTGTATCTTTCAGGCAAAATTGAAGATCCTGATGAGATGCCTCATCTTTGCCTATGTCCCATAAAAGTGACATTAGGCTTAAATGGGTTAATAAATATTTATGAATATGCAAAATAGCTCATTTGCATATTTGTATTAACTAAAATTTAAGGTTCATGATATTCATTGGTATCAAGGTTGCTTATCTGTATAGACGGTCAGTGTTGATTTGACCAATATACTGTGTGTACCCACACTTTATTTATTATTACCAAAGGTTGCCATGGAAACAGAAGGTTTCAAAACACACAACTCATAGGCTTTTGCTTAAAATTTATTTTAATGTAACCAGCAGGTCCTAGAGAACCATTTGATATCATAAGAGCTGGTTTTGTGGAGAGCACATTAGCTTAAATTAGCTGTTATCCAATATTGCATATCACCATTGAGTTGAAGTGGGTGGGGTAACAAAAGGCCCTGTAAAAAAATCTGCACCACTTTTGAATCTGGCATACACACTTTTTTAACTTCTATACAATGATACTATTACCTGATATAAGGGGAATTTTTCTACCATGCCGATTGAAAAAAAAATCTGATCTACAGCTCTTTTTAGCTATGGCCCTTCTAATACTTTAGTTGATGACAACATTCGTCATTTAGCCACCAAGTTTGCTGTATGTGTTACAGAAGGCCAAGACAAGCTTCCAATGTTATATTTGTTACCTAAGCTTCATAATAGACCATACAAAGCACCGTTATTGCAAATTTAAGCTCTTGTACCACCAATGAACTTTCCAAATTATTAACTTCATGTTCTACTGCCATAAAAATCTGTTCTTGTTTTGTTATGAAAGGGACTTCAGGATGTCCCTTTCCATTGAAAACCAATCTGAAATCATTGAATAGAATTGAAGCCTTAAGCTCAACTTCTAGATATTTGAATGATTTATTAAATATTGACAATAACTATTTCGATGGTTTGATCAGTCAAGTTTACCCCCCAGAACTTCAGTTGAATAAAGCAAATATTTCTGAAACTGAGGCGGGGGCATCCGTGTCCTATGGACGCATTTCTAGTTGTATTTACATCTATCTATTGTAGATGGGTTTGCCTCAACTTCTATTTTGTATCCTGCAAAATTTATGATAAACGGGATGATTTTGATTTTGAGATTGTAAATTTTCCTTTCTTGGATGGTGATGTTCCTCCTATGGCGTTTATATTTCACAATTAATTTGATTTGCCAGAGTGTCTAGTCATGTAACAGACTTCAACACTCGTAATAAATTGTTAACTGCTAAACTTCTTAATCAGGGTTATCGGTATCATAAACTATGCAAAGCCTTTTCAAAATTTTATAGACATCATTCCAATTTAATTTCAAGATTCAATGTTGGACTTAAATCTCTTCTTCTGCAATAAGGTCTATCTGAACCCAAATTTTATGGTGACTTAGTGTATAAATTCAGAAAGATATATAATTGCAATGACTTCAGTACCAAATTTCGTAAAATCATTCTTAGATATAAAAAGATTGGGTACAACATAAATGTTATATGACAGACAGCATGCATGGTAGTTAACCCAGTCACAATTGACAGCTTTTCTTCCCTCTTTAATTGCACGCCGGTGGGTCAGGCCTCAGATTCTATGACAGCTTACTGAGAATTAGAGAGAATTTAATTTTATGTAATGTTGGTTGGTGCCTGATGCTCTGTCTCTGGTTTGGCCCATCGGAGTCTAACTGTTGGTTTTCTTTTGCTCCAGCATTTCAGTGGTTTCTTGCTGTCAAGTCCTCACCGTTGTTTCATCTCTGTGGTTGTTTGATTTTTGTGTTCTTGGAGATGTTGCACTGATGAGTTAGGAGGCCTTTATGAACAAATTACTTGTCTAATTCCTGACAGAATAAGGGCAAGGATTGCAGCCACATAAAATTGATTTAAGCCTCACAATGGAATTTGTTTCACTGACTGTTCCAAGGCCTTTCTTCTGTCCTGGTTTATTTTTGTTAAGGTTTGTCTTTGAGTGTGTGTATTGCTTGCATTTTTTTCTTTGGGATAGCCCATTGGCCATTTTGTGGGAAAGTAAATGTCCTTTTATTTTTTTGCTATTGATGTTTCTATTAGGATCTAGTTGTTTCATGTTTGTGTTTCTTTCCCTTTTGTGTCTCTGATGGGAGCTGTGGGTTAATTGTATGGATTCCTGATTATTGCTTTCACTTCTATTTTACACCAAATATCAAAGACCAGGGCCTTAGCTTTTTGGTTTTGGAAAATATGATTTCTAAAGGTTTTTGTTAATTTTTCCCATTTGTTGCAATGGCAACAGGAATTCTGCATGGAATAGAATTCTTTGAATAACCAAAGAGGACCATCCAAAGTTAGTTTCTGCCAAGTTTGTTAGATTACCCAAAGTGTTAAGGAGGAGATGTCATTTAAAGAAATTGTGGATGGACAAACAGATGGACTAATGATGGCAATGGATGCCCAGTGATCACAAAAGTTCCTCTGGAGACTTTGGCATCATGATTTGATGAGGTTCTTGCGAACTTTATTTTAACCTTCAGGGGGCAGTAGTCAACTTAAGTCACCCAATGGGTGGTGCAAATGGAGCAACTTATCACGCTCATAAGAAAGCAAGTACACTCCATTCGATGAGGTTCTCCGATGCAGGAGGGATCATTCTTTCTTACAAGGGCACAGGTTTTACCAACATTACCAGCTGTTGGATTTTACCCCCAGAAATGACGTTAAAAATCTACTATTTCTCAAGTACCAGTCTTCTTTTATTAAGTGTGTTAAAGGGTTCCCTGTCAGATCATATGACTGCCATATTTGGAAGTCACACGACCCATAATACTTCGAGTGGAAATGGCAGAACATGTCCTGTCTTTAATGTGTCAAAGTATTAGCAGAATCGGTTTAGGTTTAAGGAAATTATGACTGCGGAAATAGGAAACCCGCTCCAAAGGGCGAGTATTGTTTAGAACTCAGCATGCGTAAGGCGAAAAACAAAATGTGAAAATCATACACTTCGTCCTTTTGCGAAATGATTGTATTGAAGGCTCTAAGGGGTTTAAAAGGATAGGAAACTCCATTGTCTGCCGTCATTCCTCATTATCAACACTTTTGGATTGTATTTTTAAATCAAGAAGCTTACCTTTTATCATAGACTGAGATGCCACCTAATAGGGTCTTACTGACATGTATGTACTGCCCTGAAGATTTTACACTTTCAAATACAATCTGGTCATCCACTTGAACCTAGAAACATATAGAAGATCTTACATGAGTGTTCATGTATTACTGAATTTATTAAACAAGTTGAGGAAAAGCGATAAAATTCAAGGCTTTGCCGAGCATTTTACAGACCAGCTACCGGTAATAACCCATATTTTTTTTTCTCCACAGTAATAGACTTTTTTTCTCGGAGAACAAGCGAGATATTTATCCGAGAAGAAAAAAAAACTCGCGTTTCAAAGCGGTTAATTTCTACGCGAAACGCTGAGAAATTTCTTCGCGAACATCGCTTTTTCTCAGAGAAAGCCAATTGGTACAGGTGAAGTCGTTCACGGTGTTTCTCCGCGAAATCTGCCTATACCTACATGTATATTTGTTCATGTGCATGTATTTTTTTCATGCATTAAAATTTGGTACACAAAGTTTGAAGCATATGACAAAATGCATGTTCTTTGTACAAAGATCGACAACACTAGCGATCGTAAAGAAGTATTTTGATCGGGTTGGAATCATAATGATTTGCATCTTATGCACTTTACAATGCAGTATGAACATGATGAATGTTTTCTGTGTTCCTTTTTTACTGTTGTGTAAACGCTTCATAAATTGAAAACTGTTGATTCTTTCGGTTCACCATATTGGGAGTACTTTATTTTATTTCTCAAGTAAATACTTTAGAAAAATCAAACTCAATGTATATAATAACGGGGATCCTGCTTGTACATGTATGTGTTGGCGCTGATCTCACTCTACATTTTGGTTGATCTTTTTCTTACACTGCGAGTAATTAAACATCACTGATGCTTACACTTAAGCTCACATGTAGCCCGAGTGAGAGATTTAATGTTTAAGAGTAAGCCACGGAGGCCCGCTTGTGTTTCTTGACTTTACAATTCAATTTTGCTCATAGATGTACATTAACCCATTTCAGACTGGAAACCCCTAAACAGGTACCGTGGCAAACAGTGCAGGCCCAGATCAGACGCCGCAGAACGCGGCATCTGATCAGGGCCTACACTGTTTGCAAAACGTTCGGCCATTTTCCTAATAAATTTTGAAGACAACAAACTGAAACCCCTAAATTTTGAAATGGACTCATGCTATATATAAGGAGGAAGATTCCATTTGGTACAAAAAGAGTTAATATGGGGAAATTGCGCGGCAAGCATTCCAAGGCTGCATATAAGTCTGATCACTAACTTGGAGCAGATCTACAAAACTCTCGAAGATAATCAGCGAATTTTGTACAGACATGCAGCCTGGGTATCTTGTTAAGTCTACTGTACACCCCGAAGGTAACTGGTCCCCGTGTCCTAATGGGTTTAGAGCGCTGACTCTTAACTCGTTCAGTACCAGAAACCCCTAAAGGGGTACCTTGGCAAACAGTGCAGGCCCAGATCAGACACCACAGAACGCGGCGTCTGACTAGGGCCTACACTGTTTGCAAAACTTTAAGCCATTTCCCGAACTAAATGTTTAAGAAAAAACAACCTGACACTCCTAAGTTTCAAAATGGACTCCTGTATATATAAGGAGGAAGATTCCATTCGGTACAAAAGGGTTAATCATCGGGTCATTGGGTCTCTCCGCTGTGGTTTGTGCCTCGCTTGGGCCACATATGAGACGCCAAGATCTGCAACAGAAGGTGGTCTTACTCCGGTTTTAGCTCAACTCTGATCAGCTGTCCGTTCGAAATAAGTGAAATAATCTTGAAAGTGCCATCCCCCGAGGAAAACTGGCATCCTTAATGCGTATTTATTAGTCAGGGGTGGGTGAGGAGTCGGGGAAGGAGACTTAGTAGCGCAAATAATGCGTGCGAATGCAAAGTAGCATGTCCTTTTTCACGCGCCTGCATGAAGCATGGCGCGATATAGGTGTCTGGTTTTTCGTCCGTTCGTCCGCGACATAGACCTAGCCTGCGGTGGAATTAATGTGTTCCTCGTTAACTGGTCACTAACTGTGCATTCAAAGCACTGCTTGCTGTACCAATTTGACAGTTTGTAATCTGAAAAAATGAGGTGAAGATGAGCGTTTGGTTTTGTTTGTTTGAGGTTTTACGTCCCCGTCAACACAGGAGATGTCGCTTACAATTTTATGGGACATTTACCCGACATTGAGATGAAATGACATCTCAAGCCCTGCCACCTCATGAAACCAACAGGGTTTAGAAGCATCCGACTCGCACCACTTTGCCTGTGCAGGCTTAGATCCTGTAAGCGGTTTATCAATACTCGCATGCGGGTCAGTTTCAGCTCTGGGTGGAAGCATCATGCAGCCCATCAATTTCATCAAGCTGAGCTTTTGGTAAATGTCACACATCATTATGGTGTTAATAACCTACATGTACGACTCATTATGAGAACTCTCTTATTCAAATATACCGTATTCGATCTAATTACCGCACCGTGCCCTTAGTTTTTTCCAAATCGTGTCAAAAACTCATGGAGAGAAATCTACCTAATTAGCGCACAGTTGATACGAAAAATTGCTTCCGAGATGATATTTAATGATATTTAATGGGATGGAAAAGATACATAAGCATTGCATTCACTGTTGAAGAAATAATGGTAAGTTTTTTATAGATTTACTGTGAGAGCTTCAAGGGGAGGTTACTGTAAAGTGTGTGCTTATGCATTTCCTTTTCAAAAATAGCTTTGGTGTGCGCTTATAGGAGCATGTGCGGTAATTAGGGCGAATACGGTATTGTAAACTTTTACGACTAAAACCGGAAAATTTTCGGATAAAAATTCTGGCATTTTTTTCTTATTTCTGCTCAAGATTTTGGGTACACTTTAAAATGACTCAGCGAGGCGGTTCTAACAAGTACCCACAATCTATGTGAGCAGAAATTAGATAAATAATGTATACCCCTATAAACCCCAGTTAAAAGTGGGGTAAAAGCGGGTAACAAATAAATAGGCGTATTTTCGTGATGTGAATGAAAGTTGTCATGAGACTTTTAAAAAGGGATTATACGAAGGAGAAATAAATTACTAAAATGAAATTGTGTAACATGAAAGAATATTTGATTATGATTTAACATTGACAACCATGTGCCTTCGTTTACAAAACAACGCCAAACAAACGAAGAAATAATAATGAGTCGAAAATTTCACGTAAGCCCAGTTGTATTTTTTTCTCTGCAAAACGCGGGTAATTTCATTTTCAATGAAAGCAATCGGTCAAATTTTCGCCAAGAATCTCCGAGAATTTTTTCCGCGGAACCGGGAGAAATTTCAGCAAGAAATTTCTTGCTCATTTTATCTTTTCTCGCTGTTTTGCGGAGAAAATAGCCGATTTCGCGTTAGGCGGTTTCTCCGCAAAACAAAAAAATGGGTTATTAATGGTAGCTGGTCTGTATGTGTTTCCCTCAACAACTTTAATAAATTTTATAATACATGAGCATGGATGCAAGATTCTGTTTATCATACGACATTCAAAACATTTCTTTCATGATTCTTATTTTACTAAAATGTCAATATTCCTCCTTTAGTAAAGGCAATGTCTTTAAAGACATGGTACGGGTAACATTACGGAGTGTATCTAACTAATTTGCATATTGAATTCACTAGTGGCATTATTTCATTCTCAGATGCAATGTCATATGATAAATCACAACCCATCTGTGTGATATTAAGGCATTTTTTTTTGTTTCTAAAACTAGCACATTTCAGGTCAACATTTGTGAAATGTTTTATACTTTTGGTCCAACTATAGATTGTTGGTACTCATTAAAGGCTCTTCATTGAGGGAGTCTAACAAGTACTGGACAGTCAATGCTTTTGTCAAAAACTGTAAAATATCACATTCCCTTGTAAACCCTATTTTCCCCTAAATAAAATATCACATTCACTTGAGAATAGGTTAATAACACAGGTGCTTGGCCCGTTGATTTGTCCGAAAAACGTGTGAAATGTGTTTAAAGTCAAAATATGAGTATAAACTAGAAATGCGTCCATAGGACACGGATGCCCCTGCCTGAAAGTATGTCTATGTTTGTATTCATCCATAGAAAGTTACTAACCGTGATTAAGTTTTGGACCCTTTTTTCACGTTTGACCTCTAAGTATGACCATGACCTTGTAGGTAAGGACCTTCGTTTTGTGCGAGGCAGATTGTCTCATGATGGCCAACATTTCTGCCAAATAATTTCAAAATCCATCCAGAGATAAGAAAGTTATTGACTGCGTTTCAGTTTCGGACCATTTTTTTTTACCTTTGACCTCTAAGTATGACCTTGACCTTGGAGGTACGGATCTGGGTTTACGCGTGACACATCGTCTCATGATGGTTAATAATTCTTCGAAGTAATTTTAAAAACCATCCAGAAATAACTAAGTTATTGACTGCATTTAAGTTAAGGACCCATTTTTTTTACCTTTGACCTCGAAGTATGTCCTTGACCTTGGAGGTACGGATCTGGGTTAGCATGTGACACTTAGTCTCATGATGGTTAACATTTCCTCAAAGTAATTTTAAAAACCTCAAAGCAATTTTAAAATCCATCCAGAAACAAGTACTAAGTTATTCACTGCGTTTAAGTTTCGGACCCTGTTTTTGACCTTTGACCTCTCAGTATGACCTTGACCTTGGAGGTACGGACCGTGGTTTTGCACATGACACATAGTCTCATGATGGTTAACATTTCTACATTGTAATTTCAAAATCCATCCAGAAATAAGGAAGATATTGACTGCGTTTAAGTTTCGGACCCTTTTTTTGACCTTTGACCTCTAAGTATGACCTTGACCTTGGAGGTACGGACCTGGGTTTTGCACGTGACACGTCGTCTCATGATGGTTAACATTTCTGCTGAGTAATTTTAAAATCCATCAAGAAATAAGGAAGTTATTGACTGCGTTTAAGTTTCGGACGCACAGACGCACGGACGGACAGGGGCAACGCTATATGCCCTTTCCACCATTCTTCGAATGGCGGTGGGGGCATAAAAAAAAATTTTCATACTGGTATAGAAAGCTAGACAAGGTTCACAACAAACCAGCACCATTTTCTCGGTACACATTAAATGACTATTGGCACAGGCACATTTTTTGACACTGGAAGGTATATTTTGTATGAAGTTCAACCTAAGGCATCAAATAATGCAGAACTCCTGGTTCAAGCCCCATCGTGATCTAAACATCAAATTACCCCAGATAGACCTTAGTAGGATAACTAACTGTCACACCAACAACATGGTTTTTCACCATTTCTCTGCGATTTCCTGTTGCCATGCAATAATGTCTGCAGAAAAGCCAACACACCTATAAATATCAATGAATATGCTCTCACCTAATGCAAAAGTTTTCGCCAGTTAACCGTTATTACCAGCAATTTTTGCCTTTTTTGTGTGCGAGCAGGTATTTCTCTTTGCATTATTGTTTTCATTCTATATCTGAGCACTGATTGGTCGAAATCGCGGGAGTTCCCAAATTTCGACCAATCAGCGTGCACATTACATCAGCTTCAAGATACAGAATAAAAACAATGCTGCAACTAGAATTTGTTTTTCTACAAAAACACAGATATCTCCCCCTTTTTGACCTCTAAGTATGACCTTGACATTGGAGGTATTGACCTGGGTCTTGTGTGCAACACATCTAATGAAGATGAACAATTCTGCAAAGTAACTTTAAAAAGTTCATGGAGAAATAAGAATGTAATTGACTGTTCCGCAAAAAAGCCCTTTTTTTACCTTTGATTTCTAAGTATGGCCTTTACCTTTGAGTTACAACACATCATCTCATGATGGTTAACATTTATGCCAAGCAATTTCATAATCCATCAAAGAATAAGAAAGTTATTGACTGTACACAAAAAGGGCCACTTTTTTACATTTGACCTCTAGGTATGACCTTGACATTGGAGGTATGGACCTTGGTCTTGCACACAACTCATCATTTAATGAAGGTGAACATTTCTGCATGGTTACTTTAAAAAGTCCTTCCAGAAATAAAAAAGTTATTGACTGGACACAAAAAAAAGACTTTTTTTTTACCTTTGACCTTTTAGTATGACCTTGACCACAGAGGTACCAAGCTCAGTCTAGCACGCGCCACATTGTCTCATGATGGTTAACAATTCTGCCAAGTAATTTGACAATCTATCCAGGAATATAAAAGTTATTGACTGAACACTAAAAAAGGCCTGTTTTCATCTTTGACCTCTTAGTATGACCTCGACCTTTGAGGTACCAACATGGGTCATGCAAGAGACACATTGTCTAATTGTGGTTAACATTTCTGCCAAGTTATTTAAAAATCCATCTACAAATAAGGAAGTTATTGACCAAACAAAAGAAAAAGGACCCCTTTTTACCTTTGACCTCTAAGTATGACCTTGAACTTTGAGGTACCAACCTGGGTCATGCACACAACACATCGTCTTATCGTGGTTAACATTTCAGCCAAGTAATTTCAAAATCCATCTAAAAATAAGATAGTTATTGACAAATGACAAAAAAGGCCCCTTTTTTTTTACCTTTGACCTCTAAGTATGACCTTGACCTTTGAGGTACCAACCTGAATCATGCGTGCAACACATCGTCTCATGATAGTTAACATTTCTGCCAAGTAATTAAAAATTCTTTCTAAAAATAAGGAAGTTATTGACAAAAAACACAAAAAAGGCCCCTTTTTTGACCTTTGACCTTTACGTATGACCTTGACCTTAAGGTACCAACCTGGGTCATGCACCCAACACATTGTCTCATGATGGTTAACATTTCTGCTAAGTAATTTCAAAACCCATCTTAACATAAGAAAGTTATTGACCAACGCGAGAAAAGGCCCCATTTTTGACCTTTGACCTCTAAGTATGACCTTGACCTTTGAGGTACCGACCTGCCTCATGCACGCCACACATCAGCTCATGGTTGTTAATATTTCTTCCAAGTAATTTCAAAATCCATCTGAGAATAAGAAAGTTATTGACTGGACACGATTTGCCCATATATACATACATACCGACAAACTTCCAAGGGAGATAATTCAAAAGGTATAAATGCGAGAGTTATAGTTCTTGCACACTGTACGTCGTCTAATATTGATAAATATTTATATGAAGTTTCGTGAAGATAGCTTGAATGGTTTTCAAGTTATAGAGCGGACACAATTTTATGACAGACAGACAGACGGACAGACAAACGCCCGGGGGAAAAACAATATGTCTCTCCGAAAAAATTTCTTTCTGGGGAGACATAATAAGAAATGCCTGCTTGTTACCTCCCTTCCATTATCTACCTTGGTAGATCATATGCATAGCTTCTAGGTTTATAAACACTCTCTGACAACTGCGTCAGGGAGTCGACTCTTTGGCTCAGGGGTAAGAGCAGTGGACTGTCACCCGAGCGGCCCGGGTTCGAATCCCACCATAGGCGGGGATTTTTTCAGGCTATGCATCTTTCCTTTGTTACGGCTTTCGGGTCGTAAGATGGGGGCTCGTCCGAAATGCCAGAATTGGCTTGTGCCGAAGTTGGTATCCTTCACGTCATCATAAATGATGACTTCCTTGAAGAGGGGGTGTGTTACCTCCCTTCCATTATCTACCTTGGTAGATCATATGCATAGCTTCTAGGTTTATAAACACTCTCTGACAACTGCGTCAGGGAGTCGACTCTTTGGCTCAGGGGTAAGAGCAGTGGACTATCACCCGGGCGGCCCGGGTTCGAATCCCACCATAGGCGGGGATTTTTTTCAGGCTATGCATCTTTCCTTTGTTACGGCTTTCAGGTCGTAAGTCTGCTCGCACACAAAAAGGTGAAAATTGCTGATAATAATGGTTAACTGGCGAAAACTTTTGCATTAGGTGAGAGCATCTTCATTGAAAGGGGGAGTTCCAGCCTATAGTAAATTTCCATAGGGTTCTGCCCACGCACAGATTTCCATGATATTGTGCATAATTAATGCCTGGTAAATGACTGTTCATTATTTAGCTATTTCACTCTCATATCTGTTTTCATTATAAATCTACAATGTTTTGTTTATTTCCACATCCGAAAATAGGGGTACCCTCAAATAAGTGTATATATACATAACAGCTTCTTATAATTTGGAGTTATTTTGTTCTCAGGCATAGCTGTAGTGATTTGTGATTATTTTTGTATCACATTTGCTATTGTTCATTTGAAGTTTCACAGACCATGATCATTTTCATATGGAGCAGACCCCAGATTTCACAACCATAAAATCTTTTGGAGTATGTTTGACTTTTGATTTCACATTGTTGCAGTTCTTGTCATCCCATCATTTTAATATGAAAATTGCCCATCTATGTGTAGAACATTTGATCAAACTTTCTTGAAAATCTGAGACCGGTAACATACTGCATTTGAACATTGAATAGTACTGGTCAGATTTTTTAATTTTTTTCAAACCATTGTAGATATGGAATAACATTTTCAATCGAGAAATTGCTCACCAATATATATATATATACACATGAATATATGTATGTTTAAACCTTGATCTACGCCCCCGCCCATAGGGGCTTAAAGAAATATATGGGCTGCATGATGCTTCCACGCAGAGCTGAATCTGGCCCGCACACTAGTACTGGTAAACCGCTTAGACGATCTAAGCCTGTCCAGGAACCGCGGTGCGAGGCGGACCGTCCATGCTAATAAACCCTATTGGTTTCATTGGGCAACAGGGGTTGAGATGTCATTTCATCTCAACTGTCAGGTAAAAGTCCCACAAAATTGGAAGCGACGTCTCCAAAATGACCTTTACAGTGTTGACGGGGACGTTAAACCTCAAATCAAACAAACAAACAAACAAATTAAACCTTGATTGTATAGTATAGGCTCATTTAATCAGCATTTGTATTAAATATGGTACCCTGGGGAACACCGAAAACACAATAAATTTTGAGTGTTCATTAACATTTCAATCGGATTTTATTAAAATAATATTTCATTTCTTAACAGGCGTTTTTGCATTTAATGTAATCCTAAAGACTGCTGAAGCTTATTATGACAAAGATTGTTGAAATGGCAAGTAAAATGGATGGTTCTGTAAACCAGACAATTTCGCTTGACTCTCTGAACTGATGCAGTCTACTTAAAGTTTGAAAAGTCTGATTGTCATACCTGAATGACCCAGTTGCAAAATGAATGGCCAAGAGTAATGATGTTTTATTATGGTTGAGCCAAGTATGTCATAATAACACACAATATTTTCTGATCTTTTGGCCAGCGGTATACACAGATTACTGTAGACAAAATGGAAACACAAGTGTGTTGGCTCTTTTGTCACTCTAACAATGCCGCCGCAACTAAAGCACAAACAAATGTTGCCTGCTGTGCAAATCAGTGTCAGAAAGTTATTTTATTTATATTCTTAAATATGATCCAGAAAACAACCAATTATTTTTTTAGTTTCATGAAATAGTATAATCGAGAAGACTATTCAGTTCAGCTTTCGAACGCTTTCAGATGAAGACTAGAAATGCGTCCATAGGACACGGATGCCCCCGCCCGAAAATATGTCTATGTTCGAATTCATCCATAGAAAGTTATTGACAGTGTTTAAGTTTTTTCTTAAAAAAAAAAAAAAGGTCATACTTGGAGGTCAAATGGCATACATTTGACCTCCAAGTATGACCTTTTTTTTTTTTTTTTTTTTTTTTTTTAAATCTTGCTCATTTTATTTTCTATCATCCCGTTACAAAGATCTCTCAGAGATCCGGGCAATCTCTGGGAGGTATACATATGACATATAAGTACATTTTATATCAGGTCATTAGCTTTCATTCTTCAGCTCTCGCTATCCATCAAAATCAATGATACTTATTTTTGAAACCCCTATCCTGTACAACGTATTGGTTAAGCTAAACCCATCACCAGCCAATAGCCAGTCAGACCACATGATATACACCACAACCCCCTTATAACACGGTTCATTATAACACTGTTTTGGATATAACACATTTTCCAGATGGGTCCCAAAAATGCAAAGATTATACAGAAATAAATGGTCATTAAAGAAATACAGAAATAAATGGTCATTTTTCTATATAATCTATACATTCCTGCTTGGACGTAACACAGCTATTTAACTGACATGGTTACTGCCTTGAACCCCATCAATAGGGTTATAAAGAGGCTGTGATATACTATATTCATTCATCATCAAATGCTTGATCAGATGACCACTTCAAAAGCCAGCCTATCTTGGTCTGCACTGCCCACAAAGGCAGATGTGGCGGTGAACAACAGGACAAAGGTTAATAATTGTACGTATTCAGTAAATCATCATGAGATCTTCAATTTGAATGTTAGGATGTATTAAGCAAGATTTAGAAAAGGCAAAAGAGAGAGAAAGAGAAAAAAAAATAGAAGAGAGAAAGACAGATTTTTACTATTTTGACCTGGCAAGACATTTCAATTCTGGAGGTTTTTTAATTTTTAAACTGTGTAAAGGGGTGTAGACAACGAACATATTCTGATGGAAAAATGTGTTTTCATTTTTAAGAAACTCTCACTTCAGTCTTTCAAAGGTTTAAATTATACTGTTTATCAATGAAAGATATGGGTTCCAATCCTTTTTAAAATCTGGCAGTTTGTTATTTGTTATAGCTATTTCCATATGTATCTTGTATATCTGAAGTAGTTTTTTCTTGAAAACCTCAAAATACAAGATTTGTTGGTTACACCGAGTAATGAATATGAAGTATTTTGCATATAATAGTATAAAGCTCAGTATTGTAGTAGTATTAGTATTTTCATCTATTCCAAAAATAAAGCTTTCTTCTTTTATGTCACAATTTATTTGATGCATGTTAAGCCACCTAGTCAAGTCTTTTAAAAACTGCTGAATCTTGTTACATTGCCAAAATAAGTGTATGATTGATTCTTCTTCTAATTGACAAAAATAGCAAAGTGGGTCATTTCTAAGTTTTATTTTGTAAAGATAGCTGTTTGTTGCCAAAATGTTGTGGTTGATACAGGTTTGAAACCATTGTATTGCAGGGTATTTGGTTATTTTAAAAGGAAAAGCATATATCCTCTTCCAATTTTCTGTACTAATTGCATACTTTTTGTTCCAAGACACCATTCCAGTTGGGTTGTCATCATTCTTATTTAAAATGTTATATATAACTTGAGCTCCTGTCTTTTGCTGTAGAATAGGTTTTAAGCAAATAGGTATAAATGGTGTTTCTATTCTTGTGTTCACATTAATTTTCAATTTATTTAAAAACATTTTCAAAGCTCTTTTAATGCCTTGGTAATGCAAATAATTTGTTGTTATATTATACTTTTCTGTTAATTCTTCTTGGCTGTAAAATTCTCCATTTTCATTCACTAAATCATTTACAAATCTAATTCCGTTATTATACCAATCTTTCCAGAATATGCATTTTCTGTCCATGCAAATGTCATTGTTACAAAAAATTGGAATTTTGCAAATATTTTCTTGAGTTATTTCAGTCTTTTCATTGATTTTTATTAATGAATATAACACGTCTTTCCAGAAATCATTTTTGAAATTTTTTATTAGCTCTTCTATGTAATGCGAGTCTAACGAAAACAATTCCTCCAAGTTAATAGAGTTTGAAATTAACATTTGCCATTTACAATTACTGGTAATGAGTCTTCTTATCCAGGTTGCTTTCAATGCATAACTAAAAGCTTGTATATTTACCATTTTAAGCCCTCCCTCAAAGTATTGTTTAACAACCACTGATTTTTTTATCTTTGCTTTTTTGTTCCATAAAAAGTTAAAGAAAATTTCATTAATTGAGTCAAATACTGCCTTACTTGGATTTGGTAAAGACATAAAGAGATGATTAAAACGCGGTAGGATCAATGTTTTAATTACTGTTATTTTACCAATCGGTGATAGACTTCTCTTTCCCCACCCATTAATTTGCTTTTCTGCTTGCTGAATTTTTTCTACGTAATTTTCTTTAAACATTTTTTCCAAGTCAGTATTAAAGCTTATTCCTAGTACTAGTTTAAAGGTAGTTTTGCCCCAACAAAGTTTCCATTTTGTTTTGATGGACCGAGTACTGAATTTTTCTGAGCCTATCCAAACTAACTGAGTCTTATCAAAATTAACATTTAAACCTGATATTCTTGAAAACCTTTCAAGTTCGGAAAGTGTCTGATTAAGAGAGTGTTCTGTTCCATCTAAGATTATAGAAGTATCATCTGCATACTGTGAGATTAGAAATTCTGTATCATTAATTGTGATGCCCTTGATAGTTTTTTTATTTCTAATTTTTGCTGCAAGGAATTCTGCACATATTATAAACAAGTAAGGTGAAAGAGGATCTCCTTGACGGCAGCCACGATTCACGCTGAAAAAATTGGAAATAAAACCGGACTGGATTACTGCAGAAGAGATGTCTTTATAAAATACCTTGATCCAGTGTTGCATTGATTCCCCAAAATTAAGAAATTTCAGGCACTGATGTAAAAAATTCCAGGAAAGAGAGTCGAATGCTTTTTCAAAATCAATTAGCAGTACGAGGCCAGGAATATTATGCTCTTCTGTAAATTTCATGACATCATAGATTATTCGCACATTTTCAACAATTGAACGACCTTTTATAAAACCAGTTTGATCTTTATTTATGATATAATCTAATACTGTTTTTAATCTGTTTGCAATGGTTCCTGATGCTATTTTATAAACAGTGTCAAGTAGTGTAAGAGGCCTCCAGTTTTTTAGGAAATTCTTCGGTTTATTTTCTTTTGGAATACATGTAATTAATCCTTGCTTCTGTGTGGTAGATAATTCTCCTTTCAAATACCCATAATTTAAGGCCCTAAGTACAAAATTTCCCAATTGCCTCCAGAAAACCTTAAAAAACTCAGCAGAAAAACCACTTAGGCCAGGGCTTTTTTCATTTTTCATTGATTTTAAGGTCGCTGAAATTTCAGGTAGTGTAAGTATTCCTTCTAAACTACTTGACTGTTTTGGTGATAATTTATTCATACTTTGATTTTCAATATATTCATGTAAGTCAATGCTTGCCAAAGATGTGTCCCTGCTTGTATATAAACTCTTATAATAATTTTCTGTTTCTTGTAAAATTTCTGACTGTGTGTTCAAAACTGTTCCATCTTCCAGTTCTAATTTTGGCATTGATTTTGACACAAAATTGTGTTTTTCAAGACCACAAAAATATTTTGTAGGTTTTTCTCCTTTGTCTATATACTGTGCTCTTGACCGTATTATATGGCCTTTTAATTTCTCTTGTCGTATCTCAAATTGCTCTGTATTAAGTATCTCAAGTCTTTCAAGATTGCATTCAGTAGCCTGTCCTTCTATTTCCTGGATTTCTTTTATTAATTCATTTTCTCTATTATTTCTAATCTTATTTTTATGGCTTGCAAAAGATATTGATTCACCTCTAAGTTCCATCATTAGCACATCAAGGAAAAGCTGATCGTTGATTACAAACTGGATTTCACTATCTGGTATACTTTCAATTTCATCAACATTATAAACAGGTAGCATGTATTGTTGTTTAATTTCCTTGATTTTCTTATTCATTGTCTTAAGGTATTCTTGATCAGTCAAAAAAGAATTGTTGTGTTTCCAGTAAGATTTACCATGTTTCATTCCTGTTAAATTTAATAGTAAAGTGACTATAGAGTGGTCTGATCTGTAGCTTGATTCTATCTTACTCTGCTGAACGAACTGCATAGCTGTTTCCGATGTCAAAAAATAATCTAGCCTAGCCTGCTTTAAGGGGTTATGACCTTGGAGGTACAGATCTGGGTTTGCACATGACACATTGTCTCATGATGGTTAACATTTCTTCAAAATAATTTCAAAATCATCCAAAAATAAGTAAGTTATTGGCTGCGTTTAAGTTTCGGACCCTTTTTTTGACCTTTGACCTCCAAGTATGACCTTGACCTTGGAGGTAGGGACCTGGATTTTGCATGTGACACATCGACTCATGATGGTTAACATTTCTACAAAGTAATTTCAAAATCCATCCAGAAATAAGAAAGTTATTGACTGCGTTTAAGTTTCGGACCCTTTTTTTGACCTTTGACCTCCAAGTATGACCTTGACCTTGGAGGTACGGACCAGGGTTTTGCACGTGACACACCGACTCATGATGGTTAACATTTCTCCAAAGTAATTTTAAAATCCATCCAGAAATAAGAAAGTTATTAACTGCGTTTAAGTTTCGGACCCTTTTTTTGACCTTTGACCTCTAAGTATGACCTTGACCTTGGAGGTAAGAACATGGGTTTTGCACGTGACACGTCGTCTCATGATGGTTAACATTTCTGCCGAGTAATTTTAAAATCCATCAAAAAATAAGGAAGTTATTGACTGCGTTTAAGTTTCGGACGCACGGACGGACGGACGGACGGACAGGGGCAACGCTATATGCCCTTTCCACCATTCTTCAAATGGCGGGGGCATAAAAAGAGCAAACGGTATATTTGCAATCAGTATTATAGAAAACTAGAATTTGTTTTTCTACAAAAACACAGATGTCTCCCCCGTTTTTGACTGCTAAGTATAACCTTGACATTGGAGGTATTGAGCTGGGTCTTGTGTGCAACACATCATCTAATGAAGATGAACATTTCTGCATAGTAACTTTAAAAATGTTCAAAGAAAAATAAAAAAGTTATTGGCCGTAAACAAAAAAAGCACTTTTTTACCTTTGACCTCTAAGTATGGCCTTAACCTTTGCGGTACAACACATCGTCTCATGATGGTTAGTAATTTCATAATCCATCAAAGAATAAGGAAGTTATTGACTGTCCTTTTTTTACCTTTGACCTCTAGGTATGACCTTGACATTGGAGGTATGGACCTTGGTCTTGCACATGACTCATGGTCCAACTTTCAAGCCTCTAGCTCCAATAGTTTTTGAGATATCTTGCTGACAAGATATTCTTTAAAAAAAAATTCAAATTCAAACTCTTGAAAGGGGTATAATCCGGATGAGAAAAAAATACGCGTCAGCTTATTTTCCATTAGGAATGCATATATGAAATTTCAAAACCATAGCATACACAGTTCTAAAGTTATGCTATGCATCACTTTTAGCATTCATTGCAATGGGCACAAATTACCAAAATGACAAAGGGCCATAACTCACAAAGTATTTTTCGGAATTTTGTCAAATGTTAATGAGTTCATCTACTTATCACCACCAATCTATTCACCAACTTTCAAGGCTCTAGCTCCAATAGTTTTTGAGATATCTTGCTGACAAGATTTTATTAAAAAAAAATTCAAAGGGCAATAACTCTAGAAAGGGGCATAATCCTGAGTTCATCTACTCATCACCATCAATATATTCACCACATTTCAAGGTTCTAGCTCCAATAGTTTTTGAGATATCTTGCTGACAAGATTTTATTAAAAAAAAAAATTCAAAGGGCAATAACTCTTGAAAGGGGCATAATCCGGATGAGAAAAAAAATACGCGTCAGCTAATTTTTCATGAGGAACCCATATATGAAATTTCAAAACCCTAGCATACACGGTTCTAAAGTTATGCTATGCATCACTTTTAGCATACATTACAATGGGCACAAATTACCAAAATGACATCAGTTCATCTACTCATCACCACCAATATATATACCAACTTTCAAGCCTCAAGCTCCAATAGTTTTTGAGATATCTTGCTGACAAGATTGACAAGATTTTATTAAAAAAAATTCAAAGGGCAATAACTCTAGAAAGGGGCATAATCCTGAGTTCATCTACTCATCACCATCAATATATTCACCACATTTCAAGGCTCTAGCTCCAATAGTTTTTGAGATATCTTGCTGACAAGATTTTATTAAAAAAAAATTCAAAGGGCAATAACTCTTGAAAGGGGCATAATCCGGATGAGAAAAAAAATACGCGTCAGCTAATTTTTCATGAGGAACCCATATATGAAATTTCAAAACCCTAGCATACACGGTTCTAAAGTTATGCTATGCATCACTTTTAGCATACATTACAATGGGCACAAATTACCAAAATGACAGTTCATCTACTCATCACCACCAATATATTTACCAACTTTCAAGCCTCAAGCTCCAATAGTTTTTGAGATATCTTGCTGACAAGATTGACAAGATTTTATTAAAAAAAATTCAAAGGGCAATAACTCTTGAAAGGGGCATAATCCTGACGAGAAAAAAAATAAGCGTCAGCTTATTTTCCATCAGAAATGCATATATGAAATTTCAAAACTATAGCATACACGGTTCTAAAGTTATGCTATGCATCACTTTTAGCATACATTACAATGGGCACAAATTACCAAAATGACAAAGGGCCATAACTCACAAAGTATTTTTCAGAATTTTGTCATCAGTTAATCAGTTCATCTACTTATCACCAACAATCTATTCACCAACTTTCAAGGCTTTAGCTCCAATAGTTTTTGAGATATCTTGCTGACAAGATTTTATTAAAAAAATTTCAAAGGGCAATAACTCTTGAAAGGGGCATATTCCGGACGAGAAAAAAATAAGCGTCAGCTAATTTTCCATGAGGAATCCATATATGAAATTTCAAAACCCTAGCATACACGGTTCTTAAGTTATGCTATGCATCACTTTTAGCATACATTACAATGGGCACAAATTACCAAAATGACAAAGGGCCATAACTCACAAAGTATTTTTCGGAATTTTGTCAAATGTTAATGAGTTCATCTACTCATCACCATCAATATATTCACCACATTTCAAGGCTCTAGCTCCAATAGTTTTTGAGATATCTTGCTGACAAGATTTTATTAAAAAAAAAATTCAAAGGGCAATAACTCTTGAAGGGGGCATAATCCGGACGCGAAAAAATAAGCGTCAGCTAATTTTCCATGAGGAATCCATATATGAAATTTCAAAACCCTAGCATACACGGTTCTTTAGTTATGCTATGCATCAAAAGCGTAATGGGCGGACGAACGGACAAACGAACCAGAACCAATATGCCCCTCCAACTTTTTCAAAGTTGGGGGCATAGTAAGAAAGTTATTGACAGAACACAAAAAGGCCCTTTTTTTACCTTTAACCTCTATGTATGACCTTGACCTTTCAGGTATTTAACTGGGTCATGCGTGCAACACATCATCTCATGGTGGTTAACATTTCTGCCTAGCAATTTCAAAATCCATCTAAAAATAAGAAAGTTATTGACCAAACATGAAAAAAGGCCCCTTTTTTACCTTTGACCTCTCTGTATGACCTTGACATTTTAGGTACCAAACTGAATCATGCATGCAACACATCGTCCCATGATAGTTAACATGTTTGCCAAGTAACTTCAAATTCTATTTAAAAATAGGCAAGTTATTGACAAAACCCGAAAAAAGGCCCCTTTTTTTACCTTTGACCTATAAGTATGACCTTGACCTTTGAGGTACCGACCTGCCTCATGTGCACCACACATCGTATCATGATTGTTAATAATTATGCCAAGTAATTTTAAAATCCATCTCAAAAATAGAAAGTTATTGACCAAATACGAAAAAAAGGCCCCTTTTTTTACCTTTGACCTCTAAGTATGACCTTGACCTTTGAGGAACCGACCTGCCTCATGCACACCACACATCGTCTTATGGTTGTTAATAATTATGCCAAGTAATTTCAAAATCCATCTCAAAATAAGAAAGTTATTGACCAAATACGAAAAAAAGGCCCCTTTTTTGACCTTTGACCTCTAAGTATGACCTTGACCTTTGAGGTACCGACCTGCCTCATGCGCACCACACATCGTCTTATGGTTGTTAATATTTCTGCCGAGTAATTTTAAAATCCATCAAAAAATAAGAAAGTTATTGACCGGACACGATTTGCCCATACATATATACATACCAACAAACTTCCAAGGGAGATAATTCAAAAAGTATAAATGCGAGAGTTATGGTTCTTGTGCACTGCACGTCGTCTAATGCTGATTAATATTTATACAAAGTTTCGTGAAGATAGCTCTAACGGTTTTCAAGTTACAGAGCGGACACGAATGTGTGACAGACGGACAGATGGACAGACAGACAGACGCCCGGGGGAAAAACAATATGTCTCTCCGAAAAAAAAAATTTCGGGGGAGACATAAATATAAAGCCAACTGCAGATTTTGGTTCAGAATATATTAATAGTACAGCTAACAGCTGATTTATGCCATTTTCAAAAACTGATGAATACAGAGCTAGAAAACTTAACATAGATGACAAGTACTGCATACAGATGACTAAAAATGTAAAGGGTATTTCAACATCTAAATATAATATCAAATGCATTAGTTACAGCTACTTGCCTTCTGTCTATTTCATTTAGGGAAGTGTATACCAAATGCCAATTTTACAACTAGTTACAGTGTGACTAGCTCTGCATTTATTTTGAAGACTAAGACATTGTAGCTTACACTTTTGCAGTTGTTATAATGAACCTAGAAAAAATGCAGAAAATGGTTTTCATGATCTCACAAAACCTTTGGTGGGGGAGCCCAGTGTGAGTCTCTTTGACCAAGTGATTTACGAAAAAATTACCAACATATGGACCGATCAATCATTAGTTGGTTGGTTGATTTTAGGTTAAATGTCCCCGTCAACAATGTATAGGTCATTTTGGAGACATTGCTTCCAATTTTGTGGGACTTTTACCCGACATTGAGATGAAACGACATCTCAAGCCCTGTCGCCCAATGAAACCAATAGGGTTTATAAGCATGGACAGACCGACTTGCACCGCTTCGCCTGGGCAGGCTTAGATCCTCTAAGCGGTTTACCAGTGCTCGTGTGAAGTCGGTTTCAGCTCCACGTGAAAGCATCATGCAGCCCATCTATTTCTTCAAGCCCCGATGGACGGGGGCCTCATCAATCATTAGAACAAATAGAAAAATCAGTCTGTTCCTTCACTGCTTGCAATTTATTGGCTGCTGTCTTATTTTAAAGAAGTAAAAATGACAACAACAAAAATAATTAATGAAAAAAAATAGGAATATGAAAGTAATTTATTAAGCAGATTCAATATGTGCGTATTACTGACATCAAGTGTCTTTGTATTGCAGGGTTTAAAATATACAGAAAGACCAAACAAAACACTTTGTCTTATTCCTATTGTTCCATAATATACTTGTTTGAGGATTATCATTTTTGCAATAATACTCTCAACACAAACATTCATCATGAACAGTGCATGAATGAATTTTATTTTTTCTCTTTAAAATGTTTGGATTGAACTTGTGTACTTTGCTAATGTATGTTCTGATTTACTTTTTAAAAGTCAAACCAAAACTCCTGTCTGTAAATAGTGCCTTTTTTTTTGGGGGGGGGGGGGGGGGGGGACAGGTAATGTCATACCTGTGATATCTCCCGGATCATGCGGGAGGCTCCCGCATTTGAAGCATACCTCCCGCTCTCCCATCCGGGAGACAGAATCTCCCGCATTTGCAATTTTCCTGTCCCTGATTTTTACCAGAGCTACCATTTGCGGTAAGCGGTAACAGACTTAAAATTTTCACTGCTGAAGGCAATTAACAAAATAAGCAGGAGAATATATCGGACACATAACGGTAAACATCAACTTCGAAAAACAGATAATCCTTTCTGTCTCAGCTGACTGCACAAAAGAAACATGATCTAACTGCCAGTAAAGATTACATAAGCTGACGTAATCTATTTAACGCTATCTCTTAAGAGAGATACTAAGAAGTTTTATCGGTGCAGCTGACTGACTGACGGTTGTTTTTAAGGTAACCGGGCGCCATGGGCACATAGGGGCTACCCCCAGTTCGCCATCTGGGATTAGTTGTAGGTACTGCTCTTTTCCCTTGGCTGCCAATATGCTGACTCCTGTTTGCTTGACAGTTATCAGCTAGCCGATTGGGAGTTAGGTGACTTCTTTCGCGGAGGACGTGAGAAGTAGGTCAATCCCACCTCCCACATCCCCCGCTCAAGATGTCATGTAGGCACAGAACGCACCCAATGTTAAGCGTTTGTCCTGTAAAATGGGCGGGGTTCGAATTTTGAATGCAGATGCAGACCAATGGTCGGGCTCTAGAATGTGGTGACACGTTGCCAATTCCGGCTGCAAAATGTGTCAGTACACAGCCCTTGTCTGACCGAGGAAAAAAGCTTCTCATGCATTATCGGTTTTGGCTTCCATTAGACTCTACCCCCACCCCTGCCGTGGTAGAGAAAACGCCTTTGGACACGGTGCTTGTTAAAGGGTGATAATGCATGTAATTTTGAATTTTGAACGGCGTCCTAAAGTGAGCCAGGAAGGGTTACTATTAGACCAGCCAATTTCGGCTATTGCAAAATGTCCTAGTACCCGTGCTCTACCACCTTGAGAACACGCCTATGCTGTGTCGCCACCCCCCAGGTCTCTACAAGGATAATCTTGGTAGTACCATGTACTACTGGCCCCTAATTTCGTCGCGTTGGGATGTCATATGTTGGTGTTTTGGTTGTTGCTTTTCTCTTAGTTTGTAGTTAATTCAGCCAATCAGTGTGCAGTTGGTGACTTCTATCGCGGAGGATGCGAAAGGAGGTCAATCCTATTTTGCTTCTTAGCTTTTCAGTTTCTGAAAAGGTGATGCTTTCATCGACGTAGGATGTCGAGTTTTTATAAATTCGTAAGTGGGTCAATTGGGACCGGACCGCCATATTTGCATATCATTATCTCATCCTACGTGAAGGAAGATATCATATTGGGGATATATGGATTGTAATACATTATGGATTAGTACATGACCATCTTGACAATATCTAAGTAAATTTCGAAAATGGGTCATGTTGGGTCAAAAAGTAGGTCAGTAGTTATGGGCTTTAACCGTGACATAATATTCACTGCACTGCTCCACATCATGGTGTTTGCATTTACTAAGTTTTACAGCTTGATTGGATGTAAAGTTTAATGGTAATGGATGCACTTTCATGGAGGCAACTCCTACAAAAGAATTTTTGTCTCTCAAATCAATAGGGGTCAACTCTTAAAAAAATTTACTCCTGAGAAGCAAATTCTTTCCTTTAAGAGCAGATCCCTTTTTCAATGGGACCGAGTTTATAGAAAAACCAACAGGAAGTCTGAAGTTGTCTCCCTTTGGAAAAGGTCAGAAAAATCTGCCAGGTGTATTCATTTCCCTTAAGAACAGTTAGTAGGAAACAAACATTTTACGGGAGTAACTCTTATATTTGGTGGTCTGTAACCTTGAAACAATATGCTCTGCTCAACATCATGGTCTAACAATAATATAACAAGTTTTTAAGCTTGATCAGATGTCAACTGTAGCCTGTATGCATATTTATTCAGAAATGAAAATTTTATAGAAGTTTTCAAAGGGGCAAACTCTGCTCATTTTTGGTGGACTGTAACACTGCTCCACATCAGGGCTCGAGAAAATGTTGGTTTGCCGGTTCGGAACCGATTCTGGTTTCCTTAAACCGATTTTGACTTCAGAAGAAGATTAAAAAATCGGTCCATAATTCAATAACATTTTAAAACAAGTGGGCCATGATGGCCCTGGATCGCTCACCTGATCCATAGAGTAACAGTTGGGCCCCAGGGAGGGCCATTAATGACCCCAGGGCTATAATGTGCATAATGTTGAGGGAGGTCTAAAAAGATGAAGCTCCATACCAAATATCAACAAAGGCTATAATTTGAACAATCTTGGCAAAGGCCCACTAGATGAAGCTATACACCAAATATCAAAGACCTGGGCCTTGCAGTTTCAGGGAAGAAATTTTTTTTAAAGATATTCTGTACATAAGCCTATGTAAAACCAGGCATTTTGTGAAGTGCAGGGGTGGGGCAAGGCCCAGGGAGACCCCCAGGTTGGTGTCAATGAATGTGTCTTATCATAAGGTACAAGAATATATATGGTTTAGGGGTGGAGATCTGTAAGGTTTCCAAGATATTGTGATATTATGAAATGGAGGGGGTGGGGCATGGCCCCAGCACATCCCTGGGGACCCCCAGGTTGGTGTCACTGAATGTGTCTCATCATAATGAACAAGAACATATATGGTTTAGGGGTAGGGATCTGAACAGTTTCTGAGATATATGGCCTTTTGTGAAGTGAAGGGGTGGGGCATGGCTCCGGCGCACCCCGGAAGACCCCCAATTTGGGGTCAATGAATGTGTCTTATCATAAGGAGCAAGAATATATATGGTTTAGGGGTAGGGATCTGTAAGGTTTCCGAGATATTGGGCCTTTTATGAAATGGAGGGGCGGGACATGGGCCCGGCGCATCCCGGGGGACCCCCAGTTTGATGTCACTGAATGGGTCTTATCATAAGGAAAAAGAGTATATAGGGTTCAGGGGTGGGGATCTGAATGGTTTCCGAGATATTGGGCCTTTTATGAAGTGGAGGGGGTGGGGCATGGCCTCGGCACATCCCGGAGGACCTCCAGGTTGGTGTCAATGAATGCGTCTTATCAATAGAAACAAGAATATATATGGTTTAGGGGTGGGGATCTGTAAGGTTTCTGAGATATAAGGCATTTTATGAAGTACTGGGGGGCGGCGCATGGCCCCGGCACAACCTACTGGACCCCCAGGTTGACATAAAAGCATATGGCTGAGAGAAGTTTGCTAAAGGAACATTTCTATGAAAGTTTTGTCAAAATATCTGCAAAGGCTTTGTAGTTAATGCCATTTTTCAATTTTCCCCATTATAAGTCTATGGAAAATCTAAGTTGCCATAGCAACCAAACTAAAGAGCCGAATTTCATAAAAAACACAAAACCTGTAAAGGCAAATATGGTGAATATTTCCATAAACTCTCAGCCTCATAGAGCATACGGTTTCTGAGGAGATGATTTTTTAAGTATTTTTTTTTTCTATTTTTTTCATTTTGGTTTCCATGGCAACCAATAAAAATGAGCAGTAGGCCTAAAATCATATGGCAGATAGAAGATTGCCTAAGGAATATTTCTATGAAAGTTTTGTCAAAATATCTGCAGCGGCTTAGCAGTAAATGCCTTTTTTCAATTTTCAGCATTATAATTAAGTCTATGGAAACTCTAAGTTGCCATAGCAACCAAACTAATAAGCCGAATTTCATAAAAGACACAAACTTTCAATCCCCCAACCCAAGGATGCTACAGAGTAAATTTGGGCCCAATGGGCCTAGCGGCTTCAGAGGAGATGTCGTTTAAAAGTGTTGACGTCACACGACGCAGACGCCGACGGACAACTGCCTATCCTATAAGCTCCCCCGGAGCCTTCGGCTCTGGTGAGCTAAAAAAAACACTTAAACATGCCGTCAGAAAGTCTCCCTCATTGGGACCCCAATCTCCCTCATCTGAGAAGCAAATCTCCCTCATGGTCAACATAAAATTATCACAGGTATGGTAATGTGTGTGTGTGTGTGGGGGGGGGGGGGGGGGGGGGAGTTTTTATTACATAAATGCCTATGCTAAGCTTTGTATGATAATGATAAGGTGGTACTAAATGGTGATTAGAAACACAATAAAAATACACTTTAAGGAAATCTTGTCCCCTTATATTGCAACTGATTTTAGCATAAAAATAGACCTGAACCCATATCTAGCTATCAAAAACAATGTTACCGGTTTCTGACTTTTTTAAATTTGTTTGCTATATAGAGGATATATGTGGCCTATTTTATATGCAATATCTTGGGGTGACAAGATCAGTAACACATCTAATACTTATGATGAAAATCTTATTTTTTATAAATTTTCATGAAAAGTAGAAGAAATTTTGTAAATAAATGTATCAGAAAATTTAAAAGACATAGACACATAAACAATTTTTATATTAGATTAATCCTTATAGAGTTCTGTTGCCAATCAAAGCAACAAAATTTGAAAATAATCATACTTGTTGATTTAACAGGTGTGTATGACCTCTTCAGGGGACTACCCCAGGGAGCTCTCCTGAGACCTATAGTAATTTATCAAATGAAACAATGTTATATATATAGTTGATAGTCCTCAAGTATTCAACAATTGAAGTTTCAAGAAAATCTGTGCGTGGGCAGATTTGGAACTCCCCCTTTTTAAGAATGTTGGCTTTTGTGCTGACATTATCGGATTTCCGCAGGAAATCGCAGTGAAACAGTGAAAAACCATTGAGGTTTATTCAGGGTAATTTGATGTTTAGATCATGATGGGGCTTGAACCAGGAGTTCAGCATTATTTTCATGAAATTCTGCATGTCTTAGGTTGAAGTTCATACAAAATACACCTTCCTCTGTCAAAAAATGCGCCTGTGCCAATTGTCATTTAATTGTCATTAACCGAGACAAAGGCAGGTACTTCATACTCCGTGTCCTGAAATCTCACTTGGGCAACTGTGCATGTAAATCAGTGCTTTAAAAATTGATGCTTGCAAATGTTTCTATCTAAATTTAAAGGTCTAAGATTTCAGGACACGGAGTATGAAGTACATAGTACAAGGGCTTTCATATAAACACCCTAATAGGGATGAGATTCAGGACACATTACACAGGCTAACAGAGGTTCCGGGGTGTCCTGGAGTCTCTGATTTCACTGTTAATTGCATTTTACTCATTTTACTTATGTTACTGATCTTCACATCAACACTATAAGTAAAATAAGCAAGTTTACAGTATTCTACTTAGGTTAGTCAGTTTACTTACCTGGCACTACAGCAGTATAAGTAAACTAAGTAGATGTCAAAAAATCTATGCCCCTCGATCCAAAAAACATGCTACATAAATTAGGGAAGGTATAATTTGAGGACTTTTACTGGAGGACCAGAGGACTGAGGACCAAGTCCTCTAGAGGACCAGGGGTATAATTTGAGGACCAAATACAGGAGGACCAGTGCTTTAATAAGCCATATAATGGCTATGATAATTGAAGATAAATTACTGTTCATTGAAAATGACACATACTGGTATGGTATATCACCTCATGGGCATATGTATAAAAAAAGAAAAAAAAAAAAAGAAATTAAATAGAATAAATAAATTGAAAAACATGTTATTGTGCTCAGGAAATTTTTCACCATAAAATTTTATGAAATATATTTTTGGCAACTTGTTACTCTGATTAAAAATGTTTAGTTGAAATTAGAATTTCTCTACTTTCTATATTCTTGATTTAATCAATCTGATATTTTTTATTCACAAACTGCATGATGAACAGTGAAGATCCTGATCAGATGGCTTCTTGCTACTCTTTTAAAAATTTTCACTTGAAATTAGAATTTCTCTACAGTAAGTACTTTCTATATACTTAATATAAGCTACCTGTTAAATTCACAAACTACATGATGAACAGTGAAGATCCTGATCAGATGGCATCTTGTTACTCTTTTAAAATGTTCACTTAAACATCACGAAAACATGCCTATATAATTTTGACCCCCTTGAACCCCATATTTATATAGTAAAACGGGGGTTTACAGGGGTAAACCTTATTTTTCTTATTTCTGCTCTAAAATATAGATTGTGGGTACTCGTTAGAACCACCTCTATATTTTGAGCAGAAATAAGAACACTACCATATTTTTTGCATCTTAATTTTTTTTTTCGGCGGTAAAGTTTACAATGTATTTGTATAGGCGTGTTTTTGTTATGGTTAGAATTTCTCTGCTTTCAATATACATGTACTGAATATAAGCTATCTGTTAAATTCACAAACTGCATGATGAACAGTGAAGTTAAAAGCTATCTGTTAAATTCACAAACTGCATGATGAACAGTGAAGGTCCTGATCAGATGGCATCTTGTTACTCTTTTAAAAATGTTCACTTAAAAAATTCACAAACTGCATGATGAACAGTGAAGATCCTGATCAGATGGCATCTTGTTACTCTTTTTAAAAAGTTCACTTTAAAGCTGTCTGTTAAATTCACAAACTGCATGATGAACAGTGAAGATCCTGATCAGATGGCATCTTGTTACTCTTTTTAAAAATGTTCACTTAAAAGCTATCTGTTAAATTCACAAACTGCATGATGAACAGTGAAGATCCTGATCAGATGGTATCTTGTTACTCTATTAAAAATGTTCACTTAAAAGCTTGCTGTTAAATTCACAAACTGCATGATGAACAGTGAAGATCCTGATCAGATGGCATCTTGTTACTCTTTTAAAAATGTTCACTTAAAGTTAGAATTTCTCTACTTTCAATATTCATGTACTTAATATAAGCTATCTGTTAAATTCACAACCTGCATGGTGAACAGTGAAGATCCTGATCAGATGGCATCTTGTTAATCTTTTAAAAATGTTCACTTAAAAGCTATCTGTTAAATTCACAAACTGCATGATGAACAGTGAAGATCCTGATCAGATGGCTTATCTGGAGCTAAACTGTTTGCAAATGTAGGGATTGTCTTGTTCAGCGGGATAAGTGGAAAAAAATAAATTAAAGGAAAACATGTGATAAAGAAATTCTTCACCATATAAATATATTTCATATATTTTAGGCAATGTGTTACTCTTTTAAAAAAAAGTATGTTCAGTTCTAATGGAAATTTCTCTACTAGGAAACAAAAAAAAAACAGTTATTTATTTATTTTATTTATTTATTTATTTTTATTTATTTTATTTATTTTATTTTTATTATTTTTTTTTTATTTATTTTTTTTTTTTTTTTGTAGGGCAAGTTGGCCAAACTATTTTTTCCTAATGGTTTTATCTATTCCTATTCTATCAGTCATTTTATTACTTACTGGAAATGGCATTGTTTTTTTGTTGTTTTTTTTTTCATTTTTTAAGACGGCCAAGTATAATCTTATATCTTAAGCACCAAGCAATACCTCATAGCAGATGGCATTCATTTTTTTTTCTTTTGTTTGTTTTCAGAGAACAACATTTCCATAGGACTCGTATATGAAAAATGCTAAACAAGAGTTTCTTTGAGAAGTAAAGAAAAAGGCTTGAAATTGCAATGATTGTGATTGGAAGTTTAATGGTTATTTGTAGGTGGGGCTTATCCTATTGTAGGTGGGGCAAAGTTATATATTATAACCAATGGCTGTAAGCCTATGATTTTTAGGTTGAAATTTTGCAAATAATTGAAAGTCTTTATTTTTGAAATGTGTTGTTAGATCTTTCAGAAACATTTTTTCTAATTATTTTGATTGTTTTTTAGGGCCTAATTTATTTTCTTAAGTTGAGCTGAGAAGTGAAAAAAAACATGACCTTCCATTGCAGTACTCACACAGGACCCCTAAATAAGCATTTATTTAATTATTTAATAATGTTTTTTTTTTTTTTTTTTTTTTATTATTATTTATCTTATCGTTTATTTCTTTTATTTATTTATTAGGAGTAATAATCAAGGAAAAATGAACCTTGGGGAAAAAGATCTTAGTCACCCAAGTGACAAGGTGTCTTCAGGTGAACATGTCCATAAAATGAACACCCCCCCCCACACACACACACACACCCACCACCCCTAAAAATACCTTACAGAGAAAACTAGGGTTTACAGGAGCTTACATTATCTTTCTTATTACTGCTCCAAGAAGTAGGTCATGGGTACTAGTTAGAACCACCTCAATGAGGTGAAAACTTCTCCAAGGACTTTAGTACACCTCTGTACACCTGATTAACGGTCAGCTCGATATGAGTGAAATAATATTGAAAGGGCCATAACCCCCCCCCCACCAAACCTTTTAGTTTTGTTGAATTTTGTGTGAGATAATCAGCATCAATGTGGTACCATGTCCATGCAGTTGAAAGTTTTATTATTTAAACTCACTTCAGTCAAGTACAAGCCGGTTTTTATCAAAAATAAGCCATATTATGACAGTTTGCAAGTTTAAGGAAATGCCTCAGTGAAGTGGTCCTAACAATAATACACAATTTATGTAGCAGAAAGTTCATCTTGCAGTGTGTGAATTTAACAGATAGATTATATCATTAAGTATGTAGAAAATAGAGAAATTCTAATTTCAGCTAAACATTTTTAAGAAGAGTAACAAGATGCCGAAAATTTATTTCCATTACAATAACACACCTGTGCGTCATAATGCATTTTTTTACATCTCCAAAACGGTTAATGTTCTGTCGAAAATTTGTGATATTATTCTTATTTATACTCATAACATAGATTTTGGGTGCTCGTTAGAACCGCCTCATTGTGGTGGTTCTAACGAGTACCTACAACCTATGTCTATGAGCAGAAATAAGGAAAATAATGTATAAACCCTAAACCCCAGTTTTCACTATATAAAGTGGGGTGTAAGGGGATGTTCATTTCTCGGACTTGTAAGCATGATGATATAATTCTATGCTGAAAAATTGCTGAGCATAAAACGTTGTAGCTCCAGATAAGCCATCTGATTAGGATCTTCACTGTTCATCTTGCAGTTTGTGAATTTAACAGGTAGATTATATCAAGCATATACATGTAGAAATTGGAGAAATTCTAATTTCAACTAAACATTTTAAAAGAGTAGCAAGATGCCAAAAGTCATCATGTTTACAAGTCCATGTAATGAACACCCCTCTTAACCCCACTTTATATGGCGAAAAATTGAGGTTTACAGGGGTACACATTATTTTTCTTATTTCTGCTCCAAAACATAGGTTGTGAGTATAGTCGTTTGAACCGACTCATTCAGGTGGTTCTTACAAGCACAGGCCGCAACCTATATTTGGAGTATTAATAAGAAAAATATCACAAGTTTTCATGAGGGAAATATACCATTATGGTAACATGTAAGAATGCTCTATGTCATACGGA
The DNA here is from genome assembly GCA_963580285.1 of Lucinisca nassula. Lineage (NCBI taxonomy): Eukaryota > Metazoa > Mollusca > Bivalvia > Lucinida > Lucinidae > Lucinisca > Lucinisca nassula. Next base: position 58,091,654 of record OY757024.1, on the reverse strand, counting down.
AATGTTATCTTAATGTCATTTCATATAATTCTGTGGTGAAAAATTTCTGAGCACAAACACAGTTTAGCTCCAGATAAGCCATCTGATCACGATCTTCACTGTTTATCATGCAGTTCGTGAATTTAACAGATAATTTTTAAAAGAGTAACAAGATGCCATCTGATCAGGATCTTCACTGTTCATCATGCAGTTTGTTAATTAAATAGATAGCTTATATTAAGTACATGTATATTGAAAGTAGAGAAATTATAACTTTAAGTGAACATTTTTAAAAGATTAACAAGATGCCATCTGATCAGGATCTTCACTTTTCATCATGCAATTTGTGAATTTAACAGATAGCTTATATTAAGTACATGTATATTGAAAGTAGAGAAATTCTAACTTTAAGTGAACAGTTTTAAAAGAGTAACAAGGTGCCATCTGATCAGGATCTTCGCTGTTCAACTGTTCAACATGTACTCGAGGATTGTGGCGACGTAAAATCGATTTAAGGCCCCCCCCCCCCCCCCCCAGTGGAAATCTTTCCACTGACCGTTCCAAGGCGGTTCTTCTGTGGCGGTTTATTTATGTCGTTGTTTGTTACTTAGTGTGTATCACTTGTGTCTTTTTATTTTGGACGGCCATATGGCCATTTTGTGGGAAAGTAACTGTCCTTATGGCCTTCCTTTGTTTAGGTTTCCATTATGGTCTGGTCGCTTAATATTGGTGTTTCTTTCCCTTTGTTGTCTTTGATGGGTGGAGTAAGTTAATTGTATCGATTCCTGATCTTTGTTTTACTTCACTTCTACTTTGTGAATGTAACAGGTAGCTTAAATTAAGTACATAGAAAGTACTTACTGTAGAGAACTTCTAATTCCAAGTAAACATTTTTAAAAGAGTAGCAATGTGCCATGGGATCAGGATCTCCACTGTTCACCATGCAGTTTGTGAATTAAAAAAAATAAGAGATTGATTATATCAATTATAATTTAATTGCTATGGTGAAAAATTTCCTGAGCATAATAACATGTTTTTCCTTTTATGTATTTATTTATTATTTTTTTCCCTTTTTTCTGTATATATGCCCATGAGGTGATATACCATACAACCAGGTGTCATTTTCAATAAACAGTAATTATGTAATAGATATATCCATTGTTTTTGTGAAATATTGGTAAATATTTGTACTGATTGATATCTGTACAGGATAATTTGACGAGCCCGCCAGGGCGAGTCTAATTATCCTGTACAGATGTCAATCAGTACAAATATTTACCAATATTTCTCAAAAACAATTGGATATATCTGTTTTAATCCACAGCTTATTGTAACTTCCACTCAAAGGTAATAGATAAAACCTATTAAAGCATATTTGTTTTATTTACTGTTAATTTCAATTTCTTTTATTTGACCTGATTTACCCCGTCTGGAAAATGGATTGTCCTGTCTGAAAGGACAATGTCAGCTTCTCTGCTTCATTAATATTCAATTGGATTTGATTGGTCTAAATCCAACTGACCACAGGTTATTTGATCATGCTTTTTTAACCTGATGTTTATCACTGGGGCATTTTAATGCTGAACCTTCAAGTGAAAGGACTTACTTTGAACTCAAGATGTGTGCTTTTGCTGCATGCAAATGTTTCATAAAATGTTTGGCACCAGTAAATGGGAGTGTATTTTGTGATAATTCAGGGATATTTTTTCTCCATAAAAAGGTATGTTGTGGGTACTCTTTTGAATTGCCTCATCCCACAAAAACATGTTGTGGGTACTCGTTGGACTTGCCTAGATGAGGTGGTTCTATCGAGTACCTACAATTTTATGGAGAATTGGAGAAACTTAATCAGAAGGAGCAGTCTGATCAGGGTCTGCACAGATTCGGCAAAAGCTATTTTAAATGTGGGTACTCATTCAAATAACCTCGGCGAGGCAATTTTAATGAATACCCACAATGTTAATTTTGTCATGCAGAGCAAGAAGCCCCTTCCCATTTTAAGATCAGAAGGAGCAGTCTGATCAGGGTCTGCACTGTTTGCCATTAAGTAAAGGCTATTTTAAATGTGGGTACTCATTCAAATAACCTTGGCAAGGCTATTTGAATGAATACCCACAATGTAAATTTTGTCATGCAGAGCTAGTAGCCCCTTCCCATTTTAAGATCAGCAGGAGCAGTCTGATCAGGGTCTGCACTGTTTGCCATTAAGTAAAAACTATTTTAAATAAGGGTACTTATTCAAATAACCTTGGCGAGCCTATTTGAATGAATACCCACAATGTTAATTTTGTCATGCAGAGCTAGAAGCCCCTTCCCACTTTAAGATCAGAAGGAGCAGTCTGATCAGGGTCTGCACTGTTTGCCATTAAGTAGAAGCTATTTTAAATGTGGGTACTCATTCAAATAACCTCGGCGAGGCTATTTTAAGGAATACCCACAATGTGAATTTTGTCATGCAGAGCTAGAAGCCCCTTCCCATTTTAATTGTAGCTCAGCTGATTGGTCCGTTCAAAACTGTACATGATATCAGTACATGATATCAGTACATGATAACAATACATTTATCGAAATTTATTAGTACTGCCAACATCAAAGGAAAGTACTGGGAGCTGTGGATTAACTTCAATTATCATAGCCATTATATGGCTGATTTAAGCACTGGTCCTCCTGTATTTGGTCCTCAAATTATACCCCTGGTCCTCTAGAGGACTTGGTCCTCAGTCCTCTGGTCCTCCAATAAAAGTCCTCAAATTATACCTTCCCATAAAATTAAGTGCAATAAGCTAATTAATTGATAAAATAGAACGATTTTACATAGTTTTAAGAGAAATAACTGAAATTTGCTGACCAGAACACTGAAGCATGATACTATAATACGGAAATGAGCTAAGTAGGATGAGTAACGTAAGTAGGTGAATAGCTAACCAAGAATGGTACATGTAACAATCTCACTCTTAAGATAAGCTAAGTAACGTAAGTAATGTAAGTTGACTAATCAAACCAACGAAAGTCAATCTTGATATAACAGGATAAGTACAAGAATAAGCGTAAGTATCCTAAGTAAACTAAGTAACCTTGCATGTCTCTTATGACAAAAGCTACTACCATACCAACTATGCTAAGAGTAAGCTAAGTAAGATAAGTAACCTAAGTTGAGGTTATATATTTCATCCATGACTATGAGCAGTGTAAGTAGGATAAGTAAGTTAAGTAAGGTAAGTAACATAAGTATTGTAAGTAACTGGTATACCAGTAACATCAGCGACATCAGAGTGAGTTAAGTAAGCTAAGTGAAGTAAGTAAGTAAGATCTCAGCACATGAGTAAGCTGTGTAGGGTAAGTAAACTAAGTAACCTGAGTAGAACTCTAAGTAACATAAGTAAATGTCCTACCAACTACAACAGCCATACCAGAGTAAGTTAAGTAAGCTAAGTCAACTAAGTAGGCGTCCTGGTCACTTCGATGTGCAGGGTAAGTAGGATAAGTAAAGTAAGTAACCTAAGTAGACTTATAAGTAACATAAGTAATGTAAGTAACCTCTCCACCAGCTACACCTACCATACCAGAGTAAGTTAAGTAAGCTAAGTAAACTAAGTAGGCATGATGGTCACTCCGAACAGGGTTGAGAAGGGTAAGTAGGATAAGTAAACTAAGTAACCTAAGTTGAATTCTAAGCAACATAAGTAAGATAAGTAACTACTCCACAAGCTACGCTACCCATGCCGGAGTAAGTTAAGTAAGCTAAGTAAACTAAGTAAGCGGCGAAGTTTGTCCCAACGATGATAGGCAGGGTAATTAGGATAAGTAAACTAAGTAACCTAAGTAGAATTATAAGTAAGTTAAGTAACTACTCCATTAGCCACTCTACCCAGACAAGAGTAAGTTAAGTAAGCTAAGTAAACTATGTAAGCGGCGAAGTCTGTACTGAAGATGATTAGTAGGGTAAGTAGGATAAGTAAACTAAGTAACCTGAGTAGAATTCTAAGTAACATAAGTAAGGTAAGTTACTGCTCCACCAGCAACGCTACCAATACCAAAGTAAGTTGAGTAAACTAGGTAAACTAAGTTGGCGACCTTGTCATCCCGAACAATGATGAGCCAGGTAAGTAGGATAAGTAAACTAAGTAACATAAGTAGAATTCTAAGTAACATAAGTAAGGTAAGTAACTGTCCTACTACCTACACCGCCCTTACCACAGTACGTTAAGTAAACTAAGTAAGCGGCAAAGTCTGTCGCAACGAGGATCAGTAGGGTAAGTAGGATAAGTAAACTAAGTAACCTAATTAGAGTTATAAGTAAGGTAAGTAACTACTCCATTAGCCACTCCACCTATACCAGAGTAAGTTAAGTAAACTAAGTAAGCGGCGAAGTCTGTACTAAAGATGATGAGTATGGTAAGTAGGATAAGTAAACTAAGTAGCTTGAGAAGAATTCTTAGTAACATAAGTAAGGTAAATAACGGCTCTACCAGCAACGCTACCAATTCCAAAGTAAGTTGAGTAAACTAAGTTGGCGACCTTGTCATCCCGAACAATGATGAGCTGGGTAAGTAGGATAAGTAAACTAAGTAACCTAAGTAGAATTCTAAGTAACGTAAGTAAGGTAAGTAACTGTCCAACTACCTTTACCAACTTTACCACAGTAAGTTAAGTAAGCTAAGTAAACTAAGTAGGCGGCAAAGTCTGTCCCAACGAGGATCAGTATGGTAAGTAGGATAAGTAAACTAAGTTACCTAAGTAGAATTCTAAGAAACATAAGTAACTACTCCACTAGCCACTCTACCTCTACCAGAGTAAGTTAAGTAAGCTAAGTAAACTAAGTAAGCAGTGAAGCCAGTACCGAAGAGGTTGAGTAGGGTAAGTAGGATAAGTAAACTAAGTAACCTGAGTAGAATTCTAAGTAACATAAGTAAGATAAGTAACTACTCCACTAGCCACTCTACCCAGACCAGAGTAAGTTAAGTAAGCTAAGTAAACTAAGTAAGCGGCGACGTATGTCCCATAGAGGATGAGTAGGGTAAGTAGGTTAAGTAAACTAAGTAACCTAAGTAGAATTCTAAGCAACGTAAGTAGGGTAAGTAACTACTCCATTAGCCACTCTACCCATACCAGAGTAAGTTAAGTAAACTAAGTAAACTAAGTAAGCGGCGAAGTCTGTATTGTAGAGGATGAGTAGGGTAAGTTAGATAAGCAAACTAAGTAACCTGAGTAGAATTCTAAGTAACATAAGTAAGGTAAGTTCTCTACCAGCAACGCTACCGATACCAAAGTGAGTTGAGCAAGCTATGTAAACTAAGTTGGCGACCTTATCATCCCGAACAATGATGAGCAGGGTAAGTAGGATAAGTAAAATAAGTAACCTAAGTAGAATTCTAAGTAACGTAAGTAAGGTAAGTAACTGTCCTACTACCTATACCATCCTTACCACAGTAAGTTAAGTAAGCTAAGTAAACAGAGTAAGCAAAGTAGGCAACGTCTGTCCCAACGAAGATCAGTAGGGTAAGTAGGATAAGTAAACTAAGTAACCTAAGTAGAATTCTAAGTAACATAAGTAACTACTCCACTAGCCACTGTACTCATACCAGAGTAAGTTAAGTAAGCTAAGTAAACTTACTGTGGTAAGGGTGGTATAGCTAGTATGAAAGTTACTTACCTTACTTACGTTTCTTAGAATTCTACTTAGGTTACTTAGTTTACTTATCCTACTGACCATAGTCTACATTGTTCGGAGTGACAAGGTCGCCAACTTAGTTTACTTAGTTTACTATACTTACTTTGGTATTGGTAGCTTTGCTGGTAGAGCAGTAACTTACCTTACTTATGATACTTAGAATTCTACTCAGGTTACTTAGTTTACTTATCCTACTTACCCTACTCATCCTCGTTGGGACATACTTCGCCGAGTACTTAGTTTACTTAGATTACTTAACTTACCCTGGTATGGGTAGCGTTGCTGGTGGAGTAGTTACTTACTTTACTTATGTTGCTTAGAATTCAACTTAGGTTACTTAGTTTACTTATCCTACTTACCCTACTCAACCCAGTTCGGAGTGACCATCGTGCCTACTTAGTTTACTTAGCTTACTTAACTTACTCTGGTATGGTTGTTGTAGCTGGTGGAGAGGTTACTTACATTACTTATGTTACTTATAAGTCTACTTAGGTTACTTACTTTACTTATCCTACTTACTCTGTGCATCCTTTTACGAAGTGACCAGGACGCCTACTTAGTTTACTTAGCTTACTTAACTTACTCTGGTATGGCTGTTGTAGCTGGTAGGACATTTACTTATGTTACTTAGAGTTCTACTCAGGTTACTTAGTTTACTTACCCTACTCAGCTTACTCATGTGCTGAGATCGAAACCACAATACTTACTTACTTACTTCACTTAGCTTACTTAACTTACTCAGGTGCCGCTGATGTTACTGGTATATCAGTTACTTTCAATACTTATGTTACTTACCTTACTTAACTTACTTATCCTACTTACACTGCTCATAGTCATGGATGAAATATATAACCTCAACTCAGGTTACTTATCTTACTTAGCTTACTCTTAGCATTGTTGGTATGGTAGTAGCTTTTGTCATAAGAGACATGCAAGGTTACTTAGTTTACTTAGGTTACTTACGCTTATTCTTGTACTTATCCTGTTATATCAAGATTGACTTTTGTTGGTTTGATTAGTCAACTTACATTACTTACGTTACTTAGCTTATCTTAAGAGTGAGGCTGATACATGTACCATCCTTGGCTAGCTATACGCCTACTTATGTTACTCATCCTGCTTAGCTCATTTCCGTATTATAGTATCATGCTTCAGTGTTCTGGTCAGCAAATTTTAGTTATTTATGTTTAAACTATGTAAAATTGTTCTTTTTATATCAATTAATTAGCTTATTGAACTTAATTTTATGTAGCATGTTATTGGGATCGAGGGGCATAGATTTTTTGTTATCTACTTAGTTTACTTAGATTACTTATACTGCTGTAGTGCCAGGTAAGTAAACTGAGTAACCTAAGTAGAATACTGTAAACTTGCTTATTTTACTTATAGTGTTGATGTGAAGATCAGTAACGTAAGTAAAATGAGTAGAATTCAATTAACAGCGAAATCAAAGACTCCAGGACACCAGGTCAGCCTCAGCTCAGCTTACTTTACTTATCTGACAATGATGACTGATAAGTAGTCTAAGTAAAGTAAGTAAATACCGCAAGACTGCTTATTTCGCTCATTTCTGGACGAAAATTGGATAAGTTGTGTAAGTAAACGACACAGAAGGCATGGATAGCGCTTTTAGATGAATTTCAGGACTCGGAGTATGAAGTATAAGCCGAGAAAATGGCACTGGTTTGTTGAGAACCTTGTCTAGCTTTCTATACCAGTACTCATTTGTTTCACATTTTACCTATTCCACAAGTTTTTTTGACAAATCAATGGACCAAGTGCCTGTGGTTAATAATATAGAGGATCTTACATGACTGTTCATGTATTATTGAATTTATTAAATGATTTGAGGAAAAGGGATAAAATGCAAGGCTGTGCAAACCATTTTATCCCTTTCCTCAATGAGTTTAATAAATTCAATAATATACGAGCACGAATGCAAGATTCTATTTATCATACGACATTCAAAATGCATTTTATTCACGACTGTTTTACAAAAATGTCAATATTCTGCCATTAGTAAACGCGACCTCATTAAGGACGGCGTATATGTAACATTACGGGGTGTATCTAACTTATTTGCATATTTAATCCACTAGTAAGGATTATCAAATATATTACATGGCATTATTACACTCTCAGATGAGACGTCATATGATAAATAAAATTAATATACAGTTGACTCTCGTTATCTCAACTTCACCTCTCTAGACCCTATCATTTATTTTGAACCAATTTCTTAATCCCATATAATGTTTCCCAAAAATATTTATTGCATTTCAACTTGAAGCCCGCGCCCATAGGGGCTTGATATGCGCCCATATGGCCTGCATGATGCTTCCACGCAGAGCTCAATCCGGCCCCCACACTAATACTGGTAAACCGCTTAGAGGATCTAAGCCTGTCCAGGAACCGCGGTGCGAGGCGGACCGTCCATGCTAATAAACCCTGTTGGTTTCATTGGGCAACTGGGCTTGAGATATCATTTCATCTCAACGTCGGGTAAAAGTCCCACAAAATTGGAAGCAACATCTCCAAAATGACCTTTACAGTGTTGACGGGGACATTAAACCTCAAATCAAACAAACAAAGCATTTCAACTTGACATTGTGTCGAATTAAATCAACCTTTCTGAGCTACACTGCTCATTATTTTCAGTCCCTAGATATATTTATCACAGTTTATATTGAATATATTGAAGCAGGATTCATGACAGAGAGCAGAAAAAAAAATATGTATCATGTTGCCAGGTAAACAAGAGATGTCAGAAGACAACATAGCTCACCTTTTGGGGCCTAAGTTGGATGAGGGCAAGTTATCTAAAATTAATTTATCCCAGTAGACTGCAGGAATTAAAATAGAACCAGATAATACCCCTAAGAACCTAAGAACCATAAGAAGAAATCTTGTTTTATGTGGTTTTATTTTAAAACAAGAGGGCCCAATGGCCCTATATCGTTCACCTGTGTACCAGAAAATCATAAGTGTAGGAGACCACTTGACATTGCTACATACTAAATATCTGAGCTCTGGGCCTTATGGCTTTGGAGAAGAAGATTTTTCATTTTTTTTTTTCCAGTATAAGTCCATAGTTCAATTTTGACCAAAAGGGCATGGTCGGCAGGATTTATGTAGGCGACCATTTTATGTTGCTATATACTAAGTATCTAAGGTCCGTACTTCATGGTTCAGAGAAGAAGATTTTTAAAGCTTTTTTTTTCCATTATAAGTTTATTGGGGTTAAGAAGCCACAGGATTTGGCCAATTTGAACAGGGGCAAGACTCAGGCAGGATTCATGTAGGCAACCACTCCATGTTGCTTCATGTTAAATACCTAAGCTCTGGGCCTTATGGTTTCACAGAAGAAAATTTTTGAAGTTTTTTTTTTCCATTTTAAGTTTTTTTTTTCCATTTTAAGTCCATCCATGGTAGCTAATGGTCCATGGGTGTGGCCAATTCTGGCCCAAGGGGCATGATTGGCAGGATTTATGTAGGTGACCTTGGCCTTGTGGATTCAGAGAAGAAGATTTTTGAAGCTTTTTTTCCATTAGGAGTCTATGGGAGCTAAGAGGCCCCGGGGCGAGGCCCATTTGAACCCAAGGGGCATGACTGGCAGGATTTATGTAGGTGACCACTTGCCGTTGCTACATGCTAAATATCTAAGCTCTGGGCCCTGTGGTTTCAGAGAAGAAGACTTTTGAAGCTTTTTTTCCATTTGGAGTCTATGGGAGCTAAGGGGCCCCGGGGCTTGGCCCATTTGGACCCCAGGGGCATGATTGGCAGGATTTATGTAGGTGACCACTTGCCGTTGCTACCTGCTAAATATCTAACCTCTGAGCCCTGTGGTTTCAGAGGAGAAGATTTTGGAAGCTTTTTTCCATTAGGCGTCAATGGGAGCTAAGGGGCCCCAGGGCGTGGCCCATTTGGACTCAAGGGGCATGATTGGCAGGATTTATGTAGGTGACCACTTGCCGTTGCTACATGCTAAATATCTAAGCTCTTGGCCCTGTGGTTTCAGAGAAGCAGATTTTTGAAGCTTTTTTTTTTCATTAGGAGTCTATGGGAGCTAAGGGGCCCAAGGGCAGAGCCCATTTGGACCCCAGGGGCATGATTGGCAGGATTTATGTAGGTGACCACTTGCCATTGCTACATGCTAAATATCGAAGCTCTGGGCCTTGTGGTTTCAGAGAAGAAGATTTTTGAAGCTTTTTTCCATTAGGAGTCTATGGGAGCAAAGGGGCCCTGGGGCGTGGCCAATTTGGACCCCAGGGGCATGATTGGCAGGATTTATGTAGGTGATCACTTGCCGTTGCTACATGCTAAATATCGAAGCTCTGGGCCCTGTGGTTTCAGAGAAGAAAATTTTTGAAGCTTTTTTTTTCTATTAGGAGTCTATGGGAGATAAGGGGCCCCAGGGCATAGGCCATTTGGACCCTAGGGGCATGATTGGCAGGATTTATGTAGATGACTACTTGCCGTTGCTACATGCTAAATATCAAAGCTCTGGGCCCTGTAGTTTCAGAGAAGATTTTTGAAGCTTTTTTCCATTAGGAGTCTATGGGAGCTAAGGGGCCCTGGGGCGTGGCCAATTTGGACCCCAGGGGCATGATTGGCAGGATTTATGTAGGTGACCACTTGCCGTTGCTACATGCTAAATATCTCAGCTCTGGGCCCTGTGGTTTCAGAGAAGAAGATTTTTGAAGCTTTATTCCATTAGGATTCTATGGGAGCTAAGGGGCCCTGGGGCGTGGCCTATTTGGAACCCAGGGGCATTATTGACAGGATTTATGTAGGTTACCACTTGCCATTGCTACCTGCTAAATATCTAAGGTCTGGGCCCTGTGGTTTAGAGTAGAAGATTTTTGAAGCTTTTTTCCATTAAGGAGTCAATGGGAGCTAAGGGGCCCCAGTTAGTGACCCATTTGGACCCAAGGGGCATGATTGGCAGGATTTATGTAGGTGACCACTTGCCGTTGCTACATGCTAAATATCGAAGCTCTGGACCCTGTGGTTTCAGAGAAGCAGATTTTTGAAGCTTTTTTTTTCATTAGGTGTCTATGGGAATTAAGGGGCCCCAGGGCGTGGTCCATTTGGACCCCAGGGGCATGATTGGCAGGATTTATGTAGGTGACCACTTGCTGTTGCTACATGCTAAATATCAAAGCTCCGGGCCCTGTAGTTTCAGAGAAGATTTTTGAAGCTTTTTTCCATTAGGAGTCTATGGGAGCTAAGGGGCCCTGGGGCGTGGCCAATTTGGACCCCAGGGGCATGATTGGCAGGATTTATGTAGGTGACCAATTGCCATTGCTACATGCTAAATATCAACGCTCTGGGCCCTGTGGTTTCAGAGGAGAAAATTTTTGAAGCTTTTTTTTTCTATTAGGAGTCTATGGGAGATAAGGGGCCCCAGGGCATAGCCCATTTGGACCCTAGGGGCATGATTGGCAGGATTTATGTAGATGAATACTTGCCGTTGCTAAATATCTATGCTCTGGGCCTTGTGGTTTCAGAGAAGAAGATTTTTGAAGCTTTCTTATATTAGGATTCTATGGGAGCTAAGGGGCCCCGGGGCATTACCTATTTGGAACCCAGGGGCATGATTGACAGGATTTATGTAGGTTACCACTTGCTGTTGCTACATGCTAAATATCTAAGCTCTGGGCCCTGTGGTTTTGGAGACAAAGATTTGTGAAACTTTTTTTACCATTAGGAGTCTGGAGTTAAGGGGCCCCGGGGCGTGGCCCATTTCGAACCCAGGGGCATGATTGGCAGGATTTATGTAGGTGACCACTTGCCATTGCTACTTGCTACATATCTTAGCTCTGGGCCCTTTGTTTTCAGAGGAGAAGATTTTTGAAGCTTTTTTCCATTAGGAGTCAATGGGAGCTAAGGGGCCCCGGGGCTTGACCCATTTGGACCCCAGGGGCATGATTGGCAGGATTTATGTGGGTGACCACTTGCCGTTGCTACATTCTAAATATCTAAGCTCTGGGCCCTGTGGTTTCAGAGAAGAAGATTTTTTAAGTTTTTCCATTAGGAGACTATGGGAGCTAAGGGGCCCCAGGGCATGGCCCATTTGGACCCCAGGGTCATGACTGGCAGGATTTATGTAGGTGACCACTTGCCGTTGCTACCTGCTAAATATCTAAGCTCTGGGCCCTGTGGTTTCAGAGGAGAAGATTTTTTAAGTTTTTTTCCATTAGGAGTCTATGGGAGCTAAGGGGTCCCGGGGCTAGGCCCATTTGAAACCCAAGGGCATGACTGGCAGGAATTATGTAGGTGACCACCTACCGTTGCTACATGCTAAATATCTAAGCTCTGGGCCCTGTGGTTTCTGAGAAGAAGATTTTTGAAACTCTTTTATTTCAATTATTAGTCTACGGGAGCTAAGGGGCCCCGGGGAGTGGCCCATTTGGACCCAGGGGCATGATTGGCAGGATTTATGTAGGTGACCACTTGCCGTTGCTACATGCCAAATATCTCAGCTCTGGGGCTTGTGGTTTCAGATAAGAAGCATTTTGAAGCTTTTTTCCATTATGAGCCTATAGGAGCTTAGGGGCCCCGGGGCGTGGCCCATTTGGGCCCAAGGGGCATGATTGGCAGGAATTATGTAGGTGACCACTTGCCTTTGCTACCTGCTAAATATCTAACCTCTGGGCCCTGTGGTTTCAGAGAAGAAGATTTTTTAAGCTTTTTTTTCCATTAGGAGTCTATGGGAGCTAAGGGGCCCCGGGGCTTGGTCCTTTTGGACCACAGGGGCATGATTGGCAGCATTTATGTAGGTGACCCCTTGCCGTTGCTACATGCTAAATATCTTAGCTATGGGCCCTGTGGTTTCAGAGTAGAAGATTTTTGAAGCTTTTTTCCATTAGGAGTCTATGGGAGCTAAGGGGCCCCAGAGCGTGGCCCATTTGGACCCCAGGGCATGATTGGCAGGATTTATGTAGGTGACCACTTGCCGTTGCTACATGCTAAATATCTCAGCTCTGGAGCTATTGGTTTCAGAGAAGAAGCTGTTTGAAGCTTTTTCTATTATGAGCCTATTGGAGATTAGGGGCCCCGGGGCGTGGCCCATTTTGACCCCAGGGGCATGATTGGCAGGATTTATGTAGGTGACCACTTGCCATTGCTACATGCTGAATATCTAAGCTCTGGGCCCTGTGGTTTCAGAAAAGAAGATTTTTGAACTCTTTTTTTTCCATTATGAGTCTATGGGAGCTAAGGGGCCCCGGGGCGTGGCCCATTTGAACCCAAGGGGATGATTGGCAGGATTTCTGTAGGTGACCACTTGCCGTTGCTACATGCTAAATATCTCAGCTCTGGGGCTTGTGATTTCAGAGAAGAAGCTTTTTTCCATGATAGGAGCTTAGGGGCCCTGGGGAGTGGCCCATTTGGACCCCAGTGGCATGATTGGCAGGATTTATGTAGGTGACCACTTGTGGTTGCTACATGCTAAATATCTAAGCTCTGGGCCCTGTGGTTTCAGAAAAGAAGATTTTTGAAGGTTTTTTCCATTAGGAGTCTATTGGAGCTAAGGGGCCCCGGGGCGTGGCCCATTTGGACCCAATGGGCATGATTGGCAGGATTTATGTAGGTGACCACTTGCCGTTGCTACATGCTAAATATCTAAGCTCTGGGCCCTGTGGTTACAGAGAAGATTTTTGAAGCTTTTTTTCCATTAGGAATCTATGGGAGCGAAGGGGCCCCAGGGCGTGGCCCATTTGGACCCCAGGGGCATGATTGGCAGGATTTATGTAGGTGACCACTTGCCTTTGCTACCTGCTAAATATCTAAGCTCTGGGCCCTGTGGTTTCAGAAAAGAAAATTTTTGAAGCTTTGCTCCATTAGGAGTCTAATGGAGCTAAGGGGCCCCGGGGCGTGGCCCATTTGGACCCCAGGGGCATGATTGGCAGGATTTATGTAGGTGACCACTTGCCATTGCTACATGCTAAATATCTAAGCTCTGGGCCCTGTGGTTTCAGAGAAGAAATTTTTTTAAGCATTTTTCCATTAGGAGTCAATTGGAGCTAATGGGCCCCGGGGCGTGGCCCATTTGGACCCCAGGGGCATGATTGGCAGGATTAATGTAGGTGACCACTTGCCGTTGCTACATGCTAAATATCGAAGCTCCGGGCCCTGTGGTTTCAGAGAAGATTTTTGAAGCTTTTTTTTTTTTATCATTAGGAGTCTATGGGAGCTAAGGGGCCACAGGGCGTGGTTCATTTGGACCCCAGGGGCATGATTGGCAGGATTTATGTAGGTGACCACTTGCCGTTGCTACCTGCTTAATATCGAAGCTCCGGGCCCTGTGGTTTCAGAGAAGGTTTTTCGAAGCTTTTTTCCATTAGGAATCTAAGGGAGCTAAGGGGCCCCAGGGCATGACCCATTTGGACCCCAGGGGCATGATTGGCAGGATTTATGTAGGTGACCACTTGCCATTGCTACATGCTAAATATCTAAGTTCTGGGCCCTGTGGTTTCAGAGAAGAAGATTTTTGAAGCTTTTTTTCCATTAGGTGTCTATGGTCGCTAAGGGGCCCCCGGGGCGTGGCCCATTTGGACCTCAGGGGCATGATTGGCAGGATTTATGCAGGTGACCACTTGCCGTTGCTACCTGCTAAATATATATAAGCTCTGGGTCCTGTGGTTTCAGAGGAGAAGATTTTTGAAACTTTTTTCCATTAGGAGTCTATGGGAGCTAAGGGGCCCCGGGGCGTGGCCCATTTGAAACCCAGGGGCATGATTGGCAGGAATTATGTAGGTGACCACTTACCGTTGCTACATGCTAAATATCTAAGCTCTACGCCCTGTGGTTTCACAGATGAAGATTTTTGAAACTCTTTTATTTCCATTATCAGTCTACGGGAGCTAAGGGGCCCAGGGTGTGGCCCAAGTGGACCCCAGTGGCATGATTGGCAAGATGTATGTAGGTGACCACTTTCTGTTGCTACATGCTAAATATCTCAGCTCTGGGGCTTGTGGTTTCAGAGAAGAAGCATTTTTCCATTATGAACCTATAGGAGCTTAGGGGCCCCGGGGCATGGCCAGTTTGGACCCAAGGGGCATGATTGGCAGGATTTATGTAGGTGACCACTTGCCGTTGCTACATGCTAAATATCTCAGCTCTGGGGCTTGTGGTTTCACAGAAGAAGCTTTTTGAAGCTTTTTTCCATTATGAGCCTATAGGAGCTTAGGGGCCCTGGGGCGTGGCCTTTTTTGAACCCAGGGGCATGATTGACAGGATTTATGTAGGTGACCACTTGCCTTTGCTACATGCTAAATATCTTAGCTCTGGGCCCTGTGGTTTCAGAAAAGAAGATTTTTGAAGCTTTTTATTCCATTAGGAGTCTATGGAAGCAAAGGGGCCCCGGGGCATGGCCCATTTGGACCCCAGGGGCATGATTGGCAAGATTTATGTAGGTGACCACTTGCCGTTGCTACCTGCTAAATATCTAAGCCCTGGGCCCTGTGGTTTCAGAGGAGAAGATTTTTGAAGCTTCTTTTCCATTAGGAGTCTATGGGAGCTACGGGGCCCCTGTGTGTGGCACATTTGAAACCCAGGGGCATGATTGGCAGGATTTATGTAGGTGACCACTTGCCGTTGCTACCTGCTTAATATCGAAGCTCCGGGCCCTGTGGTTTCAGAGAAGGTTTTTCGAAGCTTTTTTCCATTAGGAATCTAAGGGAGCTAAGGGGCCCCAGGGCATGACCCATTTGGACCCCAGGGGCATGATTGGCAGGATTTATGTAGGTGACCACTTGCCTTTGCTACATGCTAAATATCTCAGCTCTGGGGCATGTGGTTTCAGAGAAGAAGCTTTTTGAAGCTTTTTTCCATTATGAGCCTATAGGAGCTTAGGGCCCAAGAGCATGGCCTGTTTGGACCCAAGGGGCATGATTGGCAGGAATTATGTAGGTGACCACTTGTGGTTGCTACATGCTAAATATCTGAGCTCTGGGCCCTGTGGTTTCAGAGAAGAAAATTTTTGAAACTTTATTTCCATTATGAGTCTACGGGAGCTAAGGGGCCCAGGGTGTGGCCCAAGTGGACCCCAGTGGCATGATTGGCAAGATGTATGTAGGTGACCACTTTCCATTATGAACCTATAGGAGCTTAGGGGCCCCCGGGCATGGCCAGTTTGGACCCAAGGGGCATGATGGGCAGGATTTATGTAGGTGACCACTTAACATTGTTACAAGCTAAATATCAAAGCTCTGGGCTCTGTGGTTTCAGAGAAGAAGATTTTTTATTTTTTTCCAATTATAAGTCTATGAGAGCTATATGTTGCCATGGCAACCAGAATTCCAATCTGATCCGCCCAAAAACCTTATGCAGCCTTTCTGCCTACCTGATGATGCTTCACATGAAATTTGATCAAGACTGGCCATGGGGTATAAGAGATATACTTATTTGAAATTGTTTACGGATGCAAGGACGGATGCACGCCCGACGGACGACGGACAAAATGTGATCATAAAAGCTGACCTTGTCACTACGTGACAGGTGAGCTAAAAATACAATTCCAGTTTTGCAGGTATTGCCAGAAAAAAAGTAATTTTCTTAACAGGCTGCAGCATATGAAAAAGAACCAAAAAGTATCGCTGAGAACAAAAAAATACAAGTGAAGGCATGATCAGGAATCAATAATATTAACCCACAGCTCCCATCAGAGACACCAAAGGGAAAGAAACACTAGACCCTAATGGAAATACTAGACCCTAATGCAAGGGCAGTTACTTTCCCACAAAATCAATACGAAAACACGCCTATACAAATACATTGAAAATTTTACGACCGAAAAATGGAAATTTTCAGATGAAAAAGTTATATATTTTTTCTTCTTTCTGCTCAAAATATAGATTGTGGATACTGAGTACCCACAATCTATGTTTTTGAGCAAAAATAAGAAAAATAATGTATCCTCCTGCAAACCCCAGTTTTACTATATACAAGAGGGCCAAGATGGCCCTGTATGGCTCACCTGTCACCAGATGATCATAAGCAATGTTTAGAAAACAAGAGCTGACAAGAGCTAGACATATGAGTCAGTGGTTCCCTGTGACAATACAGAGCTGACTTGTATGTCACTATTTGGACCCCTTGTGGACACGGATAGTCAGGTCCTAGTGCACCAGTATGAGATTATGCTGGTCAGTCTTATTAACACTACAATACCTGGTCCTTCTGGTTTCAGATGACAGAGAAGATTTTTTAAGGTTTTCCTTATACAAAAGGGCCCAGAGGGCCCTGGTTCGCTCACCTGATCCAATGTATAACAAGTGGGCCCCGGGCAGGGTCAATTTTGGCCCCAGGGCTATAATTTGAACAATCTTGGTAGAGGTCCACAAGTTGAAGCTTCATATCAAATTGAAAGACCTGGGCTTTGTCGTTTCAGAGAAGAAGATTTTAAAGGTTTACCCTGCATATAGAAGTCTATGTAAAACAAGATTTGCCCTATATAAGTCTATGTAAAACCAAAGGGCCCCGGAGCGGGGACATTTTTGGCCCCAGCGCTATAATTTGAACAATCTTGGTAGTGGTCCACTAGCTGAAGCTTCATAACAAATATCAAAGACCTACACCTTGTGGTTTCAGAGAAGAAGATTTTTAAAGATTTTCCCTATAGAAGTCTATGTAAAACCAAAGGGCCACATGGCGGGGGCATTTTTGGTCTAAGGGCTATAATTTGAACAATCTTGTTAGAGGTCCACTAGCTGAAGCTTCATAACAAATATCAAAGACCTACGCCTTGTGGTTTCAGAGGAGAAGATTTTTAAAGACTTTCCCTATATAAGCCTATGTAAACCAAAGGGCCCTGGGGCGGGGGCATTTTTGGCCCCAGCACTATAATTTGAACAATCTTGGTACGGGTCCTCTAGATGAAGTTTCATATCAAATAGCAAAGACCTGGGCCTTGCAGTTTCAGAGAAGAAGATTTTTAAAGATTTTCCCTATATAAGCCCATGTAAAACAAAAGGGCCCCGGGGCGGGGGCATTTTGGGCCCCAGCACTATAATTTAAACAATCTTGGTAGAGGTCCACTAGATGAAGCTTCATACCAAATATCAAAGACCTGGGCCTTGCGGTTTCATAGAAGAAGATTTTTAAAGATTTTCCCTATATAAGCCCATGTAAAACCAAAGGGCCCCGGTGTGGGGGCATTTTTAGCTCCAGCACAGTAATTTGAACAATCTTGGTAGGGGTCCACTAGATAAAGTTTCATACCAAATATCAAAGACCTGGGCCTTGCGGTTTCAGAGAAAAAGATTTTTAAAGATTCTCCCTATGTAAGCCCATGTAAAACCAAAGGGCCCCGGTACGGGGGCATTTTTGGCCCCAGCACTATAATTTGAACAATCTTGGTAGGGGTCCACTAGATGAAGCTTCATACCAAATATCAAAGACCTGGGCCTTGCGGTTTCAGAGAAGAAGATTTTTAAAGATTCTCCCTATATAAGCCCTTGTAAAACCAAAGGGCCCCGGTGCGGGGGCATTTTTGGCCCCAGCACTATAATTTGAACAATCTTGGTAGGGGTCCACTAGATGAAGCTTCATACCAAATATCAATGTCCTGGGCCTTGCGGTTTCAGAGAAGAAGATTTTTTAAGTTTTCGGTGAAAAAAATCTATTTTTGGCTCCTGTGACCTATATGTGCAACGGACCGGAACCATTTGAACAACTTTGAAAGGGGACCACCTAAGGATCATTCCTGTGAAGTTTGGTCAAAATCCGATCAGTGGTTTAGGAGGAGATGTCGTTTGAAGAAAAAGTTTACGGACGGACGCACGCACGGACGCACGACGGACAAAAAGTGATCCCAAAAGCTCACCTTGTCACTACATGACAGGTGAGCTAATAAGTCAATGTAAAACCGGTGGGGCCCAGCTAGGGGGAATTTTCGGCCCCACGACTATAATTTGAAAAATCATGGTACAGGTCAGCTAGGTGAAGCTTCATACAAAACACCAAAGACCTGGGCCTTCTGGTTTCAAACGCAAAGATTTTTAAAGTGTTTCCATGTAAAACTAGTGGGCCCTGGCGGGGCCATCTTCAGCCCCAGGGCTAAAATATGAACAATCTTGGTAGAGGTCAACTAGAGTCAACTTCCTACCAAATATCATAGACCTTGGCTTTCTGGTTTCAGACGAAGATTTTTGAAGGTTTTCGCTATTTAAGTCTATGTAACATCAGTGGGGGCATTTCTGGCCCCAGGGTGGTTGGTTGATTTGATGTTTAAATTCCCCGCCAACACTGTAAAGGTCTTTTTGCTGACGTTGCTTCCAATTTTGTGGGACTTTTACACGACATTGAGATGAAAAGACATCTCAAGCCCTGTCTCCCAATGAAACTATTGGGTTTATAAGCATGGGCAGTCAAACTCGCATCACTTTGCCTGGACAGGCTTAAATCCTCTAAGTGGTTTACCAGTACTCGTGTGCCGTCGGTTTCAGCTCTGCGTGGAAGCATCATGTAGTCCATCTTTTTTTTCAAGCCCCGATGGGCCATCTGGCCCCAGGACTATAATTTAAACAAACTTGGTAGAAGTCCACTAGACAAAGCTTCCTACCAAATAGTATGACCTAGGCCTTCTGGTTTCAGACAAGAAGATTAGTAAAGGTGTTCTCTATGTTAGTCTATGTTAAACCAGTCGGCCCTGGCGCTGGGGCATTTTTAGTCCCAGGGCTATAATTTGAACAATCTTGGTAGAGGCCCCCTAGGTACAACTTCGTATCGAATTTCAAACAAATGGGCCATTTGGTTTCAGACAAGAAGATTTTTAAAGGTTTTCCCTATGTAAATCTGTGGGCGCCAGCACAGGGTATTTTTGGCCCTAGGGCTATAATTAGAACAATCTTGGTAGAGGTCCACTTGATGAAGCTTCATACCAAATATCAAAAACCTGAGCCTTCTGGTTTCAGACAAGAAGATTTTTGAAGGTTTTGTCTATGTAAGTCCAGTGGTGGGGCTGGTGCAGGGGCATTTTTGGCCCCAGGGCTATAATTTGGACAATCTTAGTGAGGTTCACTAGATACAACTTCATACAAAATATCAAACACCTGGGCCTTCTGGTTTCAGACAAGAAGATTTTTGAAGGTTTTCCCTATGTAAGTCCAGTGGTTGGCCTGGTGCAGGGGCATTTTTGGCCCCAGGGCTATATTTTGCACAATCTTAGTGAGGTTCACTAGATACAACTTCATACAAAATATCAAACACCTGGGCCTTCTGGTTTCTTAAAGGTTTTCCCTATATAAGTCTATGTAAAACCAGTCGGCCCCGGCAAAGGCGCATTTTTTGCCCCGGGGCTTTAATTTAAACAATCTTGGTAGAGTTCCACTAGATGAAGCTTCATACCAAATATCAAATACCTGGGCCTTATGGTTTCAGACAAGAAGATTTTTAAAGGTTTTTCCTATATAAGTCAATGTAAAACCAAGGGGCCCGGGGCGGGGGCATTTTTGGCCCCAGGGCTATAATCTGAACAATTTTGATAGAGGTCCACAAGATGAAGCTTCATACCAGATATCAAACACCTGAGCCTTCTGGTTTCAGACAAGAAGATTTTTAAAGCTTTTCCTATGTCTTGTAAGTCTTTGTAAAACCAAAGGGCCCCGAGGCGAGGGCATTTTTGGCCCCTGAACTATAATTTGAACAATCTTGGTAGAGGTCCACTAGATGAAGCTACACACCAAATATTGAGGTTTCAGAGGAGAAGGTTTTTTAAGTTTTCATTAAAAAAAATCTATTTTTTGCTCCTGTGACCTTGATGTGCAATGGAGTGGAACTATTTGAACACCTTTGAAAGGGGACCACCTAAGGATCATTCCTGTAAAATTTGGTCAAAATCCGATCAGTGGTTTAGGAGGAGATGTTGTTTGAAGAAATTGTTTACGGATGCACGCATTGACGACAAACAAAATGTGATCACAAAATCTCACCTTGCCACTATTTGACATGTGAGCTAAAAAGTGGGGTTCAAGGGGGTCGAAATCAGTTTGGGGTGTTTTCCTGATGTGGCCAATTGGTTATCCAAAACAATATAATATAAGCAATACACACAAAGACAAGCCATAACAAAAATAAAAAGCGACTTGGAATGGTCAGTGAAACGAATTCTGCTGGGGGGCTTAAACGTGATTATACATGGCCACAACCCATCTCGATTTAGACAAAATAATTTGTTCAGTCCACATGAAGGCCTTCTAAATCAGTGCAACATCTCCGTGAACACAAAAATCAAACAACCACAGATCTGACACAATGCTGAGGACTCAACAGCAAGAAACCACTGAAATGTTGTAGCAAAAGAAAACCAACAGTTAGACTCTGATGGGCCCGATCCTGTTTTCAAGCTTTTGCACGCTAAATAGAAAACAACCCAAAATCTATATTTGATTAAATAATAATTCTAGAAACTACCAAGTAATAATAAATGTTAAGAAACAAGATGTGTTTGTGAAACACGAACATGTCCCCAGGCATGGTAATTTTTTTTTCAAAGTTGGTCAGAGTTCATGGTCAAGGGCAGAGGTCAAGATTTTTTGTGTGAGTGGGAAGCCCTTGACACAAGAAGCCTACATGCCAAATATGAAGGTTCTACCTTAAACGGTTCAAAAGTTATGAACGATAATATTTTTTCTTTTAAGTAGGTCATAGGTCAAGGTCAAATGTCAAAATTTTTTGCATGAATGTAAAGATCTTGCCACAAGGAACCTACAGTACATGCCAAATATGAAGGCTCTATCTCCACTGGTTCAAAAGTTATGAACAATTTTATTTTTCTTTCAAGTAGGACAAAGGTCAAGGTCACCATCAAAATAATTTTGCATGAATGTAAAGCTCTTATCACAGGAAACCTACATGCCAAATATGAAGGCTCTATCCCAAACGGTTCAAAATTTATGACCAAAATGTTAATTTTTTTCTTTTAAATAGGTCAAGGTCAAGGTCACAGGTCAAAATTTTTTGAATTAATGTAAAGCTCATGTCACAGGAACCTACATGCCAAATATGAAGGCTCTATCTCAAAAGGTTCAAAAGTTATGACCAATGTTAACTTTTTCTTATAAGTAGGTAAAGGTCACAGGTAAAATTTTATGCATGAATGTAAAGCTCTTGTCACAAGGAATCTACATATAAAATATGAAGGCTCTATCTCAAACGGTTCAATAGTTATGACCAAAATATATATTTTTTATTTTAAGTAGGTCAAAGGTCAAGGTCACAGGTCCAAAATTTTTGCATGAATGTAAAGCTTTTGTCACAAGGAACATACATACCAAATAAGAAGGCTGTATCTCAAGCGGTTCAAAAGTGATGACCAATGCTATTTATTTTCTTTTAAGTAGGTCAATGGTCAAGGTCCAGGTCACAGGTCAGAATTTTTTGCATGAATGTGAAGCTTTTGTCACAAGGAACCTACATGCCAAATATGAATGCTCTATCTCAACTGGTTCAAAAGTTATGACCAATGTTAAAGTTGTCCACGTACAAACCAACAAACAAACAAACAAACAGACAGGGCAAAAACAAAATGTCTCCACTATCGCTACCGGGGACATAAAAAAAATCCTACACCTGGATTTGACCTCACGACCCTCTGATTGAGAGCCCTGAGCTCTATTCACTACACTACAGGGCTTGCAGATAAACTTTAACAAAGGGAAACAAGGGAGGTAATATGGTGCAAATAATTAACATCTAAAAAACAAGAGAGCCAAGATGGCCCTGGATGGCTCAATTGATCCATACTGTACAAATACATCAGAGATGAACCGGCTCACTCTAACTAACAATGCCTTAACTCTATTTTCAAACCAGTGGGCCCCAGAGCAGGTCCATTTTTGGCCCCAGGGCTATAATTTGAACAATCTTCGTAGAAGGCCACTAGATGAAGCTTCATTCCAAATATGGAAGACTTGGGCCTACTGGTTTCAGACAAGAAGATTTTTAAAGATTTTCGCTATATAAGTTTATGTCAAACTGGTGGGCCCTGGGGTGGGGCCATTTTTGGCCCCAGGGCTACAACTTGAATAATCCCACATGAAAGTTCATGCCAAATATCAAAGTCCTGGGCCTTGTTGTTTCAGAGAAGAATATTTTTAAAGGTTTTCCAGATATATGTCCATGTAAAACCGGCAGGCCTCAGACCAGGGCCATTTTTGGCCCCAGGGCTATAATTTTAACAATCTTCGAAGAGGTCTGCTAGATGAAGCTTCATACCAAACATCAAAGACCTGGGCCTCTGGTTTCAGTCGAGAAGATTTTTAAAGGGTTTCCCCTTTCAAAGTCTATGTTAAACCTTATGCAGGGCCAATTTTTGGCCCAAGGCAATAATTAAAACAATCTTGGTTGGTCCCCGCCCATCGGGGCTTGAAGAAATAGATGGGGTGCATGACGTTTCCACGTAGAGCTGAAACTGACCCACACACGAGTACTTGTAAACGGATTAGAGGATCTAAGCCTGCCCAGACAAAGCAGTTCGCGTCGGACCGTCCATGCTTATAAACCCTATTAGTTTCATTGGGTGGCAGCGCTTGAGATGTCGTTTCATTTCAATGTCGGGTAATAGTCCCACAAAACTTGAAGCAGTGTCTCCAAAATGGCCTATACAGTGGTGACAGGTACATTTAACCTCAGATCAAACAAACAAGAACAATCTTGGTAAAGGTGGCCTTGATGGAGCTTCATACTAAATATCAAAGGTCTGTGCCTTTTGGATTCAGTCAAGACAATTTTTAAAGGTTTCCCTTCTGTAAGTCTATGCACAACATGTGGGCCCCATGGCTGGGCCATTATTTCGCGTAAGCCTTTAGCTCGCATGTATGACATAGCAATGACTCTTGCAACGTCGAGATCGGCGCTCTTTTAAGCAAGTAAAGACTAAAAATCGATGACCCGATAATAACCTTTACCTATAAAACCGGAAGTAACACGTAGTCAACTCATATTCATTCATGCGGTCGAGAAGAATAGCTATGTTTTTCGGCGTGGTAAGTTGATAAAAGGAATGTATTTTGTGTTTATTTTGTTGCAATTTATTTGCTATTTCTCCAGTCAGCTTCGGACGTAGTCCAAGCTTAGTAATTTATTTGGAAATGGCTGGCCGAGAGGACGACGTTCTCTCGTTAGTAGATTCGGACCATGAGGGTTCGGCCTTGGACTTTTCTCGCTTTGGTCCGAATGAAATTACAAAAAAGGGTGACGATGTCACTAGTACAAAGGCTAGCACTTCTGCAAATAGTTCGTCGGGGACTAGAAAAAGTGACGCTGGCACAGAGAAAAACAAAAAAGGGCCAGGTAAGGCAAATCCAAATTCTTCCAGTAAAAAAGGGAAAAATAAGGCTCATAGTCTGAAGCATGACAAAGACAAGGGCAAGAAAAAGAAAAAACAGCTCTTTTGATGTTGACAATTTGGCACCTGAAAAAATTACTCAATTGAGAGAAATTCTGGGGTTCAATAATAGAGAACAGGATGAGCCCAGTGTTTTTATTTATTTGGGGACGAACCAGCAAAATTACACATTGAATGTGAGAATGAAGGCCCAGATAGTGATGTTGAGGTCGTTCCAAGTGCACCATTGAGGTCGTTAGATGTTCAGTTAAAACAGGCCTTGTTTGCTGATGATAATGAAAGCAAGGAAAATGAGCCTATACCTGAAGATATTTCATGGCAGTTACCAAAATTAAAAGCCCCTAAAAAGGGTCAGGCTGTTTCGCCTTCGTTAGCCTCCTTGATCAACACTGCATGTACTTCACAGTGTGAGGTTGATGATATTATCTCCAGGTATAAACTCCCTTCCAATTGTGAAAAAATGAGTGCACCAGCTGTCAATCCTGAAATATGGACAGAAATTGCTAGAAAAGCACAAACATATGACAAGGCTTTCCAAGATATACAGACCCTCATTGCTACAGGTATGGTGCCAATTATGAAATTGGTTAGTGTTTTAAAGTCCCATATGACTGAGGAAAATAAATCCATGGTTTCGGATTCCATGACTTTATTGGGACAAGCACAGTATAATATTTCTCTTAGGCGTCGGTATATGATTAGACCCAACCTAAAGAAAAAGTATGCTGCCCTCTGTAACATTGCCACACCTATAAGCTCCATGTTATTTGGGGATGATCTAAATAAAGAAATTAGAAAATGTGACACCAGCATATCTGTGGCTAGGGATTATGGCCAGTTTGGAAATTTTAGAGGTCATAACAGGGGGCGAGCTGGAGGTTTTCCTTATAGAGGATATCACGCTGGTAATGTCAATCAGAGTTATGGAAACCATAATGCTGGCCGTGGATATAATAGGTACCATCCATACTATCGGCATCCGTCAAACTATCGACAGGCTCAGACATATACAGTTTCAGGGTCCAAAAAAGGGGACAAGGTCAGCCACAGTGACCAGTCAGAACAACAATGTAGCTTAGGTGAGTTTAAACAGGTGAGTGGAAGGTTGAAATTTTATGCTGATGTTTGGAAAACATTCACAAACGACCCCTTTATTTTGAACGCTATTTCTGGCTATAAACTGGAGTTTGACAGTACTCCTATTCAGTTACAAGTTCCAAAGGAGATTCTTTTTAGTTCTGAGGAACAGATCATTGTTAATGAAGAAGTGAAAAGTTTAATATCAAAAGGAGCCATTGTTCCAGCTAAAAATGAACCAGAGCAATTTATTTCTACACTGTTTATTGTGCCAAAGCCAAATGGAAAATTTAGACCGGTTATCAATCTGAAGTTTTTGAATAAATTTGTATTTTACGAACATTTTAAACAGGAAATTTTTCCTGTAGTTTTGAACCTTGTTCAACGAAATGATTACTTCACGTCCCTTGATCTGTGTGATGCATACTTTAGTATTCCAGTTCATAGGGATTTTCAAAGTTTTTTGAAGTTCATTTCGCAAGGAAATATGTACAAATTTGTTTGCGCGCCATTCGGCTATTCAATGGCTCCCCGGTTGTTCACTAAAATCCTCAAGCCTATATTTGCCTGGTTTAGATATAATGCTTTTCGTTGCTCATATTATATAGATGATTCTATAAATATGGACAAGGATAAGGATATTTGTAAGAAACGTACCCTTTTAATGGCTGAAACAATGGAGTCTCTTATTTTTTTGTTAAACAGTCAAAAGTCCGTTTTAGAGCCATGTCAAAAAAGAGTTTATTTTGGATATATTTTGGATTCGGTATTATTTAAAGTTTTTCTTCCCAAGAAAAAAGTTAAAAAAAAAAAAATTAAGAATGCTGCAAAATTATTAATTATATCAGAAAATGTAATTTTAAGATCTTTGGCTTCTTTTATTGGCTTGATGCTTTTCATGCAATCTTGGAAGCTCCGTTACATTACAGAGTGCTGGAGAGAGAAAAAATTCAGAATTTGGGGCCATTAAAAGATTTTGATTGTTCCATTAAACTGTCTGAAGCCAGTCGGTCAGAACTGATCTGGTGGGTAGATAATGTAGATAGAAAGAATGGGAAGTCCATACGTCCGATAAAAGCTTCTGTCTTTATCCAAACTGATGCATCACTTAAGGGATGGGGTGCATTCAATGTTAAGTCTAGCTTATCCACTGGTGGCAGGTGGAATGATGCTGAGGCTATTTTCCCCATTGATTATTTAGAGTTATTAGCTATTTTTTATGCTCTCCAAGCTTTCTGCTCAGATTTAAGAAACACCCATATCTCTGTTCAGCCTGACAGTACATGTGCTATTGCTTATATAAATAATATGGGAGGAATAGCCTCTTTGAGAATGGATCAGTTAGCCGTGGATATATGGCAGTGGTGTTTAGATAGGGAATTATTCATATCAGCCTCTTTCATTCCTGGAGTCTTGAATTCTGTGTCAGATTTCGCCTCTAGGAATTTTTCAGATTCTACTGAGTGCATGCTAAAAAGAGATTTATTTCTTAGACTCTGTGAACAATCTTTCTATCCTGATGTTGACCTGTTTGCTTCTCGCATCAATTATCAGATAGAGAGATTTGTATCATGGTTCCCACAACCTGGAGCTTGGCGTTATGATGCTTTTTCCTTCTCTTGGAAACGCCTTACACCATACATTTTTGCTCCTTTTACATTAATCAGTAGGATCTTGAATAAGATCGTGGAAGATAAAGTTGAAAAGGCTTTGTTGGTAGTTCCACACTGGTCTGCACAATCCTGGTTTCCTGTACTTTTATCATTATTGATTTCTTCTCCAATCAGGGTTCCAAGACACAGAGACCAGTTAACCCTACCTCACAATGGTCAGGTACATCCATTAGGAAACAGATTTTCTTTAGTTGGAGTAACTGTGTCAGCAGATGTCTCCAGAAGAAGGGCTTATCTACAGACGTTATCGATACAATCAAGGCGTCATGGCGTCAAGGCACAGAAAAACAGTATTCCCTGGCATGGAGAAAGTGGTGTGTTTGGTGTTTTTCAAGACAAGTTAATCCGGTTTGTTCCTCTGAAGTGACTGTTTTAAATTATCTTCAGTTTCTAACCAGATTGGGTAAGTCTTATAGTGTTGTTAACACAAACAAATCTATGCTTCTGCAAACATTGAAACTGTTAGGAAATTTATAATGTGAAAACACTATTTTTATAACCCGGTTTATGAAAGGGATGTTTAATAAAAATCCTTATCGTCCTCGGTATAGTCATTGCTGGGATGTTTCTGTCGTGATTAAATATTTGCATAGTTTGTTTCCATTAGAAACATTAGATCTTAAGACATTGACATTAAAACTAGTAGCGTTAATTTCGTTAGCTATAGCTCCTAGAGCTCAAACATTAACTGCCCTTAAGTTGGATGATATGATTGTTTTTGATGAAAAAAATATATTTTCAGTGAAAGAATTATTAAAAACCTCTAAAGCAGGTAAATGTCAAAAAATTGAGATTCCAAATTTTAGTGAAGAGGTTCTCTGTGCCATGCATACTCTATTGTTTTATGTGGAAAAGACAAAGAATTTGCGTAAATGTCAACAATTACTTGTCTCATATGTTTCGTATAAATCTGTGTCAACAAAAACTGCTACAAGGTGGTTAAAGGAAGTTTTACAAAATTCTGGTATAGATACAAAAATTTTTAAAGCTCATTCCTTTAGAGGTGCAGCAGCTTCGGCTGCCTTTTATCGTGGCTGTTCATTGCAACAGATTTTGAAGACAGGGGATCGGTCTTCTGTGAAGAACTTTAAGAAGTATTATTTACACCCTGAACGGGATACCGGTAATAGCTTTGCTCAGGCTGTTTTGTCTTAATTGATTTAAGATGTTATCACTTCAGTATTAAATAGTGTTTTTGCCATTTTTGTTTATCTTTAAATATGCTATGTCATACATGCGAGCTAAAGGCTTATGCGAAATAATGGACCCCTCATCCGAGCATTTGTGATGGATGAGGGGCATTATTTAAGCAAGCCGGAGGCGAGCATGTATGATCCCTACCCTGTCTTTTTTGCCTTCCCTGGGCTATGATTACAACAAAAATGGCTTCATTTAAAGTATGAGTTGACTACGTGTTACTTCCGGTTTTATAGGTAAAGGTTATTATTGGGTCATCGATTTTTAGTCTTTACTTGCTTAAAAGAGCGCCGATCTCAACGTTGCGACAGTGATTGCTATGTCATACATGCTCGCCTCCGGCCTACTTTAACTTAAATAATGCCCCTCATCCATCACAAATGCTCGGATGAGGGGTCCATTTTTGGCCTCAAGGCTATGATTTGAACATTCTTGGTTGAGATCCATAAGATGAAGCTTCATACCAAATATCAAAAACCTGGGCTTTCTGGTTTCAGACAAGAAGATTTTCAAAGGTTTTCCCCACATAAGTCTGTGAAAACTGGTGGGCCCAT
Source organism: Lucinisca nassula (assembly GCA_963580285.1). Lineage (NCBI taxonomy): Eukaryota > Metazoa > Mollusca > Bivalvia > Lucinida > Lucinidae > Lucinisca > Lucinisca nassula. The sequence continues at coordinate 58,063,151 of OY757024.1, read as the reverse complement.
GGGCAGGCCATTAATTTTCTGGCCCCAGGGCTATAATTTTAACAGTTTTGGTAGAGGTCCACTAGATGAAGCTTCATACCAAATAATCAAAGACCTGGGCCTTCTAGTTTCAGACAAGAAGATTTTTAAATAGGTTTCCCTATGTAAGTCTATGTTAAACTGGTGGGCCCCAGGGCGGGGCCATTTTTGACCCCAGGGCTATAATTTGAACAATCTTGATAGAGGTCCACTAGATGAAGCTTCATACCAAATATCAAACACCTGGGCATTCTGGTTTCAGACAAGAAGATTTTTAAAGGGTTTCCCTATAAAAGTCTATGTAAAACCTGTTAGCCCCGAGCCAGGGCATTTTTGGCCCCAGGGTATAATTTAAACAATCTTGGTAGAGGTCCATTAGATACAACTTTATACTAAATATCACACACCTAGGCCTTCTGGTTTCAGACAAGACGATTTTTAAATGTTTTCCCTATATCTATATAAGTCTACGTAAATAAAAATCAAAAACGAGTTCCTTTAAGAGCAATGAAAACATTCATAAGAAAGAAGATGGGTCATACTTCGTAGTTTCGGCTAATAAAGCCTCATCAGTGACCCTGTAATGATCCGACAACGAAAGCCAGAGGAAACATACTGCAATTTTGCGAATTTCGAATAGGCAGTTGATTCAAAGACTGATATAAATCAAAATTGGGTCCAAATAATTAAAAACCTGTCTAGAATATTAATCTAAACCAATAATTTTTTCTGATTTCTCAGAATATTCACGCTGATCTCAAAGGACCGAAAGTAAAATATAAAACCGGTGGTCCTCGGCGCGGGGGAATTTTTGGCCCCAGGGCTATACTTTGAACAATCTTGGTAGATGTCCACTTGATGAAGCTTCATACAAAATACCAAAGACCTGGGCCTTGTGGTTTCAGAAAGATTTTTTAAATTTTCAGTAAAAAAATCTATTTTGGCTCCTGTGACATAGATGTGCAATGGACCAGAACTATTTGAACAACTTTGAAAGGGGACCACCTAAGGATCAGTCCTGTGAAGTTTGGTCAAAATCTGATCAGTAGTTTAGGAGGAGATGTCGTTTGAAGAAATTGTTTATGCACGGATGCACACACGCACATCGGGCGACAGACAAAAAGTGATTCCAAAGCATCACCTTGTCACTACATGACAGGTGAGCTAAAAAAAAAATATTTTGTTTGATTTGAGGCTTAACCTCCCCGTCAACACTATATAGGTCAATTTGGAGACGTTGCTTCCAATTTTGTGGGACTTTTACCTGACGTTGAGATGAAATGACATCTCAAGCCCTGCCACCCAATGAAACCTATCGATTTATATGCATGGACGGTCCCACTCACACCACTTTGCTTTGGCGGGCTTAGATCCTCTAAGCTGTTTACCAGTACTCATGTGCGGGCAGTTTCAGCTCTGCGTGGAAGCATCATGCAGCCCATCTGTTTCTTCAAGCCCCGATGGGGGCTGAAAAAAAAGTATAACAAACACTAAACAAGAGGACCATGATGGACCTATATCGCTCACCTGAACTAACAGATAAAAAGTTTCAGAAAGTTCCAATCTTTACCAAAGGATTCATGCTGATGATAAGGTCAAAAACAGGCATTTTCAGCATTAAAGGGAATGTAACTCTATGAGAGATATAGGCAGACATCACCAGTTTTCATATTCATTCGAACTTTCATTCCCAACTTACTTGCTGGTTTCAGGAAGATTCGATCAAAACTAAAGTACTTATGGTGATGACAAGGTACAAAATAGGCATTTTTCAGCAAAGAAGGGGACTTAACTCTATAAGTAATCTGCCAACATTGTTAGTTTGCAAACACATTCATATAGATAGCTTGAACGGTTTTGTGATGGAAAAACTTCTAAAGGAAATAACTCAAAAAGTATAAATGCAAGAGTTATAGTTCTTGCTCATTTCAAGTTGTCTAATGTTTACTGATATCTATGAAGTTTCATGAAGATAGCTTGAAGGGTTTTTAATGTTATAGAGCAGACACGATTTGTTACGGAAAAAAATCCAAGGGAGATAACTCAAAAGGTATAAATGCTAGAGTTATAGTTCTTGTGCTCTGCACATTGTCTAATGTTTACTAATATTTTTTATGAAGTTTCGTGAAGATAGCTTGAACAGTTATCAAGTTATAGAGCAGACAGATGGACAGACAGACAGACAGACAACCAGAGGAAAAACAATATGTCTCCCCACTAAGTAGAGTAGACATAATTATTAAGCAAGATGGACAGGAAAAAGGAAAACAAAAGGGTTGTGGACAACCAAGTGTCACACACAACTTTTACAGAATTACAAATAATAACTATAACAGATTTAACTAATAATAAAATAATACTAATACTAAAATAATAACTATATTGATTTCATGATCTTTCTTTAGCAGCAACATCTCATGAATATCAACATTGATGCAAAATACGATATTGTTCCTAATGCTATTAATTAAGATATGCAGGAAAAACCAAAGTCTTGCAAACTAAAGTATCACAGACAACTTCTAAAGAGTAACAAAGGGGAATAACTATATCAGTACAGACGCTAAGCTGGCCTTATTATTCTGAAGCAGCAACATCTCATGAATATCAACATTTATTCAAAATATGAAAAGTTTCCTAAAATAATTAAGGTATGCAGGTGTTGATTGTTTATTTGATTTGAGGTTTAACATCCCCATCAACATTATTTTGGTCATTTTGGTAACATTGCTTCCAATTTTGTGGGACTTTTAGCCGACATTGAGACAAAATGAATTCTCAAGCCCTACTGCCAAATGAAACCAATAGAGTCTAAATGCATGGACGGTCCGGTCCGACTGACACCACTTTGCCTTGCATGCTTAGACCTTTCAAGTGGTTTAGCAGTACTCATGTGCGGTTGGTTTCAGCTCTGCTTGGAAGCACTATGCCACCCAATCTATTTCGCTAAGCCCCAATGGGAGGGGGCCCTAAGGTATGTAGCTAAAACCAGTGTTACAGACAAATGGACTGGCAACATGAAAACAGTATACCCTGGCAAAATCTGGACCCTATTGACCCTGCAGCAGGATTTTTAAGTGACTTTGAGAATAAAGGAAATACTCACCACATCACCTTCAGCCTTGACCTTATATCTGGGCATAACCTTATACTGTGCATGTTTGGCATCATATTCTTGCAGCTCCACCTGCAAACGATATTAACCCTTTTTGTATCAAATGGAACTTTCCTCCTTATATATGGCAGGAGTCCATTTCAAAATTTAGGGTTGTCAGATTGTATTTTTCAAAATTTAATTGGAAACTGGCTTAACTTTCCACAAACAGTGGAGGCCCTGATCAGACGCCGCAGAGCGCGGCGTCTGATCAGGGCCTGCATTGTTTGCCAACTATCCATTTTGGGGTTTCCGGTACAAAATGGGTTAAATGGTGTGTAAATTAGACCTTTAAGCACCAAGCAAAATCAAGAGCAGACCACAATCTATTATTTTAAAGTATTTTTTCATAGAAAATACAGCTTTACATTTCAATATATATGAATAATCTGTCTCTGCCAAATTGATCTGTGAGACCAAATTGTTTTTGAGTACAGTCGGGTCTTATGATCTTGCGCGTCTTACGATCTTGCGCACCTCGCGGACACGTGTTTTGGGAAACCCGTCCGGTTGTTTACAGTCGTTTGCATCCAGAAAATTGACAGAATATTCGTTGAGGTTATATCCAGTTCACTTACAAGTCTTCAAAACAGTTTCACAAAGAAAGAGTAAGTAAAAAACGTACCTGAATTATTTTGTTTTTGTTTACATACTACGTCATCCTAATTAATTATTCATGAGGTCAACCCACTGACCCACTTTCACACACAAGAAACTCGCTCGATTAAAATCACATTTCTTTCAGCTCCTCCAGTATCCGATGATCAGGCTAGATTTTCTATCAATAAATTCAATACTTGTTACATACATAATCTCCAGAATAATCACAATATTCCATTACTCTCTCTCGAGTCGGCAGACGGTCTTTAATCCGCCATTGTTGAGATTCACAGAGGCCCGAACCGCACGTCAATTTTTAAAAGTATGGAAGCCAATTAGTGTCACATTTGCAGCTGATTTCTATGTGTTACGTTTTTCAACACCGGGCAAATGCGGGTTGCTATGATATGTCTTTTTTACCAAAATAAGACAACCATACAGGCATTTAACGTTTATTCAACGTTGAACAAACGTTAACTTCCTATAGGGATCATAATTATGTTAGCATATTTTAAGTTCGGTCCCATTGTCTTTTTCAGTCCAACCAGTATGTCTAACAAGCCTCGTGAGTCCAATTACGGGTACTTGAAGCTACATGATGCATACAAGGACGTCAAACAGAAGGGTTTTGCAATCAGAAAGGCTGCAAGACTTCATGGGCTCCCTGAATCTACACTGAGGTGGCGACTTGCGAACAGTAAGGGCGAGGATGTAAAAAGAGGTGGCCCAACAATATTCACAAGGACTCAAGAGGAAATGCTAGCCGAGCACTGTGTGGCCATGGCTCATCTTGGCTATGGCTTTTCAAGATGGCAAGTCCTGGAGATGGCAAAGAACATGGGTGAAGCAACTAACAGAGAAAGTGAGCCTACAAAGAATTGGTTTTACAGCTTCCTCAGTAGATTTCCTGAGCTGAAAATGACACACCCCAAAAAAAGAGAGAAGGCCCGCGATGATGCAGTTAATGGAGACACTCTTGATTCTTATTTTGAAGAACTTGGCAATGTTTTGGACAAATACAATCTGAAGAACAGACCCCAGTTTATATGGAATGTGGATGAAACGGGCATCTCTTTAGACCACAGCCCACCTAAGGTTCTCGCCAGGACAGGAACTAATCCCCACTGTGTTACCTCTGGAAGGTCTGCCACAACAACAGTAATTGCCGCTGTTAGTGCTCTGGGTGAGACGATTCCACCGTTTGTCATCTTTAAGGGCGAAAGACTTTCTCGGGACATTCGGTCGGAGGGTGTAGAAGGTACTGAGTACAGGTCTTCACAGAGCGGTTGGTCAAATTCCAATTTATTCCTTGATTTCTTTACCAATCACTTCATGCATCATGTTACCATCAGACCTTGTATTCTACTCTATGACGGCCATTCTACACATGTAACAATCGACGTGATAGAAGCAGCAAGACAAGAAGATATCCACCTGTTTGTATTGCCTCCTCACACAAGTCACTGTCTCCAACCACTTGATGTGTCAGTGTTCAGCCCTTTCAAAAGGAGCCTCAGTTCTGAATGCCATAAGTTTTTGCATGCACATCCAAACCGAGTTATTGTAAAGGAAGACTTGCCACAAATAATAAGTCGTGCATTTGTAAGTTCTATGAATGTGAGTACCATAATGGCTGGATTCAGAAAAACTGGTATATTCCCCTATGACCCTTCTGCTCCCCGTGTCTCACCCCCTGAAATAACAAAGGAAAAGCCAGAGATTAAAGTAACAAGAAAAGAACGTAAGGACAACAGAAATGTGAAAATTTTATTTCAAGAAAAGGCGAATGAATTTAACAAACTGAAAGAAAATCAAGAACCAAAGAAAAAGAGAAGCACTTTCGTTCCACCGTATGGCGCAGCAATCACAGAGAATGAACATTATGAAAAAAAGAAAACAATGGAGAAAGGAAATAAGGAAACCGAGAAGAAAAAGGAAAAACGTGCAGCAGTGAACACTGAAAAAGATGGACCCAAAAACGGTTCAATGAAAAGGAAATCGAAATTTATTCCCCCCTATTCACTCTCTGAACACGTAGGACAGAGTCAGGAAACTGTGACCAATGAAAATGTTGAATGTTCAAAGAGAATTAAGTATAGTGACGGCAGTAAGAAAGAAAGTAAAATCAAGGAAACACATAAGAAAGGAAAAGGACCCTTATTAAATTCAAAACGAGGAAAAGGGCCAGCTAAAAAAGGGAGCAAAAAGTATGTGCCAACTGTACCAGTCATTGAAGAATACAATGAGGATGCTGAGGTGTGTTCCATTTGTGGAAAGTGGCAACCAGATGGGCTTAACCTGGAACTTCAAATACAGTTTGTTACCTGGGGTCAGTGTGAGCAGTGTGGTGGCTGGGTACATCTAAAATTCTGCAGTTCTGTTCGCGAGTTGTCAGATGAGGAGGAGTTCAGATGTCCCAAATGTGAAAATGAGCAATAAATATAAATATTTTAAACCATGTACATAAGTTAAAAGTTACATTTCGTTATTGGATTGAAGTATTAGTTTGTTTCAAAAATTTACAGTTTTTTTCGCTTGAACTTGATTGCAAACTGGAAAAAATATGTTTAGCTTTACTGTTTGAATGGGCCACCATACCTTCACACTGACATTGGGGAAAGCCTAACCATGACGTCATATACCCGTCATCTACAGCTAATGCGCAAGATCATAAGACCTTTGACCTCTTCGAAAAAACAAGGTGGTAAGTGACTTATTCGTTGCTATTTTGAATGATTTATCATGTTTTTCTCATGTTTTCAGCGCAATATTACACATAAGATATTTATTTAAATAGTAAGATAGTTTTTGTTCATGTGTGAAGGTTTTAACATTTTAAAAATACCGGAATAATGCTTAGGTGCGCAAGATCATAAGACAGCATCGTAGTTGATTCCTCTGAATGCAGAATATCAAGTTAGTGGTTGTTCATCTTGATGTGTACCAAATGGAATCTTCCTCCTTATATATAGCAGGAGTCAATTTCAAAATTTAGGGGTGTCAGGTTATGTTTTCATCAAAATCTATTTGGAAAATGACTGAACTTTTAGCAAACAGTGGAGGCCCTGATCAGACGCCGCGTTTTGCGGCGTCTGATCTGGGCCTGCACTGTTTGCCAAAGTACCCCTTTAGGGGTTTCTGGTACTGAATGGGTTAAAACAACCCTTTTGTAAGATGAAAATGAAAATTCAGGGGCTGAATATTTTACTACATGTCATAAGATACGAATCTGTTATAACTCTACAGCTCACCTTGAACTTGAAAATCTTCAATGTCTATGGTTGCTTATACATGTATCTTTTAATTTTGGATAACCTTTTGGGCATTTTGTCTTTCCCCTAGTGAAGTGTGCATTAGGGTTAGTTATTTCATGTTCATGTTTCTTTCCCTTTGGTGTCTCTGATGGGAAGAGTGGGGTAATTGTATCCATTCCTGATCATTGCCTTCACTTCTAATGTCAATAAGAATGGAATTTTCGAGGAATGCATTGAAAATGTATTAAAAGAAGAAAACAAGAGGGCCATGATGGCCCTGGATTGCTCCCCTGATCCATACTGTACAAATGAAATGGTAGGTTAATATATTAAGGTGGAGTGGAGGGTTTCAGCAAGTTTGATTGACAGTGACCCAAGGAATGATTTGGGAAATTCTATCAAAATCAATCTAGCTAGTTATTATAAGGTTTGGATATTTTTAGCTCTGGTGGATATTATGTTCATTTGAGCAAAATCTACCCATAAATGTAGGCAAAAGAGCCATAACAAGTTTTTTTTTCTAAAAGTAGCCACAGTGACCTTGACCTTCAGCCAAGAATCCTGACTGGCAGCGATCTGGGATACCTGAACAAAATGGTTCTAAAAAGTTTGAATCTCCATGTCACTCCCATCAAGCTTCAGCTCAACTCGACAAGATGGCCACCATAGAAGCCGTCTTGACAACAGAACAGAATAATTTCAGCAATTCTGAATCTCCATGTCACCCCAATGCCTCCCATCAAGTTTCAGCTCAATCAGACTCTTGGTTTGGGATTAAATTTTGTTGAAGAATTTCAAGAAAGCGGTCTTGGATATCGGAACTAAACCATTTAAAAGAATCTCCATGTCAGCTCGACGCCCCCATTAAGTTTCTGCTTGATCCCACCTTTGGCTCGCTAGTTGTCATTTAAGGACTTCAAGATGTCCACCAGCCATTTTGGAAATTGAAACGGAACAATTTTAGCAAATGTCAATCTCCATGTTGCCCCGTTGACTACAATCCAGTTTCAACTCAATCTAACATCAGTTCATGAGATGTCCGTTAAAGAATTTCAAGATGGCAACCTTGGTGGGCCATCTTGGATATCTAAATGGAATGATTTAAACAAATCTGAATCTCCAGGTCCCCTCAATACCTCCAATCAATTTTCGACTCGATCAGACCTTTGGTTCAGGAGATGTCATTTGAAGGTTTTCAAGACGGCCACCATGGAAATTGGAATGGAACAATTTAAGCAAATCTGAATCTCCATGTAGGTGGATGCCTCAGTTTCATCTTAATCAAACCTTGGATTCAGGAGGAGATACCCCTTGAAGAATTTCAAGATGGCCATCTTGGAACAGTTTTAGCAAATCTGGATCTCAATGTCACCCCCAATGCCTCCTATCAAGTTTCAGTTCAACCTGACCTTTGGTTCAGGAGCAGATGTCTTGCAAAGAATTTCAAGATGACCACCATGGCAGCCACCTTGGATATCGGAAATGAATGTAGCAAATTTGTATCTCCATGTCACCCAGATGTCTCCCACTTCATGTTTCAGCTGAGTCCAACCTTTGGTACGGGAGTAAATGTTGTATGAAGAATCTTAAGAACGTGCCATGGTTGCCATCATGGATATCAGAACAGAAAGAAAACTTAATTTCTATGTCACCCCGATGCCTCCAATTAAGTTTCAGCTCGATCCAACATTTGAGTGAGTGAGTGTCTGATTTTTCCTTCTCAACATCAGCTAAGGTCATACGGAGACGGGACCTTGGTTTAAAGACTCATCCGAAAGTCTAATCCAACATTTGGTTTAGGAGATGCCTTTTGAAGAATTTCAAGACGGCCATCATGGCAGTCATCTTAGATATTGGAACGGAACAATTTATTTTGAATCTCAGTGTCACCCCAGTTTCAACTTGATCCGACCTTTATTCAGGAGATGTTGTGATGGTCACCATGGCAACCATCTTGGATATCGAAGAAAAAGATTTTAGCAAATCTGAATCTCCATGTTGCCCCGATGCCTCCCATTAAGTTTCAGCTCAATCCAAGCTTTGATTAGGGAGGGGATGTTGTTTGGAGATTTTTTAGATGGCTGCCATGCCATCATGGAAATCAGAATGGAACGATTTTAGCAAATCTGAATCTCCATGTCACCCCGATGCCCCATCAAGTTTCAGCATAATCAGCTCTTTGGTTTTGGAGGAGAATGAGGTCTTTCAAAGAATTTCAAGATGGCCCCCATGGCACGGCCATCTTGGCTATTGGAATGGAATGATTTTAGCAAATCTTAATCAACATGTCACCCGGATGCCTCCCATCAAGTTTCAGCTCAGTCTGAAGTTTGGTTTGTCACATGAAGTATTTCAAGAAGGCGGCCGTCTTGGAAGCTCAAACAGAACCATTTTAACATGTCACCAGGATGCCTCCCCACCAGGTATCATTTTACCTACCGGTAACTTCTGGTTCTGAAGGAGATGTTGAAAATTTGAAAAGATAATGATGGATGGACAACAGACAGACAACCCATGGATGATGGACAACAGGCAACGACATAAGCTGACCTGGAGATTTGCTCCAGGTGAGCTAATAATAAACATATTGGTAAAAGGAACTAAAGGTCATGAAGAACATAAGTTTTTTTTTAATTATTAAAACAAAGCCTAAACTCTTAAAGATCCGGTTGAATACCAGAGTATTTTCAAAGTCTACCTTCCCAAGAAGGCCTCCCAGACACAAATAAGCACACGCAAATTTTCATCGGTATATGATAATGAGCTCATGAATATCAATGAAGAGGAAGTTTCTTATTTTTATGGCGCTTGGGTCTGTCTACACAATAAATGAAAAAGATTAACTTTGGAAGCAAAGAATACATTATTAGAATGAAAACCGGAAACTCGGTTTTATTGAGTTTCTTCATAAACAGCACTGTAGTATGCAAGGCTGAATACGCCCCCTAGCATCAATTTCAGCGGTACTCCATTTTTAAATTACGAGCAATGGACTTGATGTGTCCAAAGAAAATAAAAATATAAGACTTATCCCAGAGGTGAAAGACCTAATCAGACTGAACGTTCACTGGCTCCAAATGTCATAAGACAGGTTTTCTTATGACAAAGCTTATCACCATAGATCTTATACTGTATTTACCCAAAATATTCAGACACCTTCACTCCTTAACATACTTGGTTCCAAATCTGAACTCCCCAATTTTGTGTCATAAAATAGTTGGGAGAGTGAAAAACATTGTAGACCCTGATCAGATGCCACATTCTCATCTGGGTCTACACTGTTTGTTACGTCCTTTGTCCAACTAGAAATGTGTCAGTATGACACAGATGCCCCCGCAGAGGGGCCCATCTCACTCCCCAAAAATTATGCTGCAACAACAGCTGTCATCAGAAAGTAAAACTCACCTGAAAAAGTATCATCAAGGTCATTGGCATAGCTGGGGTAATTGCTTATTAAACTGTTGAAAAAATTACTATGATCATACCAGATATGCGATCCATCAAATTGTCTAGAAAATATGAGTTCTTAAAAACCTTAAACATGAAAATTTTGATCTGTGTTTGTTTGTTTGTTTGATTTGAGGTTTAACGTCCCCGTCAACACTGTAAAAGTCCTTTTTGAGACGTTGCTTCCAATTTTGTGGGACTTTTACCCGACATCGAGATGAAATGACATCTCAAGCCCCGTCGCCCAGTGAAACCAATAGGGTTTATTAGCATGGACGGTCCGCCTCGCACCGCGTTTCCTGGACAGGCTTAGATGCTCTAAGCGGTGTACCAGTACTAGTGTGCGGGCCGAATTCAGCTCTGAGTGGAAGCATCATGCAGCCCGTATATTTCTTCAAGCCCCTATGGGCGGGGCTTTTTGATCTGTGTCTAGAATGATTCCAAATATGAAGCATATCCATTATTATGGTTTGGAAAATATGAGCTCTAAATACATTTAATATCAAAAATTTCTAATATGAGCTCTAAATACATTTAATATCAAAAATTTCTAATATGAGCTCTAAATACATTTAACATAAAAAATTTCTAATATGAGCGCTAAATACATTTAATATAAAAAATTTCTTATATGAGCTCTAAATACATTTAATATAAAAAATTTCTAATATGAGCTCTAAATACATTTAATATCAAAAAATTCTTATATGAGCTCTAAATACATTTTATATAAAAAATTTCTTATATGAGCTCTAAATACATTTAATATCAAAAATTTCTTATATGAGCTCTAAATACATTTAATACAAAAAAATTCTTATATGAGCTCTAAGTACATTTAATATAAAAAAGTTTCCAAGTATGTGACCTTGACCTTGAGGTCAGGGGCAGGTGTATGGCTGAATTAACCATTGGACCTGTAACTATCATCATACCAAATATGAAGCAAATCCATTACATGGTTTGAAAAATATCAATTAAAAATAAACATACTTGAAAAAAATTTTTATGTCTGTGACCTTCACCTTGAGGTCATGTGCATGGGTTGGGTATTGTTGAATATCACTTTGGATCTGTATCTATCATTGTACTAAATTTAAACACAATCCATAATATGGAATGGCAAATATGAACTGTCAAATTAACATTAAAAATTTCTAAGTCTGTGACCTTGACATCTTAGGCATAGGTGGGGATATTGCCAACTAAACCTGTGGACCTGCATCTAACACCATAGCAAATTTAAACTTAATCCATCAGATGGTTCAGAAAATATGAGTTTTTTAAAACTTATAAAATTAAAAATTTCTAAGTCTGTGACCTTGACTTTGAAGTCTTAGGCATGGGTGGGGGTATTGCCAAATAAAGCTGCGGACCTGTATCTATAACATAGCAAATTTAAACTTTATCAAAAGTATGGTTTGGAAAATATGAGCTCTTTGGGACTTTTAAAATTAAAAAATTTCTAAGTCAGTGACCATGACCTTGAGGTCATTGGCCTGGGGAAGAGTTCGGTATAGCGGAGTAAAATTTTGGACCTATATGATGCTATCATCATGCCAAACATGAACTAAATCAATAATAAAAAGGCCAGGCTCTATGTGGTGCAAATACCTAAACCTGAGTCTTTAACACTGAAAGTCCATGACCTTGACTATGGGTGGGGGTACTGCTGAATAAAACTTTCGACCTATATGTAAAATTATACCAAATATGAACCAAAGCCATCAAATGAGCTGTTAAACATTAAGTTTGTACCTGGTACAAATATCTTAACCTGAATCTTTAACATTAAAACAAATTTAAGTCCCTGACCTTGGCCTTGAGGTTGTGAGCATGGGTGGGGGTATTGTTGAATAAAATATTGGACCTATATCTATCATCAAACCAAATATGAACCAAATCCAACACATGGTTAGGAAAATATGAGTTCAGGTTCTACCTGGTACAAATGCCTTAACCTGAGTCTAACAGCATTACATATGTACGGATCATTTGTACAGAGTACACACATTCGTACAGAAAGACGTACATTTGTACGCACGTACCCACAGATACACATACGGAAAACCGAAGAACTATATGCCCCCGTCATCATCCGATGCGGGGCATAAAAACATAGGTAAATACGGTACTCATTTCAATGATACATGGTCCATGCCAAGCAAAAAGGGTCTTCCAACATGCCCAGTGAACACTCACATCAGGCTTTGCATCAACACAGACTGATCAGAGCCTTCACTATGTACTATATAGACTGATGCCCAATCACTCAGAGATTCTTCATAAACACTGAGAAGTGTGTATAATGACTTAGTGGTTATGCTGTCTATCACTGAGCACACATGGTCAAACGTCACTTTTTGCTTGCCCTTTCCACATTATGTTTTAAATTATTTCAATGAATAGAAGACCATTTTTAAAACCAAGTTACACACAATGAAAGCCATTTGATATTAATAGGCCCAAACAATGTTTAAATCATGCAACATGTACTTGATATGTTTCAAAGCAATAAAAATTTCATAGATTTTTTGTAATCATTGTCTGTATTTCTTTTTTTTCTTTTTTTTAATGAACAGCAATTGATTTTAAGCCTTTTATATATCCTGGATCAATCTGACAAGTATTGAACTAAAGCCACTTAAGGCAAATGGCATTTTCGGTCTTGTTTTAAAGGGAGCCAACCATCAGAATTTCCTGTTGACTTTTCTGTTAACTGAGTCCTAAAAAGGCTTATCAAGTTATGAAACAGCAGTCTAGCATTACAAGGAAGAATACCCTCCTCAGGATAAATATCTTACATGGGTGGATAATAAAATCCATACTGAGGGTCACTGTCCGGCATCACGAGGCTTGCCTCCTAAGGTCAGACGGTGATCCTAAGGGACAGATTTTTTTTTTATCTACCCCTCACAACCATGAAAGATTGGGCGACCCAAAAATTCATTCTCAGAAATGAAAGGTAGCAAGAAAACAATCTTTCATGGCTGTGAGGGCTAGATAAAGTTATAAAGGGCAGAATTTGAATTAATGCTGTTGTCCATGTGACTATCAATGATTTGGGGTCATTGAAAGAAAATAATCACACTATTTTTATTGATCAAGGTTATGGTTATTATAGCAAATAGTGACGCTATTTTTATCAATGTTACATGTAGGTAAGCGTGTTGCGTGTACCGAGATCAGCCAGGCCGGCTGTTGTGGAATTGTCTCAAAATTAAAATTCAGTATTTGAAACAGATGACAGTATGTCTATGTATGTTTGAAATAGATGACAGTATTCCTACATATGAGGGCTGATTTATATGTTGTGAGCCTTGTTTTTAAGGAGGTGTGCAGAGATGTTCTTTTTAAGTCCTACAATTCTCTGACTATATAGGGCTGTGTACCCAAGGACTGGTCTCATTTGGTCAGTTTATATTGAAGAGGTAGCACTTTGAAGTAAACAACACAAAAAGCTTTGGCAAAATGGACAAAATCGGTAAAAGAACAGTGATTCAATATTTGCATAAAAAGGTTTAACAACAAAATTCCAAAATACGGTAGCAACACTAGGGAAAGATTCCCCTTCATACGCTACAGTGAAAAGGTGGGGGGGCAGAATTTAAGCGTGGCAGACAGAGCCTTGAGGATGATCCCCATCCTAGAACGCCCCAGAAATGGTCACTAAAGTACATGATATCATTACCACTGACAGACGAGTCACAGAAAGATATATAGCCTGTAGAGTTGGCATTTCACAGAAAAGAGTACATTCCATTCTGGCAGAGGATCTTGCAATGAGAAAGCTTTCGACCATGGGTACCAAGACTTCTGACAGTTAATCAGAAGTACACCTGGCGCACATTATCGCATGCTGATCTTAACCTTTTTGAGGAAGATCCTGCCAACTTTCTTCAGACATTTCACAATATGGATGAAACATGGGTTTTATCCCAGAGGCCAAACAACAATCAAAACAATGGAAGCACCCTGGCTCACCCCCGCCAAAGAAGACAAAGACTGTTAAATCAGCTGAAAAGGTTATGGCCTCTGTTTTCTGGGATGCAGATGGTATTCTGCTGATAGATTATATCAAAAAGGGACAAAATTCAATGGCACATACTATGCTTCACTTCTGACGTAGTTACGGGAAAATATTAAACTTAAGCGCCACGGAAAGCTCACTAAAAGTGTGTTGTTCCATTAGGACAATGTTCCTATTCACAAGTCTGTTTTGTTTGTTTGTATTGGAGTTTAACGGCCCAGTCAACACTATTTTAGGTCGTTTTGAAGCTGGTCAGTTTACCTATCCACACTTTGCCTGGACAAGCTTATATGTAAGCATTTAACCAGTACAGTGCACATTCTTTCGCCAGTAACTGACAACTGCCCTTCTTGATTCAGCGGAAGGGAGAGAATGACAGTAGAAAGGATTTCCTGATCAATCTCCCACAAGTCTGTCATTGCTATGGCTGCCATTCACAGTTGTGGCTTTAAATTGATTGAGCACAGCCACCTTATTCTGACCTAGTTACGGGAAAATATTAAACTTAAGCACCACGGGAAGTGCCACGGAAAGCTCACTAAAAGTGTGTTGCTCCATCCGGACAATGCTCCTGTTCACAAGTCTGTCATTGCTATGGCTGCCATTCACAATTGATTGAGCATCTGCCTTATTCACCTGATCTGGCTCCATAAGACTTTCATCTATTTTCGAAACTGAAAACGGCTATTACAGGCACCCACTCCCAGCTCAATGATGCAGTGGATGACTTTCTGAACAGCCAAGAAAAGAAGTTCTATACAAGAGGGGCCAGAGGGCCCTGATTCGCTCACCTGAATGTCACTGTCTCTAGTACATTCTATTTTTAGCTCTGGTGGCCATCTTGTTGATCAGAGTGGAACGATCTTAGCTATTTGGTGGCCATTTTGTTCATTGGAGCGGGATCATTTTAGCTAATATGGTAGAGGGTCAACAACATAATATTCCTATGAAGTTTGAATCAAATTGGCTAAAGGGGTAAGGAGAAATTGTCGTTTGAAGAATTTTTCTATTTTTAGCTCTGGCGGCCATCTTGTGAGTCAGAGCGGAACAATTTTAGCTATTTTGGTAGGGAGTCAACGACATAATATTCCTGTGAAGTTTGAATCAAATTGACCCAAGGGGTAAGGAGGAGTTGTTGTTTGAAGATTTTTTCTATTTTTAGCTCTGGCGGCCATCTTGTTCACCACCTTGAACGATTTTAGCTATTTTGGTAGGGAGTCACCTAACTAACATTCCTGTGAAGTTTGAATCAAATTGGCCCAAGGGTTGAGGAGGAGTTCGCGTTTTGACGTAAATTTACAAAGTTTTTCTGTTTTTAGCTATGGCGGCCATTTTGCTCATCAGAGCAAAAACGTTTTAGCCATTTTGGTAAAAGTGTTAGTCAGAGCGGAATGATTTTAGCTATTTCTTTAGGGAGTCATCTACATAACATTCCTGTGAAGTTTGAATCAAATTGGCTCAAGGGTTAAGGAGGAGTTTGTGTTTGAAGCAAATTAACGTTTTTCTAGTTTTAGCTATGGCGGCCATTTTGCTCATCAGAGCAGAATCTTTTCAGCTATTTTGGTAGATGGTCACCTAAGCAACATTCCTATGAAGTTTGAATAAAAGTGGCCCAAGGGTACAGGAGGAATTGTCGTTTAAAGATTTTTTTCTATTTTTAGCTATGGTGGCCATCTTGTTTGTCAGAGCACAACAATTTTAGCTATTTTGGTAGGGAGTCATTTGGGCAACATTCCTGTGAAGTTTGAATCAAATTGGCCCAAGGGTTGGGGAGGAGTTTGTGTTTGAAGCAAATTTACGATGTTTTTCTATTTTTAGCTATGGCGGCCATTTTGCTCATCAGAGCAATACCGTTTTAGCTATTTTAGTAGAGGGTCACCTAAGCAACATTCCTATGAAGTTTGAATTAATTTGGCCCAAGGGTACAGGAGGAGTTGTTGTTTAAAGAATTTTCTATTTTTAGCTCTAGCGGCCACTTTGTTCACCAGAGCGGAAACGTTTTAGCTATTTTGGTTGAGGGTCACCTAAGCAACATTCCTATAAAGTTTGAATGAAATTGCCATAAGGTACAGGAAAAGTTGTCGTTTAAAGATTTTTCTATTTTTAGCTCTGGTGGCCATCTTGTTCAGCGGAGCAGAACAAGTTTAGCTATTTTTGTAGGGGGTCACCTCAGCAATATTCCTATGAAGTTTTATTGAAATTGGCTCAAGGGTTTAGGAGGAGTTAGCATTTAAAGCAAATTGTTGATGCTGCACCACACACAACGCACGACGGACATTGACCTATCACAATAGCTCACCATGAGCACTTCGTGCTCAGGTGAGCTAAAAAGTGGCAATGAGGCCCTTAAACACCGCTGGCAAAAGTGTATAGATACTGAAGGGGATTATTTGAAAAATAATAAAACATGTCAGCCAAAATTAAAATCCTTCAATATGAGGCTCACAACATATCAATCAACCCTCGTAGAATATACAATTTATCCCTATGTTAACCCACTGTATACTAGTGGACTCTTCTGTTGCTATAGGTTGGACAAGTCCATTTGTCTTTTACTTTTGGTCCTTTGAGATCAGCGTAAATATTCTGAGAAATCAGAAATAAATTATTGGTTTAGACTCATATTCTAGACAGGCTTTTAATTATTTGGACCCCATTTTGATTTATATCAGTCTTTGAATCGACTGCCTATTCGAAATTCGCAAAATTGCAGTATGTTTCCTCTGGCTTTCTTTGCCGGATCATTACAGGGTCACTGATGAGGCTTTATTAGCTGAAACTACATAGTATGACCCATTTTCTTTCTTATGAATGTTTTCATTGCTCTTCAAGGAACTCAATTTTGATTTTTATTATAAGGGGTGGCAGGCCTATTTTTTTGTTTTTATTCTATTTTTGACAGAAAATTCTGTTAGCAAAGAGTGCAGACCCTGATCAGACGCCACTCGTCTGATCTGGGTCAGCACTGTTTGACAAGATACCCCGGGTTTCCCGCATGCAATGGGTTAACCCAATACATGCAGATACTTATAAATGCAAACAGTGTTAATCCAGATGTGATGGCTCTGAGCCACCTTATCGGGCTATATATTACTTATCATTCAGCAAGATGACCTATTTAGTAGAATGGACGTGCCCAACTTCAGTGATGTGATGGACGTGCCCAACTTCAGTGATGGAAGAGTGCACTCTTGATGGACTTGCCCAACTTCAGTGATGGAAGAGTGCATTCTTGATGGACATGCCCAACTTCAGTGATAGAAGAGTGCACTCCAGAAACTCAAGAGTGTGAGGGTTTGACATGTTTGAGGGTAAATAAATCAAAGCACTGACAACACTGGCCGATTGTCTCTGAGTGAGGGTTGGAAATTGGTCATGAATGAGGACTTGGACTGTTCCGCTACATACCAAATACAAATGGTGAAGACCCTGATCAGATGCCACATTCTGTGGAGTCTGATCTGGTTCTATACTGTTTGCCAAACCCAACACATGATTTCAGTCTACATGCATGCAATGCTCTGACCTCATAGTAGAACAAATAACATGGTTATTTTTCAGTTGACTGTTTGTCAACTGACCCAAAGTTACTAAGCAGAAAAGCTCTTCAGTGGTTAAGTCAAAGTATGTATCACTGGCTTGTCGGAATAACTTTTATATAGAAAATAGCTGCAGTGACTGAGGTCAGAGTGTTGTGTAAGAGGGTTATCTTACTATTTGCTTAAAAACTGGAATCCTAGGGTTATATGAAACAATATTCTTGGCATGTTTCAATTCATAAAATATGTATTTAGCTCAAAATTTTCATTTTCTACTCATAGACATTCATCAACTGCCAATAGATAAATGATTGACCATGATGCTAAATGAGTGCATAATCACATCACACCTTGTCACAGACTTATAAATTTATTGGTGCTCCAGACATTTAAAGGTCAATGAATGCTCTAGCGTACCAAAGGAACATCAAGAACTCCAGATAATTAAAGGTCATCAAATGTTCTAGTCTTCTAAAGGAACATCAATGGCTCCAGACAATTAAAGGTCAATGGATCCTCTAGCCTACTAAAGGAACATCAAGAGCTCCAGACAATTAAAGGTCAACAGATTCTCTTGCCTACTAAAGGAACATCAAGTGCTCCAGACAATTAAAGGTCAATGAATGCTCTAGCCTACTAAAGGAACATCAAGAGCTCCAGACAATTAAAGGTCAACAAATGTTCTAGTCTTCTAAAAGAACATCAATGGCTCCAGAAAATTAAAGGTAAATATATCCTCTAGCCTACTAAAGGAACATCAAGAGCTCCAGACAATTAAAGGTCAACAAATTCTCTTGCCTACTAAAGGAACATCAAGTGCTCCAGACAATTAAAGGCAAAAGGATCCTCTAGCCTACTAAAGGAACATCAAGTGCTCCAGACAATTAAAGATCAACAAATGTTCTAGCCTACTAAAGGAACATCAACAGCTCAAGACAATTAAAGGTCAACAAATGTTCTAGCCTACTAAAGGAACATCAAGAGCTCCAGACAGTTAAAGGTCAACGAATGTTCTAGCCTACTAAAGGAACATCAAGAGCTCCAGACAATTAAAGGTCAACAGATGTTCTAGGCTTCTAAAGAAACATCCGGAGCTCCAGACAATTAAAGGTCAACGAATGTTTCCTCTAGCCTACTAAAGGAAAATCCATGGCTGCAGACAATTAAAGGTCAACAAATGCTCTTGCCTACTAAAGGAACATCAAGTGCTCCAGACAATTAAAGGCAATGTATTCTCAAGCCTACTAAAGGAACATCAAGTGTTCCAGACAATTAAAGGTCAACAAATGTTCTAGCCTACTAAAAGATCATCAAGAGCTCAAGACAATTAAAGATCAACAAATGTTCTAGTCTACTAAAGGAACACCAAGAGCTCCAGAAAATTAAAGGTCAACAAATGTTCTAGGCTTCTAAAGGAACAATAAGAGCTCCAGACAATTAAATTTCAACAAATGTTCTAGCCTACTAAAAGAACACCAAATGCCCAGACAATTAAAGGTCAACAAATGTTCTAGCCTTCTAAAGGAACATCAATAGCTCCAGACAATTAAAGGTCAACAAATGTTCTAGCCTACTAAAGGCACATTAAGAGCTTCAGACAATTGAAGGTCAACAAATGCTCTGGGCTTCTACTGGAACATCAAGAGCTCCACACAATTAAAGGTCAAAGAATGCTCCAGACTACTTAAGGAACATCAAGTGCTCCAGACAATTAAAGGTCAACATATGTTCTAGCCAACTAAAGGAACACTAAATGCTCCAGACAATTAAAGGTCAACAAATGTTCAAGCCTTCTAAAGGAACATCAAGGAACATAGCTACAGACAATTAAAGTTCAACAAATGTTCTAGCCTACTAAAGGAACATCAAGAGCTACAGACAACTGAAGGCCAACACATGTTCTAGGCTTCTAAAGGAATATCAAGAGCTCCAGACAATAAAAGGTCAAGAATGCTCCAGACTACTAAAGGAACATCAAGTGCTCCAGACAATTAAAGGTCAACAAATGTTCTAGCCTACATAAGGAACATCAAGTGCTCCACACAATTAAAGATCAACAAATGTTCTAGCCTACTAAAGGATCATCAAGAGCTCCAGACAATTAAAGGTAATCAGATGTTCTTGGCTTCTAAAGAAACATCAAGAGCCCCAGACAATTAAAGGTCAACGAATGTTCCAGACTACTAAAGGAACTTCAAGTGCTCCAGACAATTAAAGGTCAACAAATGTTCTAGCCTACAAAAGGAACATCAAGTGCTCCAGACAATTAAAGGTCAATGATTCTTCTATCCTACTCAAGGAACATCAAGTGCTTAACACAATTAAAGGTCAACAAATGTCCTTGTCTTCTAAAGGAACATCAATGGCTCCAGACAATTAAAGGTCAATGGATCCTCTAGCCTACTAAAGGAACATCAAGAGCTCCAGACAATTAAAGGTACAAATGCTCTTGCCTACGAAAGGAACATCAAGTGCTCCAGACAATTAAAGGTCAATGGATCCTCTAGCCTACTGAAGGAACATCAAGTGCTCCAGACAATTAAAGGTCAACAAATGTTCTAGCCCACTAAAGGAACATCAATAGCTCCAGACAATTGAAGGTCAACAAATGTTCTAGCCTACTAAAGGAACATCAAGAGCTCCAGACAATTAAAGGTCAACGAATGTTCTAGCCCACTAAAGGAACATCAAGTGTGCCAGACAATTAAAGGTCAACAAATGTTCTAGGCTTCTAAAGGAACATCAAAATCTCCATACAATTAAAGGTCAATGAATGTTCCAGACTACTAAAGGAACATCAAGTGCTCCAGACAATTAAAGGTCAACAAATGTTCTTGCCTATTAAAGGAACATCAAGTGCTCCAGACAATTAAAGTTCAATGAATGCTCCAGACTACTAAAGGAACATCAAGTGCTCCAGACAATTAAAGGTCAACAAAAGTTCTAGTCTTCTAAAAGAACATCAATGGCTCCAGAAAATTAAAGGTAAATATATCCTCTAGCCTACTAAAGGAACATCAAGAGCTCCAGACAATTAAAGGTCAACAAATTCTCTTGCCTACTAAAGGAACATCAAGTGCTCCAGACAATTAAAGGCAAAAGGATCCTCTAGCCTACTAAAGGAACATCAAGTGCTCCAGACAATTAAAGATCAACAAATGTTCTAGCCTACTAAAGGAACATCAACAGCCCAAGACAATTAAAGGTCAACAAATGTTCTAGCCTACTAAAGGAACATCAAGAGCTCCAGACAATTAAAGGTCAACGAATGTTCTAGCCTACTAAAGGAACATCAAGTGTGCCAGACAATTAAAGGTCAACAAATGTTCTAGGCTTCTAAAGGAACATCAAAATCTCCAGACAATTAAAGGTCAATGAATGTTCAAGACTACTTAAGGAACATCAAGTGCTCCAGACAATTAAAGGTCAACAAATGTTCTTGCCTACTAAAGGAATATCAAGAGCTCCAGACAATTAAAGGTCAACAAATATTCTAGTCTTCTAAAGAAATAACAATGGCTCCAGACAATTAAAGGTCAATGGATCCTCTAGCCTACTAAAGGAAAATCAAGGGCTCCAGACAATTAAAGATCAACAAATTATCTTGCCTACTAAAGGAACACCAAGTGCTCCAGACAATTAAAGGTCAATGGATCCTCTAGCCTACTAAAGGAACATAAAGTGCTCCAGACAATTAAAGGTCAACAAATATTCTAGTCTTCTAAAGAAATATCAATGGCTCCAGACAATTAAAGGTCAATGGATCCTCTAGCCTACTAAAGGAAAATCAAGGGCTTCAGACAATTAAAGGTCAACAAATTATCTTGCCTACTAAAGGAACACCAAGTGCTCCAGACAATTAAAGGTCAATGGATCCTCTAGCCCGTACATCAACCATAGTGCAGTTAATATTTTACTTTTGGTCCTTTAAGATCAGCGTAAATATTCTGAGTAATCAGAAATAATCTATTGGTTTAGACTCATATTCTAGACAGGTTTTTAATAATTTGGACCCCATTTTGATTTATACCAGTCTTTGAATCGACTGCCAATTCGAAATTCGCAAAATTGCAGTATGTTTCCTCTGGCTTTCTTTGCCGGATCATTACAGGGTCACTGATGAGGCTTTAGTAACCGAAAGTACGTAGTATGACCCATCTTCTTTCTTATGAATGTTTTCATTGCTCTTAAAGGAACTCATTTTTGATTTTTATTTGCCTTCACTGCAGCTGGTGTTGTGCCGTGTGGCGGCCGTAAAACGTCTCCCGGTACATCAACCATAGTGCAGTTTATATTTTACTTTTGGTCCTTTAAGATCAGCGTGAATATGCTGAGTAATCAGAAATAATTTATTGGTTTAGACTCATATTCTAGACAGGTTTTTAATAATTTGGACCCCATTTTGATTTATACCAGTCTTTGAATCGACTGCCAATTCGAAATTCGCAAAATTGCAGTATGTTTCCTCTGGCTTTCTTTGCCGGATCATTACAGGGTCACTGATGAGGCTTTAGTAACCGAAACTATGTAGTATGACCCATCTTCTTTCTTATGAATGTTTTCATTGCTCTTAAAGGAACTCATTTTTGATTTTTATTCTAAAGGAACATCAAGAGCTCCAGACAATTGAACGTCAACAAATGCTCTTGCCTACTAAAGGAACATCAAGTGTGCCAGACAATTAAAGGTCCACAAATGCTCCAGACTACTTAAGGAGCATCAAGTGCTCCAGACAATTAAAGGTCAATAAATGCTCTTGCCTCCTATAGGAAATCAAGTGCTCCAGACAATTAAAGGTCAATGGATCCTCTAGCATACTAAAGGAACATCAAGTGCTCCAGACAATGAATGCTCTAGCCTACATTAGGAACATCAAGAGGGTCAGACAATTAAAGGTCAACGAATGCTCTAGGCTTCTAAAGGAACATCAGCTGCTCCAGACAATCATATGTCAATGAATGTTCTAGCCTACTAAAGGAACATCAAGTAAAGGTCAATGAATCCTCAGGCCTACTAAAGGAACATCAACTGCTCCAGACAATTAAATGTCAATGAATGCTCTAGCCTACTTAAGAAACATCAAGTAAAGGTCAATGAATGCTCTAGCCTTCTAAAGGAACATCAACTGCTCCAGACAATTAAATGTCAATGAATGCTCTAGCCTACTTAAGAAACATCAAGTAAAGGTCAATGAATGTTCTAGCCTACTAAAGGAACATCAAGTAAAGGTCAATGAATCCTCAGGCCTTCTAAAGGAACATCAACTGCTCCAGACAATTAAATGTCAATGAATGCTCTAGCCTACTTAAGAAACATCAAGTAAAGGTCAATGAATGCTCTAGCCTTCCAAAGGAACATCAAGTGCTCCAGACAGTTAAAGGTCAATAGATGCTCTAGCCTTCTAAAGGAACATCAAGTGCTCCAGACAATTAAAGGTCAATGAATGCTCTAGCCCACTATAGGAACATCAAGTGCTCCAGACAATTAAACATCAAAGAATGCTCTTGGCTTCTTAAGGAACATCAGGTGCTGCAGACAATTAAAGGTCACTGAATGTTCTAGGCGGTTCTTCTGTCGCCCTTTAATTTCGTTATGGTTTGTCTTCTGATGTTTGTGTCGCTTATGTTATTTTATTTTGGATAGCCTATTGGCCATTTTGTGGCAAAGTACTGTCCTTTTCGCTTTCTGCTGTTGGTGTTTCCATTCGGGTCTGTTGTTTCATGTTTGTGTGTCTTTCCCTTTGGTGTCTCTGGTGGGAGCTGTGGGTTGATTGTATCGATTCCTGATCATTGCCTCCACTTCTATTCTAATTGAACATCAGGCGCTCCAGACAATTAAAGGTCAATGAATGTTCTAGCCTACTAAAGGTACATCAAGTAAAGGTCAATGAAAACTCTAGCCTACCAAAGGAACATCAACTGCTCCAGACAATTAAAAGTCAATGAATGCACTAGCCTACTGACGGAACATCAAGAAAAGGTCAATGAATACTCTAGCCTACTAAAGGAACATCAAGTGCTCCAGAGAATAAAAGGTCCATGAAAACTCTAGCCTACTAAAGAAACATCAAGAGCTCCAGACAATTAAAGGTCAATGGATCCTCTAGCCTACTAAAGTAACATCAAGAGCTCCAAACAATTAAAGGTCAACAGATTCTCTTGCCTACTAAAGGAACATCAAGTGCTCCAGACAATTAAAGGTCAATGGATGCTCTAGCCTACTACAGGAACATCAAGTGCTCCAGACAATAAAAGGTCCATGAAAACTCTAGCCTTCTAAAGAAACATCAAGAGATCAAGACAATTAAAGGTCAATGGATCCTCTAGCCTACTTAAGGAACACCAAGAGCTCCAGACAATTAAAGGTCAACAGATTCCCTTGCCTACTTAAGGAACATCAAGTGCTCCAGACAATTAAAGGTCAATGAATGCTCTAGCCTTCTACAGGAACATCAAGTGCTCCAGACAATAAAAGGTCCATGAAAACTCTAGCCTAGTAAAGAAACATCAAGACATCCAGACAATTAAAGGTCAATGGATACTCTAGCCTACTAAAGGAACACCAAGAGCTCAAGACAATTAAAGGTCAACAGATTCCCTTGCCTACTAAAGGAACATCAAGAGCTCCAGACAATTAAAGGTCAACAAATATTCTAGTCTTCTTAAAGAACATCAATGGCTCCAGAAAATTAAAGGTCAATGGATCCCCTAGCCTACTAAAGGAACATCAAGAGCTCCAGACAATTAAAGGTCAACAAATTCTCTTGCCTACTAAAGAAACATCAAGTGCTCCAGACAATTAAAGGTCAAAGGATCCTCAAGCCTACTAATGGAACATCAAGTGCTCCAGACAATTAAAGATCAACAAATGTTCATGCCTACTAAAGGAACATCAATAGCTAAAGACAACTAAAGGTCAACAAATGTTCTAGCCTGCTAAAGGAACATCAAGAGCTCCAGACAATTAAAGGTAGACGAATGTTCTAGCCTACTAAAGGAACATCAAGAGCTCCAGACAATTAAAGGTCAACAGATGTTCTAGGTTTCTAAAGAAACATCCAGATCTCCAGACAATTAAAGGTCAAGGAATGTCCTAGACTACTAAAGGAACATCAAGTGCTCCAGACAATTTAAGGTCAACAAATGTTTTAGCCAACTAAAGGAACATCAAGTGCTCCAGACAATTAACTCTTTAGGTACTAGTGTATATGCAGTAGTTAAGTACTACACAATTTCTGCTAGGTAGTTACTGCAGTGAGTTTATAGGCTGAGTCCCAGAGGTATTTTTAGCACTGCTGAGAAAATCTAATAATCAGCTAATCTCACCATGCACATTGTTTACTTTATTAATTTGGTGATGATAAATTAAATTTGATCTTATCTTTGTTGATTCTGATCCACTAAAATCAGATTCATTCCCATCAGAGTCACTACCTTTAGCCATGTTTCACCTCATATGACCTTGTGGAAATTCCAGAAACAAAGGCTTTTAAAAATAGAAAATACACTACCTACACATCTATTTTTAGTGCTGATTCTTGTAATATGTTAATGAAGTACAGCATTTCTAAAACTTAATTTCATTGGTTTGATGGAATCTGTCCAAAATATTGTCCAATGAAGACAAGTGTTACAGTGACTTTTTTGACTGCTATAGACGTCTCTAAGGAATACAGGCCAGTTGCAGGCAGCGTGTGTATTCGTCAGTAAGGAATCCAGGTAGATTTCCAATAACTGGTATATCAGTCAGTAAGGTACAGCAGAGGTATAAGATAACGTTTATACACGTCTCTGGTGCTCAAAGAGTTAAAGGTCAACAAATGTCCTAGTCTTCTAAAGGAACATCAATGGCTCCAGACAATTAAAGGTCAACGATTGCTCCAGACTACTAAAGGAACACCAAGTGCTCCAGAGAATTAAAGGTCAATGGATGCTCTAGCCTACTCAAGGAACATCAAGAGCTCAAGACAATTAAAGGTCAACAAATGTTCTAGTCTTCTAAAGAAACATCAATGACTCCAGACAATTAAAGGTCAATGATTCCTCTAGCCTACTAAAGGAACATCCAGAGCTCTAGACAATTAAAGGTCAACGAATGCTCTTGCCTACTAAAGGAACATCAAGTTCTCCAGACAATTAAAGGTCAATGGATCCTCTAGCCTACTAAAGGAACATCAAGTGTTGCAGTCAATTTAAGTTCAACAAATGTTCTAGCCTACTAAAGGAACATCAATAGCTCCAGACAATTAAAGGTCAACAAATGTTCTAGCCTACTAAAGGAACATCAAGAGCTCAAGACAATTAAAGGTCAACACATGTTCTAGCCTACTTAAGGAACACCAAGAGCTCCAGAAAATTACAGGTCAACAAATGTTCTAGGATTCTAAAGGAACATCAAGAGCTCCAGAAAATTAAAGGTCAACAAATGTTCTAGACTACTAAATGAACATTAAGAGCTACAGACAATTGAAGGTCAACAAATGTTCTAGGCTTCTTAAGGAACATGAAGAGCTCCAGACAATTAAAGGTCAAATAATGCTCCAGACTACTAAAGGAACATCAAGTGCTCCAGACAATTAAAGGTCAACAAATGTTCTAGCTTACTAAAGGAACACTAAATGTTCCAGACAATTAAAGGTCAACAGATGTTCTAGCCTTCTAAAGGAACATCAATAGCTCCAGACAATTAAAGGTCAACAAATGTTCTAGCCTACTAAAGGAACATAACGAACTACAGACAACTGAAGGCCAACACATATTCTAGCTTACTTAAGGAACATCAGGTGCTCTAGACAGTTAAAGGTCAATGAATGCTCCAGACTACTAAAGAAACATCAGGTGCTTTAGACGATTAAAGGTCAACAAATGTTCTATTCTTCTAAAGGAAACATCAAGTGCTCCAGACAATTAAAGGTCAACGAATGTTCCAGACTACTAAAGGAACATCAAGTGCTCCAGACAATTAAAGGTCAACAAATGCTCGTGCCTAATAAAGGAGCACCAAGTGCTCCAGACAGTACAAGGTCAATGGATGCTCTAGCCTACTAAAAGAACATCAAGTGCTCCAGACAATCAAAGGCCAATGAATGCTCTAGCCTACTATAGGAACATCAAGTGCTCCAGACAATTAAACATCAAAGAATGCTCTTGGCTTCTAAAGGAACACTAGGTGCTCCAGACAATTAAAGGTCAATGAATGTTCTAGGCAGTTCTTCTGTCGTGGTTTATTTTTGTTATGGTTTGTCTTTGGCTGTTTGTGTCGCATAGTTTATTTTATTTTGGATAGCCTATTGGCCATTTTGTGGGAAAGTACTGTCTTTTTCGCTTTCTGCTGTTGGTGTTTCCATTAGGGTCTGTTGTTTCATGTTGTGTGTCTTTCCCTTTTGTGTCTCTTGTGGGAGCTGTGGGTTGATTGTATCGATTAGTTTATACTAATTTATTTTAGTTCGATTGCGATGAAAGCTTTAAGCTTATTGAATCGCTCTCGAACACTCATTCCGGATGTTTTCACGCGCGCGAGAGAGAGAGGCAGTGGCTTTTACACCACTGCTACCCATTTACACCTGGGTGGAGTGGGGCAGTGTCATTACGTGTCTTGCCCAAGGACACACCTCGATACCGGTGGCGGATTCGAACGCACAACCTCTCGATTATGAGTCGAACGCGCTAACCACTGCGCTATCGAGGCTGACTTGTATCGATTCCTGATCATTGCCTCCACTTCTATTCTAAAGGAACATCAGGTGCTCCAGACAATTAAAGGTCAATGAACGTTCTAGCCTACTTAAGGATCATCAAGTAAAGGTGAATGAAAACTCTAGCCTACCAATGGAACATCAACTGCTCCAGTCAATTAAAGGTCAATGAATGCTCTAGCCTACTAACGAACATCAAGAAAAGGTCAATGAATGCTCTAGCCTACTAAAGAAACATCAAGTGCTCCAGACAATAAAAGGTCCATGAAAACTCTAGCCTACTAAAGAAACATCAAGAGCTCCAGAAAATTAAAGGTCAAAGAATGCTCGAGACTACTAAAGGAACATCAAGTGCTCCAGACAATTAAAGGTCAACAAATGTTCTAAGCTTCTAAAGGAACACCAAGAGCCCAAGACAATTAAAGGTCAACGAATGCTCCAGACTACTAAAGGAACATCAAGTGCTCCAGACAATTCAAGGTCAACAAATGTTCTAGCCTACTAAAGGAACATCAAGTGTTCCAGACAATTAAAGGTCAACAAATGTTCTAGCCTACTAAAGGAACATCAATAGCTCAAGACAATTAAAGGTCAACAAATGTTCTAGCCTACTAAAGGAACATCAAGAGCTCCAGACAATTAAAGTCCAACAGATGTTCTAGGCTTCTAAAGGAAAATCAAGAGCTCTAGACAATTAAAGGTCAACGAATGCTCAAGACTACTACAGGAACATCAAGTGCTCCAGACAATTAAAGGTCAATGGATCCTCTAGCCTACTAAAGGAACATCAAGTGCTCCAGACAATTAAAGGTCAACAAATGTTCTAGCCTACTAAAGAAACATCAAGTAAAGGTCAATGAATGCTCTAGCCTTCTAAAGAAACATCAAGTGCTCCAGACAATTAAAGGTCAATGAATGCTCCAGACTACTAAAGGAACATCAAGAGCTCCAGACAATTAAAGGTCAACAAATGTTCTAGACTACTAAAGGAACATCAAGTGCTCCAGACAATTAAAGGTCAATACATGTTCTAGCCTACTAAAAGAACATCAAGTGCTCTAGACAGTTAAAGGTCAATGAATGCTCCAGACTACTAGAGGAACATCAGGTGCTTCAGACAATTAAAGGACAACAAATGTTCTAGTCTTCTAAAGGAACATCAAGTGCTCCAGACAATTAAAGGTCAACGAATGCTCCAGACTACTAAAGGAACATCAAGTGCTCCAGACAATTGAAGGTCAACAAATGCTCTTGCCTAAAAAAGGAACATCAAGTGCTCCAGACAGTTAAAGGTCAATAGATGCTCTAGCCTACTAAAGGAACATCAAGTGCTCTAGACAATTAAAGGTCAATGAATGCTCTAGCCTACTATAGGAACATCAAGTGCTCCAGACAATTAAACATCAAAGAATGCTCTAGGCTTCTTAAGGAACATCAGGTGCTCCAGACAATTAAAGGTCAATGACTGTTCTTGGTGGTTCTTCTGTCGCGGTTTATTTTTGTTATGGTTTGTCTTCGGATGTTTGTGTCACTTATGTTATTTTATTTTGGATAGCCTATTGGCCATTTTGTGGGAAAGTACTGTCCTTTTCGCTTTCTGCTGTTGGTGTTTCCATTAGGGTCTGTTGTTTCATGTTTGTGTGTCTTTCCCCTTTGGTGTCTCTGGTGGGAGCTGTGGGTTGATTGTATCGATTCCTGATCATTGCCTCCACTTCTATTATAAAGGAACATCAGGTGCTCCAGACAATTAAAGGTCAATGAATGTTCTAGCCTACTAAAGGAACATCAAGTAAAGGTCAATGAAAACTCTAGCCTACCAAAGGAACATCAACTGCTCCAGACAATTAAAAGTCAATGAATGCTCTAGCCTACTAACGGAACATCAAGAAAAGGTCAATGAATGCTCTAGCCTACTAAAGGAACATCAAGTGCTCAAGACAATAAAAGGTCCATGAAAACTCTAGCCTACTAAAGAAACATCAAGAGCTCCAGAAAATTAAAGGTCAACAAATAATCTAGGCTACTAAAGGAACATCAAGTGTGCCAGACAATTAAAGGTCAACAAATGTTCTAGCCTACTAAAGGAACATCAACAACCAAATGAGGGACATCAATATTTCCTGACTGCTAAAGGGACAGCAAGTGCTCTAGAGTAATTTAGGAACATTAAGTGCTTCGGGTCTGCTGAAGAGCTACCAAGATCTCTAGACTTCTAAGTCTGCTGAAGTCACAGCTTTCAGGCAGTATATAAGGAAACAATGCTAAGAAAGGGAATATCCATCTTCTAGTGCCACTGTTAAACATCAAAATTGTTTACTACCACTACTACTGAAAACTGAGCGAGACCAGTGAAATAAATAATTAAACCATTATCGAAAACTATTGTTCAAATGCTTATTATTTGCAAAGAACAATATACTCCTAAAACAGACACCAAATCAATATGTAATTGGCAGCATTTGCTGTAAAAAGCAATATATTGACCAGAAATTGAATAAAGTGCTTCAAAACAGGAGATATTCAATACAAACAATTGTTGGTTTTCACTGATACACCTGTGGGCACAAAACTGTGCAAACTTTGATAGGCCTTATATTTTTTAAATTTGAAACATCATTCAATATAACTTAACTTGCCAGCCAGGTGAATATTCAAAACACAAAGCAGTGCACATTTCATAGCAGACTCTGACACTTTCTAGAAGCACCTGTGGTGCAGTAGTTATGCTACTCGCCTTGTAAACCAGGGATTGCAAGATCGATCCCGGGCTTCTCATGACTTTCGGATGAGTCTTTAAACTGAGGTCCTGTCTCCATATTATGACCTTAACTGTTGGTGGGACGTAAAACTAAAACTCACTTCACTTCTGGCACTATCTGATCAAAATACATCTCACTAATAAACAAGAGGCCCATTGGCCACTATGCTCATCAGAGCTCAGGGGGAAATGCCCACTGACAGACATGTATTTTTAATAAACCATGGAAGCCCGTAGCCCAAGGAACCTACAGATAAAATTTGAACCCAATCAGTCCAGTGGCTTCAGAGCTCTGATGTCTCTGAGCAATAGGGCAAAAATCATATGGCAGACAGAAGATTGCTTAAAGAATACTTCTATGAAAGTTTTGCAAAATTATCCGCTAAGGTATGGCAGTAAATGCACTTTTTATTTACCCCATTATGAGTCAATGGAAACTCTAAGTTGCCATCGCAACCAAACAATATAGCCGAAGTTCATAAAAAGAGGCCCATAGGCCACAATGCTCATCAGAGCTCAGGGTGGCACTGTCCACTAGCAGCAATGTATTTTAATTAACCATGGAAGCCCTGTGCCCAAGGATGCTACAGATAAAATTTGGATCCAATCAGCCTAGTGGCTTCAGATTCTGATTGCTTGAATGTGTTGTTGCAGGACAACAGTAGACAAGTGACAATTTCCCATCTGTGGCAACAAATAGGCCAAATAGTGTGACCCCTAGGTTGGTGTCACTGAATGTGTCTTATCATAAGGAACAAGAATATATATGGTTTAGGGGTGGAGATCTGTAAGGTTCCTGGAATGTTTGGCCTTTTATGAAGTGGTGGGGGTTGAGCATGGCCCCGGCACATCCTGGGGAACCCCCAAGTTGGTATCACTGAATGCAACTCATCATAAGGAATGAGAATATTTATGATTTAGGGGTGGGGATCTCAATGGTTTCTGAGATAAATGGCATTTTATGAAGTGGAGGGGGTGGGGCATGTCCCCTGCTGCAGGTTGGTGTCACTTAATGTGTCTTATCATAAGGAACAAGAATATATATGGTTTAGGGGTGGGGATCTGAATGGTTTCTGAGATAAATGGCCTTTTATGAAGTGGAGGGGTCGGGATTGTCCCTGGCACATCCCTGGGGACCCCCGGGTTGCTGTCACTTAATGCATCTTATCATAAGGAACAAGAATATATATGGTTTAGGGGTGGGGATCTGTAAGGTTTCTGAGATATAAGGCATTTTATGAAGTGGATGGGGCAGGGAATGGCCCCGGCATAACCTAGGGGACCCCCAGGTTGACATAAAAGCATATGGCTAAGAGAAATTTACTCAAGGAAAATTTCTATGTAAGTTTTGTCAAAATATCTGCAATGACTTGGCAGTAAATGCCATTTTTCAGTTTTCCACATTGTAAGTCAATGGAAACTCTAAGTTGCCATAGCAACAGAACTAAAAGGTCAAATTTCATAAAAAACACAAAACCTGTAAAGGCAAATATGGTGAATATGCTCATAAAGTCTCCACCTCCTAGAGCTTACTGTTTCTGAAGAGATGATTTTTTAAGTTTTTTTTTTTTCTATTTTTTGCATTTTTGTTTCCATGGCAACCAACGAAAATGAGCAGTAGGCTTAAAATCATATGGCAGAAAGTAGATTGCCTAAAGAACATTTCTATCAAAGTTTTGTCAAAATATCTGAAGACGCTTGGCAGTAAATGCCATTTTCAATTTTCCCCATTGTAAGTCTATGGAAACTCTGAGTTGCCATAGCAACCAAACTTATGAGCCGATTTTCATAAAAAAAAACCACAAACTTTCAATCCCCCAGCCTAAGGATGCTACAGATAAAATTTGGGCCCAATCGGCCCAGTGGCTTCAGAGGATATGTTGTTTGAAAGTGTTGACGGACGCAGATGATGGACAACTGCCTATCATATAAGCTCCCCTGGAGCCTTCGGCTCTGGTGAGCTAAAAAGTGCGGACTTACAAAAGCAAAAACCCACAAACGGACAATGCAAAAACTATATACCCTCCTATGGGGGCATAAAAATGGGGTTTACAGGGGTATACATAATTTTTCTTATTTTCCTCCAAGACATAGGTTGTGGGTACTTGTTCGACCCCCATCAATGTTAAGACAACCAGTATCATGGCGGTTCTGACAACCAAAAACAAGCACCCACAACCAGTATCATATTTTGAGTACAAATACGGAAAAATATCTTTTTTTTTTATCAGAAAAGTCACTGTTTTGGATGTCACAAGTGTGTGTTAGCATTTATCATCTGACATTGACTTTCTTATCAAGGTCAAAAATAGCCATTGGAAGAGATGGCAAATCCCCTGACCAAAAGCCAATATGGCCTTCAGAAGATTGTTCACCAATAGAAAGTGCACCAGAATTAAACCAGCAATATATCACAAAAGTATTGCAGTTATGGCCATCACAAGATTATACTTCAGGCGAGATAACTTAACAAGAGGCCCATGGGCCACAATGCTCACCAGAGCTCAGGGGGCCACTGCCCACTGGCAGCAATGTATTTTAATTAACCATGGAAGCCCTGTGCCCAAGGATGCTACAGATAAAATTTGGACCCAATCAGCCTAGTGGCTTCAGATTCTGATGTCGCTTGAATGTGTTGATGCAGGACAACAGATGACAATTGACAATTTCCCATCTGTGGCAACAAATAGGCCAAAAAGAACAATATTAAAGGAACATTAATTTTCTATGAAAGTGTTACAAAATATCTTGAAAGGCATCAATGTCATTTTTCAATTTTCCCTATTGTAAGTCAATGGAAACTCTTAACTTGCCATAGGAAACAAACCAAAGAGCCAAATTTCATAAACCAGAGCTCAGGTGGACACTGCTCAATGGCAGCCATGTATTATAACATGATATGATTTTAATCTACCAATTATAAAGTCTCCCAAACAAACCCCATACCCAAATGAGCACCCATGTGGACTGTATCTGAAATATTAGGTATTTTATAAAGTAGAGAGGGTGGGGCATGGACCCAATGGAGCCCCGGTTGTTGTCACTAAATGCGTCTTATCAAAAGGAACAGAGACTTATATGGTTTAGCAGTGGGGATATGTATGGTTCCTGAGATGTAAGGCCTTTAAAGCAATGGAGGGATTCGGGCATGGCAGATCCAAAAAAAGAGCCCAAGATTCTTGTCACTGTAAGGACCAAGAGTATATATGGTATGGTTAAACGGTGGGGATCTGAATGGTTTCTGAAATATGAGGCCCTTTTATGAAGTGGCATGGAGAAAAATGGCCCCTGCAGACCCCCCCAAGATGGGGTGGGTGACTGAATAGTCTAATAACAATAAACAAGAATATACATGTATGTGATTAAAGGATGGGGATTTGAATGGTTTCTGAGATATATGGCCTATTATGAAGTGGAGTCTTATCATCAGGAACAATATCTATGGTTAAGGAGTGGGGGAATCTGAACGGTTTCTGAGATATATGGATTTTAATGAAGTAAAGGGGTGGGAAATGGCCGGGGGGTGTGGGGGGGGGCCCACATGCTGGTGTCACTAATTGCGTCTTATCATAAGGAACAAGAATATATATGGTTTAGGGGTGGGGCTCTGAACAGTTTCTCAGATATATTGTCTTTTGTGAAGTCGAGGGGTGGAGCTTGCCCAGGGCACACCCTGCGTGACCCCTAGGTTGGTGTCACTGAATGTGTCTTATCATAAGGAACAAGAATATATATGGTTTAGGGATGGGGATCTGTAAGGTTTCTGGAATATTTGGCCTTTTATGAAGTGGAGGGGGTTGGGCATGGCCCCGGCAGATCCCGGGGGACCACCAAGTTGGTGTCACTGACTGCAACTTATCATACAAACTGTTAAAAAACGTAACTCTGCCAAATGTTAACTCATTTTGCCCACTAACAATCCCAACCATGCTTCTATAAGTGGTCTATATATCTATGAATTTTTATCCATATATTCTATTAAGTAAAGGAATAAAATAGTACACATGTGTGAAGTTTCATCCATATATGCCATTAAGTTAAGGAATAAGAGCCCAAAAAGCATTTAATGGGAATTCAGCACCCAATTTCGTAAAATCATTCTTCGATGTAAAAAGATTGGGTACAACATGGATGTTATACGACAGACTGCATGCATGGTAGTTAACCCAATCACGGTTGGCAACTTTGCTTCCCTCTTTAATTGCACGCCGATCTAATTCAAGGTAATGTTGGTTGGTGCCTGATGCTCTGTCTCTGGTCGGGCCCATCGGAGTCACTGTTGATTTTCTTTTGCTCCAGCATTTCAGTAGTTTCTTGCTGTCGAGTCCTCACCGTTGTCTCACCTCTGTGGTTCTTTGATTTTTTGTGTTCACGGAGATGATGCACTGATGAGTTAGGAGGCCTTCATGCGGACTGAACAAATTATTTGTCTAAATCGTGACGGAAGAAAGGGCGAGGATTGTGGCCACGTAAAATCGATTTAAGCCCCCCAGTGGAAATCATTCCACTGACCGTTCCAAGGCGGTTCTTCTGTGGCGGTTTATTTATGGTGTTGTTTGTTACTTACTGTGTGTGTCACTTGTATCTTTTTATTTTGGATGGCCATTTTGTGGGAAAGTAACTGTCTTTATGGCCTTCCTTTGTTTAGGTTTCCATTATTGTCTGGTCGCTTAATGTTTGTGTTTCTTTCCCTTTGGTGTCTTTGATGGGTGGAGTAAGTTAATTGTATCAATTCCTGATCTTTGTTTTACTTCTACTTTATACATGGCATTAACTGTCTAATATGTTAACATATTTTGCCAATTAACAATACTAAACATTCCTCCTGTAGTGGTCTATATATCTGTGAAGTTTCATCCATATATTCCATTTAGTAATGGAATAAGTGATCAAATACCATTTAATGGAAATTGTTAACGACAATAACTCTATCAAATGTTATGCCATGAGCCCAAACCACACATTCCCAATACCAATAATATATACAAACTTTCATCCAATTAGTCCTTAAAATAAACGAATAAGAGTCCAAAAACCATTAAATGGAAATTGTTAACAGCAATAACTCTGTCAAATGTTAATGCATTTTGCGATGAACATTCCTAAACCTGCTTCTTATGGTGGTCTATATATCAGTGAAGCTTTAAACATACACCTCAACCTCGTTATAACACGGAACTCCGGGTCCAACCAACGGACCGTGTTAGTTAACCGAATCGTGTTATAAACGCCGACCGTATTTGTCGCAGATCAACCATTGACACAATGGTGATCAATAGTTTCCCAAACAAGGTGATGTGCGGTCCGGTTAATGACCGTATTTCCCGACTAAAATGTGTTTAGAACTAATCAATGGCAGTAAATACCATGGCCCATCAAGTCAAACAAGTCACTTTAATCGAAACCAGCTGAAAAACCATGTTTTATATCCAGAAATCGTCCGATCTGACAGCGAGTATGACGCCATTTTGATAGCTGGTTCCCGGCTAACTTTGTTGTTACTGAGAATCCGGACCGTACCGAACTACAGTACCGTTAATAGATTTCAATGGTAAAATTACCGGGTTAGGGTTCGGAACCGGACAATGATCAACGCTTACAAGAAATTTGAATTGCTTCCCTTGAAATGTCTTACCCTTAATATTTTAGCCATTTGAAACGATTTTAATGGCGCACATGGTTTTTAATGATTTTTTTTTACCGCGAAAATCGATATTGAATATGTATTATCATTTGCTTTTAAGCTGGAATAAATCTGACTTTCTTTAACATGCGGCTCTAGAAAATGAGTTTTATTGCAGTTGACCGATCACATCATCTGCATCGATGTTTAAAATTTCTACTGAGCAGTGATCCTTAACAGAGCGTGATAAATATTTTTTCCGGTTGCGTAACTGAATTCTTTAATCTCTTTATCACACTAAGCCAACACTTTTGATTGTGCCGATGGCAGTTCACGTCTATCATGCGTGTCAAGCTTAACAAGTTTATATACTGTATATGCAACTCTGCTGGAGGCCTGCAATAGATATCAAAAAGTACCGTTATAAACCGTGTTAGCTACCGTATTACCGCAGTCAAAAGTGAGAGGAAAATAAAGTTGTTGTGCTTAAAACCTTATACAATCCTTGGATATTATTTATAAATGTTGGTTGGGGAAAATTTGGGGTCCAAACCAAAACCGTGTTATATCCGAATTCGTGCTGTAACGAATCGTGCTATAACGAGGTCCGGGTGTATATTCCATTTAGTAAAGGAATAAGTGCCCAAAACTATTTAATGGGAATTGTTAACGGCCATAACTCCATTAAATGTTAACATATTTTGCCCGTTAACAATCCCAAACCACTCATACCCAATACCAATGTATATACAAAATTTGAAGAAAATCCGTTAAAAAATGTTCAAGTTATTGATTGGAAATGCCCCAAAAAACCTTACTTTGAACTAAAAAGGGCCATTACTCTGTCAAATGTTAACGGATTTTGCCTGTTAACAATCCCATACCACTCATTCCCAGTATAAACATGTATGCAAAATTTGAACAAAATTTATGAAAAATTACTCAAGTTATCGATCAAAAATGGTGTGAATGGACGGACGGACTGATATCACAACAAGGCACACAGGCAGCATGTGCAGCAGTCCAAAAGTATCAATGAAGAATGTGAGGAAGGTTTCCCACATAAAGATTTGTTGCAGGTTTCTGGAAGCATAAAATTGGGAGTCTCATCCATTTCCAGGGATTTTTCAGCTGAAAATTGGGAAAATTCACCATTTTTACAACTGGAAAAGGGGCAGATTACTGGCCCCCAA
This sequence comes from Lucinisca nassula, assembly GCA_963580285.1. Classification (NCBI taxonomy): domain Eukaryota; kingdom Metazoa; phylum Mollusca; class Bivalvia; order Lucinida; family Lucinidae; genus Lucinisca; species Lucinisca nassula. Next base: position 58,025,841 of record OY757024.1, on the reverse strand, counting down.
ATCAGGCCTTAAAAATTTCTGGCTGACTTAATATTTATTGGACTGACAGATGCTGAGGGGCTTAACATAGTTAGGAGGAGTTGTCATTCAAAGATTTTTTCTACTTTTAGCATTGGTAACCGTTTTGATCAATCAAGCTCAATCCTACGAACTTTGAATGAAAATGTCCCAAGGGTGAGTTGGCATTTAAAGTTTTCTATTTTTAGCTACCGCAGCGATCTTGTATATTGGAGCAGGTTACTGAAGACATCCCTCAAGAATTTGAGGCTGCATCAATTATCTTCCTATTCATATGGAAAGGGAACCCTCAAGTCCATAACAATCATTGTGGCATCTTATTATTGATGATTACTCGAAAAGGACCTCACAAGAGTCCTAATCAACCAACTGAATGAACACATTGAACATCATAAAAAAGAAGTTTGAACGGAACTGGTCCCTGGGTTTAGGAGGAGATGTCATTTAAAGATTTTTCCATTTTTAGCACTGGCCACCATATAATTCATTGGAGCAGAACCATTTTACTATTTGTGTAGAAGGCTACTAGTACCTAGGCAGCACTGCAGTGAAGTTTGAATAAATGGAACAATTTTTTACAGTAGTATAGGAGGAGGATTTCAAGCATTTCTGCATGATGGCAGACTGAAGATGGACACATACTGATCACAGTAACTCACCAGAGCACTTTGTGCTCAAGTGAGCTGATCAGTATTTCGTGTTCAGGAGAGCTTAAAAGCAATTATTTAAATGACAGTGACACTATCATATCAGATAAGTTTGAACATTTTCTCCTCCATTAATTTTAACGGTTTTTTTTTTCACCATTGTTTAAACAAGGTGTACCCTATTACCCACTCAAATCTATAATCAATAAACCTGTTCCTTGGAGAAAATCACATTCAAATACTTTTTTTTTAGAAGCCTCCATGGTGTAGTGGTTATGCTACACGACTTGTAAACCATGCAGGGGTCGCAGGATCTATCCCGGGCTTTTCCATACTTTCAGATGAGTCTTTAAACCAAGGTCCCGTCTCCGTATGACCTTAGCTGTGGGTGAGACTTAAAACTAAAACACTCACTCACTCAAATGCTTTATTTTTTCTAATTTGTCAGAGAAAATCAGGCTTGACATGGGAATTTATATGTACAACAGCAAAGAATCCGATCAGCCTGTGCATCCATATAGTCTGACGAGAGATTCCTCTTGCTGCATGAAGGAGCATTGGGCCCTTAGTTAACCTTAGAGTGCACAACGAAGGCTGATCAGACTGCACGGATGAGTCTTCACAGGGTGCACATGTAAATTGTAGGAAATGCTGTGCCCCGTCTCATTTGTCTGATACATAGACAACTAACATGAAAAATCAAGACTGATTCTCTTGACAAATGAACCTGAGTCCTACAAAGTAGAAGTAAAACAAAGATCAGGAATTGATACAATTAACTTACTCCACCCATAAAAGACACCAAAGGGAAAGAAATACAAACATTAAGCGACCAGACCATAATGGAAACCTAAAAAAAGGAAGGCCATAAGGACAGTTACTTTCCCACAAAATGGCCATATGGCCATCCAAAATTAAAAGACACAAGTGATACACACAGTAAGTAACAAACAACACCATAAATAAATCGCCACAGAAGAGCCGCCTTGGAAAGGTCAGTGGAAGATTTCCACTGGGGGGCTTAAATCGATTTTACGTGGCCACAATCCTCGCCCTTACTTCCGTCGCGATTTAGACAAATAATTTGTTCAGTCCGCATGAAGGCCTCCTAACTCATCAGTGCAACATCTCCGTGAACACAAAAATCAAAGAACCACAGAGGTGAGACAACGGTGAGGACTCGACAGCAAGAAACCACTGAAATGCTGGAGCAAAAGAAAACCAACAGTTAGACTCCGATGAGCCCGACCAGAGACAGAGCATCAGGCACCAACCAACATTATCTCTCTAATTCTCGATAAGCCTTTACGTTGGAGCCGTCATAGAATCTGAGGCCTGACCCACCAGCGTGCAATTAAAGAGGGAAGCAAAGTTGTCAACCGTGATTGGGTTAACTACCATGCATGCAGTCTGTCGTATAATATCCATGTTGTACCCAATCTTTTTATATCGAAGAATGATTTTACGAAATTGGGTGCTGAAGTCATTGCGGTTATATATTTTTCTGAATTTATATACTAAGTCACCATAAAATTCGGGTTCCGATGGACCATGTTGCAGAAGAGATTTAAGTCCAATATTGAATTTTGAAATTAAATCAGAATGGCTTCTAAAAAATTTTGAAAAGGCTTTGCGTAGTTTATGGTACCGATAACCCTGATTAAGGAGTTTAGCGGTTAATAATTTATTACGAGTGTTGAAGTCAGTTACATGACTACACACTCTAGCAAATCGAATTAATTAAGAAATATAAACGCCATACTCATAGGATGGCGCACGAGGAAAAAAGGAAAATTTACAATCTCAAAATCAAAGTCATCGCGTTTATCATAAATTTTGCACGAAACAAATCCATCTACAATAGATAGATGTAAATCCAAAAACGGGGCCTCGGTATCAGAAGAATTTGCTTTATTTAACTGAAGTTCCAGGGGGTAAATCTGACTGATCAAACCATCAAAATAGGTATTATCAATATTTAATAAATCATCTAAATCCTGAAATAAGATTTGGACAATCACTGATCACTCAGATCAGATCATTTGCACAGTTTAATCTGAATGTTTGCTTGTGGCACAAGCTTTCTACAGTAAGTGAATGGGAATAGAAACACCTGGCAGAATTTTCAAAGTGTAGCCCTGTCCTACTGAAAAAAAGAATCTACCCTTAAAGGAAAGAATTTACTTGTCAGGAGCAAATTAATTCCTTTAACCCTTTACCACTCAGGGATTTTGTGAATTTCGCTGATTTTCACAGTGTTGCACCTGACAGCAACTTCAACTTGCCATTGTTTCATAATGGATGGTCTGTTTTTCACCAAACTCGATATGAATGTTCATTGGGCAGTAGCCTTTTAAATGCAACCTTTCATGACTTGATCATTGTTGTCATGGTAAAGAGGGGGCATCTCAAAGTTGGCAAAAAGTGTGTTTTCACATGAATTTTTCACCACATTTTAATCTTAATACAGCTGTCAAGGCAACAATTAAGGTGTTTGGCACTAACCATTTTCACTGTTTGCAGCATGTTTTATCAGCATCAATTTTCAGACATTTTTGACCCCAGACACCCTCAGATATAAATTTTAGCGGCCGGTTGGGCCATACACCCAAAAATTTTCGGGAAGTGAGGGGGGACGTTGCCCCCCTTCAATCCCCCCAGAATATTTTTAGTTGGGAGGCGCGCAAAAAAAACGGTCACTTTTTCGCCCAACAAATCCTTAAGCAAACATAACTATCCAGGGGTAGAAATGCAGATTTTAGGTGCTTCTGGGGCTTAAAATGGGGGGGGGGGGGGGGTGCAGACACGTAAAAACACGTATCTGAGTGGTAAAGGGTTAAGGGTTGCCCCCTTTTGACATGGGAGACAAGAATACTTTTGCAGGAGATGCCTCCCCTGAAGGTTTATCCATCAGAAAGACATTATTCTGATGACTACAGACAACATACATTTTCAAGCAATTCAAATGAAACTTTCCTTTAATTAACACTAAATATTGTCTGGAACTATGGGAAGAATTTGCTAGTGAAGCAAGAATGAATTTGAATCAGTTTCAGTGCATTATGATAATACATCTGTGTTATAAAGTGCACTCATTCATACCTCTAAAACGGATTTATACTCCATAGGTTTTGGGTACTTGTTAGAACAGCCTCATTCTAACGAGCACCCACAACCTCTGTTCTAGAACAAAAATAAGACAAGAGGGCCCAGAGGGCCCTGATTCGCTCACCTGTGAGTCACTGTCTCGAGTACATTATATTTTTAGCTATGGTGGCCATCTTGTTCATCAGCAGAGTGATTTTAGCTCATTTGGTAAGGTGTAACCTAGGCTGTTAAGTTTGAATCAAATTGACCTTAGGGTTTAGGAGGGGTTCACGTTTGAATCAAATTTACAATATTTTTTCTATTTTTAGGGATTGTTTTAGCCTTTTTGGTAGAGGGTCATCTAAGCAACATTACTTCAAAGTTTGAATGAAATTGGCCCAAGGGTAGAGGAGGAATTGTCGTTTGAAGATGATCGGACCAAAACTGGGGCCTCTAGTGTGTCCACAAGGTTTTTCAACAATCTGACTTACTGACCTACTTACTGACCAGATTTGACCCATATTCGAAATTAACTGAGATATTGTCAAATGATCATTTTGAGCAAGTTTGATGATGATCGGACCAAAACTGTGGCTCAAGTGTGTTCAGAGGGTTTTTCTATGATTTTACCTACTGAACTACTTTTTGGACCAACATGACCCATATTCGAACTTGACTCAGATATTGTCAAGATGATCATTCTGGGCAAGTTTGATGAGGATCTGACCTAAACTGTGGCCTCTAGTGTGTTCACAAGGTTTTTCTATGATTTGACCTACTGACCTACTTTTTGACCTGACATGACCCATATTCGAACTTGACCGATATATTGTCAAGACAATCATTCTGAGCTAGTTTGATGATGATTGGACCAAAACAGTGGCCTCTAGTGTGTTCACAAGGTTTTTCTCTGATTTGACCTACTGACCTACTTTTTGACCCGACATGACCCTTATTTGCACGTGACCAAGTTGAAGATATTATCAAGATGATCATTCTGAGCAAGTTTGATGATGTTCGGACCAAAACTGTGGCCTCTAGTGTGTTCACAAGGTTTTTCTATGATTTGACCTACTGACCTACTTTTAGACCCGACATGACCTGTATTCAACTTGACCGAGATATTAGCAAAATCATCATTCTTGGCAAGTTTGATAATGATTTGACCAAAACTGTGGCCTGTAGTGTATTCACAAGGTTTTTCTATGATTTGACCTACTGACCTTCTTTGTGACCTGACATGACCCATATTTGAACACGACCAAGATATAATCAAGATGATCATTCTGGGCAAGTTTGATGAGGATCTGACCTAAACTGTGGCCTCTAGTGTGTTCACAAGGTTTTTCTATACTTTGACCTACTGACCTACTTTTTGACCTGACATGACCCATATTCGAACTTGACTGATATATTGTCAAGACAATCATTCTGAGCTAGTTTGATGATGATTGGACCAAAACAGTGCCCTCTGGTGTGTTCACAAGGTTTTTCTCTGATTTGACCTACTGACCTACTTTTTGACCCGACATGACCCATATTCGCACATGACCAAGTTGAAGATATTATCAAGATGATCATTCTGAGCAAGTTTGATGATGATCGGACCAAAACTGTGGCCTCTAGTGTCTTCACAAGGTTTTTTTTTTCGATTTGACCTACTGACCTACTTTTTGACCCGACATGACCCATATTCAAACTTGACCGAGAAATTTTGTGGCGGTACAAATTGTGTGCAAGTTCAGTTAAAATCAAATCATAAATGAAACAGCTATCATGCAGACAAGACTAAAATAGGCAATTTTTGCCCTTTCATGGGCCGTAACTCCGTAGCACCTGATGGGATATAGCTGGTTCAAGAAAGGAACCCAGATCTCATGGTGGTAGAAGTTGTGTGCAAGTCTTGTTAAAATCAAATCATAAATGAAGATGCTATCGTGCGGACAAGACCAAAATAGGCAATTTTTGCGATTTCAGGGGCCATAACTCCGTAACACATGATGGGATATGGCTGATTCAAAAAAGGAACCCAGATCTCATGGTGGTACAAGCTGTGTGCAAGTCTGGTTAAAATCAAATCATAAATGAAGATGCTATCGTGCGGACAAGACCAAAATAGGCAATTTGTGCAATTTCAGGGGCCATAACTCTGTAACACATGACAGGATATGGCTGGTTCAAGAAAGGAACCCAGATCTCATGGTGTTACAAGTTGTGTGCAACCTGGTTAAAATCAAATCATAAATGAAGATGCTATCGTGCGGACAAGACCAAAATGGGCAATTTTTGCCCTTTCAGGGGCCGTAACTCCATAACACATGATGGGATGTGGCTGATTCAAGAAAGGAACCTAGATCTCATGGTGGTACAAGTTGTGTGCAAGTCTGGTTAAAATCAAATCATAAATGAAGATGCTATCGTGCGGACAAGACCAAAATAGGCAATTTTTGCGATTTCAGGGGCCATAACTCTGTAACACACGATGGGATATAGCTGATTCAAGAAAGGAACCCAGATCTCATGGTGGTACAAGCTGTGTGCAAGTCTGGTTAAAATCAAATCATAAATGAAGATGCTATCGTGCGGACAAGACCAAAATAGGCAATTTTTGCAATTTCAGGGGCCATAACTCTGTAACACATGACGGGATATGGCTGGTTCAAAAAAGGAACCAAGATCTCATGGTGTTACAAGTTGTGTGCAAGTATGGTTAAAATCAAATCATAAATGAAGATGCTATCGTGCGGACAAGACCAAAATAGGCAATTTTTGCCCTTTCAGGGGCCATAACTCTGTAACACATGATGGGATATGGCTGGTTCAAGAAAGGAACCTAGATCTCATGGTGGTACAAGTTGTGTGCATGTCTGGTTAAAATCAAATCATAAATGAAGATGTTATCGTGCGGACAAGAAATTGTTTACGCACGCACGCACGGACGCACGACGGACAAAATGTGATCACAAAAGCTCACCTTGTCACTACGTGACAGGTGAGCTAAAAACATTACACAAATTGATAACATGATGGATTGAAATAAATTTCAAGAAGTACTCACAGCCATATTGCTGCTCTCTGTCAGTGATGTGGTAGTTGTGCTGACATGGATATATTTCTTTGTGAATACATGCTTCAGCTGAAAATATAGATGAAGAAATTACATGAGGATAACACAACCATTGTCTTCCATACAAAACAAGAATATCCAACATTTGTACATGGTATAAAAATTCTTATCTCACCCTTTCTTATCCTATACTGCTGTGCACTATTCAGTGCAGCGAAAAAAAAACTGTTTGTTTGATTTGAGGTTAAACGTCCCCATCAACACTGTAAAGGTCATTTTGGAGATGTGAATCTCTTAAAGATGTAGAGAGTTTCTGAAATTAATTTAAAATTGAGTCACTATGCCTATTACTGTTCTTTAATAAGCTGTAGCAGCCATCTTGTTCACTGGAGTGAAATCAGTTGACTAGTAAATATACCATTTTTCTTTTTTTTTTAATCTGTGGCAGCCATCTTGTTCAGTGTAGTGGAACCAATAAAGTACATGTAATTTTGGTACAGGACATTGACAAAAAAGTTGTATTTTTCTTCTTCTATTTTTAGCTCTGGCAGCCATTTTGTTTAGTGGAATAGACTGATTTAAACAAAGTTCTTTGATAGACGGTCATATGAAGAACATTTCTGTGAAATTATTTTGAAATCAGTCCATTTGCCTAGGAGATGATGTTTACAGATTTTTTTAACTCTCGCAGCAATTTTGTCCAGCTGAGCATAACAATTTTATCAATTCTAGTAGAGTAATAAAACAAACATATGTGTGACATTATTTTGAAATTGGCTCTGTTGTTAAGTTGTCATTAGAAGAAATTGCTGACAACTGACAGATGGACACTTGATGATGGACAGTCAGTGATCACAATAGCTCACCTTGAGCACATTACGCTCAGATAAGCTAAAAACAAGAGCTGTCGCAGGACAGCATAGCTCACCTGTTTCGCGCCTTTCACATTATATAATATATAATATATGAAGTATATATCACAATATATAAAGTATTATAATAGGATTTCACACCAAATAGAAATATATTCCATGCAAGGCATTGCTCCAACAAATTGTATTCAAGATATAAGGCAAAATCACTGAACCATGAAATATAGGTTACACTGACCTACATATATTTTTGAGGTTGATCATCATTTGACATGGGACTAATTTCCCAGGTTTGAAATTTCTCCAAAAAAATATAGGTCATACACACCTAGAGATATTTTAAGGTCAGTTATCTTGTCACTTGGTACTAAACCATCCCAGGTATAACATTTCTCCAACAAATAGTCTTCAAGATAAAAGGCAAAATCAAAGAAACCATGAAAGATAGGTTGCAATGACCTAGATAAATATTTGATCAATCTTTGGATAAAATGGATCTTATATTCCAGGTATGGCATTTCTCAATCAGATAGTCTTCCAGTTATAAGGCAAAATCAATGAAACATGAAATATAAGTCACACTGACCAAAATATAGTTTTATGCCAATCAGCGGGTAACATGGAACTTGTAATGGAACTTGTAATCCAGGTATGAATTTTTCTCCATAAGTATTCAATTCGGCCCCCACCCATTGGGGCTTTAAGAAATAAATGGGCTGCATGATGCTTCCATGCAGAGCTGAATCCAACCTCACACGAGTACTGATAAACTGCTTAGAGGATCTAAGCCTGCCCAGGCAAAGCAGTGCGAGTCAGACCTGCCATGCTTATAAAGCCTATTGGTTTCATTGGGCGACAGGGCTTGAGATGTCATTTAAAAAGTCCCACAAAATTGGAGGCAACATCTCCTAAATGACCTATGTAGTGTTGATGGGGGCGTTAAACATCAAATCAAACAAAACAAATAAGTATTCGATATATGAGGTAAAACCACAGAACCATGAAATATACACTGACCTAGACTTATTTTGTGGTCAATCATCAGGTCACATATTACTAATATCTCAGGATTGACATTTCTCCAACCAAAAGTCTTCAAAATAAAAGGCAAACTCACTGAACCATGAAATACAGGTCATACTGACCTAGATGAATTGTTGGTCAATGATAGGGTCACATGGATCTTATATTCCAGGTATGGCAAGTCTACTCACTCAACCATGAAATATAGGTATCACTGCAAATAGTATTCAAGATAAAAGGCAAAATCACTGAACCATGAAATATATATCACACTGACCTAGATATATTTTGAGACCAGTCATCGTGACACATGGAACAAATATCCTAGGTATCACATTTCTAAAACATATGAGGTGATACATATTTGGTTTTACGGCCCTTTCAAGATTATTTCACTCATATCGAGCCGATCGTTAATCAGAGGTGGGCGAAAACCGGAGTACCCGGAGAAAAACCACCTGACCTTCCGTTACAGAACTTGGCGTCTTACATGTGTCCCGAGCGGTGAGAACCACAGCGGTGAGAGACCTAATGATCAAGAGTCAGCACTCTTAACCACTAGGCCATGGAGTCCCCTTTTTAAAACAATAGGTCGGTCATAATATAATGACCTGAACATTATGTTTTCCAGCAGTTCTGATATATTGGGTTCTTAAATGTATATATTTATTTGAAATACATTAAGGAGAAGACAAGTAGTGGTCAATTAATAGGAACAAATACATTTGCACAGAAGCGGAACAAGCATAGAACCCTGGGTGACGCCAACATAAACTTTGTGTCCAGGTTGTTCCGTAACACCTCAGTGCACTTGTGATTTAAACAAAATCATGCGCAATAGGGTGATTTGGGGTAAATTACTTTCGTGTCTGCTTCTTTCAGTTTTGACGAAAAACTTCGGCAAAATGTTAATTTGACGCATTTTTTTTTGACAAAAATTCGACCAAATATTGGTTCAACGGAAGGTACCATTCGAACGAAAAATCCATTCGACCAAGTGGTTTTCAATGAAATGTCATAGAAGCAAAAAATGGAATCACCCCGTTAAACCAGAAGCAAACTCATAAGTTTGAGCCAGCGCCAGCCAAATACAATAAGTTTGGCACGACCGGCAAAGACACTCAGATCGGAGCCTGACCAGTGTTGATCAGCCTGCACAGTCGCGCATCTGATCGCGCATCTGATCAGCGTATTAATGTTGTCAGATTAGGATCTGAACTGTTTACGTTACAGGTATGCTATAAGTTATCGCTACGATGAGAAAACACTTCAAAAAATGGAATCGCCTCGCTAACTGTAGTTTGAGCCAGCACATGGTAATAAGACCTACACGAGCAGTAAAGACCTCAAGCCTGCGTACCCGCTCGGTCTGATCTGAACCAGCCTGTGCATTCGCACAGTTAAACCTACAGCATCTTGGCAATCATAAGAGGGAAATGAAAGCTCAGGCCATTTCAGGTGGATGTAATCATGGGTCATAGCAATGCCAATGGCATTTTGCAGGTCTGGTCATGCACTGCCTCTTTGGAAATTTTACGTGCAAAATTTTGCTGTAAGATTAACAGGAAACGTCCCGATATGGACAGCGACGTGAAAACTACTCAATTTAAATTCATGGAATAAAAATGGTGTATGTTCAGTGCACAAATAGGATTCTCCGACCAAAACTGTTGCAATAAATAACGTGGCAATAAATAACGTGATAAGAGCTGTTTCAAATCTATTCAATAAAAACAAGTAGAACCACACACGAATACAAAACTTTGAAAGATAAAAGTGAGATTATTGATTGTTTGTGGATTGATTGTTTGTGGATGATTTTGTGTCATCTCCCTGAGAAAGGGAGACAAGAGGCTCAATGAGCCTAAACCGCTCACCTGAGGAACTTAAGTTTTAACAATTCACAGACTTGACTACTAAATCTGCTAATAGAATCCAGCCCATTGACCCTTACAGGATATAAGTCATCATTATTGCATTGCATTCCAAGTTTGAGACTTCTACCTTCTATAGTTCCTGAGAAATCTTTGACGAAAATTTAACATTGGTCAAAATGGACAGAAAGAAGAATGAAAGAACAGATGAACAAATAAGCTGAGAAAGCCCAATGTCTCTTACACAAAATAAGTCATCATTATTCTATTGAATACCAAATTTGATGCTTCTAGCTTTTATAGTTCCTGAGAAATCTTTGATTAAAAATTTAACATTGGTCTATTATCTCTATGATGAGAAAGAAGAATGAAGGAACAAATGAACCAGACTAGCTCCAAAACCTAATGCAGCCTTTCCCCTTGCCCAATGGTGCTACACATAAAATTTAAACAAGATTGGTCGACTGCCTTCTGAGATATGCGGACTCCGCAGCCTTGGTATACTATCAGCTCACTGGAGCCTTTGGCTCAGGTGAGCTAAAAATTCAAGTCGCTATTTCTGTCACAACATTTTCCCTACGTTAAGTCTATGGGCAAATTTTTTTGTCTCTCAAGGTCACGTAACTCCGAGGTCAATACTCCGATTCGGCCCAAAATCGAACTTAACCGAGATTTTATGCCTGTCCTCGTTACCTGCAAGTTTGAAGCTGATATGAATAACAATAAAGTTGCTATCGTGGTCACAAAGTATTTTTTTATGCTCAAGGGCAGGTAACTCCAAGGCAAATATTCAGATTCAGCCAAAAATCTAACTTAACCGAGATTTTATGTCTGTCCTCGTTACCTGCAAGTTTGAAGCTGATCTGAAAAAAATTCAAGTCGCTATCGTAGTCGCAACATTTTCCCTAATTAAGTCTATGGGCAAATTTTTTGTCGCTCAAGGTCACGTAACTCCGAGGTCAATATTCCGATCCGGCCCAAAATTGAACTTAACCGAGATTTTATGCCTGTCCTCGTTACCTGCAAGTTTGAAGCTGATATGAATAAAAATAAAGTTGCTATCGTGGTCACAACGTATTTTTTTATGCTCAAGGGCAGGTAACTCCAAGGCAAATAATCCGATTCGGCCCAAAATCGAACTTAACCGAGATTTTATGTCTGTCCTCGTTACCTGCAAGTTTGAAGCTGATCTGAAAAAAATTCAAGTCGCTATCGTAGTCACAACATTTTCCCTATGTTAAGTCTATGGGCAAATTTTTTGTCGCTCAAGGTCACGTAACTCCGAGGTCAATATTCCGATTCAGCCCAAAATCGAACTTAACCGGGATTTTATGCCTGTCCTCGTTACCTGCAAGTTTGAAGCTGATATGAATAAAAATAAAGTTGCTATCGTGGTCACAACGTATTTTTTCATGCTCAAGGGCAGGTAACTCCAAGGCAAATAATCCGATTCACCCCAAAATCGAACTCAACCGTGATTTTATGTCTGTCCTCGTTACCTGCAAGTTTGAAGCTGATCTGAAAAAAATTCAAGTCGCTATCGTAGTCACAACATTTTCCCTATGTTAAGTCTATGGGCAAATTTTTTGTCGCTCAAGGTCACGTAACTCCGAGGTCAATATTCCGATTCTGCCCAAAATCGAACTTAACCGAGATTTTATGCCTGTCCTTATTATCTGCAAGAATGAAGTCGATCAGAAAAAAATTGACGGAGCTAGAGTGATGACAAGCTTTTTCCTATGTAAAGTCTATGGGAGCTATATGTTGCCATGGTAACCAGATTTCCACTCAGATCTGCATGAAAACCTTATGCAGTCTTTCCACTTGCCCAATAATGTTACACATGAAATTTGATCAAAGTCGGCCAAGTAGTCTTCAAGATATACATTTTTGAAATTCACATTAACCCTGATGCAAAAATGCACAAGGGCAGGTAACTCCTAAGTGTATGATCCGATTCTGCCAGTTATCGAACTTGACTGAGATTTCATGGCTGTGCTGGTTATCTGTAAGAATGAAGCCAATCCGAACAAAATTGAAGCAGCTACAGTGATGACAACATTTTCCCCATGTTAAGTCGATAGGCAATTTTTCGGGCGCTCAAGGGGACGTAACTCTTGAGTGAATTATCTGATTCGGCCCAAAATCGAACTTGACTGAGATTTTATGCCTGTACTGGTTATCTGCAAGAATGAAGTCGATCAGAAAAAAATTGACGGAGCTAGAGTGATGACAAGCTTTTTCCTATGTGAAGTCTATGGGAGCTAGATGTTGCCATGGCAACCAGAGTTCCACTCAGATCTGCCAGAAAACCTAATGAAGCCTTTCCACTTGCCCAATAATGCGACACAAGAAATTTGATCAAAGTTGGCCAAGTAGTCTTTAAGATATACATTTTTGAAATTCCCATTAACCCTAATGCAAAAACACACAAGGGCAGGTAACTCCTAAGTGAATGATCCGATTCTGCCAGTTATCGAACTCGACCGAGATTTCATGGCTGTGCTGGTTATCTGCAAGAATAAAGCCAATCTGAAAATAATTGAAGCAGCTACGGTGATGACAACATTCTCCCCATGTTAAGTCAATAGGCAATTTTTTTCAACGCTGAAGGGCACGTAACTCCTGAGTGAATAATCTGATTCAGCCCAAAATCGAACTTGATCGAGATTTCATGCCTGTCCTCGTTATCTGCAAGAATGAAGTCGATCAGAAAAAAATTGACGGAGCTAGAGTGATGACAAGCTTTTTCCTATGTTAAGCCTATGGGAGCTCTTTGTTGCTGTGGCAACCAGAGTTCTCATCCGATCTGCATGAAAACCTAATACAGCCTTTCCCCCTACCTGATGATGGTTCATATGAAATTTGATCAAGGCCGGCCCACTGGTTCCAGAGATATACTTCGTTGAAAGTGTGGACGACGGACGCCGGCTCGTGGTATACTAATACCTCACATGAGCCTTCGGCTCAGGTGAGCTAAAAAGAGATGGAAGAGATAGCAGTGGAGATGCAGGTGAAAGACAGAGGAGGAGGAAAATGAACAAAAGTGTAAAAAAAAAAAAAAAGAAGAAAAAATTTGAGATAAAAGAAAACAATATTATTTAGAAATCAATGCCCGAATTCATATTTTACAAAGAATCTATATTGGTGCACAATAGATCTTCTTAATTGGCTGTCCTCAGTAAATAATTGGCCAGGCTTTTATAGAACATTGTTAACCATAAACAGATATGTGATTATTTATACCGTATTCGACCTATTTACCGCACAAGCTCCTATAAGCGCACACCCAAGCTTTTTCTGGAAAAAATACACAGGCGCACACTTTACAGTAACATCCCAACAAATTCATATTGAGTTTTGCTGCATCTTTGACCCAGACAATCATAATATTATGTATATGTGGTGAATCACTATGCTGAAATTCAACTCTATAAAATAATCATATCGGAAGCCTTTTTTTCGCATTTTCTTCGTAGTGAGTGTGCGCTTATTAGGTAGATTTTTCACCACAATATTTTTATACAATTGTGAAAAAACTAAGCGCACAGTGCGGTAAATAGATCGAATACGGTAATTGCAATTTAATCAAATTGTACATCAATATAGCGTAATTGGATAATCACTTTTTCAACAGATATAATTAGTCTGATGAGGACAACAAGAGGGCCATGATGGCCCTGGATCGCTCACCTGATCCAAAGAGTAACAAGTGGGCCCCGGGGAGGGCCATTACTGACCCCAGGGCTACAATGTGCATAATGTTGAGGGAGGTCTAAAAAGGTGAAGCTTCATACCAAATATCAACAAAGGCTATAATATGAACAATCTTGGCAAAGGTCCACTAGATGAAGCTACACACCAAATATCAAAGACCTGGGCCTTGAGGTTTCAGAGAAGAAGGTTTTTTTAAAGATATTCCCTACATAAGCCTATGAAAAACCAAATGGCCCCGGGGCAGGGGCATTTTTGGCCTCAGGGCTATAATTTAAACAATCTCTTTATAGAGGTCCACTAGACGAAGCTTCACACCAAATATCAAAGACCTGGGCCTTGCTGTTTCAGAGAATAAGATTTTCAAAGATTATCTCTATATAAGTTTATGTAAAAACAAAGGGCCCTGGGGTGGGGACATTTGTGGCCCGAGGGCTATAATTTGAATAATCTTGGTAGAGGTACACTAGATAAAGCTCCATACCAAATTTCAAAGACATGGGCCTTGCAGTTTCAGAGAAGATTTCCCTATATAAGTCTATGTAAAACCAAAGGGTCTCGGGGGCGGGGGCATTTTTGGCCCCAGGGCTATAATTTGAACAAACTTGATAGAGGTCCACTAGATGAAATTTCACACCAAATATCAAAGACCTAGGCCATGTGGGTTCACAGAAGAAGATTTTTACAGATTTTTCCTATATAAGTCTATGTAAAACAAAAGAGCCCCGACGTGGGGACATTTTTGGTATCAGGGCTGTAATGTAAACAATCTTGGTAGAGGTCCACTTGATGAAGCTCCATACCAAATATCAAAGAAATTGTGCCTTGCAGTTTCAGAGAAGAAGATTTTTAAAGATTTCCCAATATAAGTCTAATATGTTCAACCAAAGGGTCTTGGGGCAGCGGCATTTTTTGGCCCCAGGGCTATAATTTGAAAATCTTGATAGAGGTCCACTAGATGAAATTTCACCCCAAATATCAAAGACCTAGGCCTTGTGGTTTCACCGAAGATTTGCCTATATAAGTCTATGTTAAACAAAAGGGCCCCAGAGCGGGGGCATTTTTGGCCGCAGGGCTATAATTTGAACAGTCTTGGTAGCGGTCCACAAGATGAAGCTTCATACCAAATATCAAAGACCTGGGCCTTGCGGTTTCAGGGAAGAAGATTTTTAAAAATTTTCCCCATATAAGTCTATGTAAAACCAAAGGGACGGGGGGGGGGGGGGAGCAGAGACCTGGGCCTTGCAGTTACCGAGATGATGATTTTTAAAGATTTTCCCTATATAAGCCCATGTAAAACCAAAGAGCCCTGGGGCGGGGGCATTTTTGGCCCAAGCACTATAATTTGAACAATCTTGGTAGGGATCCACTAGATGAAGCTTCACATTAAATATCAAAGACCTGGGCCTTGCGGTTTCAGAGAAGAAGAGATTTAAAGATTTTCACTATATAATCCTATGTAAAATCAAAGGGACCCGGGGAGGGGGCATTTTTGGCCCCAGCGCTATAATTTGAACCTTGGTAGGGATCCACTAGATAAAACTTCGTACCAAATATCAAAGACCTGGGCCTTATGGTTTCAGAGAAGAAGATTTTTTAAAGTTTTCATTAAAAAAATCTATTTTTGGCCCCTGTGACCTTGATGTGCAGCAGACCAGAACCATTTGAACACTTTTGAAAGGGGTTTTCCTAAGGATCATTCCTGTGAAGTTTGGTCAAAATCCAATCAGTGGTTTAGGAGTAGATGTCGTTTGAAGAAATTGTTTACGCACAGATGACAGACAAAAAGTGATCCTAATATAAAACACAAGAGGGCCATGATGGCCCTGGATCGCTCACCTGATCCATAAAGTAACAAGTGGGCCCTGGGGAGGGCCATTATTGACCCCAGGGTTATAATGTGCATAATGTTGAGGGAGGTCTAAAAAGGTGAAAACTTTATACCAAATATCAAAGACATGGGCATTGCAGTTTCAGAGAAGACGATTTTTTAAGATTTCCCTATATAAGTCTTGTTAAACCAAAGGGTGTCAGGGCGGGGGCATTTTTGGCCCCAGGGCTATAATTTGAACAATCTTGATAGAGGTCCACATGATGAAATTTCACACCAAATAGCAAAGACCTAGGCCTAGTGGTTTCACAGAAGATTTTTAAAGATTTTCCCACAATAAGTCTATGTAAAACCAAAGGGCCCTGGAGCGGGGGCAGTTTTGGCCCCAGGGCTATAAATTTGAACAATCTTGAAAGAGGTCCACAAGATGAAGCTTCACACCAAATATCAAAGACCTGGGCCTTGCGGTTTCAGAGAAGAAGAATTTTGGCCCCAGCACTATAATTTGAACAATCTTGGTAGGGGTCCACTAGATGAAGCTTCATACCAAATAGCAAAGACCTGGGCCTTGCAATTTCAGAGAAGAAGATTTAAAGATTTTCCCTATATAAGCCAATGTAAAACCAAAGGGCCCCGGGACGGGGGCATTTTTGGCCCCAGCACTATAATTTGAATGATCTTGGTAGGCGTCCACTAGTTGAGGCTTCATACCAAATAGCAAAGACCTGGGCCTTGCAGTTTCAGAGAAGAAGATTTTTAAAGATTTTCCCTATATAAGCCCATGTAAAACCAAAGGGCCCCAGGATGGGGGCATTTTTGGCCCCAGCACTATAAATTGAACAATCTTGGTAGAGGTCCACTAGATGAAGCTTCATATCAAATATCAAAGACCTGGGCCTTGCGGTTTAAGAAAAGAAGATTTTTAAAGATTTTCCTTATATAAGCCTATGTAAAATCAAAGGGCCCCAGGGTGGGGGCATTTTTGGCCCCAGCACTATAATTTGAACAATCATGGTAGAGGTCCACTAGATGGAGCTTCATACCAAATAGCAAAGACCTGGGCCTTGCCGTTTCAGAGAAGAAGATTTTTAAAGATTTTCCCTATATAAGCCACTATAAAAACAAAGGGCCCCTGGGCGGGGGCACTTTTGGCCCCAGCACTATAATTTGAACAATCTTGGTAGGGGTCCACTAGATGAAGCTTCATACCAAATAGCAAAGACCTGGGCCTTGCGGTTTCCTAGAAGAAGATTTTTAAAGATTTTCCCTATATAACCCCATGTAAAACCAACGGGCCCCGAGGCGGGGGCATTTTTGGCCCCAGCACTATAATTTGAATAATCTTGGTAGGGGTCCACTAGATGAAGCTTCATACCAAATAGGGAAGACCTGGGCCTTGCGGTTTCAGAGAAGAAGATTTTTTAAGTTTTTGGTGAAAAAATCTATTTTTGGCTCCTGTGACCTAGATGTGCAGCAGACCAAAACCATTTGAACAACCTTGAAAGGGGTCAACCTAAGGATCTATCCTGTGAAGTTTGGTCAAAATCCGATCTGTGGTTTAGGAGGAGATGTCGTTTGAAGAAATTGTTTACGCACAAATGACAAACAAAAAGTGATCCTAATATAAAACACAAGAGGGCCATGATGGCCCTGGATCGCTCACCTGATCCATAAAGTAACAAGTGGGCCCTGGGGATGGCCATTATTGACCCTAGGGTTATAATGTGCATAAAGTTGAGGGAGGTCTAAAAAGGTGAATCTTCATACCAAAAATCAACAAAGGCAATAATTTGAACAATCTTGGCAAGGTCCACTAGATGAAGCTACACACCAAATATCAAAGACCTGAGCCTTGCGGTTTCAGAGAAGAAGATTTTTTAAAGATATTCCCTACATAAGCCTATGTAAAACCAAATGGGCCCGGGGCGGGGACATTTTGGGCCTCCGGGCTAAAATTTAAACAATCTTGATAAAGGTCCACTAGATGAAGCTTCACACCAAATATCAAAGACCTGGGCCTTGCTGTTTCAGAGAAGAAGATTATCAAAGATTATCTCTATATAAGTCTATGTAAAACAAAAGGGCCCCGGGCAGGGGCATTTGTGGCCCGAGGGGTTTAATTTGTTCAATCTTGGTAGAGGTCAACTAGATGAAACTCCATACCAAACATCAAAGACATGGCCTTGCAGTTTTAGAGAAGAAGATTTTTAAAGATTTCCCCGATATAAGTCTATGTAAAACCAAAGGGTCTCGGGGCGGGGGCATTTTCGGCCCCAGGGCTATAATTTGAACAATCTTAGTAGGGGTCCACAAGATGAAGCTTCATACCAAATATCAAAGACCTGGGCCTTGCGGCTTCAGAGAAGATTTTTTAAGATTTTTCCCTTTATTATATAAGCCTATGTAAAACCAAAAGGGGCGGGGACATTTTTTGGCCCCAGCACTATAATTTGAACAATCTTGGTAGGGGTTCACTAGATGAAGCTTCATTCCAAATAGCAAAGACCTGGGCCTTGCGGTTTCAAAGAAGATTTTTAAAGATTTTCCCTATATAAGCCCATATAAAACCAGAGGGCCCTGGGGCGGGGGCATTTTTGGCCCCAGCACTATAATTTGAACAATCTTGGTAGGGGTCCACTAGATGAAGCTTCTTACCAAATATGGAAGACCTGGCCCTTGCGGTTTCAGAGAAGAAGATTTTTAAAGATTTTCCCTATATAAGCCCATGTAAAACCAAAGGGCCCCCGGGGCGGGGGCATTTTTGGCCCCAGCACTTTTATTTGAACAATCTTGGTAGGGGGTCCACTAGATGAAGCTTCATACCAAATATCAAAGGCCTGAGCCTTGTGGTTTCAGAGAAGAAGATTTTCTAAGTTTTCGGTGAAAAAAAAATCTATTTTTGGCTCCTGTGACCTAGATGTGCAACGGACCAGAACCATTTGAACAACTTTAAAAGGGGACCACCCAAGGATCATTCCTATGAAGTTTGGTCAAAATCCTATCAGTGGTTTAGGAGGAGATGTCGTTTGAAGAAATTGTTTACGCACGGATGACAGACAAAAAGTGATCCTAATATAAAACACAAGAGGGCCATGATGGCCCTGGATCGCTCACCTGGCATTTGTGGCCCGAGGATACTAATAATATGAACAATCTTGGTAGAGGTCCACTAGATGAAGCTCCATACCAAATATCAAAGACATAGGCCTTGCAGTTTCATAGAAGATTTTTAAAGATTTCCCTATATAAGTCCTATGTAAAAGCAAAGGGTCATTTTTGGCCCCAGGGCTATAATTTGAACAATCTTGACAGAGGTCCACTAGATGAAATTTCACACCAAATATCAAGGACCTAGGCCATGTGGTTTCATAGAAGACGATTTTTAAAGAATTTCCCTATATAAGTCTATGTAAAACCAAAGGGGCAGGCGGGGGCATTTTTGGTCTCAGGGCTATAATTTGAACAATCTTGGTAGAGGTCCACAAGATGAAGCTTCATACCAAATATCAAAGACCTGGGCCTTGCAGTTTCAGAGAAGAAGATTTTTTAGAAGATTTTCCCGACATAAGCCTATGTAAAACCAAAGGGCCCTGGGGCGGGGGCATTTTTCGCGTCAGCACTATAATTTGAACAATCTTGGTAGGTGTCCACTAGATGAAGCTTCATACCAAATAGCAAAGACCTGGGCCTTGCAGTTTCAGAGAAGAAGATTTTTAAAGAATTTCCCTATATAAGCCCATGTAAAACCAAAGGGCACGGGGCGGGGGCATTTTTGGCCCCAGCACTATAATTTGAACAATCTTGGTAGGGGTCCCCTAGATGAAGCTACATACCAAATATCAAAGACCTGGGCCTTGTGGTTTCAGAGAAGAAGATTTTTAAAGATTTTCCCTATATAAGCCCATGTAAAACCAAAGGGCCCCGGGGCGGGGGCATTTTTGGTCCCAGCACTATAATTTGAACAATCTTGGTAGGGGTTCACTAGATGAAGCTTCATACCAAATATCAAAGACCTGGGCCTTGCTGTTTTAGAGAAGAAGATTTTTAAAAATTTTCCCAATATAAGCCCATGTAAAACCAAAGGGCCCCGGGGCGGGGGCATTTTTGGTCCCAGCACTATAATTTGAACAATCTTGGTAGGGGTCCACTAGATGAAGCTTCATACCAAAGATCAAAGACCTGGGCCTTGTGGTTTCAGAGAAGAAGATTTTTTAAGTTTTCGGTGAAAAAAATCTATTTTTGGCTCCTGTGACCTATAATGTGCAACAGACCGGAACCATTTGAACAACTTTGAAAGGGGTCCACCTAAGGATCATTCCTGTGAAGTTTGGTCTAAATCCGATCAGTGGTTTAGGAGGAGATGTCGTTTGAAGAAATTGTTTACGCACGGATGACAGACAAAAAGTGATCCTAATATAAAACACAAGAGGGCCATGATGGCCCTGGATCGCTCACCTGATCCATAGAGTAACAAGGGGGCCCCAGGAAGGGCCATTACTGACCCTAGGGTTATAATGTGCATAATGTTGAGGGAGGTCTAAAAAGGTGAAGCTTCATACCAAATATCAACAAAGGCAATAATTTGAACAATCTTGGCAAAGGTCCACTAGATGAAGCTACACACCAAATATCAAAGACCTGGGCCTTGCGGTTTCAGAGAAGAAGATTTTTTTAAGATATTCCCTACATAAGCCTACATAAAACAAAATGGCCCCGCGGCGGGGGCATTTTTGGCCTCAGGGCTATAATTTAAACAATCTTGATAAAGGTCCACTAGATGAAGCTTCACACCAAATATCAAAGACCTGGGCCTTGTTGTTTCAGAAAATAAGATTTTCAAAGATTATCTCAATATAAGTCTATGTAAAACCAAAGGGCCCCGGGCGGGGGCATTTGTGGCCCGAGGGCTATAATTGGTTCAATCTTGGTAGAGGTCCACTAGATGAAGTTCCATACCAAATATCAAAGACATGGCCTTGCAGTTTCAGAGAAGAAGATTTTTAAAGATTTCCCTATATAAGTCTATGTAAAACCAAAGGGTCTCGGGGCGGGGTCCACTCGGATGACGGACAAAAAGTGATCCTAATATAAATCACAAGAGGGCCATGATGGCCCTGGATCGCTCACCTGATCCATAGAGTAACAAGTGGGCCACGGGGAGGGCCATTATTAACCCCAGGGTTATAATGTGCATAATGTTGAGGAAGGTCTAAAAAGGTGAAGCTTCATACCAAATATCAAAGACATAGGCATTGCAGTTTCAGAGAAGAAGATTTTTAAAGATTTCCCTATATAAGTCTTGTTAAACCAATGGGTCTTGGGTGGGAGGGGGGGGGGGCATTTTTGGCCCAAGGGCTATAATTTGAACAATCTTAATAGACGTCCACTAGATGTACTTTCACACCAAATATCAAAGACCAGGGCTTGGTGGTTTCAAAGAAGAAGATTTTTAAAGATTTACCCAAAATAAATCTATGTAAAACCAAAGGGCCCCGGAGCGAGGGCATTTTTGGCCCACGGGCTGTAATTTTAACAATCATGGTAGAGGTCCACAAGATGAAGCTTCACACCAAATATCAAAGACCTGGGCCTTGCGGTTTCAGAGAAAAAGAATTTTTAAAGATTTTCCTTATAAAAGCCTATGTAAAACCAAAGGGCCCAAGGGCTGGGGCATTTTTGGCCCCAGCACTATAATTTGAACAATCTTGGTAGGGGTCCACTAGATGAAGCTTCATACCAAATTGCAAAGACCTGGGCCTTGCGGTTTCAGAGTAGAAGATTTTTAAAGATTTTCCCTATATTAGCCCATGTAAAACCAAAGGGCCCCGAAGTGGGGGCATTTTTGGCCCCAGCACTATAATTTGAACAATCTTGGTAGGGGTCGACTGGATGAAGCTTCATACCAAATATCAAAGATATGGGCCTTGCGGTTTCAGAGAAGAAGATTTTTAAATATTTTCCCTATATAAGCCCATGTAAAACTAAAGGGCCCCGGGGCGGGGGCATTTTTGGCCCCAGCACTATAATTTGAACAATCTTTGTAGGGGTCCACTAGATGAAGCTTCATACCAAATAGCAAAGACCTGGGCCTTGGGGTTTCAGAGAAGAAGATTTTTTAAGTTTTTGGTAAAAAAAAACTATTTTTGGCCCCTGTGACCTAGATGTGCAGCAGACCAGAACCATTTGAACAACTTTGAAAGGGGACCACCCAAGGATCATTCCTATGAAGTTTGGTCAAAATCCGATCAGTGGTTTAGGAGGAGATGTCGTTTGAAGAAATTGTTTACGCACGGATGACAGACAAAAAGTGATCCTAATATAAAACACAAGAGGGCCATGATGGCCCTGGATCGCTCACCTGATCCATAGAGTAACAAGTGGGCCCCGGGGAGGGCCATTATTGACCCCAGGGCTATAATGTGCATAATGTAAGGGAGGTCTAAAAAGGTGAAGCTTCATACCAAATATCAACAAAGGCTATAATGTGAACAATCTTGGCAAAGGTCCACTAGATGAAGCTACACACCAAATACCAAAGACCTGGGCCTTGCGGTTTCAGAGAAGAAGATTTTTTTAAAGATATGCCCTACATAAGCCTATGTAAACGCAAATGGCCCTGGGGCGGGGGCATTTTTGGCCTCAGAACTATAATTTAAACAATCTTGATAGCAGTCCACTAGATGAAGGTTCACAACAAATATCAAAGACATGGGCCTTGCTGTTTCAGAGAAGAAGATTTTCAAAGATAATCTCTATATAAGTCTATTTAAAACCAAAGGGCCCGGGGCGGGGGGCATTTGTGGGCCGAGGGCTATAATTGAACAATTTTGGTAGAGGTCCACTAGCTGAAGCTCCATACCAAATATCAAAGACATGGGCCTTGCAGTTTCAGAGAAGAAGATTTTTAAAGATTTCCCTATAATAGTCTATGTAAAACCAAGGGGTCTTGGGGTTGGGTCAGTTTTGGCCCCAGGGCTAAAATTTGAACAATCTTGATAGTGGTCCACCAGATGAAATTTCATACCAAATATCAAAGACCTAGGCCTTGTGGTTTCACAGAAGAAGATTTTTAAAGATTTTCCCTATATAAGTCTATGTAAAACCAAAGGGCCCCCGCGGCGGGGGCATTTTTTGTCTCAGGGCTATAATTTGAACACTCTTGGTAGAGGTCCACAAGATGAAGTTTCATACCAAATATCAAAGACCTGGGCCTTGCGGTTTCAGAGAAGAAGATTTTTAAAAGTTTTTTCCCTATATAAGCCTATGTAAAACCAAAGGGCCCCGGAGCGGACGCATTTTTGGCCCCAGCACTATAATTTGAACAATCTTTGTAGGGGACCTCTAGATGAAGCTTCATACCAAATATCAAAGACCTGGGCCTTGCGGTTTCAGAGAATCGAAGAAGATTTTTTAAGATTTTCCCTGTATAATCCTATGAAAAACCAAAGGGCCCCGGGGCGGGGGCATTTTTGGCCCCAGCACTATAATTTGAACAAACTTGGTAGGGGTCCACTAGATGAAGCTTCATACCAAATATCAAAGACCTGGGCCTTGCGGTTTCAGAGAAGAAGATTTTTAAAGATTTTCCCTATAATCCTATGTAAAACCAAAGGGCCCCGGGGCGGG
Organism: Lucinisca nassula; assembly: GCA_963580285.1. Classification (NCBI taxonomy): domain Eukaryota; kingdom Metazoa; phylum Mollusca; class Bivalvia; order Lucinida; family Lucinidae; genus Lucinisca; species Lucinisca nassula. The sequence goes on along the minus strand of OY757024.1, from coordinate 58,002,082 downwards.
GGCATTTTTGGCCCCAGTACTATAATTTGAACAATCTTGGTAGGGGTCCACTAGATGAAGCTTCATACCAAATATCAAAGACCTGGGCCTTGTGGTTTAAGAGAAGAAGATTTTTTAAGTTTTCATTAAAAAAATCTTTTTTTGGCCCCTGTGACCTTGATGTGCAGCAGACCAGAACCATTTGAACAACTTTGAAAGGGGTCCACCTAAGGATCATTGCTGTGAAGTTTGGTCAAAATCCGATCAGTGGTTAAGGAGGAGATGTCATTTGAAGAAATTGTTTACGCACGGATGACAAACAAAAATAGCCATCGGAAGAGATGGCAAATCCCCCGACCAAAAGCCAATATGGCCTTCAGAAGATTGTTCACCAATAGAAAGTGCACCAGAATTAAACCACATATCACAAAAGTATTGCAGTTATGGCCATCGCAAGATTATACTGTCAGGGGAGATAACTAAACAAGAGGACCAAGATGGCCCTGGATCGCTCACATGATCCATAGAGTAACAAGTGGGACCTGGGGAGGGCCATTATTGACCCCAAGGTTATAATGCGCATAAATGTTGAGGAAGTTCTAAAAAGGTGAAACTTCATACCAAATATCAACAAGGGCTATAATTGTCCACTAGATGAAGCTCCATGCCAAATATCAAAGACATCGGCCTTGCAGTTTCAGAGAAGTAGATTTTTAAAGATTTACCTATATAAGTCTATGTAAAACAAAAGGGTCTCGGGGCGGGGGCATTTTTGGCCCCAGGGCTATAATTTGAACAATCTTGATAGAGGTCCACTAGATGAAATTTCACACCAAATATCAAAGACCTAGGCCTTGTGGTTTCAAAGTAGAAAAGTTTTAAAGATATTCCCTATATAAGTCTATGTAAAACCAAAGGGGCCCCAAGGCGGGGGCATTTTTGGCCTCAGGGCTATAATTTGAACAATCTTGGTAGAGGTCCACTAGCTGAAGCTTCATACCGAATATCAAAGACCTAGGCCTTGTGGTTTCAGAGAAGAAGATTTTTCAAGATTTTCCCTACATAAGTCTATGCAAAACCAAAGGGCCCCGGGGCAGGGGCATTTTTGGCCCCAGCACTATAATTTGAACAATCTTCGTAGGGGTCCACTAGATGAAGCTTCATACCAAAGACCTGGGTCTTGCAGTTTCAGGGAAGAAGATTTTAAAAGATTTTCCCTATATAAGCCCATGTAAAACCAAAGGGCCCCGGGGCAGGGGCTTTTTTGGCCCCAGCACTGTAATTTGAACAATCTTGGTAGGGGTCCACTAGATGAAGCTTCATATCAAATATCAAAGACCTGGGCCTTGCGGTATCAGAGAAGAAAATTTTTACAGATTTTCCCTATATAAGCCTATGTAAAACCAAAGGGCCCCGGGGTGGGAGCATTTTTGGCCCCAGCACTATAATTTGAACAATCTTGGTAGGGGTCCACTAGATGAAGCTTCATACCAAAATTCAAAGACCTGGGCCTTGTGGTTTCAGAGAAGAAGATTTTTGAAGATTTTCCTATAGAAGCCCATGTAAAACCAAAGGGCCCTGGGGCGGGGGCATTTTTGGCCCCAGCACTATAATTTGAACAATCTTGGTAGGGGCCCACTAGATGAAGCTTCATACCAAATATCAAAGACCTGGGCCTTGTGGTTTCAGAGAAGAAGATTTTTAAAGATTTTCCCTATATAGGCCTATGTAAAACCAAAGGGCCCCGTGGCGGGGGCATATTTTGCCCCAGCACTGTAATTTGAACAATCTTGGTAGGGGTCAACTAGATGAAGCTTCATACCAAATATCAAAGTCCTGGGCCTTGTGGTTTCAGAGAAGAAGATTTTTAAAGATTTTCCCTATATTCGCCCATGTAAAACCAAAGGGCCCCGGGGCAGGGGCTTTTTTGGCCCCAGCACTGTAATTTGAACAATCTTGGTAGGGGTCCACTAGATGAAGCTTCATATCAAAAATTCAAAGACCTGGGCCTTGCGGTATCAGAGAAGAAAATTTTTACAGATTTTCCCTATATAAGCCAATGTAAAACCAAAGGGCCCCGGGGCGGGGGCATTTTTTGCCCCAGCACTATAATTTGAACAATCTTGGTAGGGGTCCACTAGATGAAGCTTCATACCAAATATCAAAGTCCTGGGCCTTGTGGTTTCAGAGAAGAAGATTTTTAAAGATTTTCCCTATATAAGCCTATGTAAAATCAAAGGGCCCCGGGGCAGGGGCATTTTTCGCCCCAGCACTATAATTTGTACAATCTTGGTAGGGGTCCACTAGATGAAGCTTCATACCAAATATCAAAGACCTGGGCCTTGTGGTTTCAGAGGAGAAGATTTTTAAAGATTTTCCCAATATAAGCCTATGTAAAACCAAAGGGCCCTGTGGCGGGGGCATTTTTTGTCCCAGCACTATAATTTGAACAATCTTGGTAGGGGTCCACTAGATGAAGCTCCATACCAAATATCAAAGACCTTGGCCTTGTGGTTTCAGAGAAGAAGATTTTTAAAGATTTTCCCTATATAAGCCTATGTAAAACCAAAGGGCCCCAGGGCGGGGGCATTTTTGGCCCCAGCACTATAATTTGAACAATCTTGGTAGGGGTCCACTAGATGAAGCTTATTACCAAATATCAAAGACCTGGGCCTTGTGGTTTCAGAGAAGAAGATTTTTAAGTTTTTGGTGAAAAAAATCTATTTTTGCCTCCTGTGACCTAGATGTGCAACGGACCGGAACCATTTGAACAACTTTGAAAGGGGACCACCTAAGGATCATTCCTGTGAAGTTTGGTCAAAATCCGATCAGTGGTTTAGGAGGAGATGTCGTTTAAAGAAATTGTTTACGCACGCACGCACGGACGCACGGACGCACGACGGACGACGGACAAAAAGTGATCCCAAAAGCTCACCTCGTCACTACGTGACGGTGAGCTAAAAACCAGGGCACTCAGAAATGTGGTTCTTGCCCATGACATGCCTGCTTAAGCTCATGTATTTCTGCACAAAGTACCATCAATATGTCTCAAAAGGTATTGGAGATATAGTGATCACAAGCTGGTCATACTGTTATATTGGAAGGGTAGATCACTCAAATACCACAGCAACAACAGTTGTGGTTCTTGCACATGACATCCCTTCTGTACCTTGTATACAATTGTGCCAAGTTCCTTCAATATATCTCAAAGGGAGTTGGAGTTATGGCCATCACTAGGTTATATTGCCAGGGGAGATAACTAAAAAAAACCAGAGTTGTAATTCTTGAGCTTGACACACCTGCTTAACCTCATGTACATCTGCATCAAGTACCACCAATATGTCTCAAAGGGTATTGGAGGTACGGTGGTCACAAGGTTGTCATACTGTTATATTGGAAGGGGAGATAACTCAAATATCATAGCACCCAGAGTTGTGGTTCTTAGGCATGAAGCGCCGTCTCAACGTTGTACAAAATTGTGCCAAGTACCATCAATATATCTCAAAGGGTATTTGAGTTATGGCCATCACAAGGTTATATTGTCAGGGGAGATAATTAAAAAACCAGGGCATCCAGAGTTGTGGTTCTTGCACGTGACACACCTGCTTAACCTCATGTACAACTGTACCAAGTATCATCAATATATCTCAAAGAGTGTTGGAGATGTGGCCATCACAAGGTAGTGATTCTATATTATTGGAAGGGGAGATAACTAAAACAAGAGGGCCATGATGGCCCTGGATCGCTCACCTGATCCATAGAGTAACAAGTGGGCCCCGGGGAGGGCCATTATTGACCCTAGGGTTATAATGTGCATAATGTTGAGGGAGGTCTAAAAAGGTGAAGCTTCATACCAAATACCAACAAAGGCAATAATTTGAACAATCTTGGCAAAGGTCCACTAGATGAAGCTACACACCAAATATCAAAGACCTGAGCCTTGCGGTTTCAGAGAAGAAGATCTTTTTAAAGATATTCCCCACATAAGCCTATGTAAAACCAAATGTAACCGGGGCGGGGGCATTTTTGGCCTCAGGGCTATAATTTAAACAATCTTGATAAAGGTCTACTAGATGAAGCTTCACACCAAGTATCAAAGACCTGGGCCTTGCTGTTTCAGAGAAAAAGATTTTCAAAGATTATCTCTATATAAGTCTATGTAAAACCAAAGGGCCCCAGGCGGGGCATTTGTGGCCCGAGGGCTATATTTGTTAAATCTTGGTAAAGGTCCACTAGATGAAGCTCCATACCAAATATCAAAGACATGGCCTTGAAGTCTCAGAGAAGAAGATTTTTAAAGATTTCCCTATATAAGTCTATGTAAAATCAAAGGGTCTCGGGCATTTTTGGCCCCAGGGCTATAATTTGAACAATCTTGATAGAGGTCCAATAGATAAAATTTCACACTGAATATCAAAGACCTAGGCCTTGTGGTTTCATAGAAGAAGATTCTGAAAGAATCTATGCAAAACCAAAGGGCCACCAGGCGGGGGCATTTTTGGTCTCAGGGCTATAATTTGAACAATCTTGGTAGAGGTCCACTAGCTGAAGCTTCATACCAAATATCAAGACCTAGCCTAGCGGTTTCAGAAAAGATTTTTCAAGATTTTCCCTATATAAGTCTATGTAAAACAAAAGGGCCCCGGGATGGGGGCATTTTTGGCACCAGCACTATTATTTGAACAATCTTGGTAGGGGTCCACTAGATGAAGCTTCATACCAAATATCAAAGAACTGGGCCTTGCAGCTTCAGAGAAGAAAATTTTTAAAGATTTTCCCTATATAAGCCCATGTAAAACCAAAAGGCCCCGGGTGGGAGCATTTTTGGCCCCAGTATTATAATTTGAACAATCTTGGTAGGGGTCCAATAGATGAAGCTTCATACCAAATATCAAAGACCTGGGCCTTGCGGTTTTAGAGCAGAAGATTTTTAAAGATGTTCCCTATATAAGCCCATGTAAAACCAAAGGGCCCCGGGATGGGGGCATTTTTGGCACCAGCACTATTATTTGAACAATCTTGGTAGGGGTCCACTAGATGAAGCTTCATACCAAATATCAAAGAACTGGGCCTTGCAGCTTCAGAGAAGAATTTTTTTAAAGATTTTCCCTATATAAGCCCATTTAAAACCAAAGGGCCCCGGGTGGGAGCATTTTTGGCCCCAGTATTATAATTTGACTAATCTTGGTAGGGGTCCGATAGATGAAGCTTCATACCAAATATCAAAGACCTGGGCCTTGCGGTTTCAGAGCAGAAGATTTTTAAAGATGTTCCCTATATAAGCCCATGTAAAACCAAAGGGCCCCGGGGCGGGGCATTTGGGGCCCCAGCACTATAATTTGAACAATCTTGGTAGGGGTCCACTAGATGAAGCTTCATACCAAATAGCAAAGACCTGGGCCTTGCGGCTTCAGAGCAGAAGATTTTTAAAGATGTTCCCTATATAAGCCCATGTAAAACCAAAGGGCCCCGGGGCGGGGGCATTTTTGGCCCCAGCACTATAATTTGAACAATCTTGGTAGGGGTCCACCAGATGAAGCTTCATACCAAATATCAAAGACCTGGGCCTTGTGGTTTCAGAGAAGAAGATTTTTTAAGTTTTCGGTGAAAAAAATCTATTTTTGACTCCTGTGACCTATAAGTGCAACAGACCGGAACCATTCAAACAACTTTGAAAGGGGACCACCTAAGGATCATTCCTGTGAAGTTTGGTCAAAATCCTATCAGTGGTTTAGGAGGAGATGTCGTTTGAAGAAATTGTTTACGCACGGATGACGGACAAAAAGTGATCCTAATATAAAACACAAGAGGGCCATGGTGGCCCTGGATCGCTCACCTGATCCATAGAGTAACAAGTGGGCCCTGGAGGGCCATTATTGACCCCAGGGTTACAATGTGCATTATGTTCAGGGGGGTCTAAAAAGGTGAAGCTTCATACCAAATATCAACAAAGGCTATAATTTGAACAATTTTGGCAAAGGTCCAATAGATGAAGCTACATACCAAATATCAAAGACCTGGGCCTTGCGGTTTCAGAGAAGATTTTTTTAAAGATATTTCCAACATAAGCCTATGTAAAACCAAATGGCCCCAGGGCTGGGCATTTTTGGCCTCAGGGCTATAATTTAAACAATCTTGACAGAGGTCCACTAGATGAGGCTTCACACCAAATATCAAAGACCCGGGCCTTGCTGTTTCAGAGAAGAAGCTTTTCAAAGATTATTTCAATATAAGTCTATGGAAAACCAAAGGGCCTCGGGGTGGGGGCATTTTTGGCCCCAGGGCTATAATTTGAACAATCTTGATAGAGGTCTGCTAGATGAAATTTCACACCAAATATCAAAGACCTAGGCCTTGTGGTTTCATTAAAGAAGATTTTTAAACATAGATAAGTCTTACAAAGTCCCTTTATAAGTCTATGTAAAACCAAAGGGCCACGAGGCGGGGGCATTTTTGGTCTCAGGGCTGCAATTTGAAAAACTTGGTAGAACTCAACTAGCTGAAGCTTCATACCAAATATCAAAGACCTAGGCCTTGTGGTTTCAGAGAAGAAGATTTTTCAAGATATTCCCTATATAAGTTTATGTAAAACCAAAGGGCCCCGGAGCGGGGGCATTTTTGGCCTCAGGGCTATAATTTGAACAATCTTGGTAGAGGTCCACTAGATGAAGCTTCATACCAAATATCAAAGACCTGGGCCTTGCAGTTTGTGAGAAGAAGATTTTTAAAGATTTTCCCTTTATAAGCCTATGTAAAGCCAAAGGGCCCTGGGCGGGGGCATTTTTGGCCTCAGGGCTATAATTTGAACAATCTTGGTAGAGGTCCACTAGATGAAGCTTCAAACCAAATATCAAAGACCTGGGCCATGCAGTTTCAGAGAAGAAGATTTTTAAAGATATTCCCTATATAAGCCCATGTAAAACAAAAGGGCCCCGGGGCGGGGGCATTATTGGCCCCAGCACTATAATTTGAACAATCTTGGTAGGGGTCTGCTAGATGAAGATTCATCCCAAATATCAAAGACCTGGGCCTTGTGGTTTCAGAGAAGAAGATTTTTAAAGATTTTACCGATAAAAACCCATGTAAAACCAAAGGGCCCCGGGGCGGGGGCATTTTTGGCCCCAGCAATATAATTTGAACAATCTTGGTAGGAGTCCACTAGATGAAGCTTCATACCATATAACAAAGACCTGGGTATTGCGGTTTCAGAGAAGAAGATTTTTTAAGTTTTTGGTGAAAAAAATCTATTTTTGGCTCCTGTGACCTAGATGTGCAACGGACCCGAACCATTTGAACAACTTTGAAAGGGGTCCACCTAAGGATCATTCCTGTGAAGTTTGGTCAAAATCCGATCAGTGGTTTAGGAGGAGATGTCGTTTGAAGAAATTGTTTACGCACGGATGACAGACAAAAAGTGATCCTAATATTAATCACAAGAGGGCCATGATGGCCCTGGATCGCTCACCTGATCCATAGTGTAACAAGTGGGCCCCAGAGAGGGCCATTATTGGCCCCAGGGCTTTAATGTGCATAATGTTGATGGAGGTCTTAAAGGTGAAGCTTCATACCAAACATCAACAAAGGCTATAATTTGAACAATCTTGGCAAAGGTCCACTAGATGAAGCTACACATCAAATATCAAAGACCTGGGCCTAGCGGTTTCAGAGAAGAAGATTTTTAAAGATTTTCCCTATATAAGCCTATGTATAACCAAAGGGCCCCGGGACAGGTGCATTTTTTGCCCCAGCACTATAATTTGAACAATCTTGGTAGGGGTCCACTAGATGAAGCTTCATACCAAATATCAAAGTCCTGGGCCTTGTGGTTTCAGAGAAGAAGATTTTTAAAGATTTTCCCTATATAAGCCTATGTAAAACCAAAGGGCCCCGGGGCGGGGACATTTTTGGCCCCAGCACTATAATTTGAACAATCTTGGTAGGGGTCCACTAGATAAAGCTTCATACCAAATATCAAAGACCTGGGCCTTGTGGTTTCAGAGAAGAAGATTTTTAAAGATTTTCCCTATATAAGCCAATGTAAAACCAAAGGGCCCCGTGGCGGGGGCATTTTTTGTCCCAGGGCTATAATTTGAACAATCTCGGTAGAGGTCCACAAGATGAAGCTTCATACCAAATATAAAAGACCTAGGCCTTCTGGTTTCAGAGAAGAAGATTTTTCAAGATTTTCCCTATATAAGCCTATGTAAAACCAAAGGGCCCCGTGGCGGGGGCATTTTTTGTCCTAGCACTATAATTTGAACAATCTTGGTAGGGGTCCACTAGATGAAGCTTCATACCAAATATCAAAGTCATGGGCCTTGTGGTTTCAGAGAAGAAGATTTTTAAAGATTTTTCCTATATAAGCCTATGTAAAATCAAAGGGCCCCATGGCAGGGGCATTTTTGGCCCCAGCACTATAATTTGAACAATCTTGGTAGGGGTCCACTAGATGAAGCTTCATACCAAATATCAAAGACCTGGGCCTTGTGGTTTCAGAGAAGAAGATTTTTTAAGTTTTTGGTGAAAAAAATCTATTTTTGGCTCCTGTGACCTAGATGAGCAACGGACCGGAAGCATTTGAACAACTTTGAAAGGGGACCACCTAAGGATCATTCCTGTGAAGTTTGGTCAAAATCCGATCAGTGGTTTAGGAGGAGATATCGTTTAAAGAAATTGTTTACGCACGGATGACAGACAAAAAGTGATCCTAATATTAATCACAAGAGGGCCATGATGGCCCTGGATCGCTCACCTGATCCATAGTGTAACAAGTGGGCCCAGAGAGGGCCATTATTGGCCCCAGGGCTTTAATGTGCATAATGTTGAGGGAGGTCAAAAAGGTGAAGCTTCATACCAAACATCAACAAAGGCTATAATTTGAACAATCTTGGCAAAGGTCAACTAGATGAAGCTACACATCAAATATCAAAGACCTGGGCCTTGCGGTTTCAGAGAAGAAGATTTTTTTTTAAAGATATTCCCTACATAAGCCTATGCAAAACCAAATGGCCCCGGGACTATATAAATCTATATAAAACCAAAGGGACCCAGGGTTGGGGCATTTGTGGCACCAGGGCTATAATTTGAACAATCTTGGTAGAGGTCCATTAGATGAAGCTCCATACCAAATTTCAAAGTCCTGGGCCTTGTGGTTTCAGAGAAGAAGATTTTTAAAGATTATCCCTATATAAGCCTATGTAAAACCAAAGGGACCCGGGGCGGGGCCACTTTTGGCCCCAGCACTATAATTTGAATCATCTTGGTAGGGGTCCTATAGTAGAAGCTTCATACCAAATATAAAAGACCTAGGACTTGTGGTTTCAGAGAAGAAGATTTTTAAAGATTTTCCCTATATAAGTCTATGTAAAACCAAAAGGCCCCGGAGCAGGGTTTTTTTTTTCCCAAGGGCTTTAAATTTGATATGTAAAACCAAAGGGCCCCGGGGCGGGGTCACTTTTGGCCCCAGCACTATCATTTGATACATCTTGGTAGGGGTCCTTTAGAAGAAGCTTCATACCAAATATAAAAGACCTAGGACTTGTGGTTTCAGAGAAGAAGATTTTTAAAGATTTTCCCTATATAAGCCTATGTAAAACCAAAGGGCCCCGGGCAGGGGCATTTTTAGCCCCAGCAGTATAATTTGAACAATCTTGGTAGGGGTCCACTAGATGAAGCTTTATACCAAATATCAAAGTCTTCGGCCTTGTGGTTTCAGAGAAGAAGCTTTTAAAGATTTTCCCTATATAAGCCTATGTAAAACCAAAGGGCCCCGGGGTGGGGGCATTTTTGGCCCCAGCACTATAATTTGAACAATCTTGGTAGGGGTCCACTAGATGAAGCTTCATACCAAATATCAAAGACCTGGGCCTTGTGGTTTCAGAGAAGAAGATTTTTTAAGATTTTCCCTGTATAAGCCAATGTAAAACCAAAGGGCCCATTGGCGGGGGGCATTTTTTGTTCCAGCACAAAAATTTGAACAATCTTGGTAGGGGTCCACTAGATGAAGTTTCATACTAAATATCAAAATCCTGGGCCTTGTGGTTTCAGAGAAGAAGATTTTTAAAGATTTTCCCTATATAAGCCTATGTAAAACCAAAGGGCCCCGGGGCGGGGGCATTTTTGGCCCCAGCACTATAATTTGAACAATCTTGGTAGGGGTCCACTAGATGAAGCTTCATACCAAATATCAAAGACCTGGGCCTTGTGGTTTCAGAGAAGAAGATTTATTAAGATTTTCCCTATATAAGCCTATGTAAAACCAAAGGGCCCCGTGGCGGGGGCATTTTTTGTCCCAGCACTATAATTTGAACAATTTTGGTAGGGGTCCACTAGATGAAGCTTCATACCAAATATCAAAGTCCTGGGCCTTGTGGTTTCAGAGAAGAAGATTTTTAAAGATTTTCCCTATATAAGCCTATGTAAACCAAAGGGCCCCGGGGCGGGGGCATTTTTGGCCCCAGCACTATAATTTGAACAATCTTGGTAGGGGTCCACTAGATGAAGCTTCATACCAAATATCAAAGTCCTGGGCCTTGTGGTTTCAGAGAAGAAGATTTTTAAAGATTTTCCCTATATAAGCCCATGTAAAACCAAAGGGCCCCGGGGCGGGGGCATTTTTGGCCCCAGCACTATAATTTGAACAATCTTGGTAAGGGTCCACCAGATGAAGCTTCATACCAAATATCAAAGACCTGGGCTTTGTGGTTTCAGAGAAGAAGATTTTTTAAGTTTTTGGTGAAAAAAATCTATTTTTGGCTCCTTTGACCTAGATGTGCAACGGACCGGAACCATTTGAACAACTTTGAAAGGGGACCACCTAAGGATCATTCCTGTGAAGTTTGGTCAAAATCCGATCAGTGGTTTAGGAGGAGATGTCGTTTAAAGAAATTGTTTACGCACGCACGCACGCACGGACGCACGGACACACGGACGCACGACGGACAAAAAGTGATCCCAAAAGCTCACCTCGTCACTACGTGACGGTGAGCTAACAAGAGGGCCATGATGGCCCTGGATTGCTCACCTGATCCATAGTGTAACAAGTGGGCCCCTGAGAGGGCCATTATTGGCCCAAGGGCTTTAATGTGCATAATGTTGAGGGAGGTATTAAAGGTGAAGCTTCATACCAAACAGCACTATAATTTGAATAGTCTTGTCAGGGGTCCTTTAGATGAAGCTTCATACCAAATATAAAAGACCTAGGCCTTGTGGTTTCAGAGAAGAAGATTTTTAAAGATTTTCCCTATATAAGTCTACGTAAAACCAAAGGACCCCGGGGCGGGGGCATTTTTGGCCCAAGGGCTATAATTTGAACAATCTTGGTAGAGGTCCATTAGATGAAGCTTCATTCTAAATATCAAAGTCCTGGGCCTTGCGGTTTCAGAGAAGAAGATTTTTAAAGATTTTGCCTATATAAGCCCATGTAAAACCAAAGGGCCCCGGGACGGGGGCATTTTTTGCCCCAGCACTATAATTTGAACAATCTTGGTAGGAGTCCACTAGATGAAGCTTCATACCAAATATCAAAGTCCTGGGCCTTGTGGTTTCAGAGAAGAAGATTTTTAAAGATTTTCCCTATATAAGCCTATGTAAAACCAAAGGGCCCCGGGGCAGGGGCATTTTTGGCCCCAGCACTATAATTTCAACAATCTTGGTAGGGGTCCACTAGATGAAGCTTCATACCAAATATCAAAGACCTGGGCCTTGTGGTTTCAGAGAAGAAGATTTTTAAAGATTTTCCCTATATACGCTAATGTGAAACCAAAGGGCCCCGTGGCGGGGGCATTTTTGGTCCTAGCACTATAATTTGAACAATCTTGGTAGGGGTCCACTAGATGAAGCTTCATACCAAATATCAAAGTCCTGGGCCTTGTGGTTTCAGAGAAGAAGATTTTTAAAGATTTTCCCTACATAAGCCTATGTAAAACCAGAGGGCCCCGGGGCGGAGACATTTTTCGCCTCAGCACTATAATTTGAATAATCTTGTTAGGGGTCCTTTAGATGAAGCTTCATACCAAATATAAAAGACCTAGGCCTTGTGGTTTCAGAGAAGAAGATTTTTAAAGATTTTCCCTATATAAGTCTACGTAAAACCAAAGGACCCCAGGGCGGGGGCATTTTTGGCCCAAGGGCTATAATTTGAACAATCTTGGTAGAGGTCCATTAGATGAAGCTTCATTCTAAATATCAAAGTCCTGGGCCTTGCCGTTTCAGAGAAGAAGATTTTTAAAGATTTTCCCTATATAAGCCTATGTAAAACCAAAGGGCCCTGGGACGGGGCATTTTTTGTCCCAGCACTATAATTTGAACAATCTTGGTAGGGGTTCATTAGATGAAGCTTCATACCAAATATCAAAGTCCTGGGCATTGTGGTTTCAGAGAAGAAGATTTTTAAAGATTTTCCCTATATAAGCCTATGTAAAACCAAAGGGCCCTGGGGCGGGGGCATTTTTGGCCCCAGCACTATAATTTGAACAATCTTGGTAGGGGCCCACTAGATGAAGCTTCATACCAAATATCAAAGACCTGGGCCTTGTGGTTTCAGAGAAGAAGATTTTTAAAGATTTTCCCTATATACGCCTATGTAAAACCAAAGGGCCCCGGGGCGGGGTCATTTTTGGCCCCAGCACTATAATTTGAACAATCTTGGTAGGGGTCCACTAGATGAAGCTTCATACCAAATATCAAAGACCTGGGACTTGTGGTTTCAGAGAAGAAGATTTTTAAAGATTTTCCCTATATAAGCCTATGTAAAACCAAAGGGCCCCATGGCGGGGGCATTTTTTGTCCCAGCACTATAATTTGAACAATCTTGGTAGGGGTCCACTAGATGAAGCTTCATACCAAATATCAAAGTCCTGGGCCTTATGGTTTCAGAGAAGAAGATTTTTTAAGTTTTTGGTGAAAAAAATCTATTTTTGGCTCCTGTGACCTAGATGTGCAACGGACCGGAACCATTTGAACAACCTTGAAAGGGGACCACCTAAAGATCATTCCTGTGAAGTTTGGTCAAAATCCGATCAGTGGTTTAGGAGGAGATGTCGTTTAAAGAAATTGTTTACTCACGGACGGACGGACGGACGGACGCACGCACGCACGACGGACAAAAAGTGATCACAAAAGCTCACCTCGTCACTACGTGACGGTGAGCTAAAAACACGGCACCCAGAGTTGTGGTTCTTGTACATGACACACTGTCTCGGCCTTGTGAACCACTGTGCCAGGTATCATCAATATATCTTAAAGGGTATTGGAATTATGGCCATCACAAGGTTGTCACTCTATTTTATTGGAAGGGGAGATAACTCCAAAACCATGGCAACCAGAGTTGTGGTTCTTGTGCATGACACGCCATCTCAGCCTTGTGAACAACTGTGCCAGGTACCATCAATATATCTCAAAGGGTATTGGAGTTATGGCCATCACAAAGTAGTCATTCTATTTTATTAAAAGGGGAGATAACTAAAAAAGTATGGCATCCAGAGTTCTGGTTCTTGCGCATGACACGCCGTCTCAGCCTTGTGAACAATTGTGCCAAGAACCATCACTGAATCTCAAAGGGTATAGGAGTTATGGCCATCACAAGGTTGTCACTCTATTTTATTGGAAGGGGAGATAACTCCAAAACCGTGGCAACCAGAGTTGAGGTTCTTGTGCATGACACGCCATCTCAGCCTTGTGAACAACTGTGCCAGGTACCATCAATATATCTCAAAGGGTATTGGAGTTATGGCCATCACAAAGTAGTCATTCTATTTTGTTAAAAGGGGAGATAACTAAAAAAGTATGGCATCCAGAGTTCTGGTTCTTGAGCATGACACGCCGTCTCGGCCTTGTGAACAATTGTGCCAAGAACCATCAATGAATCTCAAAGGGTATAGGAGTTATGGCCATCACAAGGTTGCGTCTACGGACGGACGGACGGACGGACGGACGGACGGACAGACGGACGGACGGACGCCAGGCTGATCGCTATATCCCCCGAACCTATTCGGTCGGGGGATAAAAAGTGATCCTAATATAAAACACAAGAGGACCATGATGGCCCTGGATCGCTCACCTGATCCATAGAGTAACAAGTGGGCCCCGGGGAGGGCAATTTTTGACCCCAGGGTTATAATGTGCATAATGTTGAGGGAGGTCTAAAAAGGTGAAGCTTCATACCAAATATCAACAAAAGACTATAATTTGAACAATGTTGGCAAAGGTCCACTAGATGAAGCTACACAACAAATATCAAAGACCTGGGCCTTGTTGTTTCAGAGAAGAAGATTTTCAAAGATTATCTCTATTATAAGTCTATGTAAAACCAAAGGGCCCTGGGGCGGGGGCATTGTGGCCCCAGGGCTATAATTTGAACAATCTTGGTAGAGGTCCACTAGCTGAAGCTTCATACCAAATGTCAAAGACCTAGGCCTTGTGGTTTCAGAGTAGAAGATTTTTCAAGATTTTCCCTATATAAGTCTATGAAAAACCAAAGGGCCCAGGAGCGGGGGCAATTTTGGCCTCAGGGCTATAATTTGAACCATCTTGATAGAGGTCCACAATATGAAGCTTCATACCAAATATCAAAGACCTGGGCCTTGCAGTTTCAGAAAAGAAGATTTTTAAAGATTTTCCCTATATAAGCCTATGTAAAACCAAAGGGCCCCGGGGCGGGGGCATTTTTGGCCCCAGCACTATAATTTGAACAGTCTTGGTAGGGGTCCACTAGATGAAGCTTCATACCAAATAGCAAAGACCTGGGCCCTGCAGTTTCAGAGAAGAAGATTTTTTAAAGATTTTCCCTATATAAGCCCATGTAAAACCAAAGGGCCCTGGGGCGGGGGCATTTTTGGCCCCAGCACTATAATTTGTACAATCTTGGTAGGGGTCCACTAGATGAAGCTTCATACCAAATATAAAAGACCTGGGCCTTGCGGTTTCATAGAAGAAGATTTTTAAAGGTTTTCCCTATATAAGCCTATGTAAAACCAAAGGGCCCTGGGGCGGGGGCATTTTTGGCCCCAGCACTATAATTTGAACAATCTTGGTAGGGGTCCATAAGATGAAGATTCATACCAAATATCAAAGACCTGGGCCTTGCAGTTTCAGAGAAGAAGATTTTTAAAGATTTTCCCTATATAAGCCCATGTAAAACCAAAGAGCCCCCGGGCGGGGGCATTTTTGGCCCCAGCACTATAATTTGAACAATCTTGGTAGGGGTCCACTAGATGAAGCTTCATACCAAATATCAAAGACCTGGGCCTTGTGGTTTCAGAGAAGAAGATTTTTAAAGATTTTCCCTATATAAGCCTATGTAAAACCAAAGGGCCCCGGGGCGGGGGCATTTTTGGCCCCAGCACTATAATTTGAACAATCTTGGTAGGGGTCCATAAGATGAAGATTCATACCAAATATCAAAGACCTGGGCCTTGCAGTTTCAGAGAAGAAGATTTTTAAAGATTTTCCCTATATAAGCCCATGTAAAACCAAAGAGCCCCCGGGCGGGGGCATTTTTGGCCCCAGCACTATAATTTGAACAATCTTGGTAGGGGTCCACTAGATGAAGCTTCATACCAAATATCAAAGACCTGGGCCTTGTGGTTTCAGAGAAGAAGATTTTTAAAGATTTTCCCTATATAAGCCTATGTAAAACCAAAGGGCCCCGGGGCGGGGGCATTTTTGGCCCCAGCACTATAATTTGAACAATCTTGGTAGGGGTCCATAAGATGAAGATTCATACCAAATATCAAAGACCTGGGCCTTGCAGTTTCAGAGAAGAAGATTTTTAAAGATTTTCCCTATATAAGCCTATGTAAAACCAAAGGGCCCCGGGGCGGGGGCATTTTTGGCCCCAGCACTATAATTTGAACAATCTTGGTAGGGGTCCACTAGATGAAGCTTCATACCAAATATCAAAGACCTGGGCCTTGCAGTTTCAGAGAAGAAGATTTTTTAAGTTTTCGGTGAAAAAAATCTATTTTTGGCTCCTGTGACCCATATGTGCAACGGACCGGAACCATTTGAACAACTTTGAAAGGGGACCACCTAAGGATCATTCCTGTGAAGTTTGGTCAAAATCCGCTCAGTGGTTTAGGAGGAGATGTCGTTTGAAGAAAAAGTTTACGGACGGACGGACGGACGCACGCACGCACTGACGCACGGACGACGGACGACGGACAAAAAGTGATCCCAAAAGCTCACCTCGTCACTACGTGACGGTGAGCTAACAAGAGGGCCAAATGGCCCTATATCGCTCACCTGTGTACCAGAAAATCATTAGTGTAGGAGACCACTTGACATTGCTACATACTAAAAATCTAAGCTCAGGCAAAGCGGTGTCCATGCGTATAAACCCTATTGGTTTCATTGGGCGACAGGGCTTGAGATGTAATTTCATCTCAATGTCGGGTAAAAAGTCCCACAAAATTGGAAGAGACATCTCCAAAATGACCAATACAGTGTTGACAGGGATGTAAAACCTCAAATCAAGCAAAATCTGTGCCTTATGGTTTTGGAAAAGAAGATTTTTTTTTTAGTTTTTTTTTCCAGTATAAGTCTATAGAAGCTAATGAGCCCTGGGGCTTGGCCAATTTTGACGCAAAGGGCATGGTTGGCAGGATTTATGTAGGTGATCATTTTGTGTTGCTATATACTAAATATCTAAGGTCTGTATTTCATGGTTTCAAAGATGATGTTTGAAGCTTTTTTCCATTATAAGTTTGTTTGAGTTAAGGGGCCACAGGGGCATGATTAGCAGGAAATATGTAGGTGATCACTTGCCGTTGCTACATGCTAAATATCTAAGCTCTGGGCCCTATGGTTTCAGAGAAGAAGATTTTTGAGGCTTTTCTCCATTTTGAGTCTATGGGAGCTAAGGGGGTCCCAGGGTGTGGCCCATTTGGACCCGAGGGGCATGATTGGCAGGATTTATGCAGGTGACCACTTGTCATTGCCACATGCTAAATATCTAAGCTCTGGGCCCTGTGGTTTCAGAGAAGAAGATTTTTGAAGCTTTTTTCCATTATGAGTCTAGGGGAGCTAAGGGGCCCCAGGGCGTGGCCCATTTGGACCCCCAGGGCATGATTGGCAGGATTTATGCAGGTGACCACTTGCCATTGCCACATGCTAATTATCTAAGCTCTGGGCCCTGTGGTTTCAGAGAAAAAGATTTTTGAAGCATTTTTTCCATTATGAATCTATAGGAGCTAAGGGGCCCCAGGGTGTGGCTCGTTTTGACCACAGGGGCATGATTGGCAAGAATTATGTAGGTGACCACTTGCTGTTGCTACATGCTAAATATCTAAGCTCTGGGCCCTGTGGTTTTCAGAGAAGAAGATTTTTGAAGCTTTTTTCTATTATGAGTCAATGGGAGCTAAGGGACCCGCAGGCGTGGCCAATTTGGACCCCAGGAGCATGATTGGCAGGAATTATGTAGGTGACCACTTGCCGTTGCTACATGCTAATTACCTAAGCTCTGGGCCCTACGGTTTCAGAGGAGAAGATTTTTGAAGCTTTTTTCCATTTTGAGTCTATGGGAGCGAAGGGGCCCGGGGGCGTGGCCCATTTGGAACCCAGGGGCATGATTGGCAGGAATTATGTTGGTGACCACTTCCCGTTGCTACATGCTAAATATCTAAGCTCTGGGCCCTGTGGTTGCAGAGAAGAAGATTTTTGAACCTTTTTTTTCCATTATGAGTATATAGGAGCTATGTGGCCAAGGGGTGTGGCAAATTTCGACCCCAGGGGCATGATTGGTAGGAATTATATAGGTTACCACTTGCCATTGCTACATGCTAAATATCTAAGCTCTGGGCCCTGTGGTTTCAGAGAAGAAGATTTTTGAAGCTTTTTCCATTATGAGTCTATGGGAGCGAAGGGGCCCCGGGGCGTGGTCCGTTTGGACACCAGGGGCTGATTGGCAGGAATTATGTAGGTGACCACTTGCCCTTCCTACATGCTAAATATCTAAGCTCTGGGCCCTATGGTTTCAGAGAAGAAGATTTTTGAAGCTTTTTTCCATTATGAGTCTATAGGAGCTAATGGGCCCCGGGGCGTGGTCCGTTTGGACACCAGGGGCTGATTGGCAGGAATTATGTAGGTGACCACTTGCTGTTACTACATGCTAAATATATCAGCTCTGGGCCCTGTGGTTTCAGAGAAGAAGATTTTTGAAGCTTTTTTTCCATTATGAGTCTAAGGGAGCGAAGGGGCCCCGGGGCGTGGCCCATTTGGAACCCAGGGGCATGATTGGCAGGAATTATTAAGTGACCACCTGCCATTGCTACATGCTAAATATATAAGCTCTGGGCCCTGTGGTTTCAGAGAAGAAGACTTTTGAAGCTTTTTTTTTCCATTATGAGTCTATGGGAGCGAAGGGGCCCCGGGGCGTGGCCCATTTGGAACCCAGGGGCATGATTGGCAGGAATTATGTAGGTGACCACCTGCCATTGCTACATGCCAAATATATAAGCTCTGGGCCCTGTGGTTTCAGAGAAGAAGATTTTTGAAGCTTTTTTTCCATTATGAGTCTATGGGAGCAAAGGGGCCCCGGGGCGTGGCCATTTTTGAACCCAGGGGCATGATTGGCAGGAATTATGTAGGTGACCACTTGCCATTGCTACATGCTAAATATCTAAGCTCTTGGCCCTGTGGTTTCAGAGAAGAAGATTTTTGAAGCTTTTTTTTTTTCATTATTAGTCTATGGGAGCGAAGGGGCCCTAGGGCGTGGCCCATTTGGCACCGAGGGGCATGATTGGCAGGAATTATGTAGTTGACCACTTGCCCTTGCTACATGCTTAATATCTAAGCTCTGGGCCCTGTGGTTTCAGAGAAGAAGATTTTTAAATGTTTTCCCATTATAAGTCTATGGGAACTATATGTTGCCATGGCAACCAGAATTCCAATCTGATCAGCCCAAAAGCCTTTCCCCCTACCTGATGATGATTCACATGAAATTTGATCAAGATTGGCCATGGGGTATTGGAGATATACTTATTTGAAATTGTTTACGGACGGACGCACGGACGCCACACGACGGACAACGGACAAAAAGTGATCCCAAAAGCTCACCTCGTCACTACGTGACAGGTGAGCTAAAAACCTGGGCATTGCTGTTTCAGAGAAGAAGATTTTCAAAGTTTTCTCTATATACGACAATGTAAAACCAAAGGGCCCCGGGCCGGGGTATTTGTGGCCCGAGGGCTATAATTTGTTCAATCTTGGTAGAGGTCCACTAGATGAAGCTCCATAGCAATTATCAAAGACATGGCCTTGCAGTTTCAGAGAAGATTTTTAAAGATTTCCCTATATAAGTCTATGTTAAACCAAAGGGTCTCAGGGCGGGGGCATTTTTGGCCCCAGGGCTATAATTTGAACAATCTTGATAGAGGTCCACTAGATGAAATTTCACACCAAATATCAAAGACCTAAGCCTTGTGGTTTCATAGAAGAAGATTTTTAAAGATTATCCCTATATAAGTCTATGTAAAACCAAAGGGGAATTTTTGGCCCCAGCACTATAATTTGAACAAATTATTGGTAGGGGTCAACTAGATGAAGCTTCATACCAAATAGCAAAGACCTGGGCCTTGCAGTTTCAGAGAAGAAGAGTTTTAAAGATTTTCCCTATATAAGCCCATGTAAAACCAAAGGGCCCCGGGGCGGGGGCATTTTTGGCCCCAGCACTATAATTTGAACAATCTTGGTAGGGGTCCACTAGATGAAGCTTCATACCAAATATCGAAGACCTGGACCTTGCGGTTTCAGAGAAGAAGATTTTTAAAGATTTTCCCTATATAAGCCAATGTAAAACCAAAGGGCCCCGGGGCGGGGCATTTTTGGCCCCAGCACTATAATTTGAACAATCTTGATAGAGGTCCACTAGATGAAATTTTACACCAAATATCAAAGACCTAGGCCTTGTGGTTTCATAGAAGAAGATTTTTAAAGATTTTCCCTATAATTATAAGTCTAAGTAAAACCAAGGGGCCCCGGGGCGTGGGGATTTTTAGCCCCAGCACTATAATTTGAACATTCTTGATAGGGGTCCACTAGATGAAGCTTCATACCAAATAGCAAAGACCTGGGCCTTGCAGTTTCAGAGAAGAAGATTTTTAAAGCTTTTCCCTATATAAGCCCAAGTAAAACCAAAGGGCCCTGGGCAGGGGCATTTTTGGCCCCAGCCCTATAATTTGAACAATCTTGGTAGTGGTCCACTAGATGAAGTTTCATACAAAATATCAAAGACCTGGGCAATGTGGTTTCAGAGAAGAAGATTTTTAAAGATTTTTCCCTATATAAGCCCATGTAAAACCAAAGGGCCCCGGGGCAGGGGCATTTTTGGCCCCAGCACTATAATTTGAACAATCTTCGTAGGGGTCCACTAGAAGCTTCATACCAAATATCAAAGACCTGGGCCTTGTGGTTTCAGAGAAGAAGATATTTAAACCAAAGGGCCCTGTGGCGGGGGCATTTTTGGCCCCAGCACTATAATTTGAACAGTATTTGTAGGGGTCCCCTAGATGAAGCCAAATATCAAAGATCTGGGCCTTGCGGTTTCAGAGAAGAAGATTTTTAAAGTTTTCGGTGAAAAATATCCATTTTTGGCTCCTGTGACCTATATGTGCAACGGACCAGAACCTTTTGAACACCTTTGAAAGGGGTCCACCAAAGGATCATTCCAGTGAAGTTTGGTCAAAATCCGATCAGTGGTATAGGAGGAGATGTCGTTTGAAGAAATTGTTTACGCACGGATGACAGACAAAAAAAGATCCTAATATAAAACACAAGAGGGCCATGATGGCCCTGGATCGCTCACCTGATCCATAGTGTAACAAGTGTGCCCCAGAGAGGGCCATTATTTGCCCCAGGGCTCTTATGTGCATAATGTTGAGGGAGGTCTTAAAGGTGAAGCTTCATTCCAAACATCAACAAAGGCTATAATTTGAACAATCTTGGCAAAGGTCCACTAGATAATGCTATACATCAAATATCAAAGACCTGGGCCTAGCGGTTTCAGAGAAGAAGATTTTTAAAGATTTTGCCTATATAAGCCAATGTAAAACCAAAGGGCCCCGTGGCGGGGGCATTTTTTGTCCCAGCACTAAAATTTGAAGGGGTCCACTAGATGAAGCTTCATACCAAATATCAAAGTCCTGGGCCTTGTGGTTTCAGAGAAGAAGATTTTTAAAGAATTTCCCTATATAAGCCTATGTAAAACCAAAGGGCCCCGGGGCGGGGGCATTTTTGGCCCCAGCACTATAATTTGATCAATCTTGGTAGGGGTCAACCAGATGAAGCTTCATACCAAATATCAAAGACCTGGGCCTTGTGGTTTCAGAGAAGAAGATTTTTAAAGATTTTCCCTATATAAGCCAATGTAAAACCAAAGGGCCCCGTGGCGGGGGCATTTTTTGTCCCAGCACTATAATTTGAACAATCTTGGTAGGGGTCCACTAGATGAAGCTTCATACCAAATATCAAAGTCCTGGGCCTTGTGGTTTCAGAGAAGAGATTTTTAAAGATTTTCCCTATATAAGCCTATGTAAAACCAAAGGGCCCCGGGGCGGGGGCATTTTTGGCCCCAGCACTATAATTTGAACAATCTTGGTAGGGGTCAACCAGATGAAGCTTCATACCAAATATCAAAGACCTGGGCCTTGTGGTTTCAGAGGAGAAGATTTTGAAAGATTTTCCCTATATAAGCCTATGTAAAACCAAAGGGGCCGGGGCGGGGGGATTTTAGGCCCCAGCACTATAATTTGAACAATCTTAGTAGGGGTCCACTAGATGAAGCTTCATACCAACTATAAAAGACCTGGGCCTTGTGGTTTCAGAGAAGAAGATTTTTAAAGATTTTCCCTATATAAGCCAATGTAAAACCAAAGGGCCCCGTGGCAGGGGCATTTTTTTTCCCAGCACTTAAATTTTAACAATCTTGGTAGGGGTCCACTAGATGAAGCTTCATACCAAATATCAAAGTCCTGGCCCTTGTGGTTTCAGAGAAGAAATTTTTTAAAGATTTTCCCTATATAAGCCAATGTAAAACCAAAGGGCCCTGGGGCGGGGGCATTTTTGGCCCCAGCACTATAATTTGAACAATCTTGGTAGGGGCCCACTAGATGAAGCTTCATACCAAATATCAAAGACCCGGGCCTTGTGGTTTCAGAGAAGAAGATTTTTAAAGATTTTCCCTATATAAGCCAATGTAAAACCAAAGGGCCCCGTGGCGGGGGCATTTTTTGTCCCAGCACTATAATTTGAACAATCTTGGTAGGGGTCCACTAGATGAAGCTTCATACCAAATATCAAAGTCCTGGGCCTTGTGGTTTCAGAGAAGAAGATTTTTAAAGATTTTCCCTATATAAGCCTATGTAAAACCAAAGGGCCCCGGGGCGGGGGCATTTTTGGCCCCAGCACTATAATTTGAACAATCTTGGTAGGGGTCCACTAGATGAAGCTTCATACCAAATATCAAAGAACTGGGCCTTGTGGTTTCAGAGAAGAAGATTTTTAAAGATTTTCCCTATATAAGCCTATGTAAAACCAAAGGGCCCCAGGGCGGGGGCATTTTTGGCCCCAGCACTATAATTTGAACAATCTTGGTAGGGGTCCACTAAATGATGCTTCATACCAAATATCAAAGACCTGGGCCTTGTGGTTTCAGAGAAGAAGATTTTTTAAGTTTTTGGTGAAAAAAATCTATTTTTGGCTCCTGTGACCTAGATGTGCAACTGACCGGAACCATTTCAACAACTTTGAAAGGGGACCACCTAAGGATCATTCCTGTGAAGTTTGGTCAAAATCCAATCAGTGGTTTAGGAGGAGATGTCGTTTAAAGAAATTGTTTACGCACGGACGGACGCACGCACGCACGACGGACAAAAAGTGATCCCAAAAGCTCACCTCGTCACTACGTGACGGTGAGCTAACAAGAGGGCCATGATGACCCTGGATCGCTCACCTGATCCATAGTGTAACAAGTGGGCCCCAGGGAGGATCATTATTGGCCCCAGGGCTTTAATGTGCATAATGCTGAGGGAGGTCTTAAAGGTGAAGCTTCATACCAAACATCAACAAAGGCTTTAATATGAACAATCTTGGCAAAGGTCGTCGAGATGAAGCTACACACCAAATATCAAGGAATTGGGCCTTGCGGTTTCAGAGAAGAAGATTTTTTTAAAGATATTCCATACATAAGCCTATGCAAAACCAAGTTTGCATCGGGGCTATATAAGTCTATGTAAAACCAAAGGGTCCCAGGCTGGAGACATTTGTGGCCCCAGGGCTATAATTTGGAACAATCTTGGTAGAGGTCCACTAGATGAAGCTTAATACCAAATATCAAAGACATGGGCCTTGCAGTTTCAGAGAAGAAGATTTTTAAATATTTCCCTTTATAAGACTATGTAAAACCAAAGGGTCTCAGGGCGGTGACATTTTTGGCCCCAGGGCTATAATTTGAACAATCTTGATAGAGGTCCACTAGATGATATTTCACGCCAAATATCAAAGACTTAGGCCTTGTGGTTTCAGAGAAGATTTTCAAAGATTTTCTCTATATAAGTCTATGTTAAACCAAAGGGCCTCGCAGTAGGGGCATTTTTTGCCAAAGGGCTATAATTTGAACAATCTTAGTAGGGGTCCACTAGATGAAGCTTCACACCAAATATCAAAGTCCTTGGCCATGCAGTTTCAGAGAAGAAGATTTTTTAAGATTTTCCCTATATAAGTCTATGTAAAACCAAAGGGCCCGAGAGCGGGGACATTTTTGGTCCCAGGGCTATAATTTGAACAATCTTGATAAAGGTCCACTAGATGAAGCTTCACACAAAATATCAAAGGACTAGGCCTTGTAGTTTCAGAGAAGAAGATTTTTAAAGATTTTCCCTATATAAGTCTATGTAAAACCAAAGGGCCCCAGAGCGGGGGCAGTTTTGGCCCCAGGGCTATAATTTGAACATTCTTGGTAGAGGTCCATTAGATGAAGCTTCATACCAAATATCAAAGTCCTGGGCTTTGCGGTTTCAATGAAGAAGATTTTTAAAGATTATCCCTGTATAAGCCTATGTAAAACAAAAGGGCCCCGGGGCAGGGGCATTTTTGGCCCCAGCACTACAATTTGAACAATCTTGGTAGGGGTACTATAGCTGAAGCTTCATACCAAATATCAAAGACCTAGGCCTTGTGGTTTCAGAGAAGAAGATTTTTAAAGATTTTCCCTATATAAGTCTATGTAAAATCAAAGGGCCATGGGGCGGGGGCATTTTTGGCCCCAGCACTATAATTTGAACAATCTTGGTAGAGGTCCATTAAATGAAAATTCATACCAAATATCGAAGACCTAGGCCTTGTGGTTTCAGAGAAGAAGATTTCTAAAGATTTTCCCTATATAAGTCTATGTAAAACCAAAGGGCCATGGAGCGGGGACATTTTTGGCCCCAGCACTACAATTTGAACAATCTTGGTAGAGGTCCATTAGATGAAGGTTCATACTAAATATCAAAGTCCTGGGCCTTGTGGTTTCCGAGAAGAAGATTTTTAAAGTTTTTTACATATATAAGCCTATGTAAAACCAAAGGGCCCCGGGACGGGGGCATTTTGTGCCCCAGCACTATAATTTGAACAATCTTGGTAGGGGTCCACTAGATGAAGCTTCATACCAAATATCAAAGACCTGGGCCTTGTGGTTTCAGAGAAGAAGATTTTTAAAGATTTTCCCTATATAAGTCTATGTAAAATCAAAGGGCCATGGGTGGGGGCATTTTTGGCCCCAGCACTATAATTTGAACAATCTTGGTAGAGGTTCATTAGATGAAGCTTCATACTAAATATCAAAGTCCTGGGCCTTGTGGTTTCAGAGAAGAAGATTGTTAAAGATTTTCCATATATAAGCCTATGTAAAACCAAAGGGCCCTGGGGCGGGGGCATTTTGTGCCCCAGCACTATAATTTGAACAATCTTGGTAGGGGTCCACTAGATGAAGATTCATACCAAATATCAAAGACCTGGGCCTTGTGGTTTCAGAGAAGAAGATTTTTAAGTTTTCAGTGAAAAAAATCTATTTTTGGCTCCTGTGACCTAGATGTGCAACGGACCAGAACCATTTGAACAACTTTGAAAGGGTACCACCTAAGGATCATTCCTGTGAAGTTTGGTCAAAATCCGATCAGTGGTTTAGGAGGAGATGTCGTTTGAAGAAATTGTTTACGCACGCACGCACGCACGCACGGACGCACGACGGACAAAAAGTGATCCCAAAAGCTCACAGTGACGGTGAGCTAACAAGAGGACCATGATGGCCCTGGATCGCTCACCTGATCCATAGAGTAACAAGTTGGCCCCGGGGAGGGCCATTATTGACCCCAGGGTTATAATGAGCATAATGTTGAGGGAGGTCTAAAAAGGTGAAGCTTCATACCAAATATCAACAAAAGGCTATAATTTGAACAATCTTGGCAAAGGTCCACTAGATGAAGCTACACAACAAATATCAAAGACCTGGGCCTTGTGGTTTCAGAGAAGAAGATTTTTTTAAAGATATTCCTTACATAAGCCTATGTAAAACCCTATGTAAAACCAAATGGCCCCGGGGCAGGGGCATTTTTGGCCTCAGGCTATAATTTAAACAATCTTGATAGACGTCCACTAGATGAAGCTTCACACCAAATATCAAAGACCTGGGAATTTTTGTTTCAGAGAAGAAGATTTTCAAAGATTATCTCTATTATAAGTCTATGTAAAACCAAAGGGCCCTGGGGCGGGGGCATTGTGGCCCCAGGGCTATAATTTGAACAATCTTGGTAGAGGTCCACTAGCTGAAGCTTCATACCAAATGTTAAAGACCTAGGCCTTGTGATTTCAGAGTAGAAGATTTTTCAAGATTTTCCCTATATAAGTCTATGAAAAACCAAAGGGCCCCGGGGCGGGGGCCTTTTGGCCTCAGGGCTATAATTTGAACAATCTTCATAGAGGTCCACAAGATGAAACTTCATACTAAATATCAAAGACCTGGGCCTTGCAGTTTCAGAAAAGAAGATTTTTAAAGATTTTCCCTATATAAGCCTATGTAAAACCAAAGGGCCCCGGGGCGGGGGCATTTTTGGCCCCAGCACTATAATTTGAACAGTCTTGGTAGGGGTCCACTAGATGAAGCTTCATACCAAATAGCAAAGACATGGGCCCTGCAGTTTCAGAGAAAGAGATTTTTTAAAGATTTTCCCTATATAAGCCCATGTAAAACCAAAGGGCCCTGGGGCGGGGGCATTTTTGGCCCCAGCACTATAATTTGAACAATCTTGGTAGGGGTCCACTAGATGAAGCTTCATACCAAATATCAAAGACCTGGGCCTTGCGGTTTCGTAGAAGAAGATTTTTAAAGGTTTTCCCCATATCAGCCCATGTAAAACCAAAGGGCCCCGGGGCGGGGGCATTTTTGGCCCCAGCACTATAATTTGAACAATCTTGGTAGGGGTCCATAAGATGAAGATTCATACCAAATATCAAAGACCTGGGCCTTGCAGTTTCAGAGAAGAAGATTTTTAATGATTTTCCCTATATAAGCCCATGTAAATCCAAAGGGCCCCGGGGCGGGGGCATTTTTGGCCCCAGCACTATAATTTGAATAATCTTGGTAGTGGTTCACTAGATGAAGCTTCAAACCAAATATCAAAGACCTGGGCCTTGCGGTTTCAGAGAAGAAGATTTTTAAAGATTTTCCCTATATAAGCCTATGTAAAACCAAAGGGCCCCGGGGCCGGGGCATCTTTGGCCCCAGCACTATAATTTGAACAATCTTGGTAGGGGTCCACCAGATAAAGATTCATACCAAATATCAAAGACCTGGGCCTTGCAGTTTCAGAGTAGAAGATTTTTAAAGATTTTCCCTATATTAGCCCATGTAAAACCAAAGGGCCCTGGGGCGGGGGCATTTTTGGCCCCAGCACTATAATTTGAACAATCTTGGTAGGGGTCCACTAGATGAAGCTTCATACCAAATATCAAAGACCTGGGCCTTGCAGTTTCAGAGAAGAAGATTTTTTAAGTTTTTGGTGAAAAAAATCTATTTTTGGCTCCTGTGACCTATATGTGCAACGGACCGGAACCATTTGAACAACTTTGAAAGGGGACCACCAAAGGGTCATTCCTGCGAAGTTTGGTCAAAATCCGCTCAGTGGTTTAGGAGGAGATGTCGTTTGAAGAAAAAGTTTATGCACGGACGCACGCACGCACAGACGGACGCACGACGGACGACGGACAAAAAGTGATCCCAAAAGCTCACCTCGTCACTACGTGACGGTGAGCTAAAAAAAAAACAGCCATCAAAATAATGGTGTTTGTTGCACTCTATCAACTAGTTAAATCTTGCATCGGCTTAATAATTAAGATCGATCTTAATTTGCTACACAAGTAGCTGTTTTCCTGTGTCATGCGCGGATTTTCCGTGGAATTTTCACGTGAAGTTTTAATCGTCCACGCGTGATATGCGGGAAGGCTATCGGTTCATGCGTGAAGTAAGACATGCTAGCGCGGATTTTGCGCAAATTTTGCGGGGATTTCGGTGGTTCATGCATGGAAGTTAATCCTTTCCACGCATTTCCACGCATCATGCGTGTGCGCGAACCATCGAGGCTTCGCGGCAACTGTACTGTAGAAATCAATTTAACAGATATCTATTCTAGGGGAGATAACTATGCTTATTTAAAATCAGAAGAAATAAGAAACCCCTTTTTAAAAGACACTCTACAAAGCTGGAAAATATTTTGCAAAGCTGTACCCATAGAAACCGTAGAAGATATTTTGTGTTCTCCAATTTGGTTTAATTCAAACTTCAAGGTCAAAATTTATTCATTAAGGAATGGTACGATAAGGGCATAAGAAATATAGTAGACTTACTTGATAATGAGGGAAAATTTTACCAATTCAATGAGTTTAGACAAAAATATACTATAAATGGTACCTTTTTAGACTATTATTCTATCTTAAGGAAAATACCCAATGAATGGAAGACTACAATACTTGAAAATAGTCTGATATGCCAACACTTCAAAAATAATGTAGTGCAAAATTGTTATGTAAAATATTTAACTAAAGACAAAAATGGAAGTAAAACTTTCTATGATATAATGGTTGGTGTCAAAAAGGCTACGTCCCCATCTCGCAAGTGGGAGAACATAATAGGTGGTATTGGCCAAGAAGAATGGAATAGCTATAATACTCTTTTAAGAGACCTTAAAGAAGTAAAACTTCAGGAATTTCAATTCAAAATAAATAATAACATATTAGTGACAAAATCTTTTCTTTTTAAGATTAATAAATTAGAGAATGACAGATGCTCCTTTTGCGATGTTGACTCAGAAACAATAGCACACATTTTTATTCATTGTGAAAAAGTGAAAGAATTTTGGTCATCACTACAGACCTGGCTACAAACACATTCTAATATTTCTCTCCAGCTAACTAGGAAGAATTTAGTTTTTTCTAAACAAGCAGACAAAAGGCATGATTTGCAAAACTATATTTTAGTACTAGCTAAATACTTCATATATAAGACCAAGTTTTTTACAAATACGCTTAGAATAGAAAATTTCATAATATATTTAAAAAGAAAATTCTGCAATGAAATGTACCTAAACAAAGTGAATAATACTTTTGATAAATTTTTATCAAAATGGTCAGCATTATACACTGTTTTTATGGATGATTATAACAGCAACAACAACAATATTACAACTACTACTACTACTATGACTACTACTACAACTACATGTACTACTACTACTACTACTACTACTACTACTAATAATAATAATAATAATCAGGCAGAAGTATAATGCAATGCTATTTCAAAATAATTTTAAAAATGCTACATCTGCTTGTATTGATAGTGATGCGACAGTTGAGGGATTTGTATCACTTGGAAGACCTTGAAATTAGTGATCATGAATTAACCCCTGAGAGGTTTTTTTTTTTGTGGAAGGGCCATGCAAAGCCAAAAACATTTCTTTGAAAAACTAGAGCTGCCGCCTAACAGGTGCCAATTATACCCCCGCATGCGTTGTCAGATAGTAACTCCAAGTAAGAGTCACAGAGATATAAGTTTTTTGATAGTCTGAGCCACACAATGACATAATAATAGTTTCTGATAACACAAATGATTTAACATAAATAATATCGGTCAAAGAATGAGGAAGTTATGTGCAATGTCAAAGTTTTTTTGTACCCACAAATTTTTACAAGTATTTGACCTTGAGGAAGGTCAACGTGAAGGTCAAGGTCAGGTTTGTGTATATCAATCTTAAGTACTAGTAGCAAGGTGTGTGGTGTGTGAATATTAAAGAAATCGGTCAAAGAATGAGGAAGTTATGTGCAATGTTAAAGTTTTTTTGTACCAACAAATTTTTACAAGTATTTGACCTTGAGGAAGGTCAACGTAAAGGTCAAGGTCAGGTTTGTGTATATCAATCTTAAGTACTAGTGGCAAGGTGTGTGGTGTGTGAATATTAAAGAAATCGGTCAAAGAATAAGGAAGTTATGAGCAATGTTAAAGTTTTTTGTAACGGACCGACGACAGACGACGACGACGACAGACGACAAGCTGACTCCTATATACCCCCTTCAAACTTCGTTTGCGGGGGTATAAAAATGTTGTTGCTAATACCAATAATAGGTCCACTGGAAAGACGGAAATCTGTCGTGATATGGTCTATCAGTAATATGTCACTATAAGATGCTATTAATGGGAATCATTCACGGCAGCTTTCTGCAAGTAGGTTTATACATACTGGTATGAAAAAAAGGACAAATAAGACAGAAATTATGTTATAAATACCTTGCAGGAAAAACAATACCAAAAAAAATCAAAGAATGGAGGCTGAAGGATGTAAGGTGAGAGAAAGGTTTTCTGTTAAACTTATTGAAATAATGATTTGTATAGTATGTGTAAATTGAAATTACTAAATAAAGGTATCAACAAAAAAAAAAAAGCATTTGAAAAACTTTAACATAGTATAACAAAGGTGTTCTAGACCCCCAGCGCCACCTCCGGACATGAACCTTGGGGTATATTCTTTTGGAATCTCTGACGACCTTCCCTGGCACCTAAGTTCCAAATATGATGCCTCTGTGAGTAGTGACTGTCGAGATATAAGCATTTGAAAAACTTAAACGTAGTGTGATGGGAACGAGAATGCAAACACAGATGGCCAGGGTGACTTCAATAGCTCTTCTTGTACTTCATACAGGCAAACCAATGAGGTGAGTTAATGTGTCAGTTTTATGTCCCATCAATGACAAAGGTCAAACGGAGACGGGACCTTGGTTAAAAGACTCATTCTAAAGTCTGGAGAAGTCTGGGGATCAAACCAATGACCCCTGGTTTATAAGGCAGGTATCTTAACCACTACATCAGAGGGGCTTCTAGCTAAAGCTGAATGTGAAAATTATAACTCATAATGCTTTTTAGCTCACCAGAGCCGAAGGCTCCGGGGGAGCTTATAGGATAGGCAGTTGTCCGGCGTTGTCGTCGTCGTCGTTGTCGTCGTCTGACGTCAACACTTTCAAACATCTTCTTCTCTGAAGCCACTGGACCGATTCAGCCCAAATTTTATCTGTAGCATCCTTGGGCTGGGGGATTGAAAGTTTGTGTTTTTTATGAAAATCGGCCCATTAGTTTGGTTGCTATGGCAACTTAGAGTTTACATAGACTTATAATGGAGAAAATTGAAAAATGGCATTTACTGCCAAGTCATTGCAGATATTTGGACAAAACTTTTATAGAAATGTTTCTTGAGTAAAATTCTTTCAGCCATATGCTTTTATGCCAACCTGAGGGTCCCCCAGGTTGTGCCGGGGCCATGCCCCACCCCCTCCACTTCATAAAAGGCCATATATCTCAGAAACCATTCAGATCCCGACCCCTAAACCATATATATTCTTGTTCCTATTGATAAGACGCATTTAGTAACACCAACCTTGGGGTCCTCAGGGATGCGCCGAGGTCATGCCCCACCCCCTCCACTTAATAAAAGGCCCAATATCTCGGAAACCATTCAGATCCCCACCCCTAAACCATATATATTCTTGTTCCTTATGATAAGACCCATTCAGTGACATCAACCTGGGAGTCCCCTGGATGCGCCGGGGCCATGCCCCACCCCCTCCATTTCATAAAAGGCCCAATATCTCGTAAACCTTACAGATCCCCGCCCCTAAACAATATATATGCCTGCTTCTTATGATAAGACACATTCATTGACACCAACCTGGGGGTCCTCAGAGATGCGCTGGGGCCTTGCCCCACCCCTCCACTTCACAAAAGGCCATATATCTCAGAAACCATTCAGATCCCGACCCCTAAACCATATATATTCTTGTTCCTATTGATAAGACGCATTCAGTAACACCAACCTGGGGGTCGTCACGGATGCGCACAGGTCAGGCCCCACCCCCTCAACTTTATAAAAGGCCCAATATCTCGGAAACCATTCAGATTCCCACCCCTAAACCATATATATTCTTGTTCCTTTTGATAAGACCCATTCAGTGACATCAACCTGGGAGTCCCCTGGATGCACCGGGGCCATGCCCCACCCCCTCCATTTGATAAAAGGCCCAATATCTCGGAAACCTTACAGATCCCCGCCCATAAACCATATATATGCTTGCTTCTTATGATAAGACACATTCATTGACACCAACCTGGGGGTCCTCAGAGACGCGCTTGGGCCTTGCCCCACCCCTCCACTTCAAAAAAGGCCATATATTTCAGAAACTGTTCAGATCCCCACCCCTAAACCATATATATTCTTGTTCATTATGATAAGACGCATTCAGTAACACCAACCTGGGGGTTCCCAGGGATATGCTGGGGCCATACCCCACCCCCTCCATTTCATAATATCACAATATCTCGGAAACCCTACAGATGGCCACCCCTTAACCATATATAGTCTTGTTCCTTATGATAAGACACATTCATTGACACCAACCTGGGAGTCTCCCTGGGCCTTGCCCCACCCATCCACTTCACATAAGGCCTTATATCTCAGAGAATGTTCTTAGCCCCACCCTAAACCATATATATTCATCTTTCTTATGATAAGACGCATTCAGTGACACCAGCTTGGGAGTCCCCGGGGCACGCCCAGGCCATGCCACACCGCTTTACTTCATTAAAAGCCATATATATCAGAAATAGTTCAGATCCCCACCCCTAAACCATATACTTGTTCCTTATGATAAGACTCGTTCAATCACACCAACCTGGAGGTCTCTTTGTGCTGAGGCAATGTGCCCCGCCCTTCCATTTCATAAAAGGCTTTATATTTCAGAAACCATTCAAATCCCCACCCCATAATCATATATGTTCTTGTTCCTTATTATTAGCACACCTACTGTAGTGGGGTCCGCAGGGGCCATTCCTATTTCATAAAAGGGCCTCAAATCTCTGAAACCGGTCAGATTCCCAGCACTGAACAATATATATACTTGGTCCTTATGATAAGACACATTTAGGGACAACAGTTTGGGCTTTCCTGGGATCAACAGGGCATGCCCCAACCCCTCAACTGTTAAAGAGGCCTTACAGATCCCCACTGCTAAACCATATATATTTTTGTTTCTTATGATAAGACGCATTTAGTGATACCAACCAGGGCTCCATTGGGTCCATGCCCCACCCCCTCTACTTCATAAAAGGCCTAACTTTTCAGATGCTGAGTCCACATGGGTGCTCATTTGGACATGGGGGTTCATTTGGTGGATTAAAATGATATCATGTTAAAATACATGGCTGCCATTGGGCAGGATGGGCAGTGCCCACCTGAGCTCTGGTGAGCATAGTGGCCCATGGGCCTCTTGTTATTCATTCCTTTACAGCAGACAGGATTTCCAAACAGAATGCAATGACAGATCTATCTGAGCACCAGTTCATGAAGATTGTTTAATCTTATGACATGAAAGTCGAAACAAGAGAAAGGAAAATAGCTAAAGAAAAATCCTGTCCATGGTGGGATTCGAACCCAGGCCACTTGGGTTGAAGTCCAATGCTCTAACCACTGAGCCAAAGAGTCGACTCCCTGATACAGGTGTTAGAGAGTGGTGATAAAACTATAACCTATGCATGTAATCTAATCTACCAAGGTAGCCATTGAAAAAAGGAATTGGGGCCAGTAAAATACCCCCTCTTCAGGGAGTCATGATTTATGAATATCAGAAGCCAATTCTGGAACAAAGCCATTTTTCCTGAAATAAGGTCTGATTCTGGACGAGCCCCCATCGTAGGACATGAAAGTCATAACAAATGAAGGAGCATAGCTAAAGAAAAATCCCGCCTATGGTTGGATTTGAACCCGGTCTGCTCAGATGAAAGCCCAATGCTCTAACCACTGAGCCAAAGAGTCAACTCCCTGACACAGGAAGTTGTCAGAGAGTGGTGATAACCGATAAGCTTTGCATATAATCTACCAAGGTAGATATTTGAAGGGAGGCATCGCAGTCTATAATACACCCGGACCTCGTTATAGCACGATTCGTTACAGCACGAATTCGGATATAACACGGTTTTGGTTTGGACCCCAAATTTTCCCCAACCAACATTTATAAATATTATCCAAGGATTGTATCAGGTTTCAAGCACAACAACATTATTTTCCTCTCACTTTTGACTGCGGTAATACGGTAGCTAACACGGTAGCTAACACAGTTTATAACGGTACTTTTTGATATTTATTGCAGGCCTCCATCAGAGTTGAATATACAGTATATTAACTTGTTTAGCTTGACACGCATGATAAACATGAACTGCCATCGGCACAATCAAAAGTGTTGGCTTAGCGAGATAAAGAGATTAAAGAATTCAGTTACGCAACCGGAAAAAAATATTTATCACGCTCTGTTAAGGATCACTGCTCAGCAGAAATTTTAAACATCGATGCAGACAATGTGATCGGTCACTGCAATAAAACTCATTTTCTAGAGCCGCATGTAAATGAAAGTCAAATTTATTCCAGCTTAAAAGCAAATGATAAAACATATTCAAGATCGATTTTCGCGGTAAAAAAATCATTCAAAGATTTTTTGCGCCATTAAAAATCGTTTCAAAAGGCTAAAATATTAAGGGTAAGACATTTCAAGGGAAGTAATTCAAATTTCTTGTAAGCGTTGATCATTGCCGGTTCCGAACCCTAACCCGGTAATATCACCATTGAAATGCATTAACAGTACTGTAGTTCGGTACGGTTCCGGATGCTCAGATACAACAAAGTTAGCCGGGAACCAGCTATCAAAATGGTGTCATACTCGCTGTCAGATCGGACGATTTCTGGATATAAAACTTGGTTTATCAGCTGGTTTCGATTAAAGTGACTTGTTTGACTTGATGGGCCATGGTATTTACTGCCATTGATTAGTTCTAAACACATTTTAGTCGGGAAATACGGTCATTAACCGGACCGCACATCATCTTGTTTGGGAAACTATTGATCACCATTGTGTCAATGGTTGATCTGTGACAAATACGGTCGGCGTTTATAACACGATTCGGTTAACTAACACGGTCCGTTGGTTGGACCCGGAGTTCCGTGTTATAACGAGGTTGAGGTGTACTAGAATTTGTTTTTCTACAAAAACACTGATGTCTCCCCCGTTTTTGACCTCTAAGTATGACCTTGACATTAGAGGTATTGAGCTGGGTCTTGTGTGCAACACATCATCTAATGAAGATGAACATTTCTGCAAAGTAACTTTAAAAATGTTCGTAGAAAAATAAAAAAGTTAATGGCCGTACACAAAAAAGCCCTTTTTCACCTTTGACCTCTTAGTATGGCCTTGACCTTTGAGGTACAACACATCGTCTCATGATGGTTAACATTTCTGCCAAGTAATTTCATAATCCATCAAAGAATAAGGAAGTTATTGACTGTCTCCTTTTTTACCTTTGACCTCTAGGTATGACCTTGACATCGGAGGTATGGACCTTGGTCTTGCACATGACTCATGGTCTAATGACGGTGAACATTTCTGCATGGTTACTTTACATATAAAGTCCATCCAGAAATAAAAAAGTTATTGACTGGACCCAAAAAAAAACAAAAACTTTTTTTACCTCTAACCTCTTAGTATGACCTTGATCTTGGAGGTACAGACCTGGGTCTAGCGTGCACCACATCGTCTCATGATGGTTAACATTTCTGCCAAGTAATTTCACAATCTATCCAGGAATAAGAAAGTTATTGACTGAACACTAAAAAAGGCCCCTTTTTGTCCTTTGACCTCTTAGTATGACCTTGACATTTAAGGTACCAACTTGGGTCATGCACGCAACACATCGTCTCATGATGGTTAACATTTCTGCAAAGTAACTTCAAAATCCATCTAAAAATAAGAAAGTTATTGACGGAACACAAAAAAGGCCCCCTTTTTTACCTTTAACCTCTATGTATGACCTTGACCTTTCAGGTACCAAACTGGGTCATGTGTGCAACACATCATCTCATGGTGGTTAATATTTCTGCCAAGCAATTTCAAAATCCATCTAAAAACTAGAAATGTGTCAATACAACACAAATGCCCCCACCCAGGGGCCTAACTCCCCCTCCCCCGCAAAAAAATGACATATTACAATAACACCTGTCTTTAGGTCATTGGCATAGATTGGTGTATGGCTAATTAAACCTTGAAAAAATAACTAACATACATATATGAACTCAATCAATCAAATGGTTTGGAAAATATGAGCTCTTACAAACGTTAACATTAAACATTTCTAAGTCTGCAATCTTGACCTTAAGGTCATGGGCAGGGGTTGGGTTATGGCTGTATGAAACTTTTGACCTGCATCAATCATCATTCCAAATATGTAGCAAATCCATCACATGGTTCAGAAAATATGGACTCTCAAAAAATATAATATAAAAAAACTCTATGTCTGTGACCTTGACCTTTAGAAAAGGGGTGGGGGGTATGGCTCAATGAAACTTTGGACCTGCAACTATTGTCATACCAAATATGAAGCAAATCCATTATAAAGATTGGAAAATATAAGCTATTAACATACTTAAATTTGAAAATTTCTATGCCTGCGACCTTGACCTTGAAGTCATAGACACGGGTGGGGGTATTACTGAATAAAACTTTGGACATGCATCTATCATCAAACCAAATATGAACCAAATTAATCATAAAAATTCAAATTCAATGTGGTACAAATACCTTAACCAAAGTCTTAAACATTAAAAATTTTCTAAGTCTGTGACCTTGACCTTGAGGCCATGTGTATGGGTGGGGGTATTGCTGAATAAACCATTGGACCTATATGTATAATCATACCGAATATGAACCAAATTCATTACACAGTTTGGAAAATATGAGCTCAAGTTCTACCTGGTACAAATACCTTAACCTGGGTCTTAAACATTAACTAGAGCTGCCGCCTAACGGGCGCCAATTATACCCCCGCATGCGTTGTCCGACAAATTTTTACAAGTATTTGACCTTGAGGAAGGTCAAGAGGAAGGTCAACGTAAAGGTCAAGGTCAGGTTTGTGTATATCAATCTTAAGTACTAGTGGCAAGGTGTGTGGTGTGTGAATATTAAAGAAATCGGTCAAAGAATAAGGAAGTTATGAGCAATGTTAAAGTTTTTTGTAACGGACCGACGACGACAGACGACGACGACGACAGACGACAAGCTGACTCCTATATACCCCCTTCAAACTTCGTTTGCGGGGGTATAAAAATTTCAAAGTCCACGACCTTGACCTTGAGGTCATGGGTATGGGTGGGGGTATTGCTGAATAAAACCTTGGACCTATATCTATCATCATACTAAATATAAACCAAATCTATTCTATGGTTTGGAAAATAAGTTCTACCTTGTACAAAAACCTTAACCTGAGTCAAACAGGATTTCGTACGTACGTACGCACTTTTGTACAGAAGGACTTACATTCGGACACCAGTTACCACGTACCCAATGACGCACGTTCAGAAAACCGAAAAACTCTATGCCCCCGGCATCATCCGATGCGGGGGCATAATAAGAAAGTTATTGACCAAACACGCAAAAAAGGCCCCTTTTTTACCTTTGACCTCTATGTATGACCTTGACATTTTAGGTACCAAACTGAATCATGCATGCAGCACATCGTCTCATGATTGTTAACATTTTTGCCAAGTAACTTCAAATTCTATCTAAAAATAAGCAAGTTATTGACAAAACCCGAAAAAAAGTCCCCTTTTTTTACCTTTGACCTCTAAGTATGACCGTGACCTTTGAGGTACCAACCTGGGTCATGTACGCAACACATCGTCTTATATTGGTTAACAAAGCCGTTCAGTGTGATCAATGTGAAATGTGGATACACACTGACTGTTCCTTCATTTCAGATGCAGAATATGGCACTTTGGTAAATTCAAGCTGCCACTGGATATGTCCAAAATGTGAAGTCTGTAACTTTTCAGACTCCTTCTTTGATGAATATGTAGAACTGAGTAAGCCAAACAGGTTTGAACCTCTGTCAGAGGATAAGAGAGGCAAATCTTCAACTGCTCATGAAACTAAGTCAAATTTTGTGAAAGGTTTGAAACTTTGCAGTATAAACATAAATGGAATTAGAGGGAAAATTCTTGAACTTTTAGCTTTCCTCGATACATCTCAACCTCATATTGTTGCTATTCAGGAAACAAAGATTGACAGTTCAATTACTACATCTGAGCTTTTCCCTGAAACTTGTGAGTACAATGTGTACAGAAAAGATAGGAACTCTCATGGCGGTGGGGTGATGTTGCTCATTCATAGAGACATCCCTCACATGCCTTTCATGAACTTGAAAATGACACCGAATCGGTCTGGGTTAAGGTTTTTGCAAATAAAACTTCCCACTTCGTAGCAAGTTGGTATCGACCACCAAATGGTACAATCGAAAACTTCCAGTTGTTTAAAGACCAACTGGATTGCATTAAATCGCAGCATAAGAGTAAAAAACTCCCGGCTGTACATGTTCCTGGTGACCTCAACTTCAGAGACATTGCTTGGCCCGACAGGCTCAGCAAACAAGGCACAATGCTGAGTCAGTCGGAAGGACAAATATTGATTGACATTATGAACGATCATGGCCTTGAACAAAATGTTAACTTCCCCACTCGTGATAAGAACACATTGGATCTGATCCTTACGACTTTGCCAGGACAATTCGAAGACATTCATTCCCCAGATAAACTAAGTGACCACGATGTTGTCTCTGGATATTTAAAAATTCACATCCCACCAATAAAGAAACCTCGGAGGAAGGTGTACTCATATCAGCAAGGTGACTATGAAACTATGAGGAAGGACGCACTCAGATTTGCAAAGGAGAATTACTTTAATGGTCATTCAGATGCTCGGTCTATACAGGAGAATTTTGATTTGATAACTTCTTTCATTCATACTTTGGCCGAAAATCATATCCCCTCAAAAACTAGTAGGGCTGTATCTTCTATTCCCTGGATCACTCCAGAGATAAGAAGGAAAATTCGCAGAAGGAATAAGATTCATGCAAAGGCAAAAAAGACGGGAAGTGGTAAACTCCGGACAAAATTTGAAAACTTGAGACGTGAAATCAAGACTGATATAAAAAATCAGCATGATTTATATGTGAATAACTTGGTAGGTGATGTAAAGGCAAATCCCAGAGACTTCTACAGATATATTAATAGCCAGAAGAAAGACAGGCAAGGTATCCCGCCCCTTAATAAAAGAGGAGGGGACGGGGTTGCTGAAACAGACTCTGAAAGGGCAGAGGAACTAGTTGGTCAATTCAATGATGCATTTAATAAAACTGAGTTCACGGAGGTTCCATTGACTGGAAGATCGGCCCCATTCATGAATAATACTAATTACTTCAAGGCTTAAACCCCAGTAAGGCCTATGGACCTGATGAGCTTCATCCCAGAGTCCTGAAGGAACTAGCAAATGAGTTGGGTCCAGTTTTCGCACACTTGTTTCAACAGTCTCTTGATATGGGTGAAATCCCCAAAGAATGGCTCTTAGCAAACATTTGTCCACTCTTCAAAAAAGGAGATAGGGCTCTTGCCCGTAATTATCGCCCTGTGTCTCTGACTTGTGTTCTGTGTAAATTGCTGGAACATATAGTCTGCTCAAACATCATGGCCCACTTGGACAAGCATAAACTTTTGTCAGACAGGCAACATGCATTTAGGAAAAGGCACAGTTGTGAAACTCAGCTAAACACAGTTATTAATGACTGGGCAAAAATCTTGGACAAAGGGGGACAGGTGGACACATTTATTCTTGACTTCAAGAAGGCCTTTGACACCCCTCCTCATGAACTACTTAAATCTAAGTTATTTGGTTATGGAATTGGGGGAAAGACCCTCAAATGGATAGATTCCTTTCTTTGCTACAGAAAACAGCGGGTTATTGTTAATGGTGAATCTTCGGAGTGGGCTCCAGTTTTGTCTGGAGTCCCGCAAGGGACCGTTCTTGGTCCACTTTTGTTCTCCCGGTACATCAATGATATTTCCACTGACATTGACTCAGAAATAAGACTGTTCGCAGATGACTGTGTTTGTTACCGGGAAATTAGAGATACAGATGACTCATTGAAACTTCAGGCTGACATAGATAGATTAGGATGTTGGGCACGTAAATGGGGCATGAGATTTCAGCCAGTTAAATGCAATATTATGCAGATAACTAGGAAGAAATCTAATAAAGTTGAGGCTTCTTACACCTTAGAGGAAACGGTCCTCGAGAATGTGAACTCTATTAAATACCTTGGAGTGACAATCTCACACAACTTGAGATGGAATACTCATATTAGCAACATGTGTACTAAGGCAAATAGAACGCTTGGTTTCCTGAGGCGAAATCTTCATCAGTGCCCTCAGGATGTTAAAGAGGCAGCATATAAAGGTCTTGTTCGCCCAATCTTGGAATATGGTAGTTGTATCTGGGACCCCAGTGGAGTGGTCCTTAATGATGAAATTGAGAAAGTTCAGAATAGAGCTGCTAGATTTGTAACAGGCAATTACAGCTTTGAAACTGGGAGCATGACTGGAATACTTGGAAAATTAAAATGGGAGTCTCTCAAGAAAAGGAGAAAAGACAGTAGGCTAATCCTTTTATACAAAGGTCTAAAGGGTGCTGCCAGCATTCCAACAGATGACCTTGTTCCCCCAGCTAGACACTGTAGAAATCACCATTCGTTGGCGTTTCAGACCCTTAGCGCAAGAACTGATATTTATAAAGAGTCGTTCTACCCCAGAACCATTAGAGATTGGAATGCCCTTCCCGATTCGATTATTTCAACAGCTGAAGGTGCTGATGATTGTGTAGCTAAATTTACCGCTTTGGTTAAAGCTAGGGACTAACTTCCCACATCACAGGTCCTGGTTTATGAATGTCATTTGACGTGTCACCAGTAACAATTCTGATTCTGATTTCTGCCAAGTGATTTCAAAATCCACCCCAAATAAGAATGTTATTGACCAAACACGAAAAAAAGGCCCCTTTTTTTACCTTTGACCTCTAAGTATGACCTTGACCTTTAAGGTACTGACCTGCCTCATGCGCACCACACATCGTCTCATGGTTGTTAATATTTCTGCCAAGTAATTTTAAAATCCATCTCAAAATAAGAAAGTTATTGACCAAACACAAAAAAAGGCCCTTTTTTGACATTTGACCTCTAAGTATGACCTTGACCTTTGAGATATCGACCTGCCTCATGCACACCACACATTGTCTCCTGGTTGTTAATATTTCTGCCAAGTAATTTTAAAATCCATCTGAAAATAAGAAAGTTATTGACGGGAGACGATTTGCCCATACATATATACATACCGACAAACTTCCAAGGGAGATAATTCAAAAAGTATAAATGCGAGAGTTATAGTTCTTGCTCACTGCACGTCGTCTAATGCTGATTAATATTTATATGAAGTTTTGTGTAGATAGCTTGAACGGTTTTCAAGTTATAGAGCGGACACAAAAGTGTGACAGACGGACTGACAGACGCCCGGGGGAAAAACAATACATGTATGTCTCTCCGAAAAAAAAAAATTTTCGGGGGAGACATAATTAAACACATGCATTCACTTCACAAAAGTCACGTATAAACAGAAAAAGTTTGTGACAGATGAAAAATCAAATTCAGACAAATTAACGGTTTTAAAGGATTTCATGTGAAATATAGGTTTTTAAAGGTTTTAAAGGTTCTCCTAGGGGCCTGCAGACCTCGAGATTTTACTCGCTTATGAAATTGAATGTTGAGATAAATATCTTTCTAAATTATCCCAGTTGTGTATATTTGGAGCTACGAGAAGAATTCCTAAAGACAGGCATCCATGAGTGCTGTGTTAATAATTACATCTCTAAAGACGGGCCTCCATGAGTGCTTTGTTAATTATTACATCTCTAAAGACGGGCCTCCATGAGTGCTGTGTTAATCATTACATCTCTAAAGACGGGCCTCCATGACTGCTGTGTTAATCATTACATCTCTAAAGACGGGCCTCCATGAGTGCTGTGTAAATTATTACATCTCTAAAGACGGGCCTCCATGAGTGCTGTGTTAATTATTACATCTCTAAAGACGGGCCTCCATGAGTGCTGTGTTAATCCTGTGTTAATCATTACATCTCTAAAGACTGCCCTCCATGAGTGCTGTGTTAATTATTACATCTCTAAAAGACGGGCCTCCATGAGTGCTGTGTTAATCATTACATCTCTAAAGACGGGCCTCCATGAGTGCTGTGTTGGTTATTACATCTTTAAAGACGGGCCTCCATGAGTGCTGTGTTAATTATTACATCTCTAAAGACAGGCCTCCATGAGTGCTGTGTTAATTATTACATCTCTAAAGATGGGCCTCCATGAGTGCTGTGTTAATTATTACATCTCTAAAGCCGGGCCTCCATGAGTGCTGTGTTAATCCTGTGTTACATCTCTAAAGAGGGGCCTCCATGAGTGCTGTGTTAATCATTACATCTCTAAAGACAGGCCTCCATGACTGCTGTGTTAATCATTACATCTCTAAAGACTGGCCTCCATGAGTGCTGTGTTAATCATTACATCTCTAAAGAGGGGCCTCCATGAGTGCTGTGTAAATTATTACATCTTTAAAGACGGGCCTCCATGAGTGCTGTGTTAATTATTACATCTCTAAAGAGGGGCCCCCATGAGTGCTGTGTTAATTATTACATCTCTAAAGATGGGCCTCCATGAGTGCTGTGTTAATTATTACATCTCTAAAGCCGGGCCTCCATGAGTGCTGTGTTAATCCTGTGTTACATCTCTAAAGAGGG
Source organism: Lucinisca nassula (assembly GCA_963580285.1). Lineage (NCBI taxonomy): Eukaryota > Metazoa > Mollusca > Bivalvia > Lucinida > Lucinidae > Lucinisca > Lucinisca nassula. The sequence goes on along the minus strand of OY757024.1, from coordinate 57,959,813 downwards.
GCCTCCATGAGTGCTGTGTTAATTATTACATCTCTAAAGCCGGGCCTCCATGAGTGCTGTGTTAATCCTGTGATACATTTCTAAAGACAGGCCTCCATGAGTGCTGTGTTAATCCTGTGTTAATCATTACATCTCTAAAGACTGGCCTCCATGAGTGCTGTGTTAATTATTACATCTCTAAAGACGGGCCTCCATGAGTGCTGTGTTAATCATTTCATCTCTAAAGACGGGCCTCCATGAGTGCTGTGTTAATTATTACATCTTTAAAGACGGGCCTCCATGAGTGCTGTGTTAATTATTACATCTCTAAAGACAGGCATCCATTAGTGCTGTGTTAATTATTACATCTCTAAAGATGGGCCTCCATGAGTGCTGTGTTAATTATTACATCTCTAAAGCCGGGCCTCCATGAGTGCTGTGTTAATCCTGTGTTACATCTCTAAAGAGGGGCCTCCATGAGTGCTGTGTTAATCATTACATCTCTAAAGACAGGCCTCCATGACTGCTGTGTTAATCATTACATCTCTAAAGCCGGGCCTCCATGAGTGCTGTGTTAATCATTACATCTCTAAAGAGGTGCCCCCATGAGTGCTGTGTTAATTATTACATCTCTCATCCCTGGAGTATGCACCTGGCTCTTGTCACATATGTGACACCAAGTTCTCCAACAGTAGGTCAGGTGCTCTTTTTCCGTGTACTCCATTCTTTGCCAACTTCTGATTAACGGTCGGCTCAAAATTAGTCAAATAATCTAGAAAGGGCCGTAAAACCAAAACCAAAAAAAAAAGAATTCCTAACGGACCTATGAACAAGTTGAAATGAGTCATTGGTGTTTGAGTCGCTGAAGTTTTCTTGCACATGACTGTCACATTACAGGGAATGGACATTACTCTTAAACAAACCAATTTTGCTCCTGGAGAATCAATTCTTTCTTTTTTCAGTAGACCCCATATTCAGGGTGGGGGTCGGTGAAGACAGATGGCAGGTAAGTGTACAGTAAGTAACAAAAGTTGTCTTTCTTGTAAAATGTAACAAGGGTGGCTGGGTGGGGTTGGGGTGGTAATATTGTCAGTTTATCTATTCTTCCTCTTATTTGTGACACCAAATATTCAGAACAGTCAATAGAGTACCCCAAATTTGAGAATGGGAACATAATGTTTGCTTTGATAACCTATCCTGACTTATGTATTATTCCTTTAGATTATATTGTAGTACCCTAAAAATTCAAACAAACCTTTTTTTATTATTATTCTTAAAACTACCTGTAAGGTATAATTTTTTAGGCAACAAATTTTACAAAGACAGGCAATATGTCTTTCTAAAAATGAGTTACTTTTATCAAGCTTTTCAATCATTATTGCTCACTATATATAAAATTATGTCAACTTTTTTTGGTGAGTATGGTATTATGAAAGTTCAATGTTACCAAAACAGGAGTAAATAGTTTTAAGAAGGCAAGTAGAAGGGTAAAATCAGTTAATTTGTACCTCAAGGACTAAGTATTTCTATCTGTCTTATTGGCCCAACACAAAGGTGTGCTTAATCAAAGTTATAAAAATGTGCCATGTCAAAACTATATTAAATAAGAGAGCCAAGATGGCCCTGAATCACTCAACTGATTCGAGATGTCAGATAGCTTCTGAAAGTCATTAGAATAACTGACAGGCATCTTATTCCTTGAACGTATCTGTTGCACTTTATAACATTCTTACATAGTTTGAATGAAACTCGCTTAAGAGTTTACAAACCGTACAATCGGCTGTTGCGAAGACAGATTACTGTCTCTAAGACAGATCAAAGTTAAGCTGATCAAGAAAGGGTAGGTAAAGGTTTTATGTTTGTATAAATGGAGAAGGCAATCTGACTTTTGCTGCTAATAGAGAAGATTCTGAATGCCTGGAGATACCGCAACAACACTCTGGCTTTATTTCAAGCCCAGAGAAGGCATTGACATCTCGTTAAAAAATATGTTTAAAGAAAATCGCATTAAAATTTTGTTTGCGGCTTCAACTGTACGTCATTAGCAACAAGGTATATTACATCCACTAATTCACACAACAACTTCAATTATTTAGCAGCAATTCTGCCAAATTAGACCACACAGCTCGGTTAAATAAACCAACCAAGCTCCCATGAAGAAGCCAGGTGTGAAGAAAAATGCTGTCTCTGACTACAGATTATTGTTGATGTGGCTGTCAACCAACACAGATCAGAGATTTTGAAGGCAATTAGAATTTCGGTTACATCTTTAGGACAAGAGGGCCCAGAGGGCCCTGATTCACTCACCTGAATGTTACTGTCTCTAGTACATTCTATTTTTAGCTCTGGTGGCCATCTTGTTCATCAGAGTGGAACGATCTTAGCTAGTTTGGTAGGGTGTTACCTAGGCAACATTCGCATTTGAAAAAAATTTACAATGATTTTCTATTTTTAGCTCTGATGGCCATATTGTTCATCGGAGCGAGACCATTTTAGCTATTTTGGTAGAGAGTCATCTAAGCAACATTCCTATGAAGTTTAAATGTAATTGGCCCAAGGGTACAGGAGGAGTTGTCGTTTGAAGATTTATTCTATTTTTAGCCCTGGTGGCCACCTTGTTTATCAGAGTGGAATGATTTTAACTATTTTGGTAGGGAGTCACCTGGGCATCATTCCAGTCAAGTTTGAAGCAAATTTACAATGTTTTTCTATTTTTAGCTCTGTTGGCCAAAATGGCCAGAGTGGGATCATTTTAGCTAATATGGTAGAGGGTCAACGAAATAATATTCCTGTGAAGTTTGAATCAAATTGGCCCAAGGGGTAAGGAGGAATTGTCATTTGAAGAATTTTTCTATTTTTAGCTCTGGCAGCCATCTTGTTAGTCAAAGCGGAACAATTTTAGCTATTTTGGTAGGGAGTCGACAACACAATATTCCTGTGAAGTTTGAATCAAATTGGCAAAAGGGGTAAGGAGGAGTTGTTGTTTGAAGATTTTTTCTATTTTTAGCTCTGGCGGCCATCTTTTTCGCCAAGTTGAACAATTTTAGTTATTTTGGTAGGGAGTCACCTAACTAACATTCCTGTGAAGTTTGAATCAAATTGGCCCAAAGGTTGAGGAGGAGTTCCCATTTTGATGTAAATTTACAAAGTTTTTTCTGTTTTTAACTATGGCTGCCATTTTGCTCATCAGAGCTAAAACATTTAAGCTATTTTGGTAGTGGGACATCTAAGCAACATTCCTATGAAGTTTGAATAAAATTGGCCCAAGGGTAAAAGAGTAGTCATTTGAAGAATTTTCCTATTTTTAGCTCTGGCGGCCATCTTGTTAGTCAGAGCAGAATGATTTTAGCTATTTCTTTAGGGAGTCATCTACATAACATTCCTGTGAAGTTTGAATCAAATTGGAACAAAGGGTTAAGGAGGAGTTCATGTTTGAAGCAAATTTACGATGTTTTTCTATTTTTAGCTATGGCGGCCATTTTGCTCAACAGAGCAGAACCTTTTCAGCTATTTTGGTAGATGGTCACCTAAGCAACATTCCTATGAAGTCTGAATAAAATTGGCCCAAGGGAACAGGAGCAATTGCCGTTTAAAGATTTTTTCTATTTTAGCTCTGGCGGCCGTCTTGTTTGATCAGAGCACAATGATTTTAGCTATTTTTGGTAGGGAGTCATTCGGGCAACATTCCTGTGAACTTTGAATCAAATTGGCTCAAGGGTTGAGAAGTGTTTGTGTTTGAAGCAAATTTACGATGTTTTTCTATTTTTAGCTATGGCGGCTATTTTGCTCATCAGAGTAATACCCTTTTAGCTATTTTAGTAGAGGGTCACCTAAGCAACATTCCTATGAAGCTTGAATTAATTTAACCCAAGGGTACAGGAGGAGTTGTTGTTTAAAGAATTTTCTATTTTTAGCTCTGGTGGCCATTTTGTTCACCGGAGCGGAAACATTTTAGCTATTTTGGTAGAGGGTCACCTAAGCAACATTCCTATAAAGTTTGAATGAAATTGGCCTGAAGGTACAGGAGGAGTTGTTGTTTAAAGATTTTTCTATTTTTAGCTCTGGCGGCCATCTTGTTCAGCAGAGCGGTACAATTTTAGCTATGTTTTAGAGGGTCACCTCAGCAATATTCCTATGACGTTTTATTGAAATTGACTCAAGGGTTAAGGAGGAGTTAGCGTTTAAAGCAAATTGTTGGCGCCGCACGACACACGACGGGAATTGACCAATCACAATAGCTCACCATGAGCACTTTGTGCTCATGTGAGCTAATAAGCCTATACAAAACCAGTGGGCCCTGGTGCGGGGGCATTTTTGGCCCTAGGGCTATAATTTGAAATCTTGGAAGAGGTCCACTAGATGAAGCTTCATACCAAATACCAAAGACCTGGGCCTTCTGGTTTCAGACAAGAAGATTTTTAAAGAGTTTCCCTATATAAGCCTATGTAAAACAAGTGGGCCCCGGCGCGGGGGCATTATTGGCCCCTGGGCTATAATTTGAACAATCTTGGTAGAGGTCCACTAGACAAAGCTTCAAAGACCTGGGCCTTCTGGTATCAGACAAAAAGATTTTAAAAGGTTTTCCCTATATAAGCCTATGTAAAACCAGTGGGTCCGGGCGCGGGGCATTTTTGGCCCCAGGGCTATAATTTGAACAATCTTGGTAAAGTTCCACTAGATGAAGCTTCATACCAAATACCAAAGACCTTCTGGTTTCAGACAAGAAGATTTTTAAAGGTTTTTTCTTATTTTCTCCTTTTCGTTGCCATGGCAACCAGAGTTCTGCATAGAATGGAATTTTATTAACAACTTTGTGAGAGGACCACCCACAGATCATTTCTGCCAAGTTTGGTCAAAATCTGTTCAGGGGTTTAGGAGGAGATGTCATTTAATGAAATTGTGGACGGACATCCGGACGGACTACGACGAAGACGGACGAAAACCGATCACAATAGCTCCCCCAAGAGCCTTCGGCTAAGGTGAGCTAAAAACAGTATTTCGATTGATTATTAAAGGCTCTTTTCGCGATAGATGTATCTGACATTTCGAAGGAATACTTTTTGTACCCTTATCAATTACCAAAACATGATATGCACTTTTAGTGGTACATAAGAATGACATTTTAGCAGCTCTGATTATTAGTAAGATGGTTTCTTTCCAGATTATTCTTAATTCAGCTGTGTATTGTTGACAAATCTTTAAATGGGACTTTTTTATATCACAACATTAAGGACAGCATAACCAAAACAGTTGGGTGACCCTGTTGATGTTAAAACAAGAAGCCACTATTTGATGACCCATTGGACGGATCCCTACTCGACACATTTGCCAATCAGATGACCAGAGAAATATTTACTTGTGAAATATGCAACAAGTCAAATCTGAGAAGGCATTTAAAAAAACAAAACAACAAAACAAGAGGGCCATGATGGCCCTGAATCACTCACCTGAATCAAAGATGTTTCAAAGCTTATGGAAATGAGGGATTCACTGCTTTAAGGAGATGTGGACCAAAGACTTTTATCTTTGGAGGCTATTTTTCATTGTAGTGGAATTTGAAGGTTTTTCTATTTTTACCTCTCATGACCATTTTGTTTAACAGAGTGGAACAGTTCAGGCAATTTTGAAAGAGGGTCACTCAAGGAACATTCCTGGAAAATTATTTTAAAATCGGGCCATTTGCCTAGGAGGAAATGTCATTTAAAGGTTTTTCTATTTTTAGATCTGGTGGCCATTTTCTTTAACAGAGTGGAACGATTAAGGAAATTTTGAAAGAGGCTCACTCAAGGAACATTCCTGAGAAATTATTTTCAAATAGGGCAATTTGCCTAGGAGGAGATGTCATTTAAAGGTTTTTCTATTTTTAGCTCTGGTGGCCAGTTTGTTTAACTAAGCAGAACCATTTAGGCAATTTTGAAAGAGGGTCACTCAAGGAACATTCCTGTGAAATTATTTTCAAATCAGGCCATTTGCCTAGGAGGAAATGTCATTTAAATGTTTTTCTATTTTTAGCTCTGGCGGCCATTTTGGTTAACGGAGCAGAACGATTTTTGCAATTTTGAAAGAGGGTCACTCAAGGAACATTCCTGTGAAATTCTTTTCAAATCGGGCCATTTGCCTAGGGGGAGATGTCATTTAAAGGTTTTTCTGTTTTTAGCTCTGGCGACCATTTTATTTAATGGTGCATAACGATTTAGGCAATTTTGAAAGAGTGTCACTCAAGGAACATCCCTGTGAAAATATTTTCAAATTGGGTCATTTGCTTAGGAGGAGATAGCATTGAAAGGTTTTCAATTTTTAGCTCTGGCGGCCATTTTGTTTAACTGAGCAGAACGATTTCGGCAATTTTGAAAGAGGGTCACTCTAGGAACATTCCTGTGAATTTCTTTTCAAATCGGGCAAATTGCCTAGGAGGAGATGTCATTCAAAGGTTTCTCTATTTTTAGCTCTGGTGGCCATTTTGTTTAATGGAGCGGAACAATTAAGGCAATTTTGAAAGAGGGTCACTCAAGGAACATTCCTGTGATATTATTTTCAAATCAGGCCATTTGCCTAGGAGGAGATGTCATTTAAAGGTTTTTCTATCTTTAGCTCTGGCAGCCATTTTATTTAACGGAGCAGAACGATTTAAATAATTTTGAAAGAGGGTCACTTAAATAACATTCCTGTGAAATTATTTTCAAATAGGGCAATTTGCCTAGGAGGAGATGTCATTTAAAGGTTTTTCTATTTTTTAGCTCTGGTGGCCATTTTATTTAACCGAGCAGAACGATTTAGGCAATTTTGATAGAGGGTCACTCAAGGAACATTCCTGTGAAATTATTTTTAAATCGGGCCATTTGCCTAGGAGATGTCATTGATAGGTTTTTCTATTTTTAGCTCTGGTGGCCATTTTGTTTAACGGAGCAGAATGATTTAGACAATTTTGAAAGAGGGTCACTCAAGAAACATTCCTGTGAAATTGTTTTCAAATCGGGCCATTTGCCTAGGAGGAGATGTCATTTAAAGGTTTTTCTATTTTAAGCTGTGGTGGCCATTTTGTTTAACGGAGCAGAACGATTTAGGCAATTTTGAAAGAAGGTCACTCTAGGAACATTCCTGTGAAATTCTTTTCAAATCGGGCCATTTGCCTAGGAGGAGATGTCATGTAAAGGTTTTTCTATTTTTAGCTCTGGTGGCCATTTTGTTTAACTGAGCAGAACGATTTAGGCAATTTTGAAAGAGGGTCAATGTAGGTGACCATTTGCAGTTGCTACAGGCTAAATATCTAAGCTCTGGGCCCTGTGGTTTCAGAGAATAAGATTTTTGAACCTTTTCTTCCATAATGAGTATATAGGAGCTAAGCAGCCTCAGGGTGTGACCAATTTGGACCCCAGGGGCATGATTGGCAGGAATTATGTAGGTTACCACTTGCCATTGCTACATGCTAAATATCTAAGCTCTGGGCCCTGTGGTTTCAGAGAAGAAGATTTTTGAAGCTTTTTTCCATTATGAGTCTATGGGAGCCTAGGGGCCCTGGGGCATGGCCCATTTGGAACCCAGGGGCATGATTGGCAGGAATTATGTAGGTGACCACTTGCCATTGCTACATGCTAAATATCTAAGCTCTGGGCCCTGTGGTTTCAGAGAAGAAGATTTTTGAAGCTTTTTTTCCATTATGAGTCTATGGGAGCAAAGGGGCCCCGGGGCATGGCCAATTTGGAACCCAGGGGCATGATTGGCAGGAATTATGTAGGTGACCACTTGCCATTGCTACATGCTAAATATCTAAGCTCTGGGCCCTGTGGTTTCAAA